>OU026106.1:10000000-11200000 GCA_907269075.1 Idaea aversata
CAAAACAGCTGGAAAAACTGTTTTTGGAAATAGAGACTGATTAAATAAAGACTAATGATATTTATTTTGGTACATTTTGAGCTCGTTTAGGGGAAACGTGTAAGGTTGTGGTTTGTTACTCCTGCGCTGTGTTTTCTATTTTATGCTTTGTTCAAAAACAACTTTATCTTTTAGAGAATATCGATAAAATATTTAAGCAGCAGTACATCACTATAATTTGTCATCAGGCTGTTAGTCAACGACACATTATTGCCATAAATTTCAGTGGATTTATAGTTTTTATTTGTTTATTTATCTTTATTCGTTAGCGTCTTCACAGTTTGATCATATTTAAGTATTGTAACGTTTTCTCCGTGGTATTTTAATACAAACTGTACGTATTAATTCCATAGTTGGAGGTTTTGGCGGGAACGAACCAACAACATGCCATGTTGCAGTTTTATTTACTTGAAACAAATGTAGTGAAAGTATAAATCTGTGTCAAACTTGGACTTTTTTCGTTGCCTCCAAAATCTTCTACAAGGTTATAGTAAACCATCGCTTTACTTGACAAACTGTGACGATTTTGAAAACTTAAATCTTGTGAGAGCAACTTTTTTTTGACTATCTTAAAATTTTTTTAGGCCGAATTCTGAAAATCGGCCTCAAAAATAAAAAAAATACAACTATGCCTCCGTGTTTTGATTGAAAAAAAAAATGGTTGTCTGTAAAGTCGGTTTACGGACGATAATTTTACGTAATAAAGTCATAAGAAAACATTGATGGTAACCATAGCAAAGATAATACGTTGCTATGGCTTGTCAATAACATGACGCGTTCCCGTAACATGACTCATGACGTCACACTTTTTTGTGAGTGCAGGTGTTCATTTATATTCAAGACGTTATGAATGACGTCATAAAACATAGTTTTGTTATTAGTTGCCGGAGCGGCGTGAAGGGCTTTAAACTCAACTCTTTTAAATTTTTATACAATTATAACATACAGTTTATCGTACAGTCAGATCAAAACACACCTAATCTATAAACATAAAAAAAAATTGAATACGATTGGAATACACTAAATTGTGTGAATATGTTAATTTATGTTGATCTAACAAATTGTTACACTCAAAAATTACTAGTAAAGACTTTACTTTGGAAATATAATAATTAGTCGAATTGAAAACCTCTTTTGACGCGTTGGAGAATGTTTCTGGTAATGTTTGCGAATAATAAAAAATAGACATTGAGTAAAATACACTATTTTGTAATTATCCTTCTGGAAATATTTGCGTATAAGAAAAAAGAGATTAAATAGAAAAGCGGATTTACGACTATAGTAATATTTGCGAATGTCAAAAAATGCGGCCCGGTTGTAACTCGACTGGCGAAGAATGCAAATAGAAATTACTATTTTGCTACGTAAAATTTATTTAGTTTGGGGACACTTTAGTATCCTTTAAAGCATCCAGATCCTCAAAAAATACGTTCAAAATTTACTTAAGCACCGAGATCTTCAAAGACGACTCGTCACCTGTAATTTATATATATAATCATTCTGGAAGTCTTTGGAGAAGGCCTAGGTTCAGTTAAAAGCATTTACTCAAAGTAACTACTTATCGTTATTCAATCTATCAATTGACTTTGTTGAGTTCAATGTCATGACTGTTTTGGTGAAAACCAGATCAATTCTCTAATGATGAATTATTAGTGATTCTAAAAAACGGGGAAAGTTTGTTTCGTCCTTCGCAGTCAAACGGCTTGGCTGTTTTTATTGAAATTTTGTAAATTGGTAGATTAAAATATAGGAAAAGATATAAGATACTTTTTATCCCGATATTTCCATAGAGACAGGAACAGCGTATCACATAAATAACGAAAATAATTCTGAAACGCAAAAGACTCGAAATATGCCGGAAGATCAGGTCTAAAATAACTCCAAAGCCACCATTTCAGTTTAAGTAGATAAACAAGTAGCAAAAATAGATCATATTTCCCTACAGTATCTTTTGGTTTCTTTATAAAACTTACCTTTTTTTTCTTTTAAAGTGGCTGTGATCAAATTACCAAGCTTGACATATTGCAAGCGGGATGTTAACTCGTTCCCAGATACTTGAATTACTTTTACAACAACTTAATATTGGAGAACATTGCTTAAAACAATATTAATTAAATAAATGTGTGTATGTTATGTTATTTTTACAGATATGTATCATATCTGCTTTCATAGTATAAGGTGAAGTATTATTCTCTCTGATAATGACTATACTTGTCTTTCTAAAACTCTTTGTACACAGAGAAAAAGGTTTCTTGAATTAAGAAATTATTCTCTTTATGTAGACTTATTTTCTATCTATAAAGAATAATGTCTTGTTCCCCCATTTGGGGCAATGCTTTCTAGTTAAGATACTTTTGGGGATATATAACACAACTTTTAATTCCTATTTCCCCCAAATTGGCTTGATTATCAATTTGGGGGATAATGCCACGTCAAATTCTCACTATCCCATTTGGGGTAGTGGGATGTAAATAAATATGTAGGGACCTAAGTGAGTACGTTGGTGAAAGAGCCCAGCGCAAGTAACCAACGTATGTCCCGAGATTCGGCCTTTAAGACCTAAGATGTCGGTAAGGCCATGGGAGGTGGTGGGAATATCCCATTTGGGGATAGCACCTTTTTTTAGTAAATGTGTTTATTTTCTATCCTAATCAATATTATAAATTCAAACGTTAATTTATTTATTTGTTTATTTTATGGCCAAACGACTGGACCTATTTAGATGAAAATCTGCATAGTGGTAGTTTAAAGGGTGGAAAAGGACATTGATCATTGATCTCAAAATCCGCGGGATCGTAACTTACTCGGGTGAACCCGCAAAGCGCAAATAGAAAGAAAAGAAACAGCCTTAAAAATCCGTTATAAAGAATTCGAGCTCATTAAAAACAGTCACCCGAACAATGACCTACCGAAACACGTTAATACGAGTCACGTATAATCGAATCGACAATCGACACCATATTCGGAAAGTTCGAATAACGAGCCTTCCTCGAAACGAATAACGACGTTACGGTAACGATATTATTTTTATAACGGACCGTTAAATAACGTGAGTTTAATTATGATTTAGGAATTATTATGTAATTCATTTATGAGTTTTATGATGTGTTTTATTTTATTGCATTTATAAGACTAATAAAATATCTAGCATTTTTTTTATAAAGGCGGTAATGTAAATTTCAGTGTTACCAACTCGATTACAACAAATATTAGGTATGTAAAAATAATAATTGAAAAATATTTTAAAGAGCAAAAAAATTTGAAAACATAAATTTTCACCGTCACACCGACAATTTTATTGACAGGGCAAACTAAATCGTTTAAAACTGTTTAAACTAAAATATAGCATCGCAAAATGTTGCTAGCCATACAAAATGTCATCATATTTAGCCGTAATTCGGTTTATAATATTTTAATGTTCTTACCCCGTCTACGGTCGTTCCCCGTGCACTTTAATAATATTCTATTATCACACTACACTACCATATTTCCACAACATTACATAAGTAATTTAGTAATAGATTGTTATGACAACCGGCAATTTGTGTAAATCATTGAAAATCAAATATATTATCTGTGGGAATCGTGTACCATCTGTCAAAAGTTCACGTACTGCTCGCGGGCGATAACGGTCTCCATACTTTCTTGTGTTTGGTTACACGTATGTTTAGATATTTTAGTAGATCTAAAATTATTAGTATAAATAAATAAATATTGCAGGACATTCCATACATCGCCATCTAGCCTGTGTATGTAACTAGACTTGTGTGTTATGGGTGCTAGACAGTGGATATATACTTTTTTGTTGTAAATTTTCGATTCTTTATAACAGTTAAAAAATTACAAATTTCTTTTGTTAACATACAAAAAAACTATACGATACATTTGACTTAAAAAAACAATTTTTTTAGTTATCATCTTTTACCAAAGACCTCTCGACATTAAGTTGCAGGGTTTTTTTTTCCAAACGGACCAACAGCAACACCGGCTAATAAGTTGTCCCGAATGGAACTAATGCACTAGCCCATGCCTAGGAAGACTTAATTAGATTATTGACTTTGTTTTATTTCTTTCTTTTTAATTAATGTTCCTATAGAAGTTTAATAAAGATAAACTAATGAAGAATTTATCTATATAATGAATTGATTATTTTCCAAGCGACCCAACTGGTTGATCAGATAAAAACAAAAGACGATCGATCGTTCGAATTTTGTGCAAAATCTAGTAACAACTTTAACCAAATGTTTTGTTTTGATTTTGCCCGGAAAAATTGCCCAACAAAAAAGTTAAAAATTAAGGTAAATTTTGGTACTTACAAGTTTTCGCGAAAATTTGCCCATAAGTACCTTTTTATCATGTTGACTCAGGACATTGATTTTTTCACTTAATACGAACTAAAGACCTCAGTATCTGGTATAAATTTCAACCCGTTCCTGAGTAAATCGGTGGGAAAACACAAACAGACAGACGGACAAGAGAGTGATCTTATAAGGGTTCTTTTTAACCTTTTCAGGTACAGAACCCTTAGCCGGCTGTGTGAATGTACTTTTCAACTCTTGAAAACAGTCGTAAAGTACAAATTGATGGCCTAGGACTTGTCTAGATACCTAATATATTGGACCCTAAACTGAGGTTTTATGACCCGCAGTAAATCAGACCCATAAAGTGGATTCCGAACAGAGCTTCGGACATTAAGGTGTTTATTTTTTAATTAGTACATTAAGAGGAATGGGTACCGTGGGCTTTCTCCATACAAACTATTACAAACGTAGTCGACTGTTTTCTCCCTGGATAATGACACTAGAGCAAATATTATTGGTGCATAATAATACATTGCGATACAAGTGTGGAATTGATCTTTGCATAGAGGCGGATTAACATACGCGCGAGCGGTACGCGAGGGCGTATACAAAGCCGAGATACAAAGATCAATCCACACGTGTATCGTACGACGTTTTTTATCACAGTTGCGAATAAAAAAAGACTTGTTAAAATAATTAAAAGTTTGAATTTTAAGTTATGTTTTTATATTTTTTTGGCAATATTTTTTTGTTAATTACACCCCCGAACGGCCAGGCAAAAGGCTTTTAACCTATACAGCCTCGACATACAATAACTTTTTAGGGTTTTTCCATTTGTTTTTGCGTTGGGGGTTAAAAACAGAATATAATGGTAAGGAAAAAATATATTTTTGTAAAGAAAAAACAAAAACAAAACTCAATTTTTAATTGTTTTTAAAGACGTTATCACGTAAAATTATCGTTTGTTAACAGACTTTAGACACAACCTTTTTTGCTAGCTTAAAAAGCTTAAAAACTCTTTGTTGGTACCTTTTTTCTATACATCAAAACAGTATAACCCAGATAAATTAAGAATGTTTCATCTACCTAACATGTATTTAGCAGTAAGATACGTCAGGATAACATTTATTTAGCACTAGTTGGATATTTTTAAATCGCACGCGTGTATAAAAGCGGTTTAATAAGATCCAGTTTATGAGCAACTGTGATAAAAAACTTATGACTGCCATGACCATTCCCCTTTTTTTTAAATATTAATTTCTATGATAGGTAATTAGAAAATGAAAAAAAAATAGGGGCATAGTATTGGCAGTTATAGGTTTTATGGCACAAAAATATTTGTGTTAGTGTAATTATCCAGGGAGGAAACAGTCGATTACGTTTGTATGGAGAGAGTGCCGGTACCCTTTCACCTTAAATTGTTATCGGTTTGTAGTTCATCGTAAATATCAAACAGCTTTAACGATTATTTACTTGATATTTTAGTTTCATTTCAAATGTGAAATAATAGTGTTGTCTTATAATATTGAAGTTTTCTTAAGGCGCGTTATGAAAAAATGATGAGAGTGAAAATTTAAGATTTAAGTCACATGTTGCAGCTGCTTAACCCAAAAATAAAACAGGTCGAATTTGCGAGATAAGATGCGAGCGCATCATTGTAAGAATAAAGTAACAGGTTGAAGGTGATCGCAAAATAAATATCAGACGGAAGGACGGACGGACAGACAAACAGACAGACGGACGTATAACTTCTCCCGCTTTTTTTAGAACTAGCTCTTACCCGCATCTTCTTTAGCGTAGGGGTTGAATTTTGCAATAAATTTCTTAGTTCTTAAGATTAGCGCGTTCAACCAAACAAACTATTAAGCTTTATACACACAGGGTTATTATTGGTAATCATACCAGCGCCAAGCGGTTGAGGGCTTATCAACTTTAAAACTTTCGAATTTCGAGATTTTTTACCAGAAAATCAGCTGTTTCTAACACAGAGAGGTCATTTACATTAAGTTTATATTTATTTTTAAGTTTTATCTACCGTTCTAAGTTTGAATGACCTTTGTTTTGAAAACTAAGCTGATTTTCACATTAACATAACCTTAAAAAACCATTTGTCTGTGAAGTCAGTTTACGTATAATAATTTTAGGTGATAACGTTATATGAAAACATTGGTTACCTACCATGTCAACAGAACATGACACTTTTTTGTGAGTACATACGGAGTTTATCAATTTATAGGCTTTATCACGTCAAAAAATATGTTTGAATTTCGAAAAGTCATAGAACAAAAGTTGTTTGTTTAGGTCCACAGAAGTGGCTCTCAACCGCTTCATAATATACCACTATCCTTGTATAAAAATTTGCTTAGCTACTCCTATCCAGGGTAGTCAACTCTACAGTTTTAACTGTAGATCTACAGTTTTTTGGAAATTATCACAGTTTTCAGTTTAGGCCTCGAAATCTACAGTTTTTTTTTGCTTAAGCTGCTAGCGCCATCTATTTGTTTTGGATGGACCTTTTTAAGCTGTTATAAATAAACTTGTTCAAAAATAGCTGGTCGCATTTCCTGAAGTATTGCAAATGTTGCAATACTATATTTTAAATATTACTAATTTTATTCTACATAATGTATTTCTACGACTTTTGATATTTAATTTGTATAAAACTTTGATAATCACATGATTTTGCTTGTTTTTGAAAATTTATTAGATTTACCGTTTTTAAATTTGATATTTACAGTTTTCTACAGTTTTTTTCTGGCATATCTACAGTTTAGCTCTATGCTGAGGTTGGCAACACTGCTCCTATCTCTGAACAGAAACAATACGTAACCAAATTACGGAAGGAAATCCAGACGGCTGTATCTATTTTGATAAGATTTAAGATTTATAATAGTTAAAGTGATAAATCAACCGTTGTAGGTTGTTGTTGCACCCACGTCTTGTAAAATACGACACAATAGATTTTCGTTAATATATTTCTGTGAAAGATCGTAAGTATCGAGTTTCTAGTATCGAGTTGCATTCGATTATTGATCTGAATCGATTGCAAATGCATTTAAGAGGATTACATGCCGATTAAATTTTTTGATGGATTTGTCGTTTCAGGGCATAGCCTGTTAAGAGGAAAGGGTACCGGGGGCTCTTTCCATACAAACTATTACAAACGTAGTCGACTGTTTTCTCCCTGGATAATGACACTAGAGCAAATATTTTTGGTGCATAAAACTTATAACTGCCATGACCATGCCCCTATTTTTTTTGTTTTTTATTTTAATTTTTAATCTTAATTTCTATGATAATAATTAGAAAATGAAAAAACTACGTTTGTATGAAGACAGCGCAGGTACCCTTTCACTTTAAGGTTAACAAACCTTAACTTCTTGTCCATTTAAAGGTTGCCTGGAAGAGATCGCTACGAGCGATAAGGCCGCCCTTTGTAACACTTAGACTTAAGTATGGTTTTTTTATATTTTTTGTAATTTAAAAATGGCGTTTGCTATGAAAAATTTATCTATCCTTCCAAACCGAAAGATTTAGGACAATCAGACCTCAGTTTTATTAAAAAAGCTATTGCATCGTGCGAGCTTCGTACAGTTCGTACCACATACATACACGTTAAGCAAACGCTCGGCCGAGCTACATGATAGGCGGAGTGGAAGGTGTTATAGCTTATACACACGTCCCGATTTGGTCGGGTCCGACATCAGTGTTGCCACATTTCATTTCGAGATTAAGGACATTAATATAGTCCAGATTTTATACAATTATAGCTGTTCTCATACAGATTTTACACAGTTTTTTTCACTTATCGATACAGATTTGTCGAATTGAAATGTGGCAACACTGATGTCGGACCCGACCAAATCGGGACGTGTGTCCCGATTTGGTCGGGCCCTTAGTTTTATTTTCGTTACGGAATTTCTTGATTCGGCAGCCGCGCTCAAAGCCCGCGATAAAAGCTATGCAATAGCTTTGTATTTTAAAATTGCTGAGATTATTCAGAAAAAAAAACTATTCATATAAGCAAACCAAAACATGATAGAAAAAATTGGTTCGATAGAAACACATTTTGATGTCGTCTTCGGCGGAAAGAGTCAACTTTATTTAGTTTTGTTCAAAGATATTGCCACAATACAAACAGAAATGAAATGCCAATGATATTTTCTATCCTTTTGTTGAAACCATTTTGTGTAAAATACTAAGATTAATTTCGCACCATCTCGCATCTCACTTATTTTTATTCAATCAGACAGGGACCGACGATTTTATGAGCGAGCAAGAAGTAAAATTGCAACAAAATGTTATTGACTAGCGACCCGCCCCGGCTTCGCACGGCTGTATTATGCATGTATTATACTTAAAAACCTTCCTCTTGAATCACTCTATCTAATAAAAAACACCGCATCAAAATCCGTTGCGTAGTTTTAAAGATTTAAGCATACAAAGGGATATAGGGACAGAGAAAGCGACTTTGTTTTATACTCGTACCACACTCGTACCACATGAGTTGTTCTCGTACTATGTAGTGATGTTAATCCTTCAATAGTTTGCAAGTACATTGATAATAATAAAAGATGGTGACAGCCTTAACTAACTTTCATAAATATTAATGACTCTTTAGCATTTTTATTGCTTTTTTTTTTCAAAGTCAAAGTCAAAATTGCTTATTAATTTAGATTCATACAATTTGCATTAAATCACATTAAAAAGTCTTTAAAACTAAGGATGTGTGCCTTCGGAACGCGCTTCCCAATGAGAACAAAACACAACTAAGGGGGTTTTTGGGATAATTCTCACAAAGGTCAAGATAAATATTTTTTATCACAGTTGCTCATAAAGTGGATCTTATTAAACCGCTTTTAGGCTTATAATGCAACGTATTATACACGAGTGCGATAAAAAAAAATCCAACTAGTGCTAAAATAATACGTTATCCCTATAAGTCAAATACGTATCTTACTGCTAATGACATATTAGGTAGATGAAACATTCATAATTTATCTGGGTTATACTGTGTTGATGTACCTATAGAAAAAAGGTAGGTACCATCAAAAAGTTTTTAAGCCTTGCTGGCTTAAAACTCTTTGTTGGTACCTTTTTTCTTCTTTTCAAAAGGTTGTCTCTAAAGTCTGATAACGAACGATAATTTTACGTGATACCGTCTTTGAAAATAATTAAAAATTGAGTTTTGTTTTTATTTTGTTTTTTCTTTAGGTACATTTCTTAGGTACAACCGCCGACGCAAAAACAAATGAAAAAAACCCTAAAAAAATATTGTATGTCAGACGAGGCTGTATAGGTTAAAAGTCTTTTGCGTAGCCTTTCGGGAGTGTAATTAACAAAAAATAGTAAACATAACCTTAAAATAGTAAACATAACCAAATTCTTAAAAACTTTTAATTATTTTAACAATTCTTTTTTTTTTATTTGCAACTGTGATAAAAAACGTCGTACGATACACGTGTGGATTGATCATTCCATCTCGGCTTTTGTCACGCTCGCGTTCCGCTCGCGCGTCATAAACCGCCTCTATGGAATGATCAACTTTCCACACTTGTATCGCAATGTACTATTGTTCGTGGGGTGAGTTTACCCCGTAGGATGACCGGTTATAGGGTGACTTTACTAAAGAACCATTAAAACGTAAACAAAGCTATTTGATAAATTTTTCACAGTCATAATAACAAAAATGTCTAAATTGCATCATGATATAATAAAACGAGTTTTTTGACTCCAAAAAAGTTCGATTCTCGAAGTATTATCACGTCATATACCAATCGAGAATTTAGGTATGAAATAATATGTTTAATCGATTTGTTTTGCCAAGTTTAGGTAGTTTGATAGGTAACCGAAGTAATTGATTATTGATTTTTAATGCTTGTAAAAAGATCTACAAGTAAATCGATATACAGGGTGTTTAGTAAATAGTCAGGCAATTTGACATATTGGTAACCTTTCTTCTAGCAGTTGGTCTTTGTTTGGTTGGCATCGGAATCTTGGTTACGAAGTTATGGAATGTTTATTTTTTCTGAAGATTTCCAAAAATTTACACAAAAAATAAAAGGGAAAAATGTTAAAAAGTTTTAATTCACTCCACATGGCTGCAATTCCTTACATATTATTTTATACCCCTACGGTCATTTTGGTAACCAAGATTCAATACTAGTTGTAAAAAAAAATACGTGGCACGCAACCAGCTACTATTCTTTATTCGCAACCTTTGCAGATGACAGCTAAGTTTTGTAACCAGTGGTTAAAAAAGATAAAATCATTCTTATCAAATTAATCTCCTCTTAGACACCCCCCTGTCACACAATTTTGACATGTCATGTCACATAATTTTGACATGTCATGTCAAATTGTGTGACAGGGCATATACCAAACACCCTGTATTTATAGATAGAGAGACGTATTCCCACGGGATCGGTGATGCTAGTAATAAAAATAATAAAATTCTCATTGGTTTAACAGACAATAGACTTTTCAATAGGTAAAAACTTTTCCAAAATCGCAATGTTAATTTAATAGCTTGTCCGCCGATTTTGACATACAAAAATCGGTGAGAAGTGTATCTTTAAAATTCTGTTAGACGTGTGATAAATATAACGTCAGAAATACCCAACGACCCAGTTGGAACAATGGTCACCATGCCGGACTGCCAAATATAGGGTTGCGGTTTCGATTCCCGCCTCAGACAAGTCATTATGCTTAGATATTTGTCTGTGGTCTGGTTGTTTCTATGTATAATAAGTATATATGTATTTACAAAAGAAAAGTATATAAGTAGTATATCCGTTGTCTAGCACCCATAACACAAGTCTAGTTACTTAGCTTGGGGTTAGATGGCGATGTGTGGAATGTCCTGCAATATTTATTTATTTATTTATTTAATACGTCATAATTTGTAACGCAGCAAAAAAAAAACTGTGTAGAAAAGATCGTTTTTTACCGAATTTTTGGTACCTGCATTCTGATGGATGTAGCTAATCCAATCTCTTTATTTATGAAGGTATAGAAGGAGCTGCGTTTCGCTTCGACTTTTTCATTATAATCGTTACAAATTTTTGTATCCGCATTTGTTAGGGTTCCGTAGCTCAAAAAGTAAAAAAGGAATCCTTATAAGATCACTCTCTTGTTCATTTGTCACCACCGACTTTCTCAGGAACGGGTGGATCTAGCAAGTTGAAATTTATACCAGACTAGCGACCCGCCCCGGCTACGCACGGCTATATTATGCATGTACCTACATATTTTACATATAAACCTTCCTCTTGAATCACTCTATCTATTAAAAAAAACGCATCAAAATCCGTTGCGTAGTTTTAAAGATTTAAGCATACATAGGGATATAGGGACATAGGGACAGAGAAAGCGACTTTGTTTTATACCATGTAGTGATAGTGATACTGAGATCTATAGTCCCTATTAGGTGTATAATTTGCAAATGACTCCCTTCTATTACGATTTTCAAAACGTCCGAATAATATAGTAATCCAAAATGTATATTCCATGAGAACGGAAGTCTCACTTGTCAGTACTAAGCTATGTCGGATCTGTAATGGCTGTATCATATTCTGGGCACGTATCGGCTTGGTCGATGACTTCACAATAGCTCTATAGATAGCCTTTTTTTTCATAAATAAATGACAACGTGCACGAGAGTGGAAGCAGACTAAATACTTATTGATCGGCAGATAGCTCGCAGTTGGAAAATTATTAATAAAAATCCTGAAAAATATCGTCATTAGTATGTTAGTTAGTATTAGTTAGTACTTATGATTAGTAGATAAAAATCCTATTCTACCTTTAAAAAAATGTGTCCTTCATACAAACTTCCAACCCCCGTTTAAAATTTTCTTATTTTAAGGGGGGCTTACCTTCATACAAACTGGGGAGATATTTTTATTTATTAATCTAAGCGGTTTTAAAAGTGTATTTTTAGAACGAAGTTACGCGTTACGAAAACGTGAAACGAAAAACCGTAAAAGAAACAAATCTCCCACATTTTAATTATAAAGTTACTTATATTATTTAATATTACCTAATTTTTTTACTTTTTTTTGTTATAGGAGTTCTCCCATACAAAAAGAAGTAAAAAAAATATAAAAAAAAAGTAAAGGGACTTGGTTTCAAACGCGTGTTCCGCGATACGTCCATTTTTTAAGAAGTTCGATGTTATATCACTATCACTATCGTCACTATCACTACATAGTATAAAACAAAGTAGCTTTCTCTGTCCCTATGTCCCTATATCCCTATGTATGCTTAAATCTTTAAAACTACGCAACGGATTTTGATGCGGTTTTTTAAATAGTTAGAGTGATTCAAGAGGAAGGTTTATATGTATAATATAGCCGTGCGAAGCCGGGGCGGGTCGCTAGTTTTATAATAAAGCTGAAGAATGGAATCGTCTAAAATAATCACTTTGAGAACTCATTCCATCTAAATGAAAGTATAATACTCAATTAAAAAAACCGTTATTTTTAAATATTAAAATCAGTTATATTTTACAGTAAAAAATTTTGCATTGTTTTTTTTTGTAGACCTTGCGGCGCGGAGTCCAGGAAATATGAAACTGCATAGTACATAATACAATAGAAAACTATTAAATATAAATAATATAAGACACGAACCTCTATTCTCCTCCCCGTAAATTACAATTGTCAAATTTTATGATAGTGTAAATTTTCAGAGCACTGCGTGTTTAAAATAGCATATACAGAGTTATTGGTAACTATTTTATCAAGCCGTTGAGGGCCACTTCTGTGCACCTAAACAAACAACTTTTGTTCTATGACTTTAGAAAATTCGTCAATTTTTTGAAATATTTGAAGACTAGCAGTGCTCCGCGGTTTCACCCGCGTACCTCAGGATCCCGTGGGAATATCAAAATATAAAATAGCCTTCCTCGACAAACAAATGCACTATCAAACAAAAAATAACAAAACCTGAAAAAAGAAACCAAAAAGTGAAAAATAATCCATTTCGGGTCACTAAGACAGCAGATAACTTAAACATAAGTACTTACTTGGAAGTCTGACTGGGTTAGATTGAATGTTGAGAGGTATAAAGAAAACATGGTGTCACCCAGTCCGACTTCCAAGTAAGTACTTATGTTTAAGTTATCTGCTGTCTTAGTGACCCGAAATGGATTATTTTTCACTTTTTGGTTTCTTTTTTCAGGTTTTGTTAGTTTTTCTTTTCAGGTTTTTTTGAAGTCGGTTTTTTAAATTTTTATTTATTTTTTATTTAACCATTTTTAGTGCCACTGTCACTGAAAATTCTACTCCATGAGGCGAAAGCGACTGTTTCTTCAAATTGCAACCTGTACCTAATCGTAACCCATTGAAGAGTTTGGTAATAAGGTGTTTTCGGATGCCCCATTCATCCTTTTTGTGTATGGGCCACTTCTATTAGTGGAAATGGAAACCTGAGCAATTTGTTCAATCTCGCTGTGCAGATCTGTTCATCACTTCGAAGATCCTCATCAGATCTTCATTTAGGATAGGGTTCTCTATCAACATTAATTCAAACCCAGTCCCGCGACTAAATTCGACTAAATTCTTCAAATTGTAACCTGTAATCGTAACCGATTGAAGAGTTTTCTGATGAGAAGGTGGTTTCAGATATTCCATTTATCGGTAACTATTCGTTTATGGGCCAATTCTACTGATGGAAGTCGAAAAATGAGCAATTTGCTGCACTCTCGAGGTGCATTTCTGTTCATCACTTCGAAGATCCTCATCAGAACTTCATTTAAGATAGGGTTCTCTATTAACATTCATTCAAACCCAGTCCGGCGACTAAATTTGACTAAAATCTTCAAATTGTAACCTGTAATCGTAACTGATTGAAGAGTTTTGTGATGAGAAGGTGGTTTCAGATATTCCATTTATCGGTAACTATTCGTTTATGGGCCAAATCTACTGGTGGAAATCGAAAACTGAGCAATTTGCTGCACTCTCGAGGTGCAATTCTGTTCATCACTCCGAAGATTCTCATCAGATCCTCACCAAATTTTTATGGGACCACCCCTGAGGTATCACTTTTCGAACACAAAAAGAATCATCTCAATCGGTTGAGCCGTCTTCGAATGATCGCGTAACATACACACAAAAAAAAAAAAAAAAAAAAAAAAAAACATACAGACGAATTGAGAACCTCCTCCTTTTTTGAAGTCGGTTAAAAAACAATTCGAACCAGTAGTTCCTGAGATTAGCGCATTCAAACAAACAATCTCTTCAGCTTTATAATATTAGTATATAGTTATTTTTTTAAAACAAATGTCATTCAGACTTAAAACAGTAGATACAACTTAAATAAATACGTATTATCTTAAGGTTAATGACCTATCCATGTAAGGAACAGCTGATTTTCAGGTAAACATAATCTCAAAATTCGAATTTTCGAATTTCTAAAAGTCGTAGAACAAAAGTTATTTTTTTGACGGGAACATAAGTACATAAGCTTGCTAGTATAGTCACCAACAACCCTGTATTATAGTTTCTTGGTGCACTGTTATACGTATAGCTTGGGAGCGACAAATATTCGAGTGAATGTGTTGGTACTGTTTGCTTGCCATGAAATATCGTTTTAATTATTTATTTTTATTGGATAAACAAATATAAACTAAAAGCATATTTATGCAGCACGAAAATCGCAGTAATTTGTATGGCGTGCTGATATAGATAAAAAGGTTTGTTGACTGCATTGTTAAATAAAATAAAATGTACATTACATTCTGCTGAAAAAGTAAAAAAAAAACAACCTTTAGTGAATTCTCGATGATAACGAAATTACTACCCTTTAATTGCTCTTTAAATGTTATAGAAAAGAAAATCTATCTTGCTGTCATTAAGGTTCAACATCGGTTGAAATTACAGATTAGTAAGGACTTAAATGCCCTCTGTCAAATTAAAAGAGATACAAATAAGTTCTATAATCAATTCAAGGCATAGTCAAACTTAATACATTTTGGAAACAGGCATGAAATAACATTGAAACGTCTTTAAAACTAAGTTAGAATACATGCTTCAGAATGCGCCCACTAATGAGAAGAAAGCACAAGAAATTCGTGGCAAAAAATCGCCTATATTTTTTTACCAATCGATAATGTTACTAATAGAGATTAATTCCTGAAAACAAACATAGTATGGCAAATGAAAGGAAATAGCTCATTTTTATAGTGAGGATCATCTTTCGGTGGTCTGGAAGGCATTTTTTGTGATCATGCTCTCAAAGATCATAAAATAAGGCCTTAATAAATAAATATTGCAGGACATTCCACACATCGCCACCTAGCCCCAAGCTTAACTAGACTTGTGTTATGGGTGCTAGACAACGGATATACATGCTACTTATATACTTTTGTAAATATAATACATAGAAACAACCAGATCACAGACAAATATCTAAGCATAAATACTTTTTTGAGGCGGGAATCGAACCCGCGACCCTGTGTTTGACAGTCCGGCATGGTGACCATCGTACCAAGTCGTCGTTTCAAACCAGTCTAGTCTTTAATTCAAGCCACGTCATCTAATAACGAGAAGAGAGTGGCGCCATCTGTCTGTCATAGTATATCTATTTGTCATGAAGGCTTCGACGGATATCTGATTAAGGCAGTGTTGGTAATTTGACGCTGGCTCGTTATGCCCTACTCTGAGATTGACTGAAGTTAGTACTGATCGCAAAAATATCAAATTTAAAATGGAAAAATATTAATTTAAATAATTTGTTAGTTTAAATTAAAGGAGGTTCTTTCATATATCGTATTCTGTATAGTGTAATATTATTTTGGTTAAATAATAACTAATTTAAAAATAAACTCGGCAAGCTAAAGATGAGGAATGGTGGATAGAGCGCTTGGGACAGCGGGGTTGATACCAACCCGACACCTCGCCTCACGGTTACATTTGTTAAAACGCTTCGCGGTTTTACCCGCGTAGCTCCGGATCCCGTGAGAATATCGGGATAATAAGTAGCCTTAGTTATTTCCTATGGATTAGTGTCTCTTCATACCAAGTTTCATCAAAATCGGCCCATTCGTTTCGGAGCCTATTCGTTACAAACAATAAATCTGTCCTCTTTATAAAATTAGTATAGATCACTACATAGTATAAAACAAAGTCGCTTTTTCTGTCCCTATTTCCCTTTGTACGCTTAGATTTTTAAAACTACGCAACGGATTTTGATGCGGTTTTTTTAATAGATAGAGTGATTCAAGAGGAAGGGGTTATATGTATAATACATGCATAATATAGCCGTGCGAAGCCGGAGCGGGTCGCTAGTATAATATAAATAATTGTTTTTTTTTTACACAATATACCTACTTATTTCTAGGAACTATTGTTTCAAATTTAGGTACATGTCGTAAGTAATTGTTTTTATTACAATACCATTTTATCCAGTAATTACCAACATTAAATTGATCAAAACTAGTTACTTGCTAATTTAAATTCAAAATAAAATTACCATTTTATTTGCTGACGCTACCGCAGGCATGCAAAGTAATAAGCGTCTGATTAAACCGTAATAACTGCAGTCCGTACTTAAAGCAAGATCCACAGATAATAATTACGATATCCTTTATGCTTTTTTGTTGTCTGTACCTTGGAAATTATTTTAAAATTTGCAATATTGACTTTATTGGATAAACTGTACTTTAGAAATATGGTAGCAGGAGCCATGAAATACTACTAGTATTTTACTTGTAGGTACTTATATTTTCGGGCTGTTTTCTGCAATTTGACCGTTTTTAATTGAGTCCTTTTTGCGTAAGGATGGAGTAGGCTTGCCCGGCACCTACTACCCTTTCAGCTTAGTCTACCATATCCAGAGGAGAGAACTTGTCAATACTTCTGGAGCCAACTAAGCCGTGGGTTTTATCACGATGTTTTCCTTCACCGTAAGAGCAATGTCAAATATAGCGCACATAAATTTTTCTTTAGAAAAACTCATCGGTGAACGGCCGGGATTTAAACCTACGACCTTCAGAATGAAAGTCGAGGTATCTACCACTGAGCCAACACCGCTCTATTAATATTATTTTTATTTTTATAGTAGGGGTAGGGGAATACATACCCCTGTGTTTTTCATATTCTAATTATCATAGAAATTAAGAGTTAAAAAAAAACAACAAAACATAGGGACATGGTCATGGCAGGTATGAGTTTTATGCTAAAAAATAATTGCTCTAGTGTCATTGTCAGGGAGGAAACAGTCGACTACGTTTGTATGGAGAGAGAGCAAGTACCCTTTCCTCATATCGTTTAGAATTTATTTCCTTGTGATGTTTTTCCCTACGTTTCCTTGCGCAAGCGGCTATGCCATTAAGCTATTAACAGAGTCCATACATACCCACCCCATATCCCTCATTAGTCTATTACGAATCGAATGCTTAATAATCGAGTTGGGTTTTAAATCGGTTTTCGAATTGCTTCACTGGAGGAAGTTATTACGAAGTTAGTATCGATGCAGTAGTGAAATTAATGGATTAATTACCAGGGTTTTATGAGGAACTTCAAACATAATTTAAGGTGAAAGGGTACCTGCGCGCTCTCCATACAAACGTAGTCGACTGTTTCCTCCCTGGATAATGACACTAGCACAAATATTTTTGTGCCATAACACCTATAACTGCCATGACTATGCCCCTATGTTTTGGTTTTTTTAATTTTCTAATTATTATAGAAATTAAAATTAAAAAAATAAAAGAATAAAAAAAAATAAAAAATAGGGGCATGGTCATGGCAGTTATAAGTTGTATGCACCAAAAATATTTGCTCTAGTGTCATTATCCAGGGTGAAAACAGTCGACTACGTTTGTAATAGTTTGTATGGAGAAAGCCCCAGGTACCCTTTCCCCTTAAGAAATAGTAATAAAATTGAAGAAGGACTAGAACAAAGTATGTTTCTAGAAGTATTATGTGTAAGTGAAAGTGTAGGTATATCAATAAAATATCAAATATAATTTAAAAAAAACCGGTCCTGTGCGAGTATGTTTAACTCAAAAAGGTTTAACCTACCCGTTAAACCTTTTTGAGTTAAACTAATAACACTCTTATTTTGTCGGTTGGTTAAAATAGAAACCAAAAAGAAACACCTATTCGGTTATTCACCACGCGATAAGGTCCAACTTTGCTCGTTTGAATTCAAAAATACTTCAGAAACAAAACCGACGACAAATCATACGATTTATTTGTGAAAAACACGCGATCCTTATGTTTATTTGTGTTACACTTATATAGATGTAAAATACTTTATAAACTAGTCTAATAGAGAGTTCGTTACAATCTTTACAAAGTAATTTTGACGTGAAAACGGCTTATAAATTGGTGAACACCTGCACTTTCAAAAAAATGTGACGTCATGTGTCATTGACAAGTAACCATAGCAACGTATTGAAGTATGCAAAATGGTAATGTCAACGATACAAAAGAGTTCTTATGACGTACAAAAGAGACTTTACAGACAACCATTGTTTTTATTAAATAACTAGCTGTCCAGGCAAACGTTGTTTTGCCATATAAAAATAATGTGATAAATGAAGAACCGCTCTACCGATTTTGTGCAAACTTCACACAAACCATCTACTAAATAGTCCGAACAAAGCTTAAACATTTGGTTTGGATAGGTGAGCCCGTTCTTGAGTTATAAAATTACAACGAAAAGTGGCATTGATTTCTATATAATACAGCAAATAAAAAAAAAGGGTCTGTTGGACTTTGAAAAAGTAATAGAACAAAAATATATCTGTCTATCTGTTTGTTTGTTACATAATCTACAATTAAAAACGTGTGAACCAAGTGAAATCTGAGGGAAGTTGTGGTATACTTTACATCAAAATCCAATTAGTAGGTGCTGAGTAATCAACAAAAAAACTGCAGCCGCTCGAGAAACCCCCCGGTCGAACGCCTTACAACAAAGACGAACGTCACAGAATACATAATAGTGTATACACTATTATGTCGGAATATATCCCGATATTCCCACGGGATCGGGACTTATGCTGGTTTGAATATGGAATAATTCGTATATTTAATTTCACCCGCGTAAATCCCGATCTCGTTTGAAAATCGAAAAAAAAAAGTAAGTATTCTATGTCCTTCTCCTGGTTCTAAGCTACCTCTCCATCAATTTTCAGCCAAATCGGTTCAGCCGTTCTCGAGTTATAAATAGTGTAAGTAACACGAGTTTCTTTTATATATATAGATAAAAAAAAAACTGGTTGCCTGTAAAGTCGGTATACGGGCGAAAGTTTTACGTGACAACAACTGTGCTCGAGTGGAAGGGACGCGTGCCTTTCACTTTTTATGTCTGTCTCTCTCGCTCTTAGGCGGGCTAACCATGCCCGAGTGGAAGGGACGCGTGCCTCTCACTCGCTCTCATTGTGAGCGCATAACGTCAGCGGAGCGTAACGCAGTTCCTTGAAGTGTCACCCGGCAAACCAATTTATAAAACGTTGTCACGTCAAAATAGGTCAGCGTTTGATTATTACCGTCACACGATGGTAAGTGACGATGCGGTCTATGATGTAGCACGGTTTTCTAAAAGATACCACTATGCTCATGACTCAATCACCCCCAAATACACGGAAACCTTCGAGGGGCGCGAGTGATCATTGTCAAAGTGTTCTTTATTCTCTTTTTATTCAGTTAGAATTATTCGCATGATATTTGTTATAGGTATATCGTCTTAAATTGAGATTTGTGTCTTGAAATCGTGCCCAATATTATATAGAAAAGTTTTTGGTATAGCAAACGCTTTAATCGCGTTTGCGTTAATGCATAAAATTTAGGTATAGGAATAGGAATTGTCGTAAAACCACAAAATTCTCTTAAAAAATTACGATGTACGCTCTATTGTATTAAAATTATTTTAACTCTATGGTTACACTATAATAGATAATATTTAGAGAAACGCTAGACCAGTTTCCGGGGTCTAAAGAGATTTCTCTGACCCGTTTCTCGTAGCATCTTTACAAAAGAAAAGTATTTAGGTATTCTATCCGTTATACCCATAACACAAGCCTAGTTGCTATAGAGTGAATTGTCCCACAATATTTATTTATTTATTTTGAGTCGGTTGGTCTTATGGCTTAGCACTGGCGCTACACTGGTTCGGATTTATCTACATCTTTGGCTTGTAGCTTCGCATAGGCAAGCGTGACAATTGTCTATTCTGGTAGGTAGAAAGTTTGGCACAAACAATGTTTATGATGTAAGAATGTAGGTATTAGGCAGGCTAAAAATGGAACTTATAGGTTTTTATGACACGAAGAAACCTTATTGATTGAGTCTAGGGAGGATAGTATTGATTTTATTGTTTTACTTTCTATACAGGATTATTGGTAACTAGCGACCCGCCCCGGTTCCGCACGGCTATATTATGCATGTATTATACATATAAACCTTCCTCTTGAATCACTCTATCTAGTAAAAAAACCGCATCAAAATCCGTTGCGTAGTTTTAAAGATTTAAGCATACATAGGGACATAGGGACAGAGAAAACGACTTTGTTTTATACTATGTAGTGATTATACTAGCAAGCCGTTGAGGGCTACTTTTTTGTGCATCGAAACAAACAACTTTTGTTTTACGACTTTTGGAAATTCGATTTTTTTTTAAATTTTGAGGTGTGGTCTTACACGGAGAGGTCATTAACCTTAAAATTGTACTTATTTTTTGAGGTTTATCTACTATTCTTAGTCTGAATGACCTTTCTTTTAAATAATTAATTGATGTGATTGAGAACCCGCGTTTCAGTAGCGTATTTTAGAACACGTATAAGAGTTTTATCAGCTTATTTATCTTTATAAGTATAATTATGGTAATCATTAGAAAATCAGCTAATTAGCTACTTTTATTATGACATTAACGAAAACTTTTACTGTAGGTAATAGAGTTACAAAATGTTCAACTTTCGCTTACATTTCACACTCTGCCCTTTCACTTTAAACAATTGATACTATTACACATTAATGCTGTTGACTAAATGTTATGTTGTAGTCAAAATGCGGAGTTAGACTAACTACTAATGTGACTTAACTTTATAAACTAGAATATTGGGGGCAAATACTCCATAACCGACTTTAAAAAAGGAAGAAGCTTTTAATTCGTTGCGTATATTTTTCTTCTTCTTCTTCTTCTTATTCCAATTTGTTTAATAAATAAATAAAATAAAGATTAGGGGTAGTTCTACCCCCAGAACAGAGCTAATTCGTATGACAATCTTAAGATTTTCATACGAATTATGTGTAGGTAAATTATAACATATACGAGCTGCTTCATAGGCGACCTATCTTTTTAGGCAACTTGCATTTATGTTGTATTGATAACAGAGCAGTTGACAAAAAACAATTATGTCGAGTTGCTTCATAGACGACTTTACATTGAAGACTAGTTGCAAATTAGTCCACATGATTTTAAGACAAGTTGCCACATAAGACGACTTGCGTTTTAGACCGTCTGATACTAACCCTTTTAAAATACATGATTCAAAGTCTGGACTGACTGACAAAAATATCAACACACAGTTTAAGCCAATGGACGGATAGCCGGATATTGACGTAGGCTTCCGCTAAGAAATTTTAATTGAATTTATACTTTTGATTGTGTGTTTTTTATATTTTTGAAAGCGCGATATTATAGTAGATTAATTGACTTATCTTATCTAACATCATAATTGAGTCTAATTTTTTGTAGCTCATTGAAAACTAAATCAATTCATTTAATTTATTAATTCAATTACTTACAACATTGTCAATATTCATATAACAAAATTAATTTAATATTTTATTTCGATTATTTGTGTTTATCAAGCATGAATTGAAAAATAATTTGTTGAAAGTATTTTGAAACCGATCTTAAAGTTCTTTTCCACAGTATTTTAAAAATTAGAATGGAAAAAGAATTGTTGAAATACTAATTTTATTCACAAAATGGGTTATAATTAATTTTAAAATTGATTTGTATTGTTTTCATGATGAAACGTAGTAAATAGATTTTAATAGTGTCTATTTATTATTATTTTGGCAAATGAGTTTAATCCATACTAATATTATAAAGCTGAAGAGTTTGTTTGTTTGTTTTAACGCGCATATCCCATGAATTACTGGTTCGAATTGAAAAAATATTTTTGTGTTGAATAGTCCATTTATCGAGGAAGGCTATAGGCTACTTTCAATTTTGAGATTCCCACGGGATCGGAAGTTACGCGGGTAAAATCGCAGAGCGCTGCAAGTTTCATATATGAGCCATAATAATATGTTTTACAAAGGTCTCTACTTTTAGGTAAGTACCTATCTATTTTGATAACACACCATAATTTTAAACTGTCAAAAATATACATCATATTTTCCTATTCTGTCAAAATCTAGTCACATATAAATTCATCGAAATCCCTACATGAGATGTGACATAAGTTTTTACAAAAATATTTACTTCTTAGATATGAATATTCATAACACACCATGATTAAAAACTGTCAAAAATACATCTTAATTTCTAATGCTGTCAAAATCCAGTCATATATAGGTACCTAATTCTATCGGAATCCCCACATCAGACGTAATATGACTTAAGTTTTTACAAAATATTTACTTCTAGGTACTTGCGTTATTTATTCATTTTAAACACAATTTCAAAATAAGGGAGGTAGGTACTTACATAATTTTAAATTAGGTACACAAAATAAAAACTACAAAATAAGCTAAAATGACGCCACTAAAATGATGATGTTTTAAATCTTATACATTAATAACACACCATAACCATAATTTTAAACTGTCAAAAATACATCATAACTAATAGCGATCCTGTCAAAATCCAGACACAATATAAATTTCAGAATCCCCACATCAGACGTATGACTTAAGTTTTTACAAAATTCTTTACTTCTTAGGTAGGTACCTACTAATATTAATAACACATAACTTTAGACTGTCAAAAATATATCATAATTTTCCGATGCTGTCAAAACCCAGTCACATTATAAATCCGTCGGAATCCCCACAACATACGTGACATGACGACCCTATTGTAAGTCAAATGATTCAATCCACCACGCCTCCCATGACACCTCGCGATCGACGCTATTGTTTTGAAACTATAATTTAAAAGCAAAAGGGAAAAAAATATGCAACGATTCGTTTCCGAGAAGAGATGGGAGTGGTACTGGGATATATCAGGGGATTATAAAAGTATACGTCCATTTTATTATTTATTAGCAGCGCTAATAAATAATAAAATGTCTTGCCATGGCGCCTCCGCCGGGTCGTGGCAAACTGAGTAGACCCAAGAAGTGCTGGCTTGACGTCGTAGAGGGTGATATGCGTGCAAATGGCCTTACAAACCAGGATGCCGTAGATCATGCGAGGTGAAACCGGGAACATCGCTCGGATGATGATGACTAGCAGCGCTCCGCGGTTTCACTCGCGTAACTCTCGATTCTGTGGGAATATCGGGATAAAAAGTAGCCTATAGAACTCCCAATGAATCAATGTATCCTCATACCAAGTTTCATCTAAATCGGTCCAGTAGTTTCGGCGTCTAACATAGGCTGCGGTGATGTCAGGGAAACTATGGAGCACATACTGTGTGAATGCGACGTCTTAGCAGCGAAGCGTATGAGCCTCCTTGGGAATGCGTATCCCAAACCGGAGGAATATAGGTTTCTTCCTCTCAGTGGGATCACCGCGTTAATCGACCACTTCTTCAAAGAGTAAGAAACATCAAGTTAGGGGTAAACACAAAAGATCCCATTGGGTCGAAATGTTGCTGGCAATTTGTCAGCCCCCCAATATATAAGTTAAGATCATAGGCTACTTTTTATTCCGATATTCCCACAGAATTGGGGAAAATTTTAAATGATCGATGGGAAAAACGCAGGGCTAAAAGAAACGCGTCGCATGCACGAATCCCCAGCATGCGACGCGTCGCATGGGGATTCGTTTTAGGATGTATAGGCGAGCACTAAGAAAATTTAATAAACTTTAATGTAGCTTAAAATGTTTTTAACTTTCTTACCTTTTCAAAATGATAAATTATTAATCTGAAACAGAAAAAAATAACATTAAATAAATTATCAATTTTAAAAGTTTTAGCCTCAGGTGCAAAAGTAGATCACCGGTGTTAATATGTTAAAGATTTAATACTACACAGCGATTTATAGATAACTAGATGTGGCTTTACGATCTTGTTAATCGTTTGGCGCTCAAGGCATACATGGATTTGGTTCACGCCCGTCGGCTCCCCTAACGAATCCCCAACTCCCGAAGGTCCCCCTGGCGAGAACTATTTCACCCCCTTTTGCCCCCTGGACTAGGGGGACGACGGGCGCTAATTTAAAATATGATTGGAGCGCCTCGCGAATCCCCTATGCGAGATCACCAGGGGATACCTACGTCGGAAGTTGAACATGTAAAGATTTTTTCAATCTCATCGGATCCCCTAGCGAGTCCAAGGAAAACAAAAACAAAAAAACGTTCCAAAAAAAATCAATTGAGGATAGAAATTTACGAGACGCGACGCAAGGGTGTTTTTATAAGCCTGTGCCCCGCGGTTTCGGGTAAGTCCCGATCCCGTGGGAAAACAAACTCTTCAGCTTTATTAGTATAGATCTGGTGACTTCATGTATTTGTATTAATAATGTTAAATATTTAAATTTTATATTAAGTATAGATATTTATATCTATTTATTTCTTTAAGGGGCTGTAGTTAATATTAAATTGTCCGTCATATCCAGCACTTAAAGATCAATGTATAATATAATAATTGCGAACTCTGGCCGCTGGCCACTGCCTGTCTGTTGGCCGGTCCAATCTCGGTCATTGTAACTACATACTTTTAACGGGTGCACATTCACTTTCATGTATGATATAAAGTACATCAATAGTTAAGCAACACTTATTTAAGGGGATTATAGGACAGGAGATAATTGTCCGTCACTGTCAGACTGCATAGAAATGAGTGAGATGCGAGATGGTGCAATAAAAGGATAATTTGTAGAGAAAACTATGTCATTACATGGTTTTCTTTGGTGTTATTATGTTCCTCGGACTTAAACCAAAAACAAAGGATCTGGAAAATAAAGGAATATTAACCTGATTTACCAGTTTGGATAATTTTCAAATTAAACACCATTAATCTAGATAATTCCCTAAAATTTCAGTACATTAGGGTTCCAGAACTTTAAATTAAAATAATTATTTAATTATCATGATTTTCTTATTTATTTTTCTAAATTAAGTCCTACTGTATAATAATCTCCAAAAATACAACAATATTGCAAAGATATATTATTTGATATGGAGTCTTATAGAAAAAGCATGTATTAAGTAAGTATTTTAATAATAAATGATTTTTATAAAATTATTTTTCAGACGTATATTCGTGTTTTTTCTATTTAATCATAATAGTTGTATTTTGTTTTGAGCACAGTATTTCGGTAGTTTACATCGTAAAGAATATTATTAATGTTTTTTGTTTGGTTTACGGAGTAAATCATATTATCATTTTAAGCGTTATAACACTCGCGTTTAGGTGCTATCAGCCCCTTAAAGTGGTCATGCCACTTCTGTTTGATTTATGTCATTGAAGTCAAGTTATTTGTACCCTTTCATACTAATTAGAAGGTATAATAGGTAGGTTCATTTTTTAAACTCAAGAATTAATTATTGTGCTGGTTTTTTTTCCGCCAAATGAAAGAATATCGTGTTTTTTTGTTTAATTTTGAGTTAAATTATATATAATTTTGGAGTAAAACTCATGTATTTTGGATTTTGTAGAGTGTTAAGAGATGGACCCGAAACTCAAAGTGGTACGTGACATTTTCTCGTTGACTTATAAAAAACTTTTAGGTTTCGTTCAAAATTGTCATTTGTTTTAGATAAAATAATATTTAGGTAGAGATTTTATAAAATACTTAAAACATTTTTTTGCAGTAGGTACCACTGCAGGTCAAACGCTTCTCTACGACCCTACGATGCTAATCCAACTCATCCCACCATCTTCGGGGTCACCTGCTATTCGGAATGTGAACCTCATGTGCGGTGGTTTTTACCTCCATCGCGTCGGACATGCGCCAGATAGAGCTATTGGCCAGCCCAGTACCACAATAGTTGGCCACAAAGGTTGTCTGGAAGAAATCACTTTCAGCGATAAGGCCGCCCATTTGTGCAACTTTTACTTTCTAGCTATTACTTTACTTTGTGTTTAACGTGTTCTGTTTCTTTCTGTGTTGTACAAATAAAGTTACCTATATATCTATCTATCTATCTATCTATATTTTTAATAATTAGTCCCTTCACAGGTGTTACAATAATATTTCGCACAGGCAGACACACCTTGTTTCATAATAATTACGAATTAAGTTGTTATAAATAATTGGTTTGGTTACAATACCAATTGTGTGAGATTTCGTTTGAAAAGCCGCTAGTTGCAATTGCATAACCAACTTATGCCTTATATGCATTAGTACACATGATTCTCTCAAACGACCAGCTGACCTGCGTGAACTTCAAGCGAACAATTGCCAAGAAATAGTGCAGGACAGAGAGCGATGGAAGGATATCGTTTTGGATGCCAAGATCCACTTTGGGTTACTGAGCCAGCGGAGTAAGTAGTAAGTGCTTTTCTCAAGCTCTATTCCGGAAAATCTGGGTGGTAAGTAAGGATACCCAGATTTTCAAGATTAACTGTGAACTTGCCCACGGGCTGTTTTCCGTAAAAATGACTCTTTAGTTGGGTCCTAAGGTGCATAAGGTTCTACTTGATTTTGCCACAAGATAATATGGTTGCATGATTTGTGGAAGGCTTCTATTACTCATGACCTGAGTCAATTTTTTCGGCTTATTCTCAAAAAAGGTGAGCTTAGAGACAGCCTAGAGGAAAACACGCCACCACACACGTCTTTTGAGGACGATACCACCAGGAGAACTGCGGAGGATGTGTTTTATTTATAAGCAGGTGATTTATTATAATTCTAATTTCAAAGTCTCGACCCTGAAATTCGGGAATACGCGGGTAAAACCGCGGGGCGTAGT
The DNA here is from genome assembly GCA_907269075.1 of Idaea aversata. NCBI lineage: Eukaryota > Metazoa > Arthropoda > Insecta > Lepidoptera > Geometridae > Idaea > Idaea aversata. The sequence goes on from OU026106.1 coordinate 10,027,386, forward strand.
TAGTATATATACAAAAATAATTCTTAGAGATGATGCTGATCATAGGTACTTAAAGAATTTCAAAAAAGTCTTCCGGTCATGGGTCCCACAGTTTATTCACGTACTATCTGCTTTGAAATTAACGTTTGTAACCCCAATAAACAATACCAACAAATATTACTAAAGTATAAAGTGTTCGTAAGCCAGTGGGCGTTAGAAATTCGATATAGCGACCTATTGACATCGCCATTCAAGGACATACCATACATGGTGAAGAAAGTTATGGTTAAGATCTAGATTCGCAACGTGGTTTATTTTTATACGAAAGTGGAACATAGACCTTGTTGGAGCTAATTTTATATGGTTTATAGGATGACAGGAGCTAAAAAACCATTTCGATACTATAATTGCTTGGTCGTGGCTTGGTCGTGCTAGGAAGTATACTTAACAGCATGACTATTATATCTCCAAAATGGTAAGGGTACAAAAATTCAAATTAGAGGTAAGTACAAAATCTACCGAACTAAAGTAATTTTATATACCACCTTAAGGTGAAAGGGTACTGGCGCTCTCTCCATACAAACGTAGTCGACTGTTTCCTCCTTGGATAATGACACTAGCATAAATATTTTTGTTGTATTAAACCTATAACTGCCTTGACTATCATATGCCCTTATGTCTTGGTTTTTACGTTTGTGTTCTGTAAATAAAAACCTTATTTACAGAAGAGAGGGTTTTAAACTAGTAAGTACAAAATTTTGTTGTCTGTACTGTTGTCCAGTTTCTTCTGGTAATATATTTTGAAGTCTTGGCTAATATCCTGTTTTTATCACTTCTTGTGACATTTCGAATAGCTGGTGGTCAACTGAAGGTTACACGTAGTTGAGTATATTGTCAAGTACGTACCTACCAAGGTACGGTAGTTGTAGGTACCTACATAGCCGGTCCTCCCACACAATACATTTAAGGTAACAGAGTAATCGTGTTACGATGTGATTTCTAGAATGTCTGCTACACGGTAGTTAGAAGTATTAAGACACGAGGTAACCCATTAGGTGTACCTCTGCTTCTTTCTGAATTAAGAGGAGCCATTGTGCTTATCATTCCGAAGATTTTCAATAGATCTTCATCAAATTTTTAGAACACAAACTCTAAGTTCGTAAAAAACCATCAAATCCGAACTCATACGAAGGCCCTTTTTGTCCCTTTTTGGGGAAAATAAACCTCTAATCAAAAATCTCCGATAGTAAATCATAGAAGTAGTTTTGAAGTTAGGTGTGAACAAATGAACATACATACATAGAATACATACATACAGAAGGCCAATTCTCGTAAATAACATTGTTCAAATTACATTTCAATATCATTTCGATTGCATTTCGATCACAAATAATACCCTCAAAGTAGCTCAAAACACCCTCAAAGTTAGCTTTTGTAAAAAAAAAACTGACTTTGATGGTATCTTTTGCAATCGAGATTATATTGAAATGTAATTTAAACAATATTATTTACGAGAATTGGCCTTCTGGTCAAAAACATAGCCATCCCTTTTGGCTTCGCAGTAGTTGGGTAAAAAATAGGTAACCATTTGAAACAGAGGAACCGATTGAAATCTGGTTTTGGATAGCTCTCATTTCTAAAAAGGTCGTGGTACCTACTCCACCAAGAAGAATCTTCGGCAGCCTAATGAGTGTGGTATCCTATTTTACCCACAGGATTTCGACTATTGCGAGCTACTAGGCTTCTTCTTCTGCTTCGTATTCTATGTTATCCTATGGAGTTAATTAGGTTGGGTCAGTTCCGCCTAAACATTAAACTTTTAATGAAAATAGCGACTTAAAGCTTACAATATATATTAATAAAACTCGGTGTTAAGATTCTGAGGATTTGCTTTGAGTAACCTATTTGGGTAAGGGCAAGTCAGTGAAGAAGTCAGTGTGCTGCCAGGTCTTTGGTGTTGTTATTAGCTGACATCAGGTCTGCCAATGTACAGCTATCAGGGCTGAAGGGACAGGTCAAGAGGTAGAGCATAGTTTGCTCGGGAGCCCCGCAGTCGCACTGAATTTGATATACTATTGGGCTAGCTACTCGACTTAGCTACTGGGCTTGTAAAATAAGACAAAACACATTGCAAAATCTTGCGAAATCTTCACACTTCAAATCATGAACTTGCTCCATTAAACTATTTATAATCTTTAGAACAATAGGCCGGTAATTTCTCAACACGTTTGACGAATACCGTGATATTGATCTCGGATTTAAACCGGCAAAGGACATTATTAAACTTGATATTTAGGTACTGCTGGGACAGACTGGATTGAGGTGATTGTGAAATAAAATTGTTGAAGATTTTGTTGGAATTTAGTCCAATTATTTAGTAAATACATATAGTACCTACTATTGTAGGACATTTGGCACAGCGACATCTAGTTCCCAAGCTAAGCATCTAAGCTTGTATGATGAATTTATTATCACTAGCGACCAGCCCCGGCTTCACACGGCTGTATTATGCATGTATTAAATCTAAAAACCTTCCTCTTGAATCACTCTATCTATTAAAAAAAACTGCATCAAAATCCGTTGCGTAGTTTTAAAGATCTAAGCATACAAAGGGACATAGGGACGGCGAAAAGTGACTTTATTTTATACTATGTAGTGATAGTGATATAGAAACACCCCGACCGGAACAAATATTAAGAAATACCCAAATATTGTTCGTCGCCATAACCTTTTCCGTCGGAGAAGCCTACCTTTTTTTTACCCTACTTTAACTTTTAGTGTCTACTTACCTAACAACTAAAAGTTTAATCTTTATACGACAATTAAAACCCAAATTGACATTGGATTAACTCCAACAGCACGAACAGTGATATAAAATGATTTAATACGATTTCAATTAAAAATCTGTCACTTAATTCGCAAGAAATTAATCAATAAAAGACCTTATTTATTAAAAGCTAGTGTACATAATGCTTTGAAAGCTATCTAGTTTGTAATAGTAGTCAGCATAATGTGAACAATCGATATATTAATGGACAAGGTCACTATCATCACGTATTGTCGTTTGAGAGGTGATCTGTTAAGTTATTTCTACAGAATAATGGGTAGATTACACGTACCGAGTAGAGTGGCGAGATAGTCAGTGTTGCCAACTCGGATTTTGAAAAAATGCGTAGACCCCAATAGAAAAGTTCGTAGATCTACGTTTTTATTCTAAATGAAATGAGTGTTTTAACTCTGCATTTAACCCGCGCGCGGACCGTAAATAGTTCTTTCTTATGTTTATTTCCTCAGTTGTGTTCAATTAAATCGAAAGATAGATCTCAAAAGAACAAAACAACAGTAACTCCGTCGAATTGAAATATTTTAGGTTAAGTTTTTCTACAAGGCGAGCTGGTGCGGTTTACACAGTCACAGCTCTATGGAATGAGAACTTTGTTTCACTTGTGTTTAAAAATAATGATGGAAGTAGTATTGTGTTGGCAAAGCGAGCGAAAACGGAATGTTTATTAACTTTTTTTCGCGAATGAAAAGGAAATTATGCACATTCAGCTATGAGTTTCGTTATTTCACAAATTGATAAGAAATACGCAGATTCTAGGACTGAAGTTCATAGTTCAAGGTTTGCAGGAGAGGCCTAAAGTACATAGATCTACGTAAAAAGACGTAGCGTTGGCAACACTGGAGAGAGTGCACCACCGAGTGCTCGGTCTCAGACGAGTGCTTGGCAGAGTACTCGGCCGAGCAAAATGGTGCGACAGTGACTCGGACGAACCACAGTTTATTTACTCGGTAGAGTAGCCAACCCCTGCTCTCCCATCAGGATACCCCGTACTGTCTTGCCACCCACTGGGCAGATATGAATCCATGCCGAGCGCTACTCGCTACTCGTTCATGCTTGGTTCTGCGCGTCGCGTCGCCTGTTGTTGTTGCGCAATTTTCTCGTTGATTTTTTTGGTAGTTTAACTGTGCTTTTCTTTTATTGAATTAATATTTTCCAAAAAAAAAGTTTTATTTTTATTCATTTAGATGAACAATGTTTATGAAACTCGGTCTACTGACTCGCCGAGAAGCAAAATCTGTATGAACAACTACTCGCCCACTCTACTCTCTTGGTTGAGTACTAATTTGCTGTCTCGCCACTCAACTCAGTGCGTGTGATCAAGACTGAGTCGACGCCGAGCGGTGTTAGCCTAGTGGTAGATACCTAGACTTTCATTCCGAAGATCCTGGGTTTGAATCCTAAATGGCCGTGCACTTATTTATTTTTTTACATCTAGTTGATCATCGTTTAATCACTATCACACTTGTCTGATGGTAGGTGACGATGCGGCCTAAGATGTAGCACGCGCCCCTAGAAGATACCTGTTCACTCGCGGCTTGATGGTGTGCCAAGCACATGGACTTGTGCTTGGTACAAGTTGAGCAACTGTCCCGACGTGAAATACCGTCTCACCTTCGCCAGAACACCGAGTTTTTTGAAGGTTGGACATTGGATTTATTAACTTTTTGGGAATAAATAAAAATACCTTTTGAGGTACGGAACCCAAAAATAAAAGATTTTTGGCTGATTACCGATCAATATTCTATCTTAACACATTGAATGCGGAGACAAAATTAAGTCTTAATTTTTTGCTCAGCTTAATAGTTCTGTCAACAAAAAAATGAAAACATCGTAACTACCTGCTGCCCCACGTCATCTACTCCACAATTATTATAAAACGGGTCCCAGAATAATCCATAGCAATTCCCCTCCATTATAATATTATAAAACGTGACCATAAAATCTACCATGAAGGTCACACACCTTTAACGAAGATGGTTAAAAAATTTAACGCGTGACTGATTCAGTATTTAGGAAGTGATTATGTGAATCATCGTTATGTCATTATGTTTATGTATACATTTTTTTGAGTAGCCGATGATGAAGTTATGATGAGGTGTGATTAATTTCATTATGCGTTTTAAAGTTGGTGGTTAAATTAATGTCTATATTAGATTTACAAAATATTTAAACAATTATAATTGTGTACATAAACATTTTTAGACATCGATCTAAACAACTTTTGTTCTAAGTTTTTAAAACATGAACTTTTTTTAAATTATATTTAAAATAGCAGTTCAAACTTAAAAAAACTTTTTGATCAATAACCTCTACTAACCCTCTACTCCCAAGAAGTAATTAATTTAAAAAAAAAATTAACCTAGTTTTGAGGTTAAGTTTACACCAAAATATTCAACAGTTTGAATTTACAAAAATTGTTAGACAAAAGTTAGTTTGGACGTCTAAAACAACCCTCTTTCTTATTAACCTTGGATGAAATAAACTGTATTCTGTATGATAAATAACATTTTTTTCGTTACAGAAGTAAAAGAATTTTGATTTTTGAACTCTACCTTAGAAGTTATTATCATGTTTGATTTTTGTACCGTTTTTAGTCCAAAAATTAACACAACCACCGCAAGCTGGCTAAAATTACTTGGATAAAAGATTTAGAACACACAGGATGAACGCCATACAATGATAAAGTCCCGGAACATATTATATATAGCATTTTAGTTCTTCACTAGGCATCCATCAGATTAAAAAACCTTTTACCATGACACTAATCAGTTGAACTAAATTGATAGGAAGGAAACATCATTTACCACCCACTGTTAACCATTGTACCATTAAGTGGGTTAAAGAAAGTGACATTCAACTGACTGGTTCGATTGTCACTATGTAACTATATTGACAATGAGGGATTGGCTTACTTGTACTTGTATGCGGGCTGTTTTCTGCAATTAGAACTCTTTAGTTAGGGCCTTTTTGCGTGAGGATGGAGTAGGCTTGCCCAGCACCTTATCAGCTCAGCTAAGACGACTTTTGTCCAACCGTTATGTCCTCTGTCAAGGGAGAAAATTATTTTATCCGCCTGCCAAAGCACGGCAAAAGGGGAAAAGATAAGTATAATACCCGTTTGACATAACACGTGGACATCTATTCCCCGGCTATAGCATGGGGACATAAGGAAGACAATAGAGTAAAATTAAGTTAAATTAAGTCAAACAAATGACATTGACAAGAATGACAAGCACGGATGTAGGTATAAAAAAAAAACAAATTAATTAGGTTGATTTGCGACGATATTCTATGCACTCTGTGGTTTTCTTATAATGGCAATAATTATGAGGATTTTCTTTTTGAATTACGGCGTTTCCCCCGTTTTGTCTACCGTGGATAGTATATCCACTCTTGCGCCCATGCTCGGGGGGAAAGACTATTTTGTCCTTTCCCTGTGGATAAAATGTCTCCGGCCATGCTAGCCCTGCAGAGAGAAGAACTTGTCAATACATCTGGAGCAAACTGAGCCGCGGGTTTCATTATGATGTTTGTACTTGTATACGGGCTGTTTTCCGTAACTAGACCTTTTTAACTGGTTTTTTTTTGCTCAAACCTACTCCATGGCTTGCCCAGGACCTATTCCAGCTCAGCTTAGTCGACCGTGTCCTGAAAGAACTCGTCAATACAGCCAACTAAGCCGCGGGATTTATCATGTTTTCTTTCACCATAAGAGCAATGTCAATTAGCGCATATAATTATTCCGTTACAAAAATACATTGGTGCAAGAATATGTTATCAAAATCAGCAGTTTTACTACGTTATTTTTAAAAGCTCGTTGTGTTTTTTAAGATGTTATATAAGTAATTTAAAGCAGAAGTGGAAATCAGCAGTCTTACTTTGTTTTTTTTTTAATCGCTGTTGTTTGTCACTCATCAACCTTTAGTAACAGGAAACAAAAAAACACGAGAAACAATCAACGTACCGACATAATTGTCCACTTTCATTGTCCATTACAAGTACAACTTTCTCTAAACTAATGAACGGTTAACAATAGGTACTTAAATGCACGCGGACAAACTTCGAACTGAACAATTCCAGAGATTATTTCCTATTTTACATAGACGCTAGCGCCACGACTAAATGCAAAAATAAATTTGTTTAAAAGTTAACAATAAGTACCTAGCTATGTTCAAGCGGATAAACCTGGAACTAAACATTTCCTTTACAATTTTCGACATTACAAAGACGCTAGCGCCACCAACCAACTGTAAAAATGAGTTGGTTAACAATACTGTTTCGAATGACATCCGCGAGACCTCAGTTTTGTCTTCGTTTCCTTTCATATTTTTTGTTGACAAGTAAAAGTTTTTAAACGGTCTTTTCGAAACGACATTGTAAAAAAAACTACGTAGTTCCCTCCGAGTAAATTAATAGATGGCGGTATTGAAATGGAGAATTGTATTTCTCAAAAATCCTTGCGGTCAAATAGACCAGGGGCTCTATTTTTGAATCGCTCGTGTGACATATCTTCGTCGTATACGCCTACAAGTCACGCTCGACTTCCAAGTCTCATGACACCATTTGTCTGTATTTTTGAATCATTCGTCGTCGAAATATAAAATTACAATTTTTATTCGTTTTATGAAGAAAATTGAACAACCGGCAATTACCGATGAACATTCGAAATAATCCAAAAAGATATAAATATTTTCCAAGATCGTTTCCGAATGTTTAACAATGATTGTTCAACGTTTATTCTACCACTCGCCTGTCAGCGACGAGTGGTAGAGACTACTCGTTACACTCGAGCGATTCAAAAATCGCGAATTTCCAATGTCGAACGAATATCAGTAGAAATCGAGCGCTCGACGTGGGGCGAACGATTAAAAAATAGGGCTCCAGATGACAATCAATAGTCATATTACAAAAACTGTTAATAATATATTACGTCCATGGTATTATTATTAGTCTAAAAAAATTTAAACGTCAAATTATTGAAATGAAACGAATAATAACAAGTTATAATTATTATTATGCCCTAATGTCTAAATATAGAAAATATCTATAATATAAAAATATGACGAAGTATAAAAATAACAGTACTAAAATTATGAAATTGAACCGAAAGCACATATCCTAACTTAGTTTTTAGGACGATGTGATTTCATGCAAATTGTAAGATTCCAAATGACTAAAGAATTATGAATTTGACTTTGAACCTAGTATGATCTAATGGCAGATGATTGGCGTTTGGATTTCGGAAATTCAGTCAAAGTCAAAGTCAATTTTTTCATGAATTTAGATGCTTAATACATTTGTATAAAGATCACATTGAAAAGTCTAAAATACTTAAAATATTTAATTCTGCCTATCGATCTCTTCGAATAAAACCGAGGGGCGCAACGAGTGATTTACCTTCAGTCAGTCAGTAGGTCGTAACCCAATAATATTTTTTATCATTTTTTATCATTTAAACATGAGAAGGCCAAATGAGATCATTTCAAAAATCATCCATCATTGTATCTATATTCCGATACATCAATCAATTTGTCCGTCTGTCTGTTTTCTATAGGTTTGTAACGCCTACAGTTTTTATTGTGATGGTTTATTATTTTTTATGTTTCATTAATTGTTTTCAATCTACGCATTGTAGGTGTTATAAAACTACCAAAGAACTTTTGAAAATATTTTATGGGTTTTTTACCTATTATAAAAAAAGTATTCAGCGGAGGATACTTAATTTACGGGATGGTTTTAGACGTCTAGACAAACAACTTTTGTTCTACGAGTTTTGTATTTTTTTTTCGAAAGTATTAAGCCTAGGTTATAAAACAGCTGTTTCTTGGAGTCAGAGGTTATTAATCTATTTGTATGTTTATTGAGTGTTTTATTATCAAAACAGCTGATTTTTCAAGTGAACTAATCTTCTTCTTTGCGAGTGAACTAATTAAATATACCTACCTACCTTAAAATTCCAAAAAATGATCGAATTTCCAAAAGTCGTAGAACAAATTTAAAGTTGATGTTTAAGGAGCATAAAAGTAACTGTGTTTTGAAAATAACTAGCGACCCGCCCCGACTTCGCACGGCTATATTATGCATAAAAACCTTCCTCTTGAATAACTCTATCTATTAAAAAAACCGCATCAAAATCCGTTGCGTAGTTTTAAAGATTTAAGCATACATAGGGATATAGGGACAGAGAAAGCGACTTTGTTTTATATTATGTAGTGATAGTGATTTATAACCCTGTATATATTTAAATACTACGTGACGAGTTCATACACTCCTCCTTTTTTAAAAGTCGGTAAAAAAAGTACGTACGTATCCTCAAATACCAAAACCAAATTAAAATCGTTTTAGACATAAATGCGATCCCACCCAGTTTTATGCAAATACAAAACGAGACATTATAAATACAAAGTGGTTTAACCGACTTTGACAAATGACAGTCCATTTAACCCTTGGATTGTAACAAGCAATCTAGATAAGGATCGAGAAAAAAATCGTGATAGGTAACTTTGAAAGAACATCTTAGAATATTACAAGGGAATAGGTATTTTTTGAATAGTAACGAAGTAGTTAATGCCGTCATAATTGTCAAAAAATTAATAATCGTCAAATTAAAAAACTGGGACCACGGAGCAGTTTTAATTTATCTATTTTGATAATTGCCTACTGGGCCCATATCATTTTTAATTTAGGGTATATTTGCACTTCTGGATATAAGGTTTAGTAGTCTCAATGGTGGCCCAATAATAAAACAAAAAACGATAGAAAAAAAAACAAAACAATCTAAACAGAAAAAAACAATAGAAATAGAAAGAAAAGACAATCTAAAAGAAAACAAAAGACGAAAGAAACAAGACACAAAAGAGGATTAAAACATCAGAAACAAAACAGGATCGATACAGCCAAAACAAAAATCGATTGTAAAGGTACCAGAAAGAAAAATATCGATTTGCGATTTTCTTTAGAAGAAAGGGTACCGGGGGCTCTTTCCATACAAACTATTACAAACGTAGTCGACTATTTTCTCCCTGGATAATGACACTAGAGCAAATATTTTGTTTAGTTATTTATTTTGTTTCGTTTAGGAAACAGTCGACTACTATGGAGAGAGCGCAGGTACCCTTTCACCTTAAGTGCATTGCTGACTACGTAGTTTTGTACTCTTTCCAGTTGCGAATCTGTCCTTATAGGAATCTGGCTAGTTGCGAACCTGTCCAGTTACTACCGAGCTGTATCGTGACGACGCTAAGCGAATATTTACCGAAGATGTAACTACGGGTTATGAGTCCCTTTGTAAAAGAAGATTACCTATTAATCATCGTAATGTTAACAGCAAAAACTTCGTATCACGATTTAGATTTTAATATTCGATAGGATTTGTTACAAGTTTAAAGTTATTGCTTACAAAGCCAAAGGTCAAAATTTTAAAGTACCATCAATTTGGGATGATAATTTTACCAACTGGTGGTGGAAACTAAAATATACCTAGATCATTAAAAAAAAATTAAGAATGTAACGCTTTCGATTTTACTTCTCCTCCGGCATCTTTGGCAACCAAAATTAACAACCAGTTTAAAAAAAAAACGAGACACGAAACCAGTTGCGAAAAAATACGTTATTTTCTTTATTCACAACCTCCGAAAATGACAGCTGATTTTCGCAACCAGTTGTTAAAAATAAAAAATCCTAAAAAATATTTTAAATAAATAAATAACAATTATATTATACTAATTAAATCCATATTATTATTTATGTAAGTTGTCATTTCCATACCAAATTAATTAAAAGCTAAAACAAGCTTTACAGTTATCAAGAAAGGATAACAACATAAACACGATACAAAGAAATCTCAATGTTGTATCTATCATAATATTTGACACATCAACAATGGTTTAGTATTCATTAAAACACACTTCGAAGAAACGTAGCTTTCTTTGTAAACTGTCAAAGTGTAAACAAGTTTTTTTTTATTTATATTTGACTAAGGGATAATTCACTAAGAATGAAAAGGGATCATCTATATGTACATATAAAATTCTTGTCCTGACTGACTGACGGATCAACGCACAGCCTAAACCGCTGATCGTAGAGACCTGAAACTTGGAGGGTGTGTTCTTTGTATGACGTAGGCATCCAATAACAAAGGATTTTCCGATATTCTACCCCTTAAGGGGTGAAAAGGGGGGGACAAAGTTTGTATGAGACAACGTGATTCCTTGGTCCATTTTCGTCTTATACGCGGACGAAGTCGCGGGCAAAAGCTAGTTTAAGATAAAAGTCAAATACGCATTAGACTTTATGCGTTTATGACAGTGTGTTTGACTTTGTGCTTGTTTGGCCTTCAGTATATGATCCATAAAAAGTTTAAAATAAAGATAGTAAAACATATTTTTTTTGCAACTGGTTGCAAAAACTTTTTTGACAACTAGTTTCTAAACTTTTTACTTCTCTACTACGGCTGAGTCCCTGAAATAGCCTACCCGTATTTTTTTTAGTTTTAGCAAGTGCCGATTAATCAATTAATGAAGTGCCAATTTTTTTAAATTTTTTATTTATTTATTTAAATAAGAATTAACATAAATACAAAATATAAACACCCATTAAACCACATGAGGTTTATCTTAGGTGTACATTCCTCATTTATTTACTCACTCAGGTAAAGCAAGTAGGTATAAAGTAGCTACTTCATTTATTTATTTTTCAAATCAGGAAAAAAGCAAAAACTAGGTATTTCCTAGAAGTTCGTTTTGACTATTTTTTACCTGAAATTGTACAATAAAACTAAAAAGAAAAAACAATCCGGTAGTATTCAAAAACTAATTGTAGCTATTAGAAAAAAAAAGATCACGAAAAGCATCCATAGTCTACAGAAAATAAAGGAAAAAACATGTTTTTTGTCTACATATTATTATGTAGTACCTATACCTAATTGTATTTAATATATTTCCTACTATTTATTATTAATATCGAACAAAAAAGAAACAAAATAATAAATCACTGAGGTATTATATTCAGCTGGAGATGATAAGTAGGAGAAAAAGTTCGTACTGAACAGAAGGCCAATATTCTCGTACTTATCTAACATTGTTCAAATTATATTTCGATCACAAAAAATACCATCAATGTATCCTTCTACCCTCAATGAGGGTATTGAAGGTAGAGGGATACTTTAAGGGTATTTTTTACAATCGAAATGCAATCGAAATGTTATTGCAACGTAATTTAAACAATGTTATTTACGAGAATTGTCGCCCATGACAATATTATGTGTCAAAATGGAAAATGTTGTTGATTTTTCTGTATAAATCAAAATTTAGTGCAAACGTGTAAAATGTTTTTAAAATCGATCAGAAGAATAGGGGGTCTAAAAACCAAATGTGCATAAAAAACTAAGGAAAGAGGAGGGTTTCCGCTTTGATTCGCCTACATACCTTTAGCAAAGAAGTTTTATTAGCTACATCCTAACAGAATTATATCGACTTGTCGTGAATTATATAGACTTACAGCAAGTGTGGGGTGGTAGTTTAACTATTATTTCCAACGAGTTAGATCATTGGACTCAAAAAAGGCTCGTGGTCCAACCATAATAAAAAAGTTGAACCAAGACTCCTGGAGGAAACCATGTAGTTCGATTTGAAAAAATAAATAAAAAATATCTCTATACCTATTTCAATTTTTATCTTTTATTTTTAAAAGACGATCGAAACAGAAACAAAAGACAATCCTGCCCGATTTTTTCTACGTCTAGTCACCTCCCGTGAAACATACTATACCTCAGCGAAATAAGTATAGAATTTATTACCTAATAGGTGCAAGTAACGCGACCATTGAAAAATTCTTCACCGCACGTTATTTCCCTAACATTTTAACTTAAGGTGAAAGGGTACCGGCGCTCTCTCCATACAAACGTAGTCGACTGTTTCCTCCCTGGATAATGACACTAGCACAAATATTTTTTGTGCCATAGAACCCATAACTGCCATGACTATGCCCCTATTTTTCATTTTCTAATTATCATAGAAATTAAGATCATAGAAAATAAAAAAAAAACATGGGGCATAGTCATGGCAGTTATAAGTTTTATGCACCAAAAATATTTGCTCTAGTGTCATTATCCAGGGAGAAAACAGTCGACTGCGTTGGTAATAGTTTGTATGGAGAGAGCCCCCGGTACCCCTTCCTCTTAAACTTTTCCCACGTGAACAAACTCGGAGGAAGTAGCTAGTTAAACGAGGTATTTGAGAAATTAATATTGTTTTTTATCTAGAATTTAAACGTTTCCTTTAGAGAGAACATTTCGTGTTAGAATATGTAGGTAATGAATTGGTAATTTACCTAATTGAGATTTAGATTTATTACTGGCGTTATCTTAAACATGTAATTTTTAATTAATTTTAACGGTTAGCGTTTTTTCTAATATAGCGCCATCTAGTCCTAAACTAAGCGTTGCTTGTACTATGGGAACGGATCAGTTTCAATTTATTTATTTGCCCAAAAGTTGGTACAATCTTGCAAAATTATACAGTCTCTCAAATCTACAAAATCTTAGCTAGAACAACTAAGATCAGCTGGGGCTTAGGTCGGATCGTGGTAGTGCCTATTACTCTGCACGTCTGAGGAGCTTTTGGTCAAACTGCTGAACTCATCCAGAGAAGAGAAGAGTATACAATAACAAAGTATACAATGTCAAAGCTTCTACACCTGTAGTTTGTGGATTGACTATACTTAAAAGGCTTATATTGCCCTTCGTGTCCAATATAATAACTCAGTTAGGGCGCTGCTGGGGCTGCCACGTTATTGTAGCGCATCAGGGATGTTCGTGCATGTACGTATCGATGGCTTTTATACAACAAAAATGAACAGCATCTCTGGTGAGGCGGATTCGTGGTAGTGCCAACAGTCTCATAGCGACGGTTTCAGAGCGGGTGGATGGGCCATTTGTTGGGCACTGGAGGATAATGCATACTACTAGGTACATCGCTTTCCACTGTCAAGTAGTCTGACCGTGCCTATGTATGTTAGTTTTAATAGTACCTCATTTTTAAGCTATTGCATGCGAAATTCTGTAATGAAAATAAAACCTAACACCCCCCCACTCCGCCTACCATGTAGCTCGACCGCGGGTTAACGTGTATGTATATGGTACGACTGTACGAAGCTTGTACGATGCAATAGCTTTACCGCGGCAGTCCCCGAGTGCTACACGTTTTTTTTTAATAAGACTTGGGACGAAAATCTGGAATTACAATGCTAGGATGCTGTTGAGCGGGGTGTTTCCGCTGGACTTGCTGATTAGGAGGCGAACGTCGAACAGTGTGTATCAGACTAAAACAGGTCCGAGTCTGACATGGAGATAGAGATTTTCTTCTTCTTCTTTTCGTATCAGTGACGTTCGACCAGTCAAATGTTTCCTGCCCAGTAGCTAGCCACTGCAACTGCAGCAGCGTTGGCCTCTACCAGGTCCTCCAATGTGCAGGTATTAGGGCACAGTGGGCATTGGAGTTGATGCATCATGGACTGCGACGGGGCTCCACACTCGCTCCTCAGTCGGTGCAATATAATATCCCAATTTGCTCAATTTAAGTCTGCAACGGCCTACTTGAGTCCGGAGTCGATTAAGTGACTGCCACTTAGGCCATTGCAGATCGGAACCCGGAGGGAGCCTCTCTCGCGAGAGAGGAGATAGAGATGGAACGGAGAGTGAGACACAGATGCTGGTAAGTGCTTACCAGCATCTGTGTCTCACTCTCCGTTCTAATGTTTGACTAATGTTTTTCTACATTCATATTCTAGGGAAGATATATTTTTTAATAGGTTACGAAACTACTAGATCGATTTTAATAAAACTCGGTATCAAGATACATTAATTAATTATGAGTAACATTGGCTATTTTTTTTTGATATTACGGAATCGGGACTGAGTGGGTGAAACAGTGGAAAGCCGTTTGTTGTTAATATTTCCAACAGAGTCCAGCAATTATTGCGATGTTTCATATAATCAAAGTTTGATAAGCTATCGTCAAGAAAGTATGTCGACTGATAACCCTATTTCAATACCCTTATCAGTTATTGAAATGCAAGCGAAAGTAACACTTGACCGAAATTCGAAGGTTTATACATATAACGAAATATAACCTGGAAATTACCACTTGAAAGCTATCTATGGGGCACATTAATAACTTATCTACCAGCTTCTAATGGTTGAAAATGAAATTAAATAAATATTGCACGACATTCCACACATCGCCATCTAGCCCCAAGCTAAGTAACTAGGCTTGTGTTATGGGTGCTAGACAACGGATATACTATTTTATACTTTTCTTTTGTAAATATATACTCATATTACATAGAAACAACCAAACCACAGACAAATATCTAAGCATAAATACTTGTCTGAGGCGGGAATCTAATCCGCAACCCTGTGTTTGGCAGTCCGGCATGGTGACCATTGTGCCAACTGGGTAATACTTATTTATTGTTGGCCTCTTTAGTTGGATCCTTTCTGGGTGCAATAGACTTGCTCACCACCTCTACTCGGCCGACTCGACTAAGCTGAGAGGGTCTCAGCCTTGTCGACCATGTCCAGTTGAAAGAACATGTCAATACTTCTGGAGCCAACCAAGCCGCAGAATTCATCACGATGTTTTCCTTCACCGTAAGAGCAATGTCAATTAGCGCACTGACATTTTTCGAAGAAAAATAGGTGCACGGCCTGGATTCGAACCCAAGACCAAGACCAAGAGAATGAAAGTCGAGGTATCTACTACTAGGCCAACAGTGCCTTCAGTAGCAACTGAGCGATTTGCAACTGGACAGATTCTCAGCTAGACAGAGTAGGTACAGTCGTGAAAAATGTTAACGCTCTATTCACAATTTATTTACGAAACCTTGCTCTACGTTCACAAAAATCCTGATATTTTTCGCAAAAATAGTGATATGCATAGTTTCAACTTAAGAAATAGGGAGGAGCTGACCTTGGCCGGTAGTAGGCTCCGGAAAATAAGCAGGTCGTTTAATAGTAGGTACAGTCACATTACCAATTAGCTGAACCCCACGTGACCTAGAGCTCACTCGCAAATCTGTAAGGTTGCAAGTAATGTTACCTGATTCTGTTTTTTTTAAACAATATACTTCACAATACAACATACAATATCAAAAAAATAACAAAATAGGTATACTTTTTATTACTATATTTTTTATACTATATTTTTTACACGTGGGGTTCAGCTAATTAGTAATGTGACTGTACATGTGTGCTCTATTATAATAAATTACCTAAAGATGTATATGACATGTCCATTAATAAATTCAAAGCTTTTATAAAGCATAAATTGTGCGGTAAGGCATACTATGATACCTCTTCGTACCTTAATGATAAGAATCCATGGATGTGACTTTAATTGCTCCATTTCATATTGACCTTTGTGAACATGATCACATGAAAAAAAACCCCATGAGTTTCTTGTGCCTTCTTCTCATTGGTGGGCGCGTTCCGAAGGCACACATCCTAACTTAGTTTTTAAGACGTTTCAATGTGATCTATGTACCCATATATACATAAACATCGAAATGAATAAAGAAATTTGACTTTGACTTTGATTAAAAACATCATAACACTTTCTTTGCAGTCGGGTAAAAATATACAATGAATTGCTCTTTCGCTAGATAGATTGTATCATTTATAGCTTTTTACATTATTTCAAAACAAGATTAACTAGATTACCTACCTAATACCTATGAATATATACTCCGAAGTACATTTTCGGGGTACATATTTATCGTAAACAGATTACAATTTATCACAAAGGTAAATTACATTGATAATTTCTTATCTAAATAGCTTTAACATGTTCTTAAGAGGAAAGGGTACTGGGGGCTCTTTCCATACAAACTATGACAAACGTAGTCGACTGTTTTCTCCCTGGATAAATGACACTAGAGCAAATATTTTTGGTGCATAAAACTTATAACTGCCATGACGATGCCCCTATGTTTTATTTTTTTTATTTTTTAAATCTTAATTTCTATGATAATTAGAGTCATCCAGGGAGGAAACAGTCGACAACGTTTGTATGGAGAGAGCGCAGGTACCCTTTCACCTTAATTGAACTATTTTCCAACCCTGGCTGAACTCAGACTTTTCACGCCCCAACTGGTCATGGTGCTTTCAAAAAACCAATAAAAATGCAACCCACAAAATAAAAAATTGGTTGACAACAATGCCGGTTGCGTACCTATGTACAGTCGGCTCCATTATTGCAGCCCTCGGTAGAGTTCAAAAATTACTATTATTGGCATGTTTTCATTCTAATAATTTTTGTTTGATTAATTGTTGAGTTAGAAGACTTTAAACTTCAACTAAATTAGGTGCCTAGAATCTTGCTTGTATTGAAAACATTCTTATAACAGCCGTTTTGGAGCTCTACGGTGAGTCTGCAATTATGCAGCCGACATCCGAAATAAATGAATTTTTATTTTTATTTAATGGATATTATGGAAAATTTAAAGACAGATTGGCAATCCGTCGCAGAAGATCGCGAACTATGGAAGAAGAGTAGAGAGGGGTTTGCCTTGCAGTAGGGCACTACAGGCTCTTAATGATAATCCACTAGGTACTATCCCATCACAGTAGCCAAAGTAGTTTTCTCCTGTAATCAATAGTTCTATCCAAACATCAGGACGTTGTCCTTGGCTGCATTTTATAGTGCAGACAGGGATAATCACCAGTTTGGTGTCCACATCATACTTTACTAAACTGGTTATTGTTAAGGGACTCTACGTGTTAGCTTCGGCTCCATGCCCGCCTTTCAAAGGTCCGGGGCTCAATAGCCCCGTGACATAAATAATAAAAAAACGAATGTTTGTCTGTAAAGTCGGTTTACGGACAATAATATGTTACGCGATAACGTCATCAGAAAACGATGAAAGTTGATATTATTTTTGTTATTCCTTTATATTCTTTTTTTTCTTCTTTATTTATGTCTTCTATTCGTCAATCGTCACACCATAGCACAAATCCAGATGAGCGATATTATTTATCAAATACTCTGTTATCTAAGTTACCATGACGCGTCATGGTCATATTACCATGTCGCATGACGTCACGCAATATTACCGTGACACTTTTGTGTGAATGCAGGTTAACGTTATCACGTCAAAAAATGTGATTTAAAATTGTTGGATTAGCAACATTCGTTAGAAATTATGACGTATTTCCGTTTGGTTTTTGCAATTAACTCTTTTGACCAATTTGAAAGATTACGCGTCAAAACACAGGAAATATTTCTAGCTAGACAGTAAAGTTTAATAAGCAATTTACCTACTTAACTTAAGTGAGTATACATACTAAAGAATTATGCCATTTAAAATATAAATGTCCCGGAACTATCAGCGAAAGAAAAGGTCAAGTTTGTGGTCAAAGACACTTAGAACATCAATGTTACTTAAATTAATCTAAATGCCTATCTAGATAAAATAGTACATTGCGATACAAGTGTGGAAAGTTGATCATTCCATAGAGGCGGTTTATGACGCGCGAGCGGAACGCGAGCGTGGCAAAAGCCGAGATGGAATGATCAATTCACACGTGTATCGTACGACGTTTTTTATCACAGTTGCGAATAAAAAAAAAGACTTGTTAAAATTTTAATAATAAAAAGTTTTTAAGAATTTTAGGTTATGTTTACTATTTTTTGTTAATTACACTTCCGAAAGGCTAGGCAAAAGACTTTTAACCTATACAGCGTCTGACATACAATATTTTTTTAGGGTTTTTTTCATTTGTTTTTGCGTCGGCGGTTAAAAACAGAATACCTATAATGGTAAGGAAAAAATACATATAAGTAACTAAAGAAAAATCATAATAAAAACAAAACTCAATTTTTAATTATTTTTAAAGACGTCATCACGTAATATTATCGTTCGTTATCAGACTTTAGAGACAACCTTTTGAAAAGAAGAAAAAAGGTACCAACAAAGAGTTTTAAGCCAGCAAGGCTTAAAAACTCTTTGGATGGTACCTTTTTCTATACATCAAAACAGTATAACCCAGATAAAGGAGATCATTCATGTTCCTAACAAAAAATACCCACAAAAAAAAATGCCGGCCAGTAATAAAAATTGTTTCTATCTTGTAGAGAATACTATTTTAAACAATGTTTACTAAGGCAACAAAGAGCTTCCATTAAAAAATCGTTGAGTTATTTTACATTGAAAACCCAAAAAATGCATTTTATAGAGATCCGTTTGACCACTTTAAAGATCCCACTAAAACTTCTGAAAGGGTTATTGGATATACCAATTTATATAAATATAATAAAAACAGACAAAGCTTATCCATTTACTACTTATTTTTATATTTTTTCTGTAGTAATATCTTAAAAGTGGTCAAACGGGTCTCTACAAAATGCATTTTTTTGGGTTTTCAATGTAAAATAACTCAACGATGGTTGATCGTAGCTCTTTGTTGCCTTAGTAAACATTGTTTAAAATGTTATTCTCTACAAGATAGAAACATTTTTTTTTCTGGCCGGCACCTTAAGTTTTGGGTACGATTTGAACGGTGTCCTTAAGAATGTTTCATCTACTATATGTCATTAGCAGTAAGATACGTATTTGACATATCGGGATGACGTATTATTTTAGCACTAGTTGGATTTTTTTTTATCGCACGCGTGTATAATACGTTGCATTATGAGCCCAAAAGCGGTTTAATAAGATCCACTTTATGAGCAACTGTGATAAAAATAATGTTTTGGTATTGTTGTATTAGCATTTACCATCATCATCTTCCTGCCTTTATCCCAATTTATTTGAGGTCGGCGCAGTAAGTCTTTTTCTTCCATTCCCTCCTATTAGTCGTCATCTCATTTCATTTCATCTCTCTCATGTCTTGTCTCACACAGTCCATCCATCTTTTCTTAGGTCGTCCCCTTCCTCTCCATCCCTCTACATTCATACTCATCACTCTTCTAGTCACATGCGTCTCCTCTCTTCTCATCATTACCTAGTTGTATTAGCATTTACAGTGTCCCATTAAATAATTATATATATGTATATTACAGGACATTCTACACCTCGCCATCTAGCCCCAAGCTAAGTAACTAGGCTTGTGTTATGGGTGCTAGACAGCGGATAAACTAATTATATACTTTTTCTTTTGTAAATATATACCTACTTACTAGCGACCCGCTCCAGCTTCGCACGGCTATATATGCATGTATTATACATATAAACCTTCCTCTTGAATCACTCTATCTATTAAAAAAAACCGCATCAAAATCCGTTGCGTAGTTTTTAAGATCTAAGTATACAAAGGACATAGGGATATAGGGACGGCGAAAAGTGACTTTATTTTATACTATGTAGTGATAATACTTAGGAACAACCAGACCCCAGACAAATATCTACGCATAAATACTTGTTTCAGGCGGGAATCGACCCGTAACCCTGTGTTTGGCAGTCCGACATGGTGACTATTGTGCCAACTGGGTCGTCAATATCACGGGGATATGGAGCTCCAAACCTTTGGAAGGCGTGCGTAGAGCCGACGCTAACACGTAGAAGCCCTTTACAATAACAAGTTTAATTGCAAGTATGCTGTGAGCACCAATCCGGTGGTTATCCCTGTCTGCACTATAAATGCAGCCAAGGATAACCTCCGGTTTGGATAGTTCTATTGATAAAATATAGGAGAAAACTTGGGCTACTGTGATGGGATGGTAGTGGACTGTCTTTTTGCACTATCACTACATAGTATAAAACAAAGTCCGATTTTGATGCGGTTTTATTTAATAGATGGAGTGATATAAGAGGAAGGTCACGGAGATGAAGATGTTGCGCTGGATGTGTGGAGTGACGCGAAAGGATCGCGTCAGGAACTCCCGCATCCGGGGCAGCCTTCATGTCCGAGACATTGCAGATAAATTGAAAGAATGTCGCCTACGCTGGTACGGTCACGTCTTGCAAAAACCGGCTAGTTACGTGGGGAACAAATGTCTTGCCATGGCGCCTCCGCCGGGCCGTGGCAGACTGGGTAGACCCAAGAAGTGCTGGCTTGACGTCGTAAAGGGTGATATGCGTGCAAATGGTCTTACTAACCAGGATGCCGAAGATCGTGCGAAGTGGAGGCGTAAAAATAGGAAAGCGGACCCCGGGCTCCCGAGAGGGATGCAACCGGGAACATCGCTCGGATGATGATGATGATGATGAGTGATATAAGAGGAAGGTTTATATGTATAATACATGCATAATATTAGCCGTGCGAAGCCGGGACGGGTCGCTAGTTATTAATAATAAAAAATTGTTTAAGAAATTAAAGCCACTATGGAAAAATCTCGATTTTATTCTAATGTTAGAGTTGTCCATACATTTTTGACACAAGTTGAAACTTAAAGTTAAATTTCTGTCAAATTAAATTTTAAATTCTCTGGCCATGGTCATCTTTTAGTTTTTCCTCTATCCATTTCTAAGGATTTTTGTAGAGGCTGATGATGATTTCAATCTTTTAAGTTTTTCTAGTCTTGACCCAGTTATATGTTTAATATACGATTAGGTCATCGTTTGACCACTATCGTCACTTGATGGCAGGTGATGATACTGTCTATTCACTTGTCTTTAAAAAAAAACCCCTAAATTGTACACAAGTGTTTTGTTACTGTCCCGATTTGACACAAAAAACAGACGGACAAGAAAGTAATCCTATCTTCTTCTTCTTCTCGGAGTGGCTCACCTATTGTTACAGTTTTCAGATCGCCTAAAGGCCTCTCACTTGACCCAACGCTACTAGAGGTAGCAACCGGGACCAACGGGTTAACGTGCCTTCCGAAGCACGGAGGGGCTCACGAAAACACATATTTGCCACCCATCGAAGTAATGGCCGCGCCAGACGTCGCTTAACCCGCACGACCGTAAACGATCAGCGAGAGTCGCTTAGCTGTGAGCCTCCTCGTGAGTAATCTTATAACGGTTCCTTTTTTATTTTTTGTGGTCCGGAACCCTAATTAAGTTCATAAAACGAATTTAGGTTCGACACATTTTTCAAAATAAGTTAAAACTTTTAATTAAATGTACAAGTCGCAATTCGTCACACTTTATATTCTGGTAGAAACGGACACGTCAGGAAAGACAGGCTCAGGCAACTGATTTCACACTATTTTTATGCCTAACATTCTTGTGAACGTAATTTTTGTACGATTCTAATTCGAATCCAACTTTCCTTCCACCAGTTTTCCTATAGTCATGGAATTAAACAAAACACTTTCACTAAAACTAAAATCTATGCCAGAAGCCAGACTAATCACTTTCGCCTACCATTATCAAATATTGATAGAGGAGTCGAAAGTCAAGAGATTTAACAGGCTTGAGATTAAAGAGAACATCTCCGGGCTAATCAAGCTTTTCTTTTGCAAGCGCTATCGAATATGACCGATAAAAAGGTTGGCAAAAATGTTACCTCCGTACTTCGGAAGGTCCTACTTACGTTAAATCGTTGGTCGTAAGGTCATTTAAGCTACTTGAAAATTCTAACAATTAGTGAGAGAGAAGAGTGATATTCAGGAACAACATTTTGCAAAATAATAAATTAAGGATGGAGAGGAAGAGGACGACCTAAGAAAAGATGGATGGACTGCGTGAGACAAAACACGAGACAGATGAATGTGAACTAATAGGAGTGAATGGAAGAAGAAGACACTGCAACCAGTACCATACAAGGAAATTAAAAGTTTCGTACAGTTCTTAAACTTCTATTCTATAGACAGCCAAAGCCAACTGACGACCTCTGTGGCGCGTCGGGCGAACACCCGACTGCGACGCAGAAGGTTGCGGGTTCGATTCCCGCCGGGAACAAGTATTTATGCTGACCATAAATTCTTGTTTCTGGTTCTGGGTGTTTCCTAAATGTATAATATGTATATATTTAAAAAAAAAAGTATATAAGTAGTTTATCCGTTCTGCATTCTGCGTTCTGTTTATCTGCCACCCATAACACAAGCATTAAGTTGCTTAGCTTGGGGCTGGATGGCGATGTGTAATATGTCCTGAAATATTTATTTATTTATTTATTTTTATTTAACTGCACCGACCCCAAATGAATTGGGATAAGGGCAGAAAGATGATGAATGAATTAGGTGTATTCGCTATTGTAATTTCAGTATCTTCGATCGAAAGTCATAGAAACTTGTAATAAAAGAGATTTCATTGAATTACGAGTTTACGTTTTTTTTTGTTAAAACTGGTTATTGTAGAATAAGCCGGAAACTAACATGCCTATAACAGTAGTGCGTTGTCATAGTAGTTCATTGTACTACATGGGTGCAAATTGTATGATGCTTTACTAATTGTGGCCTGCAGTTTTACTCACATAAATCCCGAGTTAGAAGAGATAAATTAACTAAACTTGGTGTAATTGTTAGAAAAACAAGTAGATCCCACTTATTGTTTGATTTTCCTGCAGTCTGTTCGAAAAACAAACAGCGTGATAAGTTTGAATAGTTTTAAATAATATGTAGCGAATAACTACAAATAAAGAGGATAGTGGCGAGTTTACACATATTTTTGTCGATGACTAATTTAATTTGTGGCGAGTTTGAAATGATCTCAGTTATGTCGATCCTTCATGATACTAAGGCCTACTTAATAATTAAGTTATTTCCAATTTTTTTTTTTTTGCCAAAAAAGGTTGGCCGGGCCAGAAATATTCATTTATTTAGATTTGCTATCGTTTTAAAAACTACGTTAGAATGAGTGTCTTCAGAACTCACCCACCAATGAGAAGAAGACACAAGAAACTCATGAGAATTTTCTGTGATCATCTTAAGGTCAAGATTACAAATATTTATTTTATTTTTCCTTCTTATGTTTTAATTAGTAAATAATTAATTAGTAGTTTGATTGTATTTTTTGTGACCCAATAAAATTTAAATGAATTTAAATTTTATTGGGTCACAAAAAATCACAACCTACTTACCAATATTTAATTTTTGAAGGTATTATTTGAAATGGAGCAATAATAATAAAATAATTTAATGAATGAAAACTTTTACAAAATACTTAATATTATACTATAGAGCTAAATCACATTTTAAAACGATAAATAAAACATTTGCCTTAACTAGGAAAACCTGTGTTTCAGGCGGAAAGGGACTTAAATAATAACTTATATATTTTACTCGACCCGCCCCGGCTTCGCACGGCTATATTATGCATGTATTATACATATAAACCTTCCTCTTGAATCACTCTATCTATTAAAAAAACCGTATCAAAATCCGTTGCGTAGTTTTAAAGATCTAAGCATACAAAGGGACATAGGGACGGCGAAAAGTGACTTTATTTTATATTATGTAGTGATTAACTACTTGCAAAACAAAAAATATATGTCTAGGCCAAAAAAAAATCAAATTCAAAGTCAATCAATCAAGAATCAAGAATATTTATTGAAAAACTGTGTACATAAGATGTCAAATTATAGTAGGTAGGTATCAACAGTTTGTCCATCCCGGACATACAATAATGAGTTACATAAGTAACTTAATTTATACTAAATACAAAACAATATATTGAGCTGCCATATCAAGCTCATGTATCTAGTAAAATAATTAATACTTAAAACTAATGAATTGACTAAAATTTGAATAAGAAAACGGGAAACTTAACAATCATATTAACAATTGGAAACCTATGTGAAGTACTTATACATCTAAATCAAAATATTCTTTAATACTATAGAAAGTTTTAGAGATCAACCATTTTCTTAACAATCTGGCTGTCCTATCCATCCGTGGGTTCTTATAATGAAGAAGAAGAAGTAGAATTATCATAATATTATTATGATGAGGAAGGATTCATCACAAGGTAGATAGGAGGATATAGCTTCCTCGTCTTCCTTCACGAGCATGATCGAATCTCTGACTAATATTCACGCATTTTTCATCACGATTTACCTAGAATTTTGAGGTCAAGATTGCTTAAGATTTCCTATACTTATGCGTGACGTCATTAAATACGATGATTCTTAATATTAAAGGTAATTGAAATCTTTTGCAGAAAATAAAGTTTTTTATTACCGGACAGTGTCTGTTATTTTTTAAATCGTTGCGTGTCAGTTGATTGTAACGCATTTTATAAATATTTTTTTTTTAAAACCACTTGTTCGTTATCCCAATAAAAACAAAACAAATGAAATACATATTTTCTTCTTATCAAATTCAAAAGTGTGCTAAAAGCTTCTTTGGCAAGTTAAGAATTTGACTATTTAAGTACTTGACGAATTCGATATTTGATCAATTTAGGTTTTGTTTTATCAATCCTCAATGTAGTTAATCAAGAATTTGACGAGTGTCTGCGCCACTTCAATTTTTTTTATTAGCGTTAACTTTACCAATACTTATTGGTGTTCATTTCATTTTACAAAAACGGGCCAAGTGTGAATCGGTTTTGCGCACAAAGGGTTTCGTACCATTTTATTCTATTTATATAGTACCTACTTGTTGTTAAAGCGGCAACAGAAATACATAATCTGTGAAAATTTCTACAGCAGTCTAGCTATCACGGTTCATGATATACAGTCTGGTGACAGATAGACGGACGGACAGTATAGACTTAATAATAGGGTCTCGTTTTTACCCTTTGGGTACGGAACCCTAAAAAAGGCTAATGTCTTTGATTTCTTTAAAAAATTATTCTATGTAATCCCTGTTAGGTTTAATTTAAGATTTCAACAAAAAAGTACCCGCAGAAAATTACTCTATATGACTAAAATTTAAAGAATCTCTCAGAAGTCTCAACTCCATTAATGGCAGAGTGCCCGAAAAAAGGGTAAATTAGTTAATAGGGTAAAAAGAAATATTTTTCCTTATTTTTTTTATTTTTTTTTTGATGTACGAGGTGAGGTATGATCTTAAGCTAAGGATACACGACGCACACTTGACACAAGACGATTGATGTTTTTTGTGACGTTGACGAATTTTTTGAAAAAATTGCTACAGTGTGGAAGCTATCGACACTAGTGTCGATATTTCTGTCGAGTGTCAGTGTCGTCGTGTATCCTTAGCATAACAAGTACTTAGGACGGATTGCAGGGTTTTCAATACACACTGTATGTATATTCATTTATTAACACGTTATGTAGAAATTATTATATTTAAATCTCAGAAAGTAGTTTTAAACAAGTCACGCGATTTGGCGCGATTCATAATTTAATGAATACTGAAAGCAGAAAATCTCAATTTTTTATAGTTAATCAAAATGAAGACTACTGCAGAATATAAACTTTTTATCGGCCGATGGCTCGCCGACAGTTTACAAAAACAAGTGAATAGAACAATTTGAACGGACAAAAAAAAAACGGACTCGCACACGGTGGGTTCCGTACAATAATATTCTGTTTTAGTATTTGTGGTTCTAGCGGCAACAGAAATATTATATCATCTGTAAAAATTTCAACTGTCTAGCTATCACGGTTCATAAGATCCTGGTGACAGACAGACAGTGAAGTCTAATAATAATAAAAACTGGTTGCCTGTAAAGTCGGTATACGGGCGAAAGTTTTACGTGACAACAACTGTGCTCGAGTGGAAGGGACGCGTGCCTTTCACTTTTTATGTCTGTCTCTCTCGCTCTTAGGCGGGCTAACCATGCCCGCGTACCTCTCACTCGCTCTCATTGTGAGCGCATAACGTCAGCGGAGCGTAACGCAGTTTCTTGAAGTGTCACCCGGCAAACCAATTTATAAAACGTTGTCACGTCAATAATAATGCTTAACTACAGCGCTGGTCTTCCGGCCAGGCCCAGGTCAGAGATGCAGCAGGAACCGCTGCAGATCCTCTATAGGTGCTATAGGTCAATACAAAAGTCTGTAGTCTGCAGAGCCTCAAAATATTGGCATTGACCTAAAGATAAATTTACAACAATTTTACGCAAAATAAAATTATCTATTACAAATATAATAATAGTGTCAAGATTTTCATAATCTATGATTAGGTGTAAGAAAAGGCGTAGATATCAATTTTTATAACCATGCACCTTGAGCTGATAAAGTCCACATCATACTTTGATGAGAGTCAAAGTGTACCTTAACGAATCGAATGGCACTTACTATTATTAAAAAAATGGTTGTCTGTAAAGTCGGTTTACGGACGATTATTTTACGTGATAATGTCAGAAACCGATGAAAAATTGATTTTCTTTTCCTTAGGAACATTAATTAAAAAGAAAGAAATAAAACAAAGTTAATAATCTAAAATTAGTCTCCCTAATTTTCCTTTAATTTTATTAATTTAAATTTTTTTTTATTTATATACCTTTTTTATTTTTCCTTCATATATTTTTTTCCTTTATACTTAATCTTCTATTCGTCACTCGTTACCATAACACAAGACCAGATAAGCGATATTATAAAAGAATATAAAACAAAAACGAGACGTCTCGTGTTTGTTTAATATTGCTTCGGGTTATCATCGTTTCATTGTTGACATGACGTCATCCGAACGTGACAATTACAACACACATCGGGAACGTGACAATGTGACGTCTACTTTTTGTAAATGCAGGTGTTCCAGCAATTTACTAGACGTTATCACGTTACGTTATCAGAATACTTTTATATTTTTCTTTTGTAAATAAATACACACATACAGACACTCAGTCTAAAAAAACAAATATATGTACATAAAATACTTGTTTGAGGCCGGTATCGAACCAGCAACGATTCTATAACACAATCATCAAAGAGGTTGTAAAAAGTCCCTTATAATATTCTGGTCGACAGATGCATAGTTTAAAAAAAAGGGTTATTATTTGGCCACAATTCTGTGGTTTACGACGTAATTTTAAACTACAAGTAATAGTTGCAAATATAATATTAATTTATAAATTGGGCCGTGAGAAAAATCTTAATTATTTGAAATTACAATTAAAATAAGAAAAGAATAAAAAAAAGTTGTTAGTATTTTTTTATAACTTGAAATTCATTATCTGTAAGTTAGGTACTAATCGCAAAAAAGTTATAAGTAAAACGATCGATGGTTAATCTAAATTAAGTATATTTTGCTTTTTTTTATATTTTAATTATTTATTTAATTAATAAATTATTTTGTTTGGTTTTATTGTGTATGATTTTGTTAACATTTTTTACTTTTTAACATAACAATTAGTAAATGGATTTATATGAAATAATTAAGTTTAGTTAATTTTTTTTCAGTTGTTTACAAGTTATACTTTACTCAAACTTAAAGGGCAACCATAAAACTAATTCTTCTAACGTTATAAAAAACAAAGTGGCCACATTTGCTGTTCTTACTTAGTAATAATTAACGTACCTTAGCTAAGTTACAACTTTGTACTTACAAGTTTTTCCACTGGTTCCCGGAATGGGATGTTACAACAAGTTACTTCAAGTTGCATAGCTATGTGAGAGAACAGGTAATTCCTTATTATCTAGTAACTTGGTACAAAGTACTGGTGTAGCGCTTAACTTAGTCGGTTCATTGGTTAAAGGCGGGGAAGAACTAATCTAAATGTGAAAGTTTGTTAGTTTGTTTATTAATTCTTCAAGCAAAAACTACTAAACTGATTGCGATAATACTTTGTAGCTGGAGCAGCTGATAGCTGGAATCCTACAATACAGGGTTAATGGAAATTATACTAGCAAGCCGTTGAGGGCTACTTCTGTGCACCTGAACAAACAACTTTTGTTCTACGACTTTTGGAAATTCGAACATTTTTTCGAAAATTTTGAGGATAGGTTTATCTGAAAATCAGCTGTTCCTTACACGGAGAGGTCATTGACCTTAAAATTTTACTTATTTTTTAAGTTTTATCTACTGTTCTTAGTCTGAATGACCTTTGTTTTAAAAAATCTGCTGTTTTTCGAATTTACATAACCTCAATTATTTTTTTTTCGAATTTTCAAAAGTCGTAGAACAAAAGTTGTTTGTTTAGGTCCACAGAAGTAGCCCTCAACGGCTTGCTAGTATAATTACCAATAACCCTATAACGTATGCGACTTTTTATTTTTTTATTAAATGAAAAATGACTACTTTTGTGGCGCGGCAATTGAACATCTAATGCCTGCCGCGGTAAAGCTATTGCATAAAAAGGTTTCTTGAAGCAAGAAGTAATCCCTCTTCCTATAGTTCCTTAAACGCTCGAGAATAATTTCTTGTCTTAGTAAATGTTCTTATAAAATAATAATAAAAAAATGGGTGCGTGTACTTATGTACGCGCGTGAGAAGTTATACTTCTTTGGCATTATTAAAAAAAAAAAAAAAAAAAAAAAAACTCGTCCGGCAAAAAACCCGTCCGACAAAAAACTCGTCCGACAAAAAACTCGTCCGACAAAAAACTCGTCCGGCAAAAAACTCGTCCAACAAAAAACTCGTCCGACAAAAAACTCGTCCGACAAAAAACTCGTCCGACAAAAGACTCGTCCGACAAAAAACTCGTCCGACAAAAAACTCGTCCGACAAAAAACTCGTCCGGCAAAAAACTCGTCCAACAAAAAACTCGTCCGACAAAAAACTCGTCCGACAAAAAACTCGTCCGACAAAAAACTCGTCCGGCAAAAAACTCGTCCGACAAAAAACTCGTCCGACAAAAGACTCGTCCGACAAAAAACTCGTCCGGCAAAAAACTCGTCCGACAAACAACTCGTCCGACAAAAAACTCGTCCGACAAAATACTCGTCCGACAAATATAAATAATTAATTACATTAAAATAATTATGTAGTAGTAGTACCTCTTTGTACTTACTTAAACTATTTGGTTTCGGTTTGCGGACAACTTCAACATGGTTTTATGACAGCTGTCATCTTGCGGTTTGCGGACAACTTCTCCCGTGAGAATTTTGTGTGACGCTTTTGTAAAATTTCACTCTCATCATTTTTTCATAACGCGCCTAAAGAAGTATAACTTCAAAAAAAAACAAAAAAAAAAAGATAGTCGTCCGACATTTGTCGTCCGCCATTTGTCGTCCGTCAATAGTCGTCCGTTAATAATCGTCCGTCATTTGTCGGGGGTGTTAGGTGTTTTCGTTACGGAATTTCTAGATTCGCCCCCCAAGGCCCGCGATAAAATCTATGCAATAGCTTAAAAGGGACTTACGCGGTGAAACTGAAGTGGCAGTCAGCTAATAATAGAACCTGGATAACCAATACCTAACTGCCTTTGACATTTAAAACAGACAAAGCTACTTAACCGGTTTAAAGAAAATAAAATACCTACATAAAATACAATCAATCAAATTAATTAGAATCACATATGTTAGAGAAAGTTTGATAGTTGATCTCTGTCACACCCACATTTCGACTATTTGAGCCCATTGTCTTGGATAGAGTTGAGTTTTGTAATATGTAACTCATACAGAGACCATACAACGAGTTGTTAAAGTTTTATCAAAAGTATTTACTATTTCCAAAAAAAATTGGTGATAGATCTGAGTTTCTTTTCTTGCCTGCAATGTGATTTCATACCAATTATTCCAACTAAATAAATGAAAAATGACTTTATGTTCGATCAAAAGTTATGATTAAAATTTAGTGATACATCTGATTCTCTTGTGACGTCTTTTTTTTGGAGGACGCATTCCAAAGCCATGAATCCTAACTTAGTTGTGGTCTCATGCGAATTTTACCAACTGAAAAAAATACTTTGAGAAACTTTAAAAAGAAACGTTTTCTATCTACTGGTCACCATAACACAAGCCAGTTGCTTAGCTTGGAACTAGGTGGATGATAAATATCATGCAATACTATTCATTTTCGCTGAATGACAGTTTGAGTAGGATGACAGAAAGCAAAAAAAAAAAACAACAGTTTTACCGTTAAAAGACAACAAAACTAAGTACTTAACGCATTTCTTAAATACCTACCATATTACATAACATTAGGTACCTATAGGTAGGCACTTGGATTATTTAATAATAACTTAATTATACAATTTTATTAGCATCGTTTATTTTTGTCAATTTTCTGTTATTTTATCAAAATACCGGTTTGGAAGATAGCCTTCGACAAAACACATCGTGCAAGCCCACAATTTGAGTAAATATAGAAGGTATGGTTCGCAAAAAAAGATCTTATAAACTATAAGGTATAAAAAAAATGGATTCGAGAATATTTCTTTTTTTTCCAGCGGGATTTGAGAACCCATCAATATTTGACGGCGCGTCGTGAGTCCATCCTTTCAAATACAGTCTCCTTTATCTTATCCCTAGGGATCTGTTAACCCAGATATCAAATGTCTAAAGCTATAACATCATATTTTCTACTGCTATATTTCTACCCCATTTTTTTGCTCGTAATGAACAGGCTTTGGATTACTTGTGTAAATAAACGCCATATTTTTTAATTTCATTTGTTTACGAGATTAGAACTTACATGGGTACAATCATGGGACTTAGCTAGTAAACAGTTAAGCACTCTTGTTTTTATTTTTCAGTAATCTGAAACTTTGTCATCATAGGTAATTATGTAAGTAGTTTGGTACATAAAATGAACCAGTTCTAATTAGTAGGTAACCAGGTAATTGCATTAACATAACCGAGTCTCATACATAGTAGTTTATAATATTAATTTAATGGAGCAACTCTACATGTCATGAGTTCTTATGAGCATATTAAGGGATTTTAGAAAACTATGGTAATACTATTAAAATTTAATCCCTTGGTTTCACTAACTAGATGATTTTTAGTTATAAATGACTTAGTAATAAAAAATAATTTAATACTTTATTGCACAGATATATAAATTCAATATATTCTCCATGCTAACGGTGCCTTGAAGAAATCGCTTTAAGCGATAAGGTTTGTACAATTTCGTAGTTTTCTCGGCCTTTTTGTTATTTTTTAATGTTTTGTGTGTTGTACAAATAAAGTGTTTATCTATCTATCTAAATATAAAATTTAGTCAAAAGTCCTGAGTGACTGACTGACTGACTTATATATGTCAACGCCTGTAAACCGCTGGTCACAGAGACATTAAATTTAGAAAGTGTATTTACCTTTGAGTCGATTAGGAAAAGGTTTTTCGAAATTCCATTCCTTGAGAGTACAATGACAGGCGAAGTCACGGGCAGAAGCTATTTGAAAATATATTTTAAACGAATTAAAGAAAGGGACATTCTAAGTAAGATACATATTGCTACGTCGTGATATTTTGCGAAAGGGACAATTTGCAACTGAGCCTATCTGTCCTGCAGTAATCAGTTAAAACACTATCGCCCGAATACTGAAATGCTGCTTATTTTAATTGACATTAAACTGTCATAATATTTCAATAGGATAGGAGCGTGATAGGAGCGTCTTACACATTAAGGGAACTCCTAAACGTTTGAGTATTCTGGGGAAAATTAACCAATAAAATCTATAAAATCTACAAGTAAATATTTTTTGTAGATTTTATTTTATTTTTTATTATTTATTGAACAATGAATTGTTTTCCTGCTAACGGTACCAATACAAGAATTCAATATAATGTTTGCGCGACCTTTGTACATGGATGTGCTAAATGCCATGACACTCAACTGTCACTAAGTGCATTCTATTTATGTACGTAGAGTATGTACTTACGGTCAGAGTCAGTATTGCAGACCCACCGTAGTGTTCTATAACGGCTGATAAAAGAATGTTTTCACAAAAGCAAAATTCAGGCAACTGATTGAAGTTTAAAGTCTTATAACTCATGAATTGAACAAACAAAAATTATTAAACAAAAAACATTCCAATAATAGTTATTTTAGAACTCTACGGTGGGTCTGCATTGTATGTACTCGTTGGTAGAGGAGGTACGGTCGGAGTCAGAAATGCAGACCCATTGTAGTGTTCTAAAATTATCTTATTACTATTATTGGGCTGTATTTATTTTAATAATATTTATCTAATAAATTCAGTATAAGATTTTAAACTAGAAACTTAAGTTGAAAATCACTAGTACATAGTATAAAACAAAGTCGCTTTCTCTGTCCTTATATCCCTTTGTATATATAGAGTGATTCAAGAGGAAGGTTTATATGTATAATACATGCATAATATAGCCGTGCGAAGCCGGAGCGGGTCGCTAGTAGTAGTAAAAAATAAAGTCACTTTTCGCCGTACCTATGTCCCTATATCCATGCATTATGCATGTATTATATCTAAAAACCTTCCTCTTGAATAACTCTATCTATTAAAAAAAACCGCATCAAAATCCGTTGCGTAATTTTAAAGATCTAAGCATACATAGGGATATAGGGACATAGGGACGGCGAAAAGTGACTTTATTTTATACTACTACTAGCGACCCGCTCCGGATTCGCACGGCTATATTATGCATGTATTATACATATAAACCTTCCTCTTGAATCACTCTATCGTTTAAAAAAACCGCATCAAAATCCGTTGCGTAGTTTTAAAGATTTAAGCATACAAAGGGATATAGGAACATAGGGACGGCGAAAAGTGACTTTGTTTTATACTATGTAGTGATGTAGTGATTAGTAAGTATAGATAGGTCAATACGCCTTAATAATGGATGTTGCTAATCCATCCTTTTTGGAACT
Organism: Idaea aversata; assembly: GCA_907269075.1. Lineage (NCBI taxonomy): Eukaryota > Metazoa > Arthropoda > Insecta > Lepidoptera > Geometridae > Idaea > Idaea aversata. The sequence goes on from OU026106.1 coordinate 10,060,738, forward strand.
TTACGAAAGGTTGCAAGTTCAATTCCCGCCGTGGATTAAATATTTATTTCGTACCTACGTAAGGTCTAGCAAATAAAAATGTCCTATCCGTTATTATGGTAACCATAACACAAGTCTAGTGGCTGTGTTGAAGGCTAGATGGCGCTATGTCCTACAACACCTATACAGGGTTATTGGAAATTATACTAGCAAGCCATTGAGGGCTACTTCTGTGCACCTAAAGTAGTAGTCACCTAAATCCAAAAGTCGTAGAACAAAAGTTGTTTCTTTAGGTGCACAGAAGTTGCCCTCAACGGCTTGCTAGTATAATTTCCAATAACCCTGTATATTTTGATTTTATAGACATTTTTTGTAAATTAATTTTACTTAGAAAATATTTCAAACTTATCAATTGAAGTTTCTAAGTAAAATTCAGATAAAATTTTCTTTAAAAAAAATGATTACTTATCTTAAGATTAAAGTAAAATATTAAACTAAAGTATAAATGCTTTTGAAATTCTGGAAATTTGATTTGGAAAAGATTGTGTTTCTCGATAAAATGTATCGTTTTATCTTTTTTTTTGATGACGGCAAACACTCGCCTGCCTAACAGAAGATTGCAGGGTCGATTCCCGCTTCAAAAAAACGTATATTTAGAGGTTTTTGGTTCATGGTCTGGGTGTTTCTCTATGAAATATTAAGAACTAGCATTGCCTCGTGGTTTCACCCGCGTAAGTCTCGATCCCGTGGGAATATCGGGATAAAAAGTAGCCTATGTTACTCACGATGAATCAACGTATTATCATACTAAAATTTCATCAAAATCGGTCCAGTAGTTTCGGAGCCTAATCAATGTAAATAAACAAAAAATATTTCCTCTATATACAAGTATTATTATATATAGGGTTATTGGAAATTATACTAGCAAGCCGTTGAGGGCTACTTCTGTGCACCTTAACAAACAACTTTTGTTCTACGACTTTTGGAAATTCGAACATTTTTTTGAAAATTTTGAGGTTAGGTTTATCTGAAAATCAGCTATTCCTTACACGGAGAGGTCATTAACCTTAAAATTTTACTTATTTTTTAAGTTTTATCTACTGTTCTTAGTCAGAATGACGTTTGTTATAAAAAATCAGCTGTTTTTCGAATTTCAAAAAGTCGTAGAACAAAAGTTGTTTGTTAAGGTTCACAGAAGCAGTCCTCAAGTGCTTGCCAGTATAATTTCCAATAACCCTGTATAAGTTAAGTATTCTATCCGTCGTCTGGTTACCATAACACAAGACCAGTTGCATGGCTTAGGGCTAGATGGCGCTGTGTAAAAATGTCTTGCAATATTTATTTATTTTATTTTAAAAGTTTTTATTATAACGAGTTGACTTTTCGAACGCTACTTGGATGATAAAAGTCATTTAAGATGACTCGGATGATGTGATCCTTTCTATCCAAATTGATTTGGATAGATAATGATAAAAAGGCACAAATTCAAACTTAGTTTTTAAGACGTTTCAATGTGATTTCATGCAATTGCATGTTTCCAAAAATGAATAAAGAAGTTTTGACTTGGACTTTGACTCTAGAATATTCACTAAAGTTATTTTATTGGTATTTTTAAACCATTAATTCACTTATAAATATGCATACTGAACCCAGTCAACGATTCAAACTCACGCTTGTCCGGTTTTTTATCACAAAACAACTTTCTTGACTTGAACAGAGCTCCGGGCAACCGATAAAATGAAAATAGATCGAGTTTTTATAACCAACCTTCATGCTTAACTATTAAAAGTTGCATTTCAAGTTTCTGAACGCACCATTAAATAAACTTTCATGAAAAGAAAAAATAATAAAGAAGAATCTTGTTAGAATGCCAACACATTCGAATTAGAACGCTATATGAAAATAAAAGAATTTTTTTTATACTAACCTTTTACGTTTAGCTACCAAAGTTGTATTTCAGGTTTATGAACGTATCACTAAGTAAAACCTATTAGAATTCTGTCAGAATTCGAAATTAGAACGCTGTATCGCTAAAAAGTTACTAAAACATGCAAACTCTTTGGTCAATTTAAAAAAAGAACGTCCAACACTCACCCAAAAAGGTCGAAATACAGTTCAAAAACAACTAAGCAAAGCACTGCACACTTGTAAGAAATCAAACTACAACTTTCTATAAAACACTTTTACTTACTGAAAACCACTGTTTTTCATTAATGAAACAATAAAATTAACACACGAAATGTACTTTTTACTAATTACAAACGTAAAAAACGATTTGTGTATTTATTTTTTGTGACGTAAAAGTTTTTGTGTTTTAAAAATGGCCGCGACGTGCGTACGGCGCGCGTGTTGGAAAGCATCTGATAGAGTGAAGTTACATTAGCTCCGGCAGCCGACCGAAGTGAAGTTAGCTCAGCATGGACTAGCTTAGACTTTAGTTTTTAAAGCACTAACTTAACAGTATTGTTCTAGAGACATCTAAATTAAATGGACTACAGAAAACACCAAAGGCTTCCCTAATATACTATTCCACTAATTTATAAAATGAGAGTGTTTGTGTGTTATTTTGTTACGTTTTTAAACAAGAATTATTAAATCGATTGCGATGAAACTTGGTGTGTGTTAATAGCTGGAGTTCGGGAATAGCATTTATAGGTAAATTGAAAAACGTCATCAGGCAGATGTGATAATAAATAAATATTACAGAACATTCCACACATCGCCGCCATCTAGCCCCAAGCTAAGTACCTAACTTGACTTGTATTATGGGTGCTAGACAACGGATATACTACTTATTTACTTTTTTTTGTAAATATATAGGTACTTATAATACATAGAAACAACTAGACCATAGACAAATATCTAAGCATAAATACTTCTCTGGGTCGGCATAGTTATCAAACACTGACCCATCATTTGTAAAAAAAAACTGTTTGTATTCTTACGAATTTTTACACAAAAATATACTAAAGACTAAAGTTAAGTTAACCAGTAACATAGATTTAAAAAAACCCGTTTGAATTAGTTAATCAAAGGATGTAATAAAACTACAAGGAAATTCCTATATAATTGATTGTAAATATCTAATGGAAGTTACTGTAATTTGTGTTCAGTGTTAGTTCACATTTTAATTAGGTTTACTTAAAAACAGTACTAGTTCCATAGGCCTCGCTAGGTGGCAGCACGTTCTTTACATCAAAGAAAGAATAAAACTTACTGAAAGACGTCTGTATAGTAAGATAGCCCAGGTAGAAATCGACAAAGTTTGACAAGATGAGGCAGTATAGGGAACAACCAAACTTAAAAAATCGACCCTCCTAAATGTTTTTTTTTCATATTATTCTCTTGACCAAAGAGAGCCGTGGCTATAAGGTCCGCCATCTATGAAACGACTTACTTAGTCACTACATAGTATAAAACAAAGTCGCTTTATCTGTGGCTATGTCCCTATATCCCTATGTATGCTTAAATCTTTAAAATTACGCAACGGATTTTGATGCGGTTTTTTTAATAGATAGAGTGATTAAAGAGGAAGGTTTTTAGATATAATGCATGCTTAATACAGCCGTGCGAAGCCGGGGCGGGTCGCTTGTAAAAACTAAGTCAAATAAGTATCCCTTATTAGCAACTTAAATACATTCCATTACTTATTTACTTATTTAACCGTAACTTGTTCCAAATTGCAGCACAAAATGTCTTACAACATACTAAAGCAGTTAATAACTTACAAATTACTCTCAAAGTAGATTCACTTTGATGTAACATTCACTTTTGATGTGATAACATCTTATTAATCGATTAACACTTGCACCCACAAAAAAGTGTGACGTCATGTCACGTTACTGTTCACAAGGTAACTATAGCAACGTATTAAAGTATGCAAAATGGTAACTTCAACGATACAAAAGAGTTCTGATGACGTTATCACGTAAAATTATCATCGTCTGTAAACTGACTTTTTATAGGAATTACAGTAGAGCCTCGATAATCCGAACTACCAAAAAATAACCCCCGTTCGGACTCACGGAGCGTTCGGATTATAGTATGTTAAAAAATGCAAGTATATTTTGACAGAATATATTTATTGAGGTTATTATAACATACATATTACTATTTAAACAACAGAATACGTTACTTAATATGCTTATTCCTAACCAGCGACCCGTCCCGGCTTCGCACGGCTATATTATGCATGTATTATACATATAAACCTTCCTCTTGAATCACTCTATCTATTAAAAAAACCGCATCAAAATCCGTTGCGTAGTTTTAAAGATTTAAGCGTACAAAGGGATATAGGGACATAGGGACAGAGAATGCGACTTTGTTTTACACTATGTAGTGAAGTCAGCAATTTTAGTTTGGCGGGTTCTATTTATTGACCAATAAAAATGCTTTGTTCCTCAGATTACGCAGCATCATCTTTTCGGATAAGGACAACTCATTTTCATCAGCCCAATCCAAACCAAGTCAGCAGTTCGGATTACACTGGCGTTCGGATTAGCCTGAGTACGGATTATCAAGGCTCTACTGTATTAATAGAGCCTGAGAAAAGTTCTTATTTTTCCCAAATCACGGAGCTTACATTTGTATACGAGACACTTTGCATGAGGGTGAAGTAGCTTGCCCAGTTGCCGAACACCTATACCCTCTCAGCTTAATCGACCATGTCAAGAGGAAAGAAATCGTCAATATGTCTGGAGCCAACTAAGCCGCGGGTTTCATCACGATGTTTTTCTTCAGCGTAAGAGCAATGTCAAAAAGTGCAAATAAATTCATCCTTTAGCGCACGGGGCGAATTGGGATTCAAACCCACGACCTTTAAAATGAAATTCGAGGTATCTACCACTAGGCTTACACTGCTCTTGTCACAGGACTATGGAGCCGAAGCCAACACGTAGAGGCCCTTTACAATAACAAGTTTAATAGCAAAGTATGATGTGGATATCAAACCGGCGATTATCCCTGTCTGAACTATAAATTGCAGTGTATTATTATAAAGGTTTTTTTTGGATACCTCGATTTTTTAAAGCCAAAATATAGCCTTCCTTGTCCCTACTTAGTTATGGGTTCAGCTTAAAAATATATAATCTAAATTATTTTCGAAAGTTAAGTTAGATAAGTAGATAGAAGTTCATCATTTTTGACCCTCGTTGATGTCTTTTGTACCGCTTAATTGGATTTTTGATTTTTATCTAAAACAATTTAATACAAAATTATGCAAGATATGCAAAATAATTGGAATAAGGGTAGGATGAAAAGAAAACAATGTTATGCAATTTCAATGCAAAACACTATTATTAGCAAAATTAAAACACAAGTACTATAAATACCTACGTCACATTTTTCTTTTAATTTTCTCAAAAACTAAATTAGAAAGAATAATGTTTTCGACTTAAACAAAGGGAGTAAATTAAAAAAAAATTAAGTCTAAACTCATCCAAAAAGTTTCTGTATATTTCGACGTTATTAAGTGAGTTTCATAATTTATAAATAAACTAGCGACCCGCCCCGGCTTCGCACGGCTGTATTATGCATGTATTATATCTAAAAACCTTCCTCTTTAATCACTCTATTTATTAAAAAAAACCGCATCAAAATCCGTTGCGTAGTTTTAAAGATTTAAGCGGTCAAAGGGAAATAGGGACAGAGAAAGCGACTTTGTTTTATACTATGTAGTGACTAGCGACCCGCCCCGGCTTCGCACGGCTATATTATGCATGTATTATATCTAAAAACCTTCCTCTTTAATCACTCTATCTATTAAAAAAAACGCATCAAAATCCGTTGCGTAGTTTTAAAGATTTAAGCATACAAAGGGACATAGGGACGGCGAAAAGTGACTTTATTTTATACTATGTAGTGATAGTTAAAACTCAAAGTCCTAATTGAGTGATTGATATTCTAACGCAGAGTTACAGATTATAATATAGTAGGTATATAATATGTATTGGATTGGGCTAAAATTTGGAATACAGGTAGCTAATAATAGCTAAGAAAGGATTTTTCAACTAACGAAGTCGAGGGAAAAACTAGTTTTCAATAAATAGGTAAAAAAAAAAAGTTTATCTACACGACGAATTTAGAACCTTCTTTTTAGAAGTCGATTAAAAAAACAAAGTTCTTTATTTAAAATATCGTAGGTAACTTAATCATTCAGTATAATCTATCTGCGCAAGAGTTCAAACACCTTACCTTTCTTAAAAAGTGTAAATTTATTCAAATTTAAAAGAAAAAAGAACGAGTTGCATCCTTTTCACTGCACTTCGTTAGAGCGAGAGGGCGATACGTTTTGTATCCGTGTGCGAGAGAGATAGATGCCAGTCCTAGGAACCTGTTTTATTTAACAATAGGTATGTATGTACCTAATAATGCTTTTATAAATATTAAAAAATACAAGTCACTAGAATTAAGAATTTCTTTTTTTTTTTTCGATTGCGTAATTGTGTTATTGCTTTAAATATTATATTGTTGTTAATCTAGGTACTTTTAAACCACGTAGGGAATAAACAGCATATCCGATTTTAATAATTTTTAGTCCCTTTTATGATAAAATTTAATTTATAATCTAGGTACTAGCTGCACTCCGCGGTTTCACCCGCGTAACTCCTGATCCCGTGGGAATATCGGGATGGAAGCTATCCTATCTTTCAAGTTGGATCAAACTGCACACGGTGTGCAAATTTGATTAAAATCAGCTAGGTAGTTTAGGAGTCCATCGCGCACAAACAACGTGACACGTAATTTATTTAAAATAGAAAAGATATAAAATTATAATAAAAATAAAAATTATAAATCATGTTTTGACGTAAGATGTTACGTTTTACGAACTCCACTGCGGCTACGTGATACAGCCTAACCATTTTTTTTCTTTTTGTTTTTCGTTTTTGGTTTAGTATTTAAAAATTACAATGTAACTACCAGAGGTGGGCTTTAATTACAAACTGCTGTCGAATAAATCTTTATCCCGAACATTGGTTTAGGCATAAATTACAATAAGAAATCCGTATTTAATTTACCCCTCTCACTGATTCTTAGAAGACATTTTTTGATTTTGTTTTTAAAACAATCAAAAATAAACATACAAGTGAGTAAAAAAAAGTTAAAGACAGAAGTATGTTTTGACCACGTTGAGTTACACGTTAAATTATGCTCTGTACCACTCCAATCCAGTGAACAAATCTATTAATAACCCGTGCTTGTCTTCAAACCATTTCGAATGTTTTTTGTTTCCGTTTCAACCGTCTTTTGTTTCTATTTCGAATGTGTTTTGTTTCCATTTCTAACGTCTTTTGTTTCACTTTCAAACGTCTTTTGTTTCCGTTTCGATCGGCTTTTATTTCGTTTCGAACGTCATTTGTTTCCATTTCGAATGTGTTTTGTTTCCATTTCAAAAGTCTTTTGTTTTCGTTTCAAACGCCTTTTGTGTCCGTTTCGAACGTCCTGTGTTTCCAGTTTGATCGTCTGTTGTTTCCCTTTCGAACGTCTAATGTTTCAGATTCGACCGTCCTTTGTTTCTGTTACGAACGTCTTTTTCATTTCCATTTCGAATGTGTTTTGTTTCCATTTCGAATGTCTTTTGTTTCCGTTTCAAATGTATTTTGTTTCCGTTTCAAATGTCTTTTGTTTCGGTTTCGATTGTCCTTTGTTTCTGTTTCGAACGTCTTTCATTTCTATTTCTAATGTGTTTTCTTTTCATTTAAAACGTCTTTTATTTCCGTTTTTTACGTCTTTTGTTTGCGTTTCGATCGTTTTTTGTTTCCGTTTCAAATGTCTTTTGTTTCGGTTTCGATTGTCCTTTGTTTCCGTTTCGAACGTCTTTCATTTCTATTTCTAATGTGTTTTCTTTTCATTTAAAACGTCTTTTATTTCCGTTTTTAACGTCTTTTGTTTGCGTTTCGATCGTTTTTTGTTTCCGTTTCGAAAATAATCTGAAGGCCAATTCTCGTAAATAATTTTGTTTAAATTACATTTCAATATCATCCCGATTACATTTCGATTGCAAAAGATAGCTTCAAAGTCAGTTTTTTTGTACAAAAAGCTAACTTTGAGGGTATTTTGAGCTACTTTGAGGGTATTATTTGAGATCGAAATGCAACCGAAATGATATTGAAATGTAATTTGAACAATGTTATTGACGAGAATTGGCCTTCTGAGCAATCCGTACTCGGGCCTCTCATTAGGGGTCTTGATCAAACTTTTTAATAGTTGAACTACGCCTTTTCGGGAACTCGATTTTTCCGGCATTATTTAAAAAGAGAATCGTGCCCCTTTATAACACAAAGGAAGTGCTTGAAATTCAATTGCAGTTACGTGTTCAAATAAAAAGAACATTTTTCCTCTTACTGTTTTAACTTCATGTTTTACTTGTTTGTAATGTCGTAATTAATATTGTTCGATTTATTTAACAAGGAGTTTCGGTTAATTGATTTATTATACTTAATCATCACTACATAGTATAAAACAAAGTCGCTTTCTCTGTCCCTATATCCATATGTCCCTATATCCTTAGGTATGCTTAAATCTTTAAAACTACGCAACGGATTTTGATGCGGTTTTTTTTAATAGATAGAGTGATTCAAGAAGAAGGTTTATAATATTGTATATTACATGCATAATATAGCCGTGCGAAGCCGGGGCGGGTCGCTACTATTTACATAAACAAACAGACAGACGGACAAGAAAGTGATCTTATAAACGTTCCTTTTTTTACCTCTCGAACCCTAACTCTAAAAAATAAATAGCTGTTTCTCACCTCACCTAAAATTTGTTTGATGTTTCTTGCTTTTCTGTATTTTTTTATTAAAAATTAGTTGAATTTTTTTTTGCGAAAATGTAAATTGGACCATATCTTCTTATCGTATTGACTCAGGACCTTGACTTTAATACACCTAATAGGGACTATAGACCTCAGTATCTGGTATAAATTTCTACTTGCTAGGTCCACCCGTTCCTGAGAAAATCGGTGGTGACACACAGTTAGACAGACAGACTAGAGTGTTATCTTATTAGGGTTCCTTTTTTACCTTTTGAGGTACGGAACCCTAAGTTTTTGTAATATTTGTAAACACACCAATGTGAGGATCGACCTTGGAACGTTATTGGACGTTATTCGTACGTTCCAAGATCGATCCTCACATTGGTGTGTTGGCTCCAACAGTATAACTTGGAGTCAACATAGCCCATGTGAGGCGCCGGCATAAGAGACGAGAATCGAACCTGCAACTTTCTACTTTGCAGGTGGGTGTTTCCCCGCTGCGCTATAGAGGTCTAAATAAAACTAGATTCTTGTCTCTGGTTTTGGTTTACACTTTACATTTAGTTGAAAATATCCTCAATTTTCCTTAAGTTTGTGTACAGAAATTCCAAAGCCTCTCAATTTAACATAGCTCGGGTAAATAATGCCTGACTTAAGTGAACAGGGCCCGATTAAGGGCGGGTTTGAGTTTGGGTAAGATAAGTTAAAGAACTAAAATTTCGCAAAATACCTCGTTGACGACTAAATAAATAAATAAATATAAATATTGCACGACATTCCACACATCGCCATCTAGCCCCAAGCTAAGTAACTAGACTTGTGTTATGGGTGCCAGACAACGGATATACTACTTATATACTTTTCTTTTGTAAAAATATACGTATAATACATAGAAACAACCAGACCACAGACAAATACCTAAGCATAAATACTTGTCTGAGGCGGGAATCGAACCCGCAACCCTGTGTTTAGCAGTCCGGCATGGTGACCATTGTGCCAACTCGGTCGTCATAGGTAAGTATGTCAAGAAATAATTATTAAATGTAGTTGAGAGAGTAAGAAAAAAAATTGAAATTAATATCATTGCCTTACTGTTAAAATGGTTCTGATCCTTTGAATTTGGCACAGAATTGACACAAGTATTTTGTCAAGTCTCAAATTTTGATTCTTGTTTATTGACAGTGCAAGTAAAATGATAATGCAGCCTTGTCTATTATTTTTGCTTAATTTGTATATTTGTTTCACTAAAATCAGAGACAATCTTTAACGATGGAGTTATAAGTGTGGAGTTTTTTTATTTAAAAATTCTGAGCTCGTCTGCTGTTATGCAACGGCAGGTCTACAGATGTAAACGAGAGCCGGCTTTCTACTCAGTGTTCAAAGTGAACATAACCAGATCTTTTGATCCCATGCACATTTAGAGATAATACAAGTTTATTTATTCATTATTTACTCGCCCAGTTGCCCAAACGCCCTCCATCCTCATTCCGGCCCTGTTTCTACTTACTGTTCAAAGTGTAAATACCCAGCCCTTTCATTGAGGAACAAACAAGTGTATTTATACATTTTTACTCGCCCAGTCGCCCAAAGACCCTCCGTCCTCACTCCACCCCTGTTCCTACTTACTGTTCAAAGTGTAAATACCCAGCCCTTTCATTGAGGAACAAACAAGTGTATTTATACATTTTTTACTCGCCCAGTCGCCCAAAGACCCTCCGTCCTCACTCCACCCCTGTTCCTACTTACTGTTCAAAGTGTAAATACCCAGACCCTTTCATTGAGGAACAAACAAGTGTATTTATACATTTTTTACTCGCCCAGTCGCCCAAAGACCCTCCGTCCTCACTCCACCCCTGTTCCTACTTAGTGTTCAAAGTGTGAATGCCCAGATCCTTTCATGCCGTATGAATAGACACAATACAAGTTTATCTAAAGGCAAGAACTATAAAAGCTAACATATTATGAGTAGGTATTTTGCTTTTTGAAAGGTATAATTTTAAAGCTTCAAATTGTTGGAAGAGAAATGTTGTTTGAGAAGAGCTTTTTAACGTCTTATGGCTTTGTGAATTCGTTTATAGTACAGTCGGAATATCAATTAGCTGAACCCCACGTGACCTAGAGCTGACTCGCACATCTGTAAGGTTGTAAAGTAATGTAAACCTGATTCTGTTTTTGAAGTGATAACGTTTAATAAATTGATGAAACACCTGAATTCACAAAAAAGTGTCGTCATTGTCACGTTCCAGTGATATCATGTCAACAATGACGTCACACAGCACGCAGCAATATAAAACAAACACGAGACGCGGTAACAATATACTATACAATACAATATTATAAAAAACTAGCTGCGGTCCGCGGTTTCACCCGCGTAACTCCCGATCCCGTGGGAATATCGGGAAAAATTAAGATGTAAGCTATCCTATCTTTCAAGTTGGATCAAACTGGATACGGTGTGCAAATTTAATTAAAATCGGTTAAGTAGTTTAGGAGTATATCGCGCACAAACAACGTGACACGTAATTTAAATATTATATTAGATTACAAAATAGGTCAATACTACATTTTTACAGATGTGCGAGTGAGCTCTGGGTCACGTGGGGATCAGCTAATTGGTAATGTGACTGTACATACATACAAGCTCAGATAGTTATAAACAAACTAGCTGCACACCGCGGTTTTTACCCGCGTTTATGTATCTCTTAAAAATTATTGAATTTAAATTTAAACTACGTATTAATTTTAAATTATTGACGACCCAGTTGGCATAATGGTCACTATGCCAGACTGCTAAACACAGAGTTGCGGGTTCGATTCTTGCCTTAGACAAGTATTTAAGCTTAAATATTTGTCTGTGGTCTAGTTTTTTCTATGTATTATAAGTATATATTTACAAAAGAAAAGTATATAAGTAGTATATCCGTTGTCTAGCACCCATAACAGAAGTCTAGTTACGTAGCTTGGGGCTAGATGGCGATGTGTGGAATGGCCTGCAATATTTATTTATTTATTATATTTAAACCAGGATATCTGTCTGTGCATTGAATATGTAATTAGGGACGAAATGGCGCCTTTTCAAAAGTTTTTCCCCGTGATGGGCATCTTCTGTTATAACTAATATTATAAAGCTAAAGAGTTTGTTTGTTTGAACGCGCTAATCTCAGGAACTACTGGTTCGAATTGAAAAAATCTTTGGTGTTGGATAGTCCATTTATCGAGGAAGGCTATAGGCTACTTTTTATTTTATTATTCCCACGGGGTGGGGACTTACGTAGTCAAAACCGCGGAGCGCAGCTAGTTATAATTAAAACATAATATAAGTAGTATATCCGTTGTCTAGCACCCATAACACAAGCCTAGTTACTTAGCTTGGGGCTAGATGGCGATGTGTGGAATGTCCTGCAATATTTATTTAGTTATTTTGGCCTGAATAAAGACCAATTTTATATGATTTTGGCGTGGACATAAAGAGCCCAAACCAGAAACAAATATTTGTTTGAGACGAGAATCGAACCTGCAACCTCCCGTCTGACAAGTAACCTGACGGTACATTTCAAGGTCATCCATGTTTACCAAACGAGCCAACTTAATGTATTGAATGCAGAGAGATTTAAATTATAATTAATAGAGTTGACATCGGAACATTTTTCTACACTCAATCACTATCACTATCACTACATAGTCACTACATCACTACATAGTATAAAACAAAGTCGCTTTTTCTGTCCCTATTTCCCTATGTATGCTTAAATCTTTAAAACTACGCAACGGATTTTGAGTGATTCAAGAGGAAGGTTTATATGTTTAATACATGCATAATTAGCCGTGCAAAGCCGGGGCGGGTCGCTAGTATTATATAAAGGAAATATTGACGACCCAGTTGGCACAATGGTCACCATGCCGGACTGCCAAACACAGGGTTGCGGGTTTGATTCCCGCCTCAGACATGTATTTATGCTTAGATATTTGTCTGTGGTCTGGTTGTTTCTGTGTAATCTTTTATCTTATCTTATATATATATATATATATATAAATCAATTGCTGTTCGTTAGTCTGGCTAAAACTCGAGAACGGCTGGACCGATTTGGCCAATTCTTTTTTTGTTGTGTTTGTTGTAGTCCAGGGAAGGTTTAAACGGTGAGAAAAATTCGAATAATTGCCGGGAAAATCCTCAAAACAGCATTTTTCTATTTCCCATACAAACGTTTTCTAAATAAAATGGAGAGTCAATTTGTAATTTATTACCGCTGCATAAAGTTCAAATTCGCCAATTTTTAATTATTTTCAAAGACGTCATTACGTAATATTATCGTTCGCAGACTTTAGAGACAACCTTTTGAAAAGAAGAAAAAAGGTACCAACAAAGAGTTTTAAGCCAGCAAGGCTTAAAAACTCTTTGGATGGTACCTTTTTCTATACATCAAAACAGTAGAAAGTGAATCGCGAACGCGACAAAATTGCATAGTCTCAAAATACATAATTTTAGCTAACTTCAGTTGTTACTCTGTCCGATTATTTTTTTACTGCTAAATGAGCGGGAAATTTTCTCACTTTGATTAATTACAATTTACGATGCCGAGGAGAAGACGACCTAACTTAGGTCGTCGAGTTTTTCAAAAAAGTTTAAAAAAAAGTGCTTCTTTTCACAATATTTTGTATTTTGTGAAAAATCTTTACCCCCATATAAGGGCCTCCAAGCAAATTTTTTATACGGGGCCCCGACAAGACACGCTACGCCACTGTTTAAGGATGTCAATTGGGTCGCGGTGTTAGTTGCCAAACTTAACGGCTGAACCGATTTGTATGATTTTTAACCCCCGACGCAAAAACGACGGGGTGTTATAAATTTGACGTGTCTGTGTGTGTGTGTGTGTGTGTGTGTGTCTGTCTGTGACATCGTAGCTCCCGAACGGCTGAACCGATTTTGATTTAGTTTTTTTTATATGGCAAAACAACGTTTGCCGGGACAGCTAGTCTTCTATATATATAAAAATCAATTGCTGTTCCTTAGTCTCGCTAAAACTCGAGAACGGCTGAACCAATTTAGATGATTTTGGTTTTGAAATGTTTGTTGTAGTCCAGAGAAGGTTTAAACGGTGAGAATTTAAAGATCGGACTTACGCGGGTGAAACCGCAGGGCGCAGCTAGTTTAAGTATATATTTACAAAAGAAAAGTATGTAAGTAGTATATCTGTTGTCTAGCACACATAACACAAGTGTAGTTACTTAGCTTGGGGCTAGATGGCGATGTGTGGAATGTCCTGCAATATTTATTTTTATATTTTTTGTGATGGCCGTTGGGGCCGAAAAGTCTTAGATTGGAGACCACGTACCGGAAAGCGCAGCGCGGGACGGCCTCCGACTAGATGGACGGACGACTTAATAAGGTCGCGGGAAGTCGTTGCACGCAGAGAGCATGCGACCGATCGCTCTGGAAGTCTTTGGGGGAGGCCTATGTTCAGCAGTGGACGTCATGTGGCTGATATGATGATGATGATGATATTTTTTGTTCGTTTTTATGTTTGTAACAATTACACAAAAGCTCCGAAACCACAGGACCGATTTTGATAAAACTTTGTATGAGGATACATTGATTCATTGGCTTCTTTTTTATCCCGATATAATGTTCAAAAGTCGTAGAATAAGCCCCCTTATTGTAGAATATTACACATAGCGCCATCTAGCCCTAACCTTAGCCATTAGGCTTGTGATGTGGTTACTAAATAACTGATAGAATTCTTAATAATATATTTTCTTTTGTAAATAATATACATGCAGATACCGGGACCAGAAACAAATATCTGTTATGGTGTTATAATTTAGTCTTAATCTATACTAATATTATAAAGCTGAAGAGTTTGTTTGTTTGTTTGAACGCGCTAATCTCAGGAACTACTGGTTCGAATTGAAAAAAAAACAGCGCACTCCGGGAGTGCAGGCAGAAGTGAAAACTGTATATCTGTGTAAAATCTCATATGTCGCGAGAACATACGCAAAAAGAGTTTTAGATAAAAAAAAAAAAATAGTCGGACGACAAATAGTCGTCCGACATTTGTCGTCCAACAAATTGTCGTCCGATATTTGTCGTCCGTCAATAGTCGTCCGACATTTGTCGTCCGTCAATAGTCGTCCGTTAAAAAATACCATATGTACGTCTTAATACACTCACAGCCAAATTAAAAACAGTAGGCCCAGGCATACATTTTCGCCGCGCCGTAGAGAGGGGATAGCTGTCTACTCTCCATCCGTCTTACGCTTTTTCGATCAGGTCACGTGTCCTGACGCGAGTTTAAGATTTTATACCCATTACAGAAAAAGTGCTCAACGCCGCTAAAGAAGTTTTCACTTCAAAAATATTTTTGTGTTAGATAGTCCATTTATCAAGCGATACGACTTTTAATCCCGATATTCCCACGGGATCGGGAGGTACGCGGGTGAAACCGCGGATTGCTGCTAATAAATAAATAATCTAACAATACTTATACTTAAGGCTGCTTATGCTGCCAAACGCAACGCGCCAGAAATACCTGTCGCTTACAACTAGTTTTGTTGACTGTAACGAATGTGTTTTGTTTTTCTCAAAAGTGCTGAGATAGAATTGTAGGTGAAATTTTTACCGATATTTTGGGTAATTTTAAGGCGAAAATTCTTTGTTGTTTCAAAGCTAGACTAGTTTTAATTCTTAATTTTAGGATAGCTTCAAAACTATAAGAAATATTTGGCTCAAAATCACACCAAAATGTCGGTAAAAATCTCACCTACAATTCTATCTCGGCACTTTTGAGAAAAACAAAACACATTCGTAACAATCGACAATTTTTACTAACGAAGGAAACCGGTGCCGGTAGTAACTATTTAGTAGGCTGTGTACCAAGGTCGTTGGCGTATGGACCCCCCTTAACATAAACATAACATAAATACAGATTGTGATCAATGGAAGGAAAGTGGAGAGGCCTTGCCCTGCAGGGGGATAGTGTAGACTCCTAACAAATAAATACTTTTTTGAGGCGGGAATCGAAACCTTTTGCATCGCAGGCGAGTGTTTGCCCGACGCACCACAACGGTCGTCAAATACCCTAATCAAAAGAGGAAAGGGTACCGGGGGCTTTTTCCATACAAACTACTTTCCTGGATAATAACACTAGAGCAAATATTATTGTGCCATAAAACTTATAACTGCCATGCCCCTATTTCTTATTTTAATTTCTATGATAATTAGAAAATAAAAAAAACCAAAACATGGGGGCATAGTAAAAATAATTGTGCTAGTGTCATTATCCAGGGAGGAAACAGTCGACTACGTTTGTATGGAGAGACCGTAAGTACCTTTTAACCTTAAGTATAAAATTTTGCATAGAAGTCGCATAATATCTATTTAATATTTTAAAAGTCTTTGTTTTGATGTTGACATTGTGGTAATGAACGCCACTCCCAACCTCACCCTATTTCAGCGAACAACGTTACACTCAAAACCGGATAAAATTAGAAATAAATTTTCTCATAGAAAATTTACACAACTGCATAGACACTAGCGCCACTGGCAAGTGAATTGTAAACGTGGTTGGGGAGCGTGGGGTGTGGTACATTTATCTAATTGCAATCAAAGTGGGTTTGTAGGCCATAAAGTTTACACGTTAATGGGAAAATAAAAAAACCAGTCAAGTGTGAGTCGAGGTATCTACCACTATGCCAACACCTAGAGTTTTTGATTCCAATTGAATAAAGACATTTTGAGTTAGACTTCAACGTAGGTACAGTTTGGGTCATAAGTAAATGATCAGTTTGCTACAATAATACTAACAACAAGTATTTGAGTTACGACCCTTCTAATAGATGTTACACACAAACCTAAATACTTGAATTAAAAGTACTGAGTGTGATTACTATTTTCAACATGTTAGCTAAGTCTTTAGTTGGCCGAGTGGTAAAGCTGCCACCCGCTACACCAACTGACGTGGGTTTGATCCACAGGTTATGTTGTTATAATGTTCAAATAGTGCTGCACAGGATTGTAAACGTACCGTAACGTTTACAATCCTGTGCAGCACTATTGACCGTGGACTGTACAGTCGGAGTCAGAATTGCAGACCCATCTTAGAGCTCCAAAACTGCTATTATTAGAATATTTTTAACTCAAGCAAGATTTTAACATCTTGCTCGAGTTCAAGTTTCAAGTCTTTCAATTCATTAATTTATTAAAATTAATATAGTTTATTGAATTCAGCGTTACTTTTTGGAACTCCATATACAAATAAATACAAATACAAATATATTTATTTATCAAAAGTTGAGGTACATAATTAGTTTTATCTGTAATGAAAGTACAATTAACCCTTCTTCTTGCCGAAAACGTCAACTGTCAATTTTTTATATACTTATTGTCAACGTCATCAATTCGCGAATCTATCTAATTTGCGGTGTCAGGTTACACTTCAAAAAAATACCCATAAAAAATATCTAGAACACCTATCGGCATATTAAACGGCAATGACTTACCTAATGATTTACCTCTAAGCTGATGTAATAATATTTTGTTATCTGATATCTGATAACCTCGCTGAACGCTCTTGTTCCAGCGTTCAGCAAGACAACATCTCGGAGAACGACGTTGTATCTAACGTTTTTCGCCCTTATAGAGCGGTCGGGGTCCAATCCTGATGATGCGTCGTGTAGACGCGAAACACATGTCGTGGTTTATGAATGGTGTCACTAATACTAATTATTACTTGTCCTCATTGCATGCCTCTTCAAGTGGGCGGGAGGGCGGTGCACATTGCATGTTTTGGCACTAGGCTCGGAACTAAAAACTAAATATTAATATTTCCATTAAAATAAATATTATTAGAACAAAACATTCCTATAAAAGTAATTTTAGAGCTCTACGGTGGGTCTGCAATTATACTGCCGACGTACACGTACGGACGGACGTACAGGGTTAGGGTACTAAAACCTATTTTAGTTTAGCTAAAAATAACTATAGCAAACTACAAATTCTAATTTGGAAATTATCCCTAAAAGTTTCGAATAGTTTCGACAAGTTTTACTAAACAATATTCACATACAACCGTGTCTTAGTTAGGGATAGACTTCAAATTTATCATCTACCGATGAATATTTAATAGAGGCCAATTTATATTTAACTCCATCTCGGGACTAAATTAGTTACTTTCATCCCTAGGATAACAATGAACTATTAATTTTGAAAATTATACATTATTCCGTAGCTGTTTATTAATTTAGTTTAGTAATATTACGGAATAATGGAATAATTTTCAAAAAATGTAATTCTACATTGTAATCCTAGGGAAAAGTAACTTATTTTTTCCCGAGATAGGGTTTAAATATAAATAAGCCTCACTTTTACAAAAGGCGGCCTAGTCGCTCAAAGCGATCTCTTCCAGGTAACCTTTGGATGGACAATAAGTTGAGGAAGGTAAACAAATAAATAAATAGATAAATATTGCAGGACATTCCACACCTCGTCATCCCCAAGCTAAGTAACTAGACTTGTGTTATGGGTGCTAGACATTGGATGTACTACTTATATACTTTTCTTTTGTAAATTTTATATATACATATAATACATAGAAACAACCAGACCCGAGACAAATATCTAAGCATAAATACTTGTCTGAGGCGGGAATCGAACCCTCAACCATGTGATTGGCAGTCCGGCATGGTGACCATTGTGCCAACTGGGTCGTCAAAAAGGAAGGAGAAAGGTGAGTGCTGTCGTTGATCTATCTACCGATTTAAAATCGGCAGTCTGTTACCTATAACTAATTGCTACCAACCTACTATGACAAAGTTCTATTCAGTTCGTGAATTAACATTTTAGGTACCTACATTAGTTCGTTTAATAGCTGTTTGTCATGAAATAAGCTAATTAGAGACGCAAAACTTTGAAAATAAATGCTGCAACTTTGTTCTAGCTTTAATTATTTAACTTTTACGTAGCTTATAGATACCAATATATTAAAAACTAGCGACCCGCTCCGGCTTCGCACGGCTATATTATGCATATATTATACATATGAACCTTCCTCTTGAATCACTCTATCTATTAAAAAAAACCGCATCAAAATCCGTTGCGTAGTTTTAAAGATCTAAGCATACAAAGGGACATAGGGATATAGGGACGGCGAAAAGTGACTTTATTTTATACTATGTAGTTAACTATCACTACCACTAGATAGTGAAGTGATTAAAGTGATAGTGATAGTTTTTTTTGTTGAAAAATCCTGTTCGCTAATTGACATTGCTCTTACGGTGAAGGAAAACATCGTGATGAAACCTGCGGTTTAGTTGGCTCCAGATGTATTGACGAGTTATTTAATCTGGACACGGTCGGCTAAGTTGAGAGGTATAGGTGCTGAGCAAGTTTACTGCATCTAATCCTACTAATATTATAAATGTGAAAGTTTGTGTGTGTGTGAGTGTGTCTTTATGTATGTTTGTTACTCCTTCACGCAAAAACTACTGGACCGATTGCGATGAAACTCGGTACCTAGATAGCTGGAGACCTAGATTAACACATAGGCTACTTTTTATCCCGATATTCCCACGATATCGGGATTTACGCGGATGAAACCGCGGGGCGCAGCTATTACACTAATATATCTTCCTCTATACCTACATATAAAATCCTTTGTCCTGACTGACTGACTAACGGATCAAGCCTAAACTGCTAATCGTAGACACTTGAAACTTGGAGGATGTGTTCTTTGTATAACTTTTTTCGGATTTTACGAAATTCTACTTCTAAGGGGTTGAAAAGGGGGGCAAAATTTGTATGGGACAACGTGATTCCTCGATCCAATCTACTTCAAATTTACATAAACATTCTTTCGACTTTTACGCGAATGAAGTCGCGGGAAAAAGCTATATCTAATACATGTCATATAGACTATGAAACTACTAGACCAATTTTGATAAAATTTGGTAAGTATGGGAAAAAGCTATATCTAATACATGTCATATAGACTATGAAACTACTAGACCAATTTTGATAAAATTTGGTAAGTATGGGAATATTGAATCCTCGGGAGTAACTTTTATCCTGATATTCCCACGGGATCGGGACTAACGGGCTAGTAGCAAAATATAATGTCTATGTATGTCATAGATATACTGCTATACAATGTGTTTTGATGAAGGTATTTTACACGGAAGGGGGTTGTTCTAGTCGTCGAGGGGAACAAGTTTTGTTCGAACTTTTTATTTGAAATTTTTAGGTTATGATTACTTACTAGAAAATCTGCTGTTTTCGGAAATAAATACCATTAATGTGTTAAATGGTATCTTCTAGTCCCCATAAAAAAAATAAACCCTACGGTCAATGACTTCTTACTCCTAAAACAGCTGTTTTCGAGTACCTATACATAAACTAAAAAATAACGGTTGTCTGTCCCTCGATAATTTTATGTTTAAACGTCATACGAAAATATTGATGGTAACCATAGCAACGATGATACGTTGCCAATAACCTTGTCAATAACGGAACGTGAGCGATAACGTCACACTTTTTTGTGAATGCCGGTGTTAATCGATTTGACATTATTACGTCAAAAATCATAAAAAGTTGGAATTTTCAAAAGTTGTAAAAGATGTTTGACTTGGCGCGTATAGAATAACCTCTTTTCACAATAAAGTACCCTCATTTAAACACATTGTTTAAAACGTCTGTGATCTACGCCTATCTTTTTTCTTCTAAAACTCAACTTCATCGATTTCACAAAATCGAATGACCAATTTGACCCAGAAAACGTCGGAACGTGCCAAAATTCAGTATCAATTCGTGTCAAATTATCGCCATGACATTGTGGCTGTTGTCTTGACACGCGATTCTAAATTATAAAGTTATGGGGGTTCCGTGTTGTTTGGATTTTCTAATTATTTTAGTGTCAAGGTCTGTTTGAAGTAAGTTTTACGAATTATGATATTAAACTATGGTTATTTTCACTATTAAATTTATTTAAATCTGTTTAAAAAATACGGGACCCTAAAAATGAATCGCCGAAATTTATGACTGCTGCACCTTGGATGTTTTTTTTTTGCGTTCGTTAGTGTTAGGACTTTTATAAAAATCTAACGCAGGTGAAACCACGGGGTGCTGCTAGTTTAAATGTTTAACCGAGTTCAAAAAAGGAGGAGGTTTTCAATTCGTCCCGTATAAATATTATAAATATATTTTTCATGTATGTTCGCCGATTACTCGAAAACGCCTGAACCGATTTGGAAAAATCTTTTTGTTAATCATGAAAATAGTTTTTTTTATTACCAGGAGTTTGAAATTGTGATGCTTTTTCAATCACCATTTTCATTAGTTTTAATTTACTTCAAGCAGCAGCTTGTAGTAAATTGTGATATTTTTAACTTCCGAAAATTTATTTATTTTTTGTTTTTTTATTCCCTCTTCACGGTCAAATTAATAGACCTATTTGGATGAAAATAGCATATTGGTAGTTTATGGGACGGAAAAACACGTAGGATTTTTTTTTCCCGAAATTCCCCAACGACTGGGACTTATGCGGGTAAAACCGAGAGGCACAGCAAGTGTATCTTTATACAGGGTTATTGGAAATTATACTAGCAAGCCGTTGGGGGCTACTTCTGTGCACCTAAATAAACAATTTTTTTCTACGACTTTTGGATATTCGAAAAAAAATGAAAATTTTGAGGTTATGTAAATCCGAAAAACAGCAGATTTTTTAAAACAAAGGTCATTCAGACTAAGAACAGTAGATGAAACTTAAAAACTAAGTAAAATAAATTTTAAGATTAATTACCTCTCCGTGTAAGGAACAGCTGATTTTCAGGTAAACCTAACCTCAAAATTTTCGAAAAAATTTTCGAATTTCCAAAAGTCGTAAAACAAAAGTTGTTTGTTAAGGTGCACAGAAGTAGCCCTCAGCGGCTTGCTAGTATAATTTCCAATAACCCTGTATATCGTGCTTCGACGAGAATCGAATCTATAACCTTCTGAATCACATGCGGGTGTTAGCCCACTGCGTCATAAATCAAAGCCATTGTTGAATTCCTAAAACGCTAAAACTGAATCTAAAATAATTGTTGTCCCTTTAAACCTTGAAGGCTACTAAGAAATTTGTCAATGTCCTTTGCCTTCAAAATTCTTTTGAAGATTGATAGTTGTTCGATGTTTTTTGTGACTTAACCTATTGTTATAGTAACCTTGTTTGGATTATGGTTTATTTTTTAATTTTTCTATTTTGGTAAATGGGTTAGGAGGATTTAAATATTAAGATATACGTCCACTGTATAATTAAATGTTTAGCGGTCAAAGTCATTTTTATTCATTTGGAATTTGTATGGAATCACATGAAACGACTTAAAAACTAAGTTAGGATGTGTGCTTTCGAAAAACTCCTTGAGAAGAAGGCACAAGAAACTGATGGGTTTTTTTGTGACCACAAAGGTTCAAGATTACAAATATTTTTGATGATATTTGAAATGGAGCAATTATAGTCACGTCCATGGGTTCTTATCATTAAGGTACGATGAAGTATCACAGCACGCCGCAAAATGTATGCTTTACAAAAAATTTGTAGCTGTTTAAGGACATAATATCCAAACTATATCTTTAGGAAAATCACAAAAGATATTCGCGACTAACTAAAGCAAGTATGATAGATCAAGAGGAAAAGGAACCCGGCTCTTTCTCCATACAAACGTAGTCGCCTGTTTCCTCCCTGGATAATGGACAAATAATAATGGCATAAACACTTGGACATATATTTTATTTTTGTTGCATAAAACCTATAACTGCCATGACCAAACCCCTGTCTTGGTTTTTTTTATATTTTAATACATACTTGCCTACCTTTTATTTCTTTATTTTTATTACTTTTGATTTTATTTTTTATTTAAGAATGTTTAAAAAATATTTGCTCTAGTGTGTTTGTATAGAGAAAGAGCCAGTACATTTCCTCTTAAGCCGTCGATTTTGTGACATATTCACACAAACTATGTGCCATTCTCGCCCACAAATAACGGTAATATAAAGCAGAGTTTTTGTTCATAAAAACCTTAAAATTAAAGTCAAGTATTTAGGCCAAAGGATGCCTACAGATGGACGGACGACGCAGGAGTCATAAAAATTTAAGTGCTAATTTACATGACCCCAGCTGCAATTAAATATAATGATTAATTTTATGTTAGCAGGTAAGCTATTCGATTTAGGTACGATCTTGAACTCACTGCTTGTCCTAATTCAAACTCTAAACTACTTCAAACAAGGCCAAACGAAATAGTTGTTTAAGCACTAAATAGATAAAAATTTGAAAATCTTTACTTATTTTATTTAAGAAAGAAAGGACACAAAGACTACTTAGAGGCAAATGAAAAATAGTACAGTCACATTACTCATTAGCTGAACCCCACGTGACCTAGACCTCACTCACAAATCTGTTAGGTTGTAAGTAATGCTTCCTGATTCTGTTTTTTTTTTTTAACAATATACTATACAATACAAAATGCAATATAAAAAAATAACAAAATAGGTAAATACCTACTATATTTTTTACCGATATGTGAATGAGCTCTGGGTCACGTGGGGTTCAGCTAGTTGGTAATGTGACTGTACATTACGATATAAGTGTGGTAAATTGATCATTACATAGAGGCGCGTCTAAAGCCGATATGGTATGATCAATATCCACACATCACAGTTGCGAATAAAAGAAAAACTTGAAAAGAAAAGAAAATAATAATTAACAAAATATTTGTGATGAGTCTATGTTTACTATTTTTTTTGGCAATTTTTTTAATTACACTCCCGAAAGGTCAGGCAAAAGACTTTTAACCTATACAGCCTCGTCTGACATACAATATTTTGTAGGGTTTTTTCCGTTTGTTTTTGCGTCGGGGGTTAAAAACAGAATACAATGGTATGGAACCCTTCGTGCGTTATTCCGACTCGCACTTGGCCGACTTTTAATACCAACCCAGCTAGTAATAATATTATATCTGAAAATAATACCTACGTGAGCTATGTAAGACGAGCTTTAAAAATCGGAATCCATTTTTGCGGTCATTCGTGGAAAGAGATAAGAAACCTCAATACATTCTTAAACAGGAAAACCATCTTTTTTGTGTTTTATAAACCGAGTAGAATCAATTGACCAGACTACTTTCAGACGTCACAGCCTCCTTCCCCGCACTTCTTCTTCGACCGCGTAAAAGTCCATAATGATTCTAATAGGATTTTGACTACGAGGAAATTAATTCCTTGATTAGCAGGAACGTACCATTTTTTTTCACGATTTTTATCGGATTGAGATTGAGGATTGAGAAACATTTTTGTGTCAAAATAAGTTTTACTTTAAATCAAAAGCATTATAGAGTACTTATTGATCAACTTCGAAGCAAATCATCCCCAAAAAAACATACAATACATACAACCGAATTGAGAACCTCCTCCTTTTTTGAAGTCAGTTAAAAAAACATTAAGCTTTCGTTTTTTTGGCTTTTTAATGTTTCCTGGGGGTTTTAATACAATTTAAGTGTTTATTATATCTGTATATCGTTTATTAGGTTTTCGGTGATGTGAATCAATTTTTGGAGTCCATTTTTGAAATAAAACGTCATAATATATAATTTAAACTAGCGACCCGCCCCGGCTTCGCACGGCTATATTATGCATGTATTATACATATAAACCTTCCTCTTGAATCACTCTATCTGTTAAAAAAACCGCATCAAAATCCGTTGCGTAGTTTTAAAGATATAAGCATACATAGGGAATAGGGATATAGGGACAGAGAAAGCGACTTTGTTTTATACTATGTAGTGATAGTGATATCGTTTATTAGGTTTTCGGGGATGTGTATCAATTTTTGGAGTCCATTTTTGAAATCAAACGTAGGTATCATTTCAATTACAGGTATCGTTTATTGGGTTTTTGGACGTGTTAAACGTTGTAGCTCATAATGTCCTTTTCTCGATATTTCCTTTCTCGGAATATCCCTTTCTCAGTATGTTAAATTTTCACCTACAACACTTTTTTTTACAATTTTTAAAGTATCTCTCATATCACAGAATTTGAAGTAATACGTGTATGAAACCGCGTTGCAGAGTCAGGACCCCTATTTTTGAATCGTTCGCCCCGCGTCGAGCGCTCGATTTCTACTGATATTCGTTCGACATCGGAAATTCGCTATTTTTGAATCGCTCGATCGTAACGAGTGGTCTCCACCACTCGTCGCCGACAGGCGAGTGATAGAATAAACATCAAACAATCATAGTCAAACATTCGGAAACGGTCTTTGAAAAATATTTATATCTTTTGGGATAATTTCGGATGTCCGCTGGTAATTACCGTTTTTCAAATAACTGCGTAAAACGAATAAAAATTGACATTTTAAATTTCGACGACGAACGATTCAAAAATACAGTAAATTTGTGTCATGCGACTTGGAAGTCGAGCGTGACTTGTAGGCGTATACGACGAAGCTTTGTCACACGAGCGATTCAAAAATAGAGCCCCAAAAAGCTAACACTTCACACGCCACTCACCGTAAGACCCCTGACCCTGGCTATCAGCAGGCTCATTCTGGCTCAATGAGCAATTCCCAATAACCCAACCAATACTTCCTTATTGAAACACTATGTACAGTATGGGTCATAAGTAAATGATCAGTTTGCTACAATAATACTATCAACAAGTAATTGGAGTTACGACCTTCTTCTAATAGACGTTACAAACAAACTTAAATACTTACTTGAATTAAAAGTACTCAGTGTGATTATTATTTTCAACATGTTAGTTATGTCTTTAGTTGTGTGAGTGGTATAAGCCGCCACCCGTTCGATCCACAGGTTACGTTGTTATAATGTTCAAATAGTGCTGCACAGGATTGTAAAAGTTACGGGGGGCAGAGACTTTTGACCGTTGCTTGATTGTACCTATTTAGTGCCTATATTGTGCCTATATGTATCTTCCATGGATTGTAATAGTACAACTGGACTTTGATATCTCGTTATATTTGACGGGTATTTCTCACTGGATTTGACGACCCAAATGGCACAATTGTCATCATGCCTGACTGCCAAACATAGGGTTGCGGGTTCGAGTCCCGTCTCAGACAAGTATTTATGCTCAGATATTTGTCTGTGGTCTGGTTGTTTCTATATTGTAAGTATATATTTACAAATGAAAAGTATATAGGTAGTATATCCGTTGTCTAGTACCCATAACACAAGTCTAGTTACTTAACTTGGGGCTAGATGGCGATGTGTGGAATGTCCTGCAATGTTTATATTTATTCCCGCTAAAATAAAAATAAACAGCCAAGTGCGAGTCGGACTCGCATACGAAAGGTTCCGTAACATGTTGTATGGGAGCTCCACTTAATTTTTTTCTCTGTTTTTAGTTTTTGTTTTTACTATAGCATAGCGGGAACAGAAATACATTATCTGATGTAATTGTCAACGGACAGACGGAAAAATGGACAGTGAAG
Source organism: Idaea aversata (assembly GCA_907269075.1). Taxonomy (NCBI): domain Eukaryota; kingdom Metazoa; phylum Arthropoda; class Insecta; order Lepidoptera; family Geometridae; genus Idaea; species Idaea aversata. Next base: position 10,086,952 of record OU026106.1, read on the forward strand.
TCTTGGTTTAGGTGCTGCTGAAAATCAGTGTTTTGCATTAATTATGCAAATACATCACTGAGCAGTATCCCATCTGCACCACTTCAGCACACAACTCATCTAGCAATTTATATCTGTTTGTTTGCTATATGAATATGTTGTATGCTTCTTGCTTCTTCAATAAATGAATATCTATCTATCTATCTTAGTAATAGTGTCCCGTTTTTACACTTTGGGTTACTCTAACTAAAAAGTAGTTTTTTATCTAAGGTTACAGAGTTAAAAACCGAAATGTGTTTACACGATTTTGTAAACTGAGCATCTAGAACTTTTACTATAATAGTAAGACGAAAGATTTGATTGTTTATTTGTTTGCAGTGGGCTACGAAACTACTAAACCAATTTTGATAAAACTTGGTATGGGGATACATTGATTCATCGGGAGTAACATAGGCTTTATTTTATCCCAATATTCCCACATGAATTAACCGCGTGGCGCGGCTTGTAATAATAATATATCACCCGCGTAACTCCCGATCCCGTGGGAATATCGGGATAAAAAGTAGCCTATAGCATTCCTCGACATATACCTAGACTATTCAACACAAATTTTTTTTTCAATTCGAATCAGTAGTTTCTGAGATTAGCGCGTTCAAACAAACAAACTCTTCAGCTTTATAATATACGTATTACTTGAACGACGCCGCCTGCCTGGTGAATATCCCAAAAATATGCAAAAAAAACCGCTCATTAATTATAATTATATGAACAATAATATTATTAAGGTATAGGCTCAGGTCCTAGAGTAGAGAACGGTAAAGTCCTAGGTTATAAGAGATAACGACGAACCAATATGGTTTGCTACCTAATGAGCCTTTCGATGCCTTATGTGGAATATATTGTGAGAACAGAGGTAGAACGGAGACGATATTGTTTTATTAAACTTTCGTAATAATTTAAATAAATAAATATTGCAAGACATTCCACACGTCTAGCCCCAAGCTAAGTAACTAAACTTTTGTTATGGGCGCTAGACAACGGATATACTACTTATATACTTTTTTTTGTAAATATATACTTATAATACAACAGAAACAAGACCACAGACAAATATCTAAGAATTAATACTTGTCTGAGGCGGGGATCGAACCCGTAACCCTGTGTTTGGCAGTCCGGCATGGTGACCATTGTGCCAATTCAACGTCAATAATTAAAGGCCAATTTAAGGTGCTACCAGATCCTAGTTGTCGTCATCGGTTTAAATAGAAATAAGTGAGATGCGAGATACTGCGAAATTTGTCGAATTTCGCCAACTTTATATTTTACAACTAGCAGCGCTCCGCGGATTCACCCGTATAACTTCCGATTTCGTGGGAATATCGCGATAAAAAGTAGCCTATGTTACTCCTGAAGAATCAATCTATCCTCATGCCAAGTTTCTTCAAAATCGGTACAGTAGTTTTGGAGCCTATTCGTTAAAAACAAACAAAATCTATCCTCTTCATAATATTAGTGTAGATTATATTATCGGGCGATGTCGTTTCATTATGAGTTCAAGTGAGTTTTGATAGAAGAGAAAATAACTTTTGGTATAGAAAAGGAAAGCGGAATTTTTAATAAAGTTAATTTCTGGTGAAACGTAATATTAAAGGCATTTTTTTTTTAATAATCATTTTACTCATAATTATATATATTTTTAACGGATATATTCGCATTATTTATTTTTGTTTTAAACTTAACGTTTCGGGAACTTTGCAGATCCCATGGTCACAGGCAGACTGAGATGACATTCGTTTTACAAAAAATATTCTGTGAAATACGTAAAAATATATAAATAATTATGAGTTCAAATCGCGAAAACCTTAGAAAATACTATTCATTTTTTATTTATTAAACTGAAAATATAACGTAATAACTTGAAATGTTATTCATTCTATTAAGACTCCACATCTCCATTGGTTTCTCTGTCCATTTGACAGAAGCAAAGAGCACTGACCTCTTATATCTTGCAAGGAGCCTTAACAGTTAAGCCTTCCTTTATGTATGACTAATCTTATATCGGAAATACTCTGCAAGCTTAACTTCGTATAATTCTTGTTCATTTAACTATCATATTTGTACTTAATCTTTAAAAAAAATATTCGTTGAAAAGTGATAATTTTCTGAGTCAAATATTGTAAAGATCGGAAAAGTTTTGTAGAACTCACAATCCAATTTTATAGATTAGGAATTTTACAGCTAATCTAAGATAGATAATATAACTTTATTGGTACAAAACATGTAGGAAGGAACATAAAACCCGATCTAAGTACATAAATTAAAGTAATAGCTAGAGAGCATAAGTTGCACAATAATTGTGCGGCCTTATCACTGAAAGCGATTTCTTCCAGGTATGTGGAGTTTCTTGCCTTATAGAAAAGTAAACAAAAAACTTTTACATTATTTTAAGGTACCTACCTACTTCTTTGGTCTTTTAATTTTTATAATTTCTATAAAATCAGTGCCAAATCTAAGTGAAAGATTGTCCTCTCTGGTCGGCCAAAGTTTTTTTACTCCGCTCTTTGACCAGAAATAATATTTCGGTTTAATTAAAAGCGGTCCTAATTATTCATGAATTAAAATTAAACAATATTATATTTTAAAAAAATAATTAGTTATGCGTAAAGTTTTTTTGAAACAGCTCCATCTAGTTGTTTGTGTTTGAACTGATATCAAAGCTAGAACATCTTACAAATCATTTAGTAAAAGGTTCACAGATAGTTCCAAGCATTCTGCAGCGAAAGGTTTATAACATGTTCTCAGACTTTGCCATAGATGGCGCTTTCTCAAATGTTTCTCAAATAAATTTATTTTTGATGTTATAATTTAGGTAAACTGTTTTTGAAGTTTAGGAAAAATACCCTAATTTACTCAGAATTTAGAGATTTTTCATAATTGTGACTAGCATTATTTACCTAAGAGTCCGCTTTATTTACCTAACATCTTTTGAATAAGCCTAATTTCTAACCAACTTCAAAATTATTTAAATTTTATTTAAAATTAATTTAAATTATTTTAATTTCTTGCAATTTACTTTTTAATTATTGTCAGGGGAGGGTTCTGCAACATGTTACAAGTTACAAGGATTATAGTTAAAGAACTTTGTTTAAAAAAACTTAATTTTTTAATATATTTTTAACTAGCTGCGCCCCGCAGTTTCAGCCTCGTAAGTTGGATAAAAAGTAGCCTATGTGTATAAACAGGTTTCCAGCTATCTACATACCTAGTTTCATCTCAATCGGTCCAGTAGTTTTTGCGTGAAGAAGTAACAAACATACACACAAACTTTCACATAATATTATTGAATTGAATTGAATGCTGTAAAATTGTCCGCAATTCTCAAACCGTGGTAAGATCTACAATGTTTTCACTCACCGTACCTTCAATAACTTTGCAATGATATAGCAATAAAATATAAAGTAATTTCTTCGATTTATAGATGCGTTTCTACCATAGACATAAAATACATAAAAATAACTTGTATTTCAAGTTCAGGTTCAGGTTGAGGGTTTCGATTTCCGTACTTAGGCATCAGTCTGCCCATTGCGCGTGATCTTCGACTGCTACTCTACCCAGCCCAGCTCCGACCAGAAACGCATAATCCTCCTGGGGTCCTCACACGCTTCTCGGAGTGTTGTTTAGCTGCTAAAGTATGTCGGCCCGGTATGTAGCCAGGCTCTCGCACTCCTATAACTTGTACTTGTATACTGGCTGTTTATCACAACCAAACACCTAAATCACAAACCATCGGAACGAACCGAAACGAAAAAATATTGCTGCTCTTTCACTCCTGCGACTTTTGACGTGTTGCCATCCTTGTCTCTCCAGTTTTATTCGTTTCGATAGTCTTAGATAGAATCAGCCTGAGGATCTCTTTAGTTAAATCCTTTTTTCAACTAGAGAACTACTCAATTCTCCTTGTGATGGGGTAGTTCTCACGCTTGTCCAGCACTCTCTCAGCTTAGTCGACCATGTCTAGAGGAACGAACTTGTCAAAGCCAGAGCCAACTAAGCCGCGGGTTTTATCACGATGTTTTCCTCCACCGTAAGAGTAATTTAATTTAGCGTAAATCATTTAGCCAATAGGCACTTAAAGAAAAAAAACTGGTTGCCTGTAAAGTCGGTATACGGGCGAAAGTTTTACGTGACAACAACTGTGCTCGAGTGGAAGGGACGCGTGCCTTTCACTTTTTATGTCTGTCTCTCTCGCTCTTAGGCGGGCTAACCATGCCCGCGTGCCTCTCACTCGCTCTCATTGTGAGCGCATAACGTCAGCGGAGCGTAACGCAGTTTCTTGAAGTGTCACCCGGCAAACCAATTTATAAGACGTTGTCACGTCAAAAATGTAGAGCAGAGCATTTTTTTTAACTTTATTGTAGTTTAAAGTATTTTATACATCTATGGTTTACACTGATAATAAACAAGGGACCAAAGTAAAATTTACGAGAAATTGTAACGGAGTTTTAGAGCTTTTATAAAGCTGTTAGTCTTGTAATGGGTGATATAAAATTATTTAGTGCTACAAGATGTAAATGATTGTCTAATTATTGATATTGTTTGTGAAAGTGTTTCTGGTGTATATGAATCGCCTATTTATTTATTTTTAGCCTATGCGTCCCACTGCAGAGCGAAGGTCTCCCTCCCCTCCGTCCACTGTTCCCTGTGTAGTGCCAGCTGGGTCCAGTCCCTACGATGTGAGTCCAACTCGTCCCGCCATCTCTTTCTGGGCCTGCCGCGGGGGCGCCTGCTGGTCGGGAACCAGTCCGTGGTGGTCCGACATTCAGCAGATAGCTTAATTGATAAAAACAATAGCATAGCAACAACAGCTTAGGTTGACAACAGCAATAGCATAAGATGGCTACAATAGCATAGCATAACAACAAATAGCTTAGTTGATGAAGCAATAGCTTAATAGCAATGGCTTAGTTAATCAAAATAGTAGCTTAGTTGATCAAAAAAGTAGCATAACAACAAAATCTCAATTCATAAAAACAATAGCATAACATAACAATAATAGCTTAATTGATAAAATCAATAGCATAGTATGCTATGCAACAACAGCTTAAGTTGATAAGAACAATAAATAAATAAAATAAATAAATATTGCAGGACATTCCACACATAGCCATCTAGCCCCAAGCTAAGTAACTAGACTTGTGTTATGGGTACTAGACAACGGATATACTACGTACATAGGTACTTTTCTTTTATAAATAAATACTTATAATACATAGAGACAACCAGACCACAGACAAATATCTAAGCATAAATACTTGTCTGAGGTGGTAATCGAACCTGTAACCCAGTGTTTGGCAGTCTGGCATGGTGACCATTCTGCCAACTGGGTCGTCAATACAATATCATAACATAGCAACAACAGCTTAGGTTCATAAGAACAATAGCATAGCATAGCAACAACGGCAACAGTTACTTGTTAAGGAAGGAATTACGCCACAAGTTCTCGTATAAACTCCATTTTATTGGTCAATTCTTAGGAAGGTCAAATAGGTGCCCAGCAACTTCAACTTAGTATGGTTTAAGTTATAAACTTATAGAAGAAAATGTTATGGATTTTCGTTTGTATCTATTTTCTGAATAGATTCCAGATATGGTAAATGATCGGATTTCCTTCAAAAATTCAGAAGTATTAAAATAATCATTAAATTCACTATCCTAAAGGCCAAAGCTCGTAAAAGCAAACTGCTTTTGCATTTCAGGCATTCTGCTTTATTGGCATCCCGCTTTTAAGATAATCATGAGTTTTCGATACGCGGCGCAAGTAGGTATTTTCAAAAATGACCCGTATTGTGCGATAGAGAGAGTTTAAGTTCGGACGTAATTGCCTTCATTTTGCTTTCAAATAATATTGCGGGTCGTGACGTTTTTACCCCCTTTATCCTTCACAAAATGAAATAAAGGTCTCATTTAATTCACTGCACCTTATTCTAGGTTTATACGTTTCTTTTTTGGTAATTCAGTTTAGTCTACTAAAAAACAATTGAAACGCTCGATAAAGTTTTTAAATAAAAAATATAGATATTCAGATACTAAAAACTTTTATCTTAGGCAATATTTTTTACAAAATAAAAACGGTTAAACCTAGTTTTCCATTAGATCAAGAACATTTTCAAAAATTATCAAAATCGGACTTCGTTTATGGGGGGGGAAATGTTACCGCTTTTTGTATGGAAATTTACAGCCTCACACTGGTCCTAAGGTAACTCGATCAAAAAGGTAATAATATTGTTCAAATTACATTCCAATTGCGTTTTGTTCCTAAATACCCCCAAAGTCAGCTATTGACATTCTCAAGAATATTTTTGTAATTGAAATGCAATCGGAATGATATTAACGTATTTTATTTAAACAATTTTACTTACGAGAATTGACCATTCGTTCTTTCAGCTATTTTTTCATGACTTATGTACGGTCAGCTGCATAATTGCAGATCCACCGTAGAGCTCCAAAACGGCTTTTATAAGAATATTTTTAACACGAGCAAGATTCTAGAAGCCTGCTTTAGTTGAAGTTCAATGTCTTCTAACTCATCAATTAATCAAACAAAAAAAAAACTGGTTGCCTGTAAACTCGGTATACGGGTGAAAGTTTTACGTGACAACAACTGTGCTCGAGTGGAAGGGACGCGTGCCTTTCACTTTTTATGTCTGTCTCTCTCGCTCTTAGGCGGGCTAACCATGCCCGCGTACCTCTCACTCGCTCTCATTGTGAGCGCATAACGTGAGCGGAGCGTAACGCAGTTTCTTGAAGTGTCACCCGGCAAACCAATTTATAAGACGTTGTCACGTCAATATTAGAATGAAAACATTCCAATAATAGTAATTTTCGAACTCTACCGAGGGCTGCGATTATGCAGCCGACTGTACAGTATGGGTCATAAGTAAATTATCAGTTTGATACAATAATACTATCAACAAGTATTTTACTTACGACCTTCTTCTAATCGACGTTACACACAAACATAAATACTTGAGTTGAAAGTACTCAGTGTAATTTTTATTTTCAACATGTTAGCTATGTATTTAGTTGTGTGAGTGGTACCTATAAGCCGCCACCCGCTACACCAACCGACGTGGGTTCGATCCACAGGTAACGAACTGTCGTAGTCCAAAAAAAGGCCAAAATACCTACAAACCTATTATTCTCTAAACTATTGGCGCTTTTAACAAAGAAATACTTATAAAGAAAAAATATTACGAATTCGTCGAAACGTAGCTTCGAAAAGAAAGATTTAGTCCGCTTCAGCTTATACCTTACAAACCAATATAAGGACTAGTGCAGACACGACAATCATAAAACACAACCTTCGGGCAGTAAAACACAGATTTACCAAGACCCGCACATATAATATATGAGTACACACACACTGAGTACTTACTTTATTCTGTTAAGTGACTCTTTAGCTAGTGGGCATAGTCAGTTGGTCGAGTGTGCGTTAAATTCCAAAATATTTTTTTACTCTTTTATTGGACCCTTATCGAAGTTCCTTATCGCCGCGATAAGGAAGCCGTGAGAAAATTAAAAAAAAATCCCTTTAGGAACGACCTTCATCGAGCTGTTTAAGGCTATTTATGCTGCAAAACGCAACGCGCCAAAAATACCCGTCGCTTGCAACTAACATTGTAGATTGTAACGAATGCGTTTTGTTTCTCTCAAAAGTGCTGATATTGAATTGTAGGTGAAATCTTTACCGATGTTTTTGGATAATTTGAGACGAAAATTCCTTGTCATTTAAAAGCTAGACTAGTTTTAATTCTTATTTTTAAAATAGCTTCAAAACTATAGGGAATTTTTGGCTAAAAGTTACACCAAAATGTTGGTAAAAATCTCACCTAATATTCCATCTCAGCACTTTTAAGAAAAACACAACACATTCGTTACAATCAATAATTTTCACCGACCGGTGCCGTTAGTAACTATTTAGTAGGCTGTGTACCAAGGTCGTTGGCGTATGGAGCCCCCTTAATGGATGAAAGTATTGTATTTAAAATTAAATATGTGAATAAATATATTACAAATGGGTTATCTAATTAGGCTATTGCATAGCTTTTATCGCGGGCTTTGAGCGCGGCGACCGAATCAAGAAATTCCGTAACGAAAATAAAACCTTAACACCCCCCACTCCGCCTACCATGTAGCTCGGCCGAGCGTTCGCTTAACGTGTATGTACTACTAATAGTAGTAAATACACGTTACGTTAGTGTAGTGCGTGTTTTTTTCCCTGTGAAGGGTTTTTTCGCGAAAGGGTCTTTAGACCAGTCACCCCAGGGGGAAGTAGTTGTATGTGCAAACAGTTCCTACTTCCTCCTGGATTACGGTGAAGAGAAGGACACCGAGGAATTTTAATGCGTAAACCTCTGGCCGCCTACCATCTCAGGCCAGCAGGGAGCCCCACACATCCCCGCCGCTCCCACCGGAGCGGTGGGAAGGTGCATAAGGCGCATTTCTCCTCAATAAAATAAAAAAGTGTAGTGCGTGTGTGTAATAATGCATACTTAAATAAAAAATAAATAAATAATTATAATTGCATAAGTTGTTTTTGTTATTTTTTTACCTTTACCTTTTATACCTCCGTGGCACCTCTGTGGCGCGTCAGGCGTACACCCGAATGCGACGCAGAAGGTTGCGGGTTCGATTCCCGCCGGGAACAAGTATTTATGCTGACCATAAATTCTTGTTTCTGGTTCTGGGTGTTTCTTATATGTATAATATGTATAAATTTAAAAAATAAAAAAAAATAAAAAAAAAAAAAATAAGTAGTTTATCCGTTATCTGGCACCCATAACACAAGCATTAAGTTGCTTAGCTTGGGGCTGGATGGCGATGTGTAATATGTCCTGAAATATTTATTTATTTATTTTTATACCTTTCACTGGTTTGTAATACACTTAGTAAATACTTATAAGTAATACCTTACGATTATAGCCTCTAACACCGAAATAACCATCAAAACGTAGAGGGAACTTGATAAATGACGAACGAGATATATTTTACACGGAAAAAAATAACAATTTCATCGTAAATATCTATTTGACGTCGAAATTAGTTGTTGACGCGTAAAACAACTTTTATTAGGGTTCCGTAAGCCTAAAAAATATAATAAAACCTATACCTTTTGCACCGTCTTTCAAATGTGGGGGGGAGTTCTTAGTGAATGGATTTTCATAATTTTAATATTATTTTTGGAAAGAGAATGCTTCAAATACTTAATTTTTTATATTTTTACTAGCTGGGCCCTGTGGTTTCACCCGCATAAGTCCCAATCCCGTGGGAATATCAAAGCCTTATAGCCTTCTTCGATAAATGGCCTATCCAACACAAAAATAATTTTTCAATTTTAACCAGTGGTTCCTGAGATTAGCGCGTTCAAACAAACAAATAAACTCTTCAGCTTTATAATATTGGTAAGTATAGATTTTAGTAAAAAATGAATAATTTTAATTCTTTATAACTATTGTATTGATTAAATAACTACTTACATTAATTATTGCGCGTCCTCGTGACCATGACTATTGCAACATGGTCGAAACGTCGAAGTAAGAGGAATAAAGACTCGAGATAATAGTTACAATAATTGTAAGTACTAGTAACAAACATATAGACACAAACTTTCACATATATAATTTTAAGGATATTTACATTTTCTGAATGAAAAATATATTTTTAATTCGGAAGTAACTCTTTTACTTACTTAAGAATTAAATTATAAAAATCTACGGAACCAATTTCTTTATAAAAAATTCCTTTCCACCGTTTTGTTTCCATTTAATCTCCAACAAAAATGTGTAAAAACTTCGTAATCAAATTTCCCCCATATTTGATTTTGTTACGGAACGTGTAAAATTGTCGTTTACCATCTTTCTAAAAGTTTCTGCAGATTACACACAGTTTTATCGGCCGATAGTTTCATCAAATTTTGGTCTACTGCGGGAATCGAACCTACATTCTTCTGCGTCGCAGATGTTGTGTCTATCTATAAACTAGCATCACCTCGCGGTGTCACCCATGTAACTCCCGATCCCGTGGGATAAAAAGCCTATACCACTCCCAATGAATCAATGTATCCTCATACCAAGTTTCATCAAAATCGGTCCACTAGTTTCGGAGTGTATTCAATGCAAACAAACAAACAATCAAACAATATAAGTCAGCATTAAGGCTGCTTATGCTGCCAAACGCAACGCGCCAGAAATACCCGTCGCTTACAACTAATATTGTTGAGTGTAACGAATGTGTTTTGTTTTTCTAAAAAGTGCTGAGATGGAATTGTAGGTGAAATTTTTACCGATAATTTGGGGTAATTTCGAGACGAAAAATTCATTGTCATTTTAAAGCTAGACTAGTTTTAATTCTTAATTTTAGGATAACTTCAAAACTATACGAAATTTTTGGCTCAAAATCACACCAAAATGTCGGTAAAAATCTCACCTACAATTCCATCTCAGCACTTTTGAGTAAAACAAAACACACTTGTAATAATCAACAATTTTCAACAACGAAGGCGACCGCGTAGAAGCCGAAAATGCACCAAGAAATTACGTTGTCCCAACTGTCCCATACAAACTTTGCCTCCTTAAGGAATAGAATTTTGGAAAATCCTTTCTTATCGGATCATCATCATCATCATTATGTCAGCCCATACACGTCCACTGCTGGACATAGGCCTCCCCCATACGACGCCACAAACAGCGGTCCTGAGCCGCCTCCATCCACCGACTACCCGCGACCGCCACAATGTCGTCGGTCCGGGCAGCTGGTCTCCCAACACTCCGTTTCGCGTTGCATCGCGGCCGCCACTCGAGAACCTTTACTCCCCAGCGGTTGTCAGTTCTGCAAGCTATATGACCTGCCCATTGCCCATTGCCGGCCATTTCTTATCGGATACTTAAGAGGCGAGTCCCTAAAAACGTCATTTACTATTTTAAAAATATTGAAGAACTCCCTGCATTGTAAGACACTAAAAAGAATTCTCGATAGCTTATTAGATGAGTCTACAGTTTCACTGTCAGATATTTTGAAAATAATCCATAGTTTTTGAAAAAACAATTATTAACTTTGATGAAAAACATCGAAATCGACCTTTTCTATTTTAAGTATCTGTGCTACTTCGTTGTTATATTTGAAAATATTTTTGGTTAAATTGTGAGACAAAAGTATAGAGAATGCATTCATCATTGCAGTTTTTTACTTATTGAAACCAAATAATAATAATCAATGCCGAAACATAGATATTTTTTTTGGTTAAAATCATTCCTCGCTGCCCATACATTTTAGTATGAAGCCGTAGCTCGTGACATTTCGCTTTATATTAGATGTCGCGGCGCGCAAAAGTGACAGTGTCATCTCAGTATTCAAGGTGAGAGCACGTCCATTTGTTTCCCGACATTTATTGTTTGACCTGGCATAAGGGTGGCGTGCGAGTGTTGCACACGACAACTAATTTGTAATTGTACCTATTCTTCGAGCAAGGAGTCGAAACTAGGTATAATCCGCGCACAATGAGAATAGGATGGAACCTTGTCAAAGTAAATCGAAAATGACAGTTTATAAATACATATATAAATAAATATTGCAGGACATTCCACACATCGCCATCTAGCCCCAAGCTAAGTAACTAGACTTGTGTTATGCGTGCTAGCCAACGGATATACTACATATACTGGGTTATTGGAAATTATACTAGCAAGCCGTTGAGGGCTACTTCTGTGCACCCAAACCAACAACTTTTGTTCTACGACTTTTAGAAATTCGAACTTTTTTTCGAAAATTTTGAGGTTAGGTTTACCTGAAAATCAGCTGTTCCTTACACGGAGAGGTCAGTAACCTTAAAATTTGACTTATTTTTTAAGTTTCATGTACTGTTTTTGGTCTGAATGACCTTTGTTTTAAAAAATCAGCAAATACCTACCTACTTATAAAAATTTGTAAATATATACTTATAATACATAGAAATAACCAGACCACAGACAAATATTTAAGCATAATTATTTGTCTGAGGCGGGAATCGTACCTGTGTGGCAGTCCGGCATGGTGACCATTGTGCCAACTGGGTCGTCTTCAAGTAGCGTTAGCATAAAAGTTCTGAATAATGGGTAATTCGTTTTGTTGTAATTAGTTATTTTTTATTTATTCATATTTAGTGTAGCTACATATATAGTATAGGCATTTCTACTGTATGTGAAGACTTCACGGACAAACATACATACTGACACATATACGGGTCAAACTGAGAACCGCCTTTTTTTGAAGTCTGTTAAAAATACACAAAAATGTTTCATGGTTGTAATCCTTTCAATAATAATGTTTAGGGATATTTTTTTTAGTTATTCCAATTATTATTCCCCAATGCTACTCATATGTGCTTCATGGGAATTGGTGTGGCCGGGGGTTAAAGCGAGTACATAAGACTCGAAATTGATTTTAAGTGGACTGTATTTGGAATTGGCGATGGTGCACGTTTAAATGTAAAGGAAATTAGGACGAGATGGAAGCAGTACTTACCGAAGTCCGTGGCCACGTCCAACACGCTAGTTCTGGTCAGCGTTATATTAACGCCGGCGCTTTATCCCTTACATATAACACGAAATCCATATATCACACCACAAATAATTCACTATGTACCGGTAAACAGCAGTTCATTCACCAATAACACAAGGTTTTTAATATAATTCGGAGGACCGCAATGTTCATTCCGACATGTTTTTTCTCGAACACATATGAAGATAGTTCCCGCGCCATCCGCTTGGCGGCGCTAGCGCAGGTGGCGGTAGGTTGCCATTAATTACAACCAGTACTGCTTTTTAGGTAAAAAGGAACGGAAAATGGGAATAATGCACCATCAAAAAATATAAACAAAATAATGCTATGTGGCGACACCATCCACCCGCCTTTAAGGGATACCCTTAAGAACTCCTAAAGTGAAATGAAATTTCATGGATCTAGGAGAGACGCGCAATGCGTATCAATAAGTTATAAGACCCGTAAAACCACGGGGAAGTATAAATGTATAGTGCATATCATAGATGTATACAATACCTAAATAAAATATATAAACCTAAGAGCTAACTTAATGTAAAACTACGAAGTAATGTTTGAAATCTACTGTGTCGGAAGAGGGCATAGGCGAACGACAGGACGGAGGTAAGTTCTCCCGGCGATCCTAACAGTCGCGACGCGTATGACACCGTCTTTCGATGGATGTACCTTCTCTACTACTGCTAAAGGCCAAGCCAGGGTCGGCGCGTTATCGTTGATCACTACGACGACAGTACCCGGACTGATCGGAACGGAATGGGTGTTCCATTTTTGCCTGACTTGCAGACCGTGCAGATATTCCATCCTCCAGCGATTCCAAAAGGACTGAACCATTTTATCCATTAACGCATACCTATCGAGTAAGTTAATGTTATCAGAGCTTACATCAGGTGCGGGTAAGGAAAGTAGAGGAGTAGTGTGTATAAAATGACTAGGCGTAAGAGCCAAAGGCTCCGCTGGGTCCGAACTCAATGCGGTCAGCGGACGCGAATTGAGCACGCCCTCTACCTGAGTTAGGACAGTACAAAGTTCCTCATACGAAAGGAGCTGTTGTCCGATAACCTTAAACAGGATCGTTTTAGTAACTTTAATCATACTCTCCCAGGAGCCTCCAAAATGTGGAGAGTTGGGACATATAAACTTCCAAATTATACGATTTTCTGCGCATTCTTGCTCTAGCTTCGGATAATACTCGTCTCTTAAAAAATTATAGAGGTCGCGTAGATACGAAGCGGAGCCTCGAAAGTTTGTAGCATTATCTGTGTGCAATTCTTGCACGGGTCCTCTCCTAGAAAGGAACCTTTTAAATGCTGCGAGGAAACTCGGAGTACTAAGACTCGTCGTCACTTCAATATGCGTCGCGCGGGTTTTCATACAGGAGAACACGGCTAAATATGCTTTTTCAGCGTGTACGCCTCGTCGACGTACAGGCACGTACGATAACGGGCCGGCGAAGTCGCACGAGACGAAGGCAAAGGCTTTCGTCGCTGGTCGCGTACGAACATCTGGCAGATCAGCCATGAGTGGATAAGTGGGACGTGGCTTTTGTCGGAAGCAAGTATTGCACTTATGCACTCTCTGTCTGACAATACGACGGGCCGATAGAATCCAATATCTCTGGCGGAGCACCGACATCAATAACTCGGGTCCAGCATGTAAATTTTTAATATGGTAGTAATCGATAATCATCTCTATCACGTGGCCATTGCGAGGCAATATAACCGGATGTATTTTGGTAAAGTCAAGTCCAGAATTCACAAGTCGACCGCCGACTCGGATTAAGCCATCCTTATCGATGAAAGGTCTCAGCCGATTAAACGCGGGCGAACAAGGCTTGTTCATTTTTATATTAGCATACTCCTCTGCAAAATGTTGTTTTTGCAGGGCGCGAAGCATTTTAGTCTCGGCGAGATTAAAATCGTCAGCAGTCACTGCAATAGAGCTGCGACGAGGCAGTATCTTCGAAAATCTACAAATGTATACGATTATACGAAGAAGCTTGCTCCACGACGAAGTGCGTAGGGCAAGGTCATGTAAAGCGCACTGCTCTACAGACGCGCACACAATGTGCGTCAAAGTCCTTTGTTCAGGCATGTCCTGAATAGGCTGGCCGTCTAGACTTCGAAGAGGCCACTGAGAAGGATGTAGCGAAACCCACGGCGGTCCGTGAAGCCACAGCGGGTGCGAAACGAGCTTCCCAGGCGTAACACCTCTAGATAGAACATCTGCCGAGTTTTCAATACCTGGGCAGTGAAAGAAGTTTCGGTTTTGAGGGAGAGACTTTACTCTTCGCGCAAACGAGACGCACGACATTACCGGTGGGAGAGCTAACGTGCAGATAAACTACGGCACCGTAGGCTGCTTCACTAGCGTCCGACAAACCAAAGAGCGTCACTTCGCAGTCTTCGGTAACGCCTACGTGACGTGGAATACGTAATTTATTGAGAGCCGGTAATTCGTCACAGAACTGCCTCCACATCTTAATTATGTGTGGTGGGGCAAGTGAATCCCAATCTAAGTTTAATTGCCAGAGCATTTTAATTAATATTTTTGCATATACGATTGTGGGAGCGACAAAACCCATTATATCCCATAAACGGGCGACCGTAGACAGGATCGAGCGCTTAGTGCACTTGGTCTCGTCTGGAGTCGAGATTTTATAGTAGAACGCGTCGTCTTCGGTAGACCAGTGTAAGCCCAATATTTTGTGCTGCATGGTCTTGTCAAACTCCACCTCAGTGGGAAGCTTGTGAGAGTCGGGGAGATTATCTAAAACCGTACTAGAATTGCTGTTCCACTTAACTAGATCCCACTGCGCACCTTTAAATAAATCAATCATCTGCTGTGACGTAGCAACTGCCTCTCGTTCACTGGAAATTGAAAATGCTACGTCATCCATATATAGCGAAGACAGTAGAATACTGCTCGCGAGCGGATATTTCGCGCCGTCATCGTCGACAAGTTGTCGCACCGTGCGCAGTGCATGGTATGGACTCGACGATAGGCCAAAACACACACGATTGAACTGATACAGCATCAGGGGATCTTCAGAGCTGAAGCGATACAAAAAGCATTGATAGCGACGGTCTGTTTCGCGCATGATTATCTGTAAAAATTGTTGACGACAATCGGCTGTCATTGCGACCGCATGCAGACGAAAGTTCAAAATAATTTTGAACAAATCGCCTTGCAGGTTCGGACCTGGATGTAGGAGATCATTCAATGACCGTCCGGAGCTGGAACGGCAACTGGCATCCAGAACAATTCGGAGCTTCGTTGAAGTTTTATCCTCGCGCACGACTCCGTGATGCGGGATCACATAGATCGGAGCGGGCTCTCGAGGATCGTACGAAGGCGCAAGAGAAACATATCCTTTATCGAGATAATCTCTAATGACATCATTATATGCCGACCTCAAAGTCGAGGAAGCATCGAGCTTTCTTTCGAGATACATAAACCTTTTACGAGCGACGTCCATTGAATTCCCTAGGGAATATACATCATCTTTAAATGGCAGTCCGACAACGTATCTGCCACTTAAAGGATCACGCGTAGTAGTCGAAGTATAAAAATCTTCACATTCAATATCAGCAGGGTGCTGAATGGGAGCCGAAGGAAGCTCTTCGAGTTCCCAGAAACGCCTGACTAACGAGTCAATAGCGGGGGGCTCTTGAACGACACAACATGTTAAGTTCGACTGAGCCGTAGCAGGTTGCTTCGCGGGTGCAGTACCTACGAATACATAACCGAGGACCGTGCGCATTGCACCGGGGTCCGGCATGTCGGGCGACGTGTGCGCGTCGTCCGACAGAAGTAGGCTTCTAAACAATTTAGATCCTATCAAAAGGTCAATATCACCTGGTACACCGAAGTTTTCATCGGCGACCGGCAGACCGGTAAAACGGCGCAATGCCGAGTTATCTACCGCAATGGTAGGTAACAAGTCTGTTATATCGTCTACAACAAGCGGCGAAATATTATAGCTAACGTTGTCGTCAAAACGAGAATAAAATTTTAAATTAATCGGACTCATTTGAACAGTCTTCTTTATGCCACCGAAACCACTAACTGAAGTTCGTTGTGAGTTATTAAGTTCAATACCTAACCTATCGCAACATCTCTTTGTTATAAAATGACTTTGAGAAGCGGGATCTAATAAAGCACGAATCGTTTGCTTAAAACCATAACGATCGTAGACGATTACCTGAGCTGTAGGTAATAATTCGGTGGTATTTTGATCCTTATGCGTAGCTGTATTATTAACAAGTACTGATAATGAAGGATCTGCTACGTTCGTAGCCGTCGTAGCCGTCGTCTTAGGCTGTGTGTCCGCTACGAACCGCGGTCGTTCACCCGCTACGCACGCGCAATGCGATGACGTAACAGGCGCGCAGGTAGGTACAGTACCTACTTGCGCAAGACCCGCCCGCGCCGCGGCCGGTTCCCTTAACTGAACAGCTGACGGAGTACGATTAGTTTGATCGAAATGTAAGCTACGATGGTGTAATTTAGAACATATACCGCAGTTAGCTTTCGTAGGGCAATTAGACATTTTATGAGATAAGGAAAGACAACGTACGCAAGCATTGTTATCTTTAACACATTTAAAACGTTCTTGAGAGTTCATTTTGTTAAAACTTGAACATTTAAATAAGTGAGAATGTGTAACATTCGCGCATAAGCATTTATTATTAGACGGCTTATCAATTGTACTTACATAAGCTTGATATTTTGGAGCAGAGCTTGAAGAGCTATTGTTTGACTGCTTAGTATTTTTATTTTGACTATATGAACGGACGCTTGGAGAGGTACGCTCAAATACCTTCGCGCGAGTCGCGATAAAGTCAACGAACTCGTCAAATGAAGGGATAGATTTACCAAACTTACTCTCAAACGCTCGGACTGTTTCAGAATCTATTTTCTTAATTGCAATATGTAATAATATCAAATCAATCAGCTGATTATTATCTAAATTCAGATTTTTCAAAGCGCTGACAGCGCTCGCGAATTGGTCGTTGAATGATTCAAAACTAACCGCGGAGGCCGCTTGGAAGCCCTTAAAATCGAATATCTGATTCAAATACGCGGAAACTAACATACGCTTATCTTCAAATTTATTTATAAGCGTCTGTAAAATTAACTCATAATTATCAGCACAAGGTGAAATACCTGCAATCGCTGTCCTAGCCTTTTCAGACAATTTAGGTAACAAATAATACAATTTTTCGGCATTCGTGAGCGATGGATTATCGTGCACTACACTTTTAAACGTCATATAAAACATTTGCCATGATTTAATATCACCGTTAAATTCTATTATCTGAATGGGGGCTAGCTTAGGCTTAGCCTTTAGCAGCGTAGCATTTTGTAAATGGGTAGACTCTGTAGATAATTCGGAAGTCGCATACCTAGCCTGAGTTCTTTTTATCCTACTATACAAAGTCTCAAAAGCGTACAGACTGTTGTAATCAGGTTTTGCGGAGGGATTTAATTGCAATAATCTAATGTTATAATCGTCAACAATCGACTCGTATTTAGTTCGCAATGAATCTATTTGAGAGGACTCGTCGAGAAAACGCTCCTTCGCTGTCGCTCCGTCGTCTGATTGACATGATAAATCGAATATTTTCTGAACAATTTCAAACATCGCTTCGCGTTTAGAAAGCAAAAGAGATAATTTAATATCAGGTTTATCATTGCTACTACCACCCGCCTTAGTTTCACCCGTCGGTGCCATTGTGGTAATAAGTAGCAATCGATGTACCAATTTAAAGAAATAACAAACAAATATTATATAAATATAAATACGTAATGTATTAATCTTGCAAGTTTAATACGAACAAGTTATAATGTCTCAGTGCGGTAGGCACGTAAAACGGAACGTTATGCCTCCGCAACTCGGACGGGTTATACCTATCTACGAATGGTCCGGTAACTTTGACGCGAACGGAAAATTGTGGGTAGATAAATATGACAATGCAATGATAAATGTTGTAAATAATTATGCTTAAATATAGTAATATTTATGTTAAATATATATAAATATATCCAGATATGCACTATACCTAGCTAATAAGACCAGTAACTCAATGTTACAAGGTAGATTCGCCAATATTTTACGCGATGAAAACAGATGGATGACGCAATGTCACCATCAGAACAACCACGAAATTATATTCGCAATGAATAATATTTCACTTATTAGATACAAATATTATGTATATAGACCTAATAAGCTGGTTGTGTGGTATTCGAGATCTAGAAAGCCATTTATAAGCGGTACCTACTGTGGTCGCAATGACCAACTTTATGGTTGCCTATCCGTGGTCGAAAGGACCAAATTTATGGTGTGGCCGGGGGTTAAAGCGAGTACATAAGACTCGAAATTGATTTTAAGTGGACTGTATTTGGAATTGGCGATGGTGCACGTTTAAATGTAAAGGAAATTAGGACGAGATGGAAGCAGTACTTACCGAAGTCCGTGGCCACGTCCAACACGCTAGTTCTGGTCAGCGTTATATTAACGCCGGCGCTTTATCCCTTACATATAACACGAAATCCATATATCACACCACAAATAATTCACTATGTACCGGTAAACAGCAGTTCATTCACCAATAACACAAGGTTTTTAATATAATTCGGAGGACCGCAATGTTCATTCCGACATGTTTTTTCTCGAACACATATGAAGATAGTTCCCGCGCCATCCGCTTGGCGGCGCTAGCGCAGGTGGCGGTAGGTTGCCATTAATTACAACCAGTACTGCTTTTTAGGTAAAAAGGAACGGAAAATGGGAATAATGCACCATCAAAAAATATAAACAAAATAATGCTATGTGGCGACACCAGGAATCATCATCAGAGCTTTGACTTTCTTCAGAAGTATCGATTTCTGAAAAAAAATGAAGTTGATACAGCCAAAGTTGCCTCACCTCGGATGCGTGACGCCGTGTTTTAGATATGCTTGTTGCTCGTTCGGTTATTCTTTTTTTTGTATTTTTGAACAAACCCATAGGTTTGTCAAAAAGATCTCTTGACAATGTAATTCCCGAATTACTAGATTCGTGATCCACAGCCAACTATGTCATCATTTTCAATGCGTTTCGACTGCGAACCGACTTCGTTCCTGATCGAAATATCTTTGCTCCATAGACAATCTACCACAGACAATAATAATTTTTCTTTAAATCAATGGGTCTGTTTCAAATCCGCGACACTATGACCGTGCAAATAACTAATTTATACCTAATTATTATTCAGAACTTTTTTTCTAACGCTACTTTTCTGTCATTTTCGATTTACTTTGACAAGGTTCCATCCCATTCTCATTGCGCGCGGGTTATAATGTGATATTGATTATTTATTTTAACCTAAGAAATAACTGTTTCTATATTTCATTTTAATTTTAGACATAACTATGACAGGCAAACATAGACAAAAAATTAAATACTTCATGGACTGTGGTTTTTTACCTTTCGATATAGGGCATTACAACAAACAAATAATGCCTTCACACCAAACCTCTAAAGCGTCTCGGAAATGGGATATTTGAAGAAACGTTTATCCTACGATTTTATAAAAGTTCGCGGTGCACTTTGAGACCCATACCCTTCGATAGAGGGCATTACAGCGAAAAAATTATGCCTACACAACAAACCTCAAAAGTGTCACGGAAAAGGACGCGGTGATACGTCTTGTAGAAATACTTGGTCACAATGCTTTTATTTGAATATCCCGTTTCTGAGCTGTTTTAGAGGTTTGGTGTAAAGACATTATTTTTTTATTGTAATGCCTTTTATCAATAGGTATGGGTGTCAAACTGCACAGCGGCATTTTAAATTACTATGCCGGTTGTGTCCAAAGATCTTTACATTTCGATCTCTAATTGGATATGTTTTACAAACAATTTGCGGGAAAGAAAAACTCAACTAGTATTTGACGTTCCTGCCTTTTGCAGGACATATATATTTTTTTTTTGTTTTCTCTAAAGAAATTAAAATAGGAATTTATTGAACTGTCAAAAATTAAATAAAAAACTGGTTGCCTGTAAAGTCGGTATACGGGCGAAAGTTTTACGTGACAACAACTGTGCTCGAGTGGAAGGGACGCGTGCCTTTCACTTTTTATGTCTGTCTCTCTCGCTCTTAGGCGGGCTAACCATGCCCGAGTGGAAGGGACGCGTGCCTCTCACTCGCTCTCATTGTGAGCGCATAACGTCAGCGGAGCGTAACGCAGTTTCTTGAAGTGTCACCCGGCAAACCAATTTATAAAACGTTGTCACGGCAAAATATGAAAAAGGTATGATTTAGGTAGGTAGGATGTATTAAAATTGTAGCTTATTTTTATATTTTAATCCTATATATTGTAACTTATTTTTATTCAAGGTTAATAATAATGGGAAAAGTAAAAGGAAATTACTATAAATCCCAAAAAAATAAAGGAAGATTTAAGACAAACCAGTAACTATAATGTACTCATCTTTTTACCCAACTATATCGAATATTATAAAGATTGGTAGGTGTTTTGCCTGAATATTTATATAATAATATATGATGCCGATACCGACACGTTTTAACCTGTTTCTTAGTAGGGCACATAGGTACATACGAACGTTTATGTGTGAATTTTCAATATATAGAGACGGATGTAATAATTATTTCGCATAATTATTATTATAAAAATATATAAATATAAAAATTATTATAGTACAGAACATTTACTTATTGACAATTTCGTTATCAAACAAAATACCCAAAAAACGTACACTCTGACCCCACCCTTTCCCGCCAGCTACTTACTACCGGACTGCAGTTTTGCGATGTGACAAGTTAAATACTACATACATTGCGTGTTTTCTATTATATTCATAAACATCCTACGAAGACGAACGCTTGATGAATATGTAACTTGTACAAAATGTACGATGCATCGAAAGTAGATTTATTTGTTTCCAGGGTGCATAATTTTAATACTGCGTTGCACCTGTGTGGCTAGAAAATATCAATGTGTGTGTTCTATCAGAAGTTCCCACGGTCAAGGATTACAGGCTTAAGCTAAATAAAAAACACACTCTCCAAAGTTTCAGGTCTCTACGAACAGCGGTATAGGCTGCATGTCCGCGAAAAACATACCCCTTCCTTCAAATATTAATTGTAATATTGACCTTTGTGAGCGTGATCACATGAAAAAAAAACCCCATGAGTTTCTTGTGCCTTCTTCTCATTGGTGGGTGCGTTCCGAAGGCACACATCCTTACTTAGTTTTTATGACGTTTCAATGTGATTAATGTATATTATATACATAAGCATCAAAATTAATAAAGAAATTTGACTTTGACTTTGCAGTCGGGTAACAATTCCAAGCAAATGGGACCAAATGCATAGAACCGAAACGAAGCCTAAGTATAAGTATCGGCCGACGTAAAGTATGTACTCTGGAGAAGTTTTTTTCTAACTCGTAGAATCAATCTTGCATGTTTTCCTTGATGTTTACCGTTAGGTAATTGTTTTCTTTCACTTCTCTTTATTGGGTGAAGCGAAGATGTTCACAGGGATACGACGCAAGTGGGGATTCTTCGCAAATAGTGCCACTCGCAGCTAGTCAAATTCGCAGCTAGTCCCATTCCCATCTTATCCACTTCATAGCTTGTCCTATTCGCGAAGTGACCTAATATTTTTTTTTACAATTATTTGTCTTATTAATTACGTAACTCCCGATCCCGTGGATCGTGATAAAAATAAAAGATTAATTAAATTATTATTATTAATATTTGTCTGTTACACTTTCTGTATCACGGGGCTATGGAGCCCCGGACCTTTGGAAGGTGTGCGTAGAGCCGAAGCCAACACGTAGAGGCCCTTTACAATAACAAGTATAATAGCAAACAATGGGGTGGATTCTAAACCGGCGATTATCCCTGTCTACACTATAAAGTGCAACCAAGGACAACCTCCGGTTTGGATAAAACTATTGATAATCTACAGGAAAAAACTAGGTACCTGTGCTTTTGTGATGGGATGGTAGTGGACTAGATAATGGGAAACTATGAATACTAAGGCACCTGCCGTAACAATGTCCAATAAACACGTCAAAATGACAGGCGGAGACTCGGAAACTCTCAGACTGGGCCACCCTAATTAGCCGAGTAAATTACAGCAAGGGGGCAACAGGAACGTGAGTGGCTTGAAGGATGGAGATGCCTGAAAGGCAACTTGGAGAAAGAATGGGCCAGGATCTCGGTAAAAAAGATTTGAGTGTGACATACTTAATTGAATGACGAACCTCCTCATTTTTGAAATCGGTTTAAAATAAAATACGTGCAGATAATAAAGGTCACCTACCTACAAAACTTAATATATCTTAAAAACAGAGAAAACTACTTAAGAGAAAAGAGTACTGCTCTGACACTATAGCAAATATTTTTGTTGCATAAAACTTATAACTGCCATGACCATGCCCCTATGTTTTGTTTTTCTATTTTTTTTTTGTTTTTTAAATCTTAATTTCTATGATAATTAGAAAATGAAAAAAAAAACAAGACATAGCTTGGTCATGGCAGTTATAGGTTTTATGCAACAAAAATATTTGTGCTAGTGTCATTATCCAGGGAGGAAACAGTCGACTACGTTTGTATGGAGAGAGCGTCGGTACCCTTTTACCTTAAAAATAGGTAATTAGATAAATAATTGCTTTTGTCAATATAAAACTTCATTTGTTTATTTTCTTGTAACTAATATCAAGCTTTAAAAATCCTTTTAGTGGTCTTTATTACCCGCAAGTACTATCACTATCACTTACATAGTATAAAACAAAGTCGCTTTTTCTGTCCCAATTTCCCTTTGACCGCTTAGATCTTTAAAACTACGCAACGGATTTTGATGCGGTTTTTTTTAATAGATAGAGTGATTCAAGAGGAAGGTTTATATGTATAATACATGTATAATATAGCCGTGCGAAGCCGGGGCGGGTCGCTAGTTACTAATATAACAAAATGTAAGAATGTCATTATGTAAAACTTAATTTAAGCCAAAAATCAAAATGTATAAACCCACTTCACCTCTGATTACTTCAACAATTTCATTGCCGTAAGGAAATTTCTACTGAGTCACAGTTCAAAGCAATTGGGAAACTTGGCATATAAAAAGGCGATTTTTAAAAGTAAAAAAAAATGGTTGTCTATAAAGTCGGTTTTTAAGGACGATAATATTACGTGAAAACGTCATATGAAGACATTGATGAAATAATAAGTGCCTATGGTTACCTATCATGTCAACAGAACCTGACACATAATCATTTTACATACTTCAATACGTTGCTATGGTTACCTTTAATGGAACGTGAGCGATGACGTCACACTTTTTTGTGAATGCATTCCTATTTAAAGGACTTTAGCACGTTTAAGGTGGACGCAGACTGATCAGAGCCGAAAGAATCGAATTTTTGCCGTCCACGGGAAAAGGTACCTTCATCATCATCAGAGTGGTGACTCTGATGAAGTCATCGGAAATATAAATGTAGGTACCATATCTCTATTCTTATAAGGTACCTTTTCCCGTGGACGGCAAAAATTCGATTCTTTCGGATCTGATCAATCTGCGTCCACCTTTAAAGACACTGTTTGTCATGTGTCACATTTCAAGGGTCTATGGTGCTCCGACAACTTGATGCCAACAACACGTATAATTACGTTTACATTAATTTTTAAGCATGACAATAAATTAGAAACCTAAACTTAAATGACAGCAGTGAGACAAAGCCCAGAGAAAGGAACCTTCTGACGATATGTGCCATATTATTTAACTACACCACTGAACACAGATTTTCAATGTTTTGTCGGTGAAAGATTTGTCGGTCAATGTTTGTCGGTGAATGTTTTGTCGGTGAAAGTTTTGTCGGTCAATGTTTTGTCGGTGAATGTTTTGTCAGTGAAAGATTTGTCGGTCAATGTTTGTCGGTGAATGTTTTGTCGGTGAAAGTTTTGTCGGTCAATGTTTTGTCGGTGAATGTTTTGTCGGTCAAAGTTTTGTCGGTGAATGTTTTGTCGGTCAATGTTTCGTCGGTCAATGTTTTGTCGGTCAATGTTTTTTTCGGTCAATCTTTTTTTCGGTCAATGTTTTGTCGGTCAATGATTTGTCGGTCAATGTTTTTTTCGGTCAAATTTTTCGGTCAATCTTTGTCGGTCAATGTTTTGTCGGTCAATGATTTGTCGGTCAATGTTTTTTTCGGTCAAATGTTTCGGTCAATCTTTGTCGGTCAATGTTTTTTCGGTGAAAGCTAGTGATACGGATTTTGTTACTTTCTGAACTCAAACTTCACTCTGACCAAAATGTCCTTTAGACATTTGGCCAAAGGCAAAAAGGTCCACAATTTCATTCTGACATTATGTAGATTTTGGTCCCTTACATGAAATTGTTTTTGTATTGCAATTTTGAAACGAGTAGGAAATAAACATAATATTATTATGATTATTTTGATATTTTGGGTATAAATAAAATACTGTTAAAGTAAAAAAGGCAAATCCGTTTAGCGTCTGTAACAATTTGTTATCTATAAAAAATAAGAAAATTTCCAAAAGTCGTAGAACAAAAGTTGTTTGTTAAGGTGCACAGAAGTAGCCCTCAACGGCTTGCTAGTATAATTTCCAATAACCCTGTATATATTTTTTTCCTTTATATAAGTCTTCTATTCGTCACTCGTCACCATAACACAAGCCCAGATGAGCGATAATATTATCATTAAACAAACACGAGACGCGTGACGTTTACCATGGAGCCGTCATGGTACCGGAACATGACGGCGTCATGGGACCGGAACTTAACACTTTTTGTGAATGCAGGTGTTCCATCAATTTATTAGACGTTATCACGTCAAAAATAATATAAACCAAATAATATAGCACAATGGACGGCCTTATCGTTAAAAGCGATCTCTTGCAGGAATGTTTGGATGGACAAGACACACATGCTCATTTGAAATATTGCATACTATGGGATCTTCTTCTTCTCGTATAGTGGTGTGGCTCACCTATTGTTAGAGTTTTCAGATCGCCTTTAGGCCTCTAACTTGACCTAACGACTGCTACTAGAGGTAGCAACCGGGACCAACAGCTTAACGTGCCTTTCGAAGCACGGAGGGGCTCACGAAAATACATTTTTGCCACACTACTAATTGGCCACCCATCGAAGTAATGACTGCGCCAGGCGTCTCTTAACCCGCACGACCGTAAATGATCAGCAAGCGTCGCTTAGCTGTGAGCCTCCTCTACTATGGGATTATAACAATTGACTCCGTGGAATCAGACTAAACGCTACAAAAATCGTTAGGCATATTAAAATATGTAACTGAAAAACCATTACCCACTCGTATATTTTTAATTACACATTTTTCATCCATAAAAATTCATATAATACGTCGCTTGGTGGTTAAAACGTCGCTTTGTATTCAAACATGGCAACCCTTAAATTATGTTTATGGTGTTTTGATGCTTATGAAAATATTTTTATTGCCA
This sequence comes from Idaea aversata, assembly GCA_907269075.1. Lineage (NCBI taxonomy): Eukaryota > Metazoa > Arthropoda > Insecta > Lepidoptera > Geometridae > Idaea > Idaea aversata. Next base: position 10,113,031 of record OU026106.1, read on the forward strand.
TCTTTTATGGTGTTTGTTCTCCAACATATTGTGAACTATGAAAAATAGTTGAAAGGAATAAATCTTATAAATAAATATTTCAGGACATTCCACACATCGCCATCTATCCCCAAGCTAAGTAACTAGACTTGTGTTATAGGTTATAGACAACAGATATACTACATATAGGTAATACTTATAATACATAGAAACAACCAGACCACAGACAAATATCTAAGCATAAATATGGCCTAAGGCGAGAATCGAACCCGCAACCCTGTTTTTGGCAGTCCGGCATTGTGACCATTGTGTCAACTGGGTCATTTGATGAAACGTTTGATGAAATCGTTGGATGAGACTTGGTCTAAGGATACATTGATTCATTGGGGTAGCACATAGGTATTATAAAAATAACAAATATTATGTGTCACGATGAGAGTAATGAATACTAATAGGGGCTCTATACGATCAACTTATTGTTTAATGTTTTAGACGTCGGATAAAGCTGTTATCATGACCGAACAATTTCCGCCATTTTTATTCACCCTTTTTCGAAAATAACTTTCTAAAAGTCTTGTAACTTCAATATATAATCCAACCCTCACAACAAAGATATTTTTTTATAACCCAACCAGTTGAGTCCATTAAAATGTAATGACAGTCCAAAATGAAGACAATGCTAAACTTTCGCTGAAGAAAGTTTGTTTCGTTGTAGCTATAGTTCTTGTGCACAATGAAGTTGATGCCTGCGACACCATTTTTAGGTCGTTCAGTACCTAAAGGGTAAAAACGGGACTAAGACTCCACTGTCTGTCTGTCACCAGGCTGCATCTCATGCACCGTGATAGCTAGAAAGTTGAAATTTTCACAGATTATGTCCATACATAATCTGTTTTGTTCAGAACTTATTAGTACGAAATCCTTCGTGCACGAGTATGACTCACTAAAGAGTGGTAAGCTTGAAGGCTACCTGTGTACTTCGAAGCGAGCGTCAGTTTTTATATGTAACGTTATACCGCAGTAGGTATACGTCAATTTAAAAGGTGTCGGAGTACCCAAAATTAAAAACAAAAATATTTCCAAAAGTTGTTGAACAAAACTTGTTTGTTTAGGTGCACAGATGTGGCCCTAAACCGCTTGCTTACCAATAAAACAAAGTCATGTTAGTAGGTACCCCATTTATAATTTGAGAACTGATGGACCGATTGCGGTGAAATTCGTATTATAGATAGCTTAAGACACACATATGCTACTTTTAGTCCCGATATTCCCATCAGATCGAGACTTACGCGGGTTAAACTACAGGACTAAGTTAGTTGAAAATAAATGGCTTATTATTTATTTACTCGTATCATTATTTGTAAATGCTATGTTAGCACGGTATGTCGCAGTCGCAAGTGTCACTCCATTGTGTTCAACGATCAGACTGTCGAAGGATATAAATATTTTATAGGACGCCAACAGGATTGCTTAATTAATTAAATGATAATGATTATTACAGTTTCAAGTTAATTTTCAGTGAAAGAATTTAAACTTAAGCTTTAGACAAAGTGACATACTCGTAAATGATCGGGTGAATCTTCCAACCTTCAAAAATAAGTCACTAAAGTCGTTGAAAAAATTAAAATTACTGGTCTGCAACAGTGATACGAGTATGTCAACAAGAGGTAGATACGTCTTTGCGAAATAAACTAGACCACACGAAAGTAAGGCAATTGACTCATAATACCTCGAGTGTTTTCCCATATTGCTGAAGACACGTCAAATTATTGTGTCACAATAAAGGAATGCGAAGGTCGGAGATAACGACTCTATAACTGTTACATCTTCTGGAATAAAAATTAAAGGGCTGGCTCCTATCTCGAACAGCAAATAAGCATAGCCATCCAACGATGTAACGCAGCCAGCCTTTTGGGCTCCCGTTCTAAAATCTTCAAAATTGACTTCTATTTGTCTAAATAAACCTAAATAATTTAAGTCGACGAAATGTTTGTCACTGAAAGATTTGGTCTTTGGTTGGGTTGGTGATGAATAGTTTTGTCGGCGAACTGTAAGCAGGAGAACGTAGGCAAACTGTGGTACAATCTTAGTTCAGTTATCTTGTTATCTCGCGCTAAGCATTTTTTGTGGATAATTATATAGCCCATACGCTGTAAGCATTTCGGAACGAAGTTTCTTATCGCGGGTTGACGAGGGGACCTAGCCCAGAAAAAGACCGACAGTTACGAAAAATTGTGAAAAGAAAAACCGTAATATAAACTGTAACGGTAAAATTTAGGCCTAGTTTCCTAATCCCTACCAGCGTATCCCCCCTGGTAGGGATAAGTGGAATATTTTTCCACCTAAACCTTATCCTACTAATATTATAAATGTGAAAGTTTGTGTGTGTGTGTATGTATGTTTTTTACTCCTTCACGCAAAAACTACTGGTCCGATTGCTATGAAACTCGGTATCCAGATAGCTGGAGACCTGGATGGACACAATATAGACTACTTTTATCCCGATATTACCATGAGATCGGGACTTACGCGGGTAAAACCGCGGGGCGCAGCTAGTAATCTAATAAAAACACGATGTTTGTGCGATTTAACATTAATTGTGGTGCTTGCTAGTTAAAAAAAATTTAACTTATCTGACATTATTTTTAATACGCTCACGTTAGTTAGCCAGTTCAAATTGGATGAACAGGATTTACAGCGTCTTTATATTGCGTGAAAATGACAAAAAAAGATATCTGGAATTATCTCCAACTAGTGACTAAGCCCAAGCGGACTTGTCCGTGATCCGATAGAGGCTAAAGGAGCCACATAAGGAGGACAGGTCGGAAAAGTTTTTGTTCCTTTGCCATCTTCCTACCTTCATTCGCATCCCTCAAATGCCCCGGTTTATACAGGGTTATTGGAAATTATACTAGCAAGCCGTTGAGGGCTACTTCTGTGCACCTTAACAAACAACTTTTGTGCTACGACTTTTGGAAATTCGAAAAAAAAAATGAAAATTCTGAGGTTATGTAAATTCGAAAAACAGATCATTCAGACTAAGAACAGTAGATAAAACTTATAAAATAAGTAAAATTTTAAGGTTAATGACCTCTCCGTGCCAGCATCAGCTGATTTTCAGGTAAACCTAACCTCAAAATTTTCGAAAAAATGTTCGAATTTCCAAAAGTCGTAGAACAAAAGTTGTTTGTTAAGGTGCACAGAAGTAGCCCTCAACGGCTTGCTAGTATAATTTCCAATAACCCTGTATAGGGATCTTTGAGTCGTGCTACATATTAGATATTAGACCGCATATCGAAATAGTTGTTTGAAATCTCGATAAGTTTGAAGCTTGTTAAATCTGTGAGTTTGATAGCCTTACATTCTTTTTGTAGATAATTAATATTTTAATATCTACCCGCATTTAGAAATAGGATATCCGTTACCAACACGCAACAAACAATGGGACCCTTGAAATATTTATTTAGACAATTTATCAACAGAAATTAAACCACAAAGGTCCTAAGGGTTTAATATTGTAGGTACTACCTACTAAGCGGGTTCCCGACAAAGGTTTCAACACACTGTCGTAATCTGCTTATACATATCATATAGCCACTAAGCTACTAAACAGAAAAAAAACAAGAAATAATGCTCTAAAACTAAAACATTTTTTTGTTTTCTGTTAATGTTCTTGAAAATTACAAGAAATAGGTATTTGTTATCACTACATAGTATAAAACAAAGTCGCTTTCTCTGTCCCTATATCCCTTTGACGCTTAAATCTTTAAAACTACGCAACGGATTTTGATGCGGTTTTTAATAGATAGAGTGATTCAAGAGGAAGATTAATATGTATAATACATGCATAATATAGCCGTGCGAAGCCGGGGCGGGTCGCTAGTTAATAAATAAATAAATATTGCAGGACATTCCAAACATCGCCATCTAGCACCAAGCTAAGTAATTAGACTTGTGTTATGGGTGCTAGACAACGAATATACTACATAAATACTTTTCTTTTGTAATTAAATAATTATAATACATATAAACAACCAGACCACAGACAAAATAATATCTAAGCATAAATTCTTGTCTGTGGCGGGAATCGAACCCGCAACCCTGTGTTTGGCAAGGTGACCATTGTGCCAACTGGATCGTCCTGGTCGTACTGAATAATTTAAGAATACTGTTTATCATTTAAATATTTTTTACTAACACCAAAAAAAATATTATGAAATAAGTAATCGTCTGCTTAAAGGCGCTAGAAAATTATTTATTGTTTTTAGTAAATATTCTTAATCAGTATTATTTATTTGTGAATTATCTATACATTAAAAAAAAATAAAAATAAAAAATATATTTCAGGACATATTACACATCGCCATCCAGCCCCAAGCTAAGCAACTTAATGCTTGTGTTATGGGTGCCAGATAACGGATAAACTACTTATATACTTTTTTTTTTGTTGTAAATATATACATATTATACATATAGGAAACACCCAGAACCAGAAACAAGAATTTATGGTCAGCATAAATACTTGTTCCCGGCGGGAATCGAACCCGCAACCTTCTGCGTCGCAGTCGGGTGTTCGCCCGACGCGCAACAGAGGTCGTCATCTATTTATGGAAGTAAGCGTTCTACATACATAATGATCTTAGCAATCTAGAATACGCTAACCTTATATAGCTTCGGAAGAAAAACAGGCGCGATATAGGCGATGTTTTACTTAAAACAATGTAGACTATGTATTTTACACATAATTTAAGCTTAAAAGAAAAGTATAGTTAAGGCCAGTGTAAGGCTGTAAATTTCCATACAAAAAGCGGTAACGTTTTCGCCCCCACTTTTGATAATTTTTGAAAATTTTCTAGATCTAATGGAAAATTAGGTTTAACCGTTTTTATTTTAAAGAAATATTGCCTAAGATAAAAGTCATTAGTATCTGAATATCTATATTTTTGACTTAAAAACTTCATCGAGCGTTTCAATTGTTTTTAATAGACTAAACTGAATTAACAAAAAAGAAAAACGTATAAACCTAGAATAAGGTGCAGTGAATTAAATGAGACCAAATTTATTTCATTTTGTGAAGGATAAAGGGGGTGATAACGTTATGGCCCGCAACATTATTTGAAAGCAAAATGAAGGCAATGACGTCCGAACTTAAACTCTCTCTATCGCTCAATTAGGATTCTAATAACTCTATACAGAGTTTTTAGAATCCTAATAACCCTGTCTGACCACTCTACTCTGTTCCCATTTATTCTAACCTGGGCTTTTTATTTTGACAATTCGCGACTTATGTAACCGCTATTTCGAAACAATACGAGTATTTATTTGTGTGAAATGTTTTATTCTGAAAAAAACTGGTTGCCTGTAAAGTCGGTATACGGGCGAAAGTTTTACGTGACAACAACTGTGCTCGAGTGGAAGGGACGCGTGCCTTTCACTTTTTATGTCTGTCTCTCTCGCTCTTAGGCGGGCTAACCATGCCCGCGTGCCTCTCACTCGCTCTCATTGTGAGCGCATAACGTCAGCGGAGCGTAACGCAGTTTCTTGAAGTGTCAAAAGAACAACGAATACAATTTTAGAAGAAATTAATAGAAAGGCGTTGAATGCTTCTTCGTTACACTCAACAGTGATATCGAATAAAAAGACCGCCAAATTAAATTTCTTTTTCCGCTTTTCGGAAATGACCTACCGACCATAATAATATCGAAAACTAACGAATGTGAAAAGCGCTTATCATAAATAATAATTGTCCAACAGGTTTTTCTTTGTTGCCCATACAGATTTTAGTACCCTTTGCACACCTACAAGTCTGAAACTTCACATGCCCTTTATATTAGAACGTAGGCGAGCACTAAGATTTTTTTTAATAAATAAATAAATAAATATTTCAGGACATATTACACATCGCCATCCAGCCCCAAGCTAAGCAACTCAATGCTTGTGTTATGGGTGCCAGATAACGGATAAACTTATATACTTTTTTTTTTTTTTTTTGTAAATATATACATATTATACATATAGGAAACACCCAGAACCAGAAACAAGAATTTATGGTCAGCATAAATACTAATAGACCTCTTAAGGGTAAAAAGGGCTGATAACGTTTGTTTTTACGTATATTCTGTGTTTGTAGGAAATTAATATCACTTTTAAAGAGACACTAAAGCAAAATTAAACCGCGGGGCACGGCTAGAATCATCATCACTCCCTTCTCTTCTTTTTTCTGATTCTTAAAGGGCAAGGTGGCATCCGACGACGGCTATCCACTGAACGACACGAGACACGATACTTTGAGATTGCCTACAGAATTAGCTCTTTGTAATTTTCTTGTTTCATACTTTTTAAAGTGCGATTTTTATGTAGTTTTTTTTACGTAGTCGAGTTTTAGTTTTTTAACTTTATTTTTATTTAAATTATTTTGGAGTTTTATCTATTAGTCTGATTTAAATTATACAATAATTTTACTACTTGATCCCGTGGGAATATCTAGACAAAACGTAGTTTATGTACTAATTCATCAGTAGTTCTTGCATGAAGAAGTAAAAAACAAACATACTAACACCATTATCGAGTGATTGCAAGCAAATCTGTGAGCAACAGCTAGTGCAATATATATATTTTCGAAATGGACTAATTAAGCCCTTTCATTTGATACCCCACACGATACATTTTAATTATTTTTATTTTTTAATCCATGACTCTATGTCCTCTAGAGGGCGCCACATTTGGTTTATTGTGACGTCATATAGCCTATAACCAGCGGATCATTGAGACGCTTCTAACGATACCTTATTTGTTGAATTATAGTAAGTAGTTTTGAAGTTACGTGGGAACAGATGAACATACATACATACAGCCCTTCCTTTTGGCTTCGCCGTAATCGGGTAACAAAGTCGCTTTCTCTGTCCCTATATCCCTTTGTATGCTTAAATCTTTAAAACTACGCAACGGATTTTGATGCGGTTTTGTTTTAATAGATAGAGTGATTCAAGAGGAAGGTTTATATGTGACGGCGGCAGCACCAATATGAGTTTGCGGTAGACAGTTACGACAGGCAACCAACAGATGGCGTTACTAGTACGTTTTTCAAGCGTTAACGCCTAAAGGAGGGGCAAGGGCGTGGCGAGTCTCCCCACTTCGGAATTGCTATAAAACGAGCTGCAACGTTGGACCGGCACGCATTTCTCATGATTGCGTCCTGGCGAACGGACCTTTACGGATCGTTGCCTGTTGTGACTGACTGTCGCTGCTCTCGTCACTTCCTTTATTCAAGTGTTATTCTGATTAATTATTAATTGATTTCTAAATTATTTATTTGTTAATAATAAAAGGTGAAATGTGGTTCGCTTCACCGTCCACGTCTGTGGTTCATGTGGGAACCGTTTTATCTGGCTACCCGTTACCCGCTTCCTTCATTTAGTAGGTTTGGCTTCTGATTCTAAATTGTCTTATTAATAATATTTGATCAAACTCGGCTTTTACTTCTGATGTCTGACTATTCGCCGACATCAGAAGTGGGATCTGATCATCAGCCCACTTCTGGAGATTCAGCTGCAGTGATCATGTAAATTAAAATTTCAATGTTAAGGGTTTGTGTTCTCTAAATTGGTCGAAAGATTGGTGGCCTGACTTGGTACGCCAAGTTCCATGTTCTTGGTTTCTTTTGACCCAGATAACCCGGATTCGGCCATGGAAGGCTGGTGTCACCTGTCTGGAACAGTTGTAGCGAGGCAGCAGCTGAAAGAAATTGACTTGGTCGTGACCTTGACCCACAGTCTTAAAGGACGGAGCAGTTTGGATGGCCTACAAATGGGAGAACTTTTGAAGGCGCGGTTTTCTCGACCGATGCTGGTGCAGGATCATTTTCAATCAGATTCTCCAGTTCCAGGTTGATACTAGAGAGGCACTGGTTCAAGGTGCCTGCTGAATCTGCAGTGCGTCTGGTCACGTGGTCTCCGCCAGCCCGGCGGGAATTGTTGTCATGAATCAGCAGCGTTGGTTAAGAGAGGGGTCAACGTGTGCTGCAGGGCTGTCAATATCTGTGTGATGGTGGACCTTTTCTTTTGCTTTTGACTCAGGTTCTGAATGTAGCCTAATTGGAAAAGGTATTTCCAATCTGTTTAGTAGTGAAGGATCGTTTGACCTGGTGAATATGACAGGAACAGTTAATGGCGCGGAGCAGATAACTTGTGATACCAGGGTCTAGAAGATTTCGCTTTTAATGACTTTTTACGTCCTTCCGGATGATTGCCTTGAATACAGTGTCTTACTGGGTCGAAATAACGTTTCGTAGGAATCAATAAGGATCGGTTACTTCCTTTTTTAGCCGACGTGCTTTCGATTTCGTAGTCAGATACCGTGGAGGAGAGACTCGAGCGTTTGGACAAATTGTCGAGAATTTTATCTGCCATGGATTTTCTTTCAATATTAGGAAGTGTAGTTTTATGGTCTGCAGGAGATACGTAAACCTAAACGTGTTGAAGTGAAATAGAGGATTTTAGTAGAGATAGCATTCAGCTTCACCTAATAGATGCAGGTGCTGGCAGAACTGATGAACAAGTGGAAAGGATCATGCGAACTTGCTAGTTCTTTATACAACAGCTCTAGTCTACTACTACTCCTTAAATTTGGCTAGAGATTCTGTTTTCAGTAAGTTTTAGTGATTGTTCCGTGTGGTGTGGTGAATTTGTGTTCAGGAGTGTGTACAGCAATACTTACGTTGATTTTGGTAAATTGTGTTGTGGTGAATAGCCGCGACCGGCCTGACAGTGGATATCGCGAACAATCGAAACTCATTAAATTACAAGCTTGAGATAAAGGCAGCGATGGTTCGCAAGAGGACGTTGGAGGAAGAATCTAAGGCTTCATCCGTTTCAGTGTGTTTAAGTTATCGTGCAGTATTATTGCCGGAAGATGTCAGTTGTAATAAGTCGTCATCGAAGCATCAGCGAACAACGTCGTAGCTAAGCCGCAGTGCGTTGCGATCAACGAATCGCGTAGCGTGCATCGTTAATCGCCGTCGAAGCGAACGTATGGGTTAGTGTCCCGGTAAGCGTACAGCGTCGCGGTCGTGAAACCGGTCGTCGACTTGTGATTGTAGTCAGCAGTTGCGGTCACCATAGATTGATAGAAATTGTCTACCACGAGATTCAGAACGCGTAGGGAAACGCCCCATCGACTCTGGAATATTCCCCGGTCACCGACTGTATTGTTGACGATATTCGTTCGATTAAATTATGCGGGTAGGTCGAACCAACACTTTTATATTTTGAATTTCAATCCCGATCTACACAATATTAACGATTGGTGTGCGGAGGTAGATCGTGCAAAGGTGTTCAATAGTTGGAGCAATTAAGAGTGTTTTTCGCGTATCGGTGATCGCTAAAAGGGTGGTTTAATGAGTAGGTATCGAGTGATCGTACCTGGAGTAAGATATCGTGTGCGTTTTCGCTGTTGTTATTAGTGCGAATTCCGATAGATGCCCTACGTATGCAGATTGCGCGCGTCGTTCATTTCTTTGTCTACGTAGAGTGTAGGGACTTTTGCCAATCAGTTTGGTCAAATGTATCTCGATCTATGTTAAACCGGTTAGTGCTTTGAGATGTATCGCGAAAGCGTGGTGATAGTGACGTCAAATGTTTTTCGTATGTCAAGTGTTTTTCATGTGATAGTGGCGTAAAGAGTTTTTCGTGTGGTAAGTTGGGACATGGGCAGACTTCGTGGACTAAGGGACCTTGAATCGATCAGGGATCGAGTAGTTCATGGATGCGTGGAGTGCCACGACTTCCAAGCTTGTTTTTATGCCGACGAGGTCTGAACCTTGTTCGTTCTGTGACAGGCTGGGCCATAAAGACGAAACTTCTTTTGCCGAGGAAAGATATGAAGCGGTGAACAAAAAAAAAACTGTTAATTTTTATTACGTTTTAGTAACTTCCACCAATAGTGAGTAGCCATTGTTCAGGATATAACTACTTTGATCGATAGCGGTTCAACTATATCCCTCATCTCGTTATCTTTAGCACATTGTAGCTGTACGTACAAACCAGATATAAGAATGTTGAAGGTATCAGGGCCTTATACTACTTAACTCAACTTGAAAAAGTGTTCATTCTTAGTGACTGAGATTGAATAGGGGACTAGTGAAAATCAGGTTAGGCCGAGTCGTGAAAAATTGAGTTTTGTCAAGCAGGTTCGATTCTTGCTGTCGTCAGAGCCCTTCAGTATTTTAGCCATTACCTTGAGGGGGTACGCTTAGCGTATACAGTACGTATAGCGGCGGATATCACGTGTACTCTGTACGCGTGGTGGCTATTTCCCCGGTTTACATGTTCTCTAAATGCGTAACAGCCAGTGATATTACTAATGCTTTTCAATTATGTTCTCAGTTTTGCTATGGTGCACGCGTGCTGCGGGTGTTTACCGCTACGGACTGTCGTTGTGGGGCCCACGGGTGCCTCATCATGGCTACAAATTAGAGCTGCGGGGTCTACGGGTGTTTGGAATAAAAGGACATTTTGGAAATGTCACCGTTTTGGATAGTTATTGGTATGAATGGAACAAACAAGTAGCGCTATGGAATCTGTAAATACGAGCACGAAAATCTGCGAAAAGTATCTGGTGAGACTTATCTTAAGATTTCCCAAAAAAAAATTGTAGCGATGAAGGTGACGAGGACGATGGGACCGTGACGACGGATGCAAACCTCAGTAACATACTGGTCGTAATAATGTTAGTGCAGACAGGGTCGGTGATACTGAAGCTGAACTTTCCTTTAATGTCGTAACCGGTGTTGTTGTACACCAAGCTGACCAAATTAATAAAAAAAAACAGTAAAAAAAAAAGTGTTAAAAAAAGTGTAAAAAAAAAAAAAAAGAAAAAAAAAATTAAGAGTAAAAAAGGAGAATAAGTAAAAAAAAAGTAAAGAAAAAAGAATAAGTAAAAAAAAAAAAAAAAAAAAAGTATAAAAAAAGAGTAAAAGAAAAAAAAAAGAGAGAAAAAAAAAAGTAAAATGAGAGAGTCATTGAAGGGAAAATCCGGTCCAATGACTCAGCTAAAGGGATTATTATCCGGTCTAGCATGTTTGGCTACAGGGACTAATGTCCGGTCTAGTCAGCTAAAGGGATGTCAATCCGGTCTAGCAGTCAGCTAAAGGGATGTCAATCCGGTCTAGCAGTCAGCTAAAGGGATGTCAATCCGGTCTAGCACAGTCAGCTAAAGGGATGTCAATCCGGTCTAGCACAGTCAGCTAAAGGGATGTCATTCCGGTCTAGCACAATCCGGTCCAGTGTTCAGACTGAAGGGATGAAGTAGTAGTCAGCTGAAGGGTTTTTACTACCGGACCAGCAAATTATTTAATGAAAAAAAAAAGAAGCAGTGGTTGTGCTGTAGGGATCTTTCCCTTAAAGTGGGAGACGATCTAGACCAGCAGTAGTTAGGCTGTAGGGGTCATTGTTCAGCGATGATCTAGACCAGCAGTAGTTAGGATGAAGGGATCACCGTTTAGTAATGAGCTAGACTATCAATAGTCTAACTGAAGGGATACTTCCTATTAGAAAGGATGTGATTGAGACCAGAACTCAGTAATAATGATAATCATTTTGTGTTGTCATAAGTTATAGAGATCTAGCTTTTATGAACTACGATCTAGTCTAGATCAAGTAATTCAATTGTGTTTGCTTATTTCAGATAAGAGAAATTAGACGCTCGAGGACGAGCGACTTGTCAGAATGGCCGTGACGGCGGCAGCACCAATATGAGTTTGCGGTAGACAGTTACGACAGGCAACCAACAGATGGCGTTACTAGTACGTTTTTCAAGCGTTAACGCCTAAAGGAGGGGCAAGGGCGTGGCGAGTCTCCCCACTTCGGAATTGCTATAAAACGAGCTGCAACGTTGGACCGGCACGCATTTCTCATGATTGCGTCCTGGCGAACGGACCTTTACGGATCGTTGCCTGTTGTGACTGACTGTCGCTGCTCTCGTCACTTCCTTTATTCAAGTGTTATTCTGATTAATTATTAATTGATTTCTAAATTATTTATTTGTTAATAATAAAAGGTGAAATGTGGTTCGCTTCACCGTCCACGTCTGTGGTTCATGTGGGAACCGTTTTATCTGGCTACCCGTTATTTGTTACCCGTTACCCGCTTCCTTCATTTAGTAGGTTTGGCTTCTGATTCTAAAATTGTCTTATTAATAATATTTGATCAAACTCGGCTTTTACTTCTGATGTCTGACTATTCGCCGACATATGTATAACTAGCTGCGCCCCGCGGTTTCACCCGCGTAAGTGTCGATCCCGTAGGAATATCAGGATAAAAAGTAGCCTATGAGTTAATCCAGGTCTCCAGCTACCGAGTTTCATCGCAATCGGTCGAGTAGTTTTTGCGTGAAGGAGTAACAAACATACACACACACAAACTTTCACATTTATAATATTAGTATGATACATGCATAATATAGCCGTGTGAAGCCGGGGCGGGTCGCTAGTCCTACTAATATTATAAACGTGAAAGTTTGTATGTATGGATGGATGTATGGATATTTGTTACTCTTTATCGCAAAAACTACTAAATAGATTTTAATGAAACTTTACAATAATATAGCTTATATATCAGAATAGAACATAGGCTATAATTTATAAAGATATTGTGTGAATTGTCCAAAATATAACGAAAAGTGTCGAAAAATTGACATCTGTCACTTTGACATCTGTCACTTTGACATCTGTCACTTTGACATCTGTCACTTTGACATCTGTCACTTTGACATCTGTCACTTTGACATCTGTCACTTTGACATCTGTCACTTTGACATCTGTCACTTTGACATCTGTCACTTTGACATCTGTCACTTTGACATCTGTCACTTTGACATCTGTCACTTTGACATCTGTCACTTTGACATCTGTCACTTTGACATCTGTCACTTTGACATCTGTCACTTTGACATCTGTCACTTTGACATCTGTCACTTTGACATCTGTCACTTTGACATCTGTCACTTTGACATCTGTCACTTTGACATCTGTCACTTTGACATCTGTCACTATGACATCTGTCACTTTGACATGTCACTATGACATCTGTCAAATGGCACTGAAATCTATCAAATGTTACTGATTTTTTTTATTCAAAAATTATGATAAAGAGAATTATAGTAAGTTATTATGACAAAGAAACTATTATGCGTTTATCAGAATTATAATCTATACTAATATTATAAAGAAGTAAAGTTTGTGTGTTTGTATATTTGTTAAATTGTAAGGGGTAATCTCGGGATCTACTGAACTGATTTTAAAAATTCTTTCACCAATAGAAAGCCACATTATTGCTGAGTGTCATAGGTTATTTAAAAAACCGAAAAATAAAAAGGCTTTTACGTGGTAGTCCGTTTTGCAAAGTAAATCGGAGAAAAAACGGTCGAATTTAACATTATGCCCAACGAAGTGGGCACGGGTCAGCTAGTAATTATAATAAGTGTTGCTTATCATAATTTATGCGAAAAAACTTTAGGCTAAAACTGTTATGCCAAACGGAAAATGCGAGCGATAGAGCTATTTGTAGATAGCTGGAGTCCTCAGACCTGGATTAACGCAAAAGCTACTTAATTTTTGTCATATTATTATATTTTCACGGGATCGGGACTAACGCGGGTGAAACCGTGGGGCGCAGCTAGTAATATATATTAAAGAGAAAAATACTAATCAAGAAATTTCTGAAACTACAAGTGCTACGAGCACCTACGAGTCTAAAATTTCGCGTGAGGGTTTCCTTTTCTGACGTAGGCGGACATTAAAAAAGCATTTTTGGAAATCAATATCACACAAAGATACACTAAACCGGGTTAAACCACCGGGCGCAGCTAGTGTATGTATAACACTTTAACAAATGCACGCTGAAAATTAGCTGAAAGTAAGTTAAGTTTAAGAGGAAAGGGTACCGGGGGCTTTCTCCATACAAACTAGTACAAACGTAGTCGACTGTTTCCTCCCTGGATAATGACACTAGAGCAAATATTTTTGGTGCATAAAACTTATAACAGCCATGACCATGCCCCTATTTATCGTTTTTTTTTAATTTTAAATTTTTTTAAATTTTAATTTCTATGATAATTAGAAAATGAAAAAAACCAAAACATAGGGGCATAGTCATAACAGAAACCTTTCACTTTAAGTGACTTAACAAAATTAAAGTAATATTAAAGTTGTAGGTTTTAGTATAAAGTCTAACAACTTATTAATAGTAAGTTTAAACTTGTTATAACTGCCAGTGAATGCAGACTTTAGTTTTGAAATCGGACGATGGTTTAACGACAAAAGTTGTTTAATAAACTTATGTTTAAATAAATAAATAAATAAATATTTCAGGACATATTACACATCGCCATCCAGCCCCAAGCTAAGCAACTTAATGCTTGTGTTATGGGTGCCAGATAACAGATAAAATACTTATATACTTTTTTTTTTGTAAATATATACATATTATACATATAGGAAACACCAAGAACCAGAAACAAGAATTTATAGTCAGCATAAATACTTGTTCCCGGCGGGAATCGAACCCGCAACCTTCTGCGTCGCAGTCGGGTGTTCGCCCGACGCGCCACAGAGGTCGTCACCACATGTTTCTGTTTTAATCGTTTTTTTGTTTCTGTTCCGATCGTCTCTTACTTCTGTTTCGACCGTCTTTTACTTCTGTTTCCGTCGTCTTTTGTTCCTGTATAAATAGTTTTTTGTTCCTGTATAAATAGTCTTTTGTTTTTGTTCCAAACGCCTTTTGTTACTGTATCGGCTGTCTTTTGCTTCCATTCCGACCGTCTTTTACTTCTGTTTCGACCGTCTTTTACTTCTATTTCTGTCGTCTTTTGTTCCTGTATAAATAGTTTTTTGTTCCTGTATAAATAGTTTTTTGTTCCTGTATAAATAGTCTTTTGTTTTTGTTCCAAACGCCTTTTGTTACTGTATCGGCTGTCATTTGCTTCCGTTCCGAACGTCTTTTACTTCTGTTTCGACCGTCTTTTACTTCTATTTCTGTCGTCTTTTGTTCCTGTATAAATAGTCTTTTGTTTTTGTTCGAAACGCCTTTTGTTACTGTATCGACTATCGTTTACTTCTGCTTCGACCGTCTTTTGTTTCTTGAATAGTCTTTTGTTTCGGTTTCGGTTTCGATTTTCTGTTTCTGTTTCTACAACGCTTATTTTTAGGTGAAGATTGAAAGGAATAATTAGTTTCTATGCTTTGTTTTGGTATGGTGGGCGCCGATCTGAAGTTAAAACAGACAGATTAACTATCTAATTTAATTATAATTAGTTTAAATATGTAATTTTCAAATTAAAACAGATTTGAATAAACATTTCGAACGACCAAACAGCACGATATAAACTCATATGTTCCCCTCTTATCTCAAAATTTCGTGCGCAAACCGGCGCTATCGTCTTCACAATATTACTAACTCGTTCTAAATATAAACCGGGACAATTAATTTGGATCGGATTTGTCCCTGGGTGGTTGCTAGTTAGGTTGATTGAACTGTTGCAACTTTTATGTTCCAGTAGTTCGTTTTGAAGAACCGAACTGTTAAGACTATTACAGTAACGCCCCTTTGGGTTAGTGGCGGAGCTACCCGGTCTCCGAGCGACCCACTTTTATACTGGTCTGGTCTAATTTAGTTTTAACGTAAGTCATATTAATATTGTAATTGTCTTTTATCATCATCTTTTTCACAATCACTACATAGTATAAAACAAAGTCGCTTTCTCTGTCCCTATGTCCCTATATCCCTATGCTTAAATCTTTAAAACTACGCAACGGATTTTGATGTGTTTTTTTTAATAGATAGAGTGATTCAAGAGGAAGGTTTATATGTATAATACATGCATAATATAGCCGTGCGAAGCCGGGACGGGTCGCTAGTCTATAATATAACGAAATGAATCGCTGAATGTGTTGCTAAGCGCAAATCTCGAAAATAGCTGAACCGATTTCGCTAATTCTTTTTTGTCGTGTTTGTTATTGTCAGAAAAAGGTTCTTATGAAAGAAAAAAACAAGAAAGTTGCGCAAATTATTAAGCGGGTGAAACCACAGGGCGCAGCTAGTCTGAAATAAAATTTTGGACTTTAAAAGCATAATTAAAACGAAGAAAGACGAAAGTGTCACCATTCACGTGCAAAACTCTACATATATTTGGCAACGATTCACCCGCAAACATATGTTTAACCGACCCAAAAACCATTGGTCCCTAGTGTAAAACTACTAATTTGTATGCGCCGAAGTGCAGCCGAAATTTCGACCGTATATTATATGAGAACTAGCATAAATGTTGAATTTCGGAACGTGTGGCGAATAAATTTAGTATTCGTTGCGGTTGTGATTTTGATAACTAGTAGATTTGGTTATAGACATTGTAAGTCAGGATTCATAGATAAAAAGTTAATACTCACAATATTTTCTTGTTTATAGTAAATGCCTTTGAAAATATTAAAATGTTATAAAGAGGAAAGATTTTTTGTTTGTTTTTGTGTTTGTAACGAATAGGTTCCGAAAATACTAGAACGATTTTGATTAAACTTGGTATGAGGTACATTGATTCAATGGGAATAAATAACGTAGGCCATTTTATTCTGATATTCCCTAGGGATCGGGAGTTACGCAGGTGAAACTACGAAGCGCTGCTAGTATTTTATTATTAAAAAAAAAACGGTTGCACCGGGAGTGCCGAGCAGAAGCGAAAACTTATAATTTTTTTTATCTTAATTGGCGATTTGAATTTGAATTTAAATTGACATTTAAAGTGTATACTTCAATTGGATAGCAGTGTCTTAAATATTTAGGCGACCCCTAAATATTTGAGAGTCGTTTGAGTATTCGGGCATTAGACTATCATCTAGACTAGAACTTCCCTTCGTTACCTTACTCTCGTCATAACACATTGTATATCAAACACCCTGTATATTTATATTTACTTTTGTACTAAAGGATGTTTAAAGTAAATCAATATGAGCAGTATCTTAAATAATAAACAACACTTTACTTCCAATAAAAGAGATAAGTGCTTGTTTCTCAGAGATTTAATAATATGAAATGGAATTTCAAATAATTATTGTGTTGTCACTTCTAGGTAAGTTTTTTTTAATGTCCAAAATTGTGTTGTGTTGTTTAAAACACTTTACTTCCATTCAAAGAGAGGAGTGCTCGTATCTCAGAGAAACCCGCAGCTTAGTTGGCTCCAAAAGTATTGACAAGTTCTCTCCTCTGGATATGGTCGACTAAGCTGAGACGGTAGTAGGTGCTGGGAGAGCTTATTCCATCCTCACGCAAAAAAAAACCCAACAAAAGAGGTCTAATGGCAGTTTTTTTATTTTAGTTAGAACTAGTATTGGAGTACTTCGAGACATATCAACCTGCCACGATGACTTCTCATTAAATCCAAAAGATGGAATCTTGAAGAGGAACACATTTACGTGGCTCGGCTTTGTACAATACATCCATGGTTTGTTTTTAGATCAGTTTATTGTTTAAATAGCAGTTCCGCAGCGGTTTCACCCTCGTAAAGCTGGGGACACATTGTTACATTGGACACCTATAAGTCGCGGCTGTCAGACGCGTCCGCGGATGCGTCCGACAGGGCATCTGTGTACTTACTGTAAATGTATGTAACTGTGCACACTATCGGACGTAAGTCGCGGACGTAACCTTGGGCCGCCCTTGAGCGATCAGGGGCCTTATTCTGCTATTTGGCCAACCATTGTCATTATATCGAGACTCTATAGATATTATATCGAGATTGTGACTTTATTTGGTATTCTGCTAAAGTTTTAATAACATCGCAATATAATCACTATGGAGTCTCAATGGTATGGTAATATTTACCTTGCAGGTGTTGCCTAGCAATATGGTATATGTTGCTAAGCAATATACCGTTTTGACAACTATCGAGATTCCATTAAGCCACGATTGTAGAGCAGAACACAAAAGTGAGTCAGTGGTGTGTCAGTGGTGTCTCGATAGAATAGTCAACGTTAGGAGAATACGAATTTGACATGTAATGTCATATTTTTGACATTAAATTTCTATTACGATTATATCGACACACTATTGAAATACAATTGTGTTAGCAGACTTAGGCCCCTGGGCCGCTGGATCTTAAACGACCGTGCACACTTATCAGTCGAAGCTGTCGGACGCGTCCGAACAATGTGTCCCCAGCTTAAGTCCCGATCCCGTAAACATCTTTAGTAATATCATAATATCTCTATATATATAAAATTCTCTTGTCACGGGGTTCGAACTTGAACTCCTCCGAAACGGCTTGGCCGATTCTCATGAAATTTTGTGAGCATATTCAGTAGGTCTGAGAATCGGCCAACATCAATTTTTTTTTTTTGTTTTTTTTGTTAATAGCAAAACAACGTTTGCCGGGACAGCTGGTATATGAATATTATAAAGCTAAATAGTTTGTTTGTCTGGTTTAAAGTGCTATCTCAGAAATTACTGGTTCGAATTAAAAAAAACATTGTGTTGGATAGTCTATTTATGAAGGCTTCAGGCTTTTATTTTGATAGTACCACGGGATCGGGACTTTTATAGGTTGAAACTGAGGGGTGCAGCTGGTATAATGCTAAAAAGAAGCATAATGATACTCTCATTAAATTATTTTTATATCTTCATTATAAGAAGTTTCATCAAAATCGGTAACTTTGAAATACAAAAACTTTATCGTTGTTAAGGTTTCGTACCCAAAATCTCCCCTGTCTGTCTGTCCGTTCGTCTGTCTGTCTATCACGAGGCTGTATCTCATGACCCGTGATAGCTAGACAGTTAAAATTCTCACAGATGATGTATTTCTGTTGCTGCTATAACAAAAAATAATAAAAACACAAAAAAAAAAGATTAGTGGTCTCGCATACAACTTAGTACAGAACCCTTACCTAGCCCGACTCGCACTTGGCCGATTTTTAAAGTTGTATTGTACTGTTTTGTTTATTTCATGTATTACTTTGACATTTTTTCAGTAACAACTGGGTTACCGCATCAGAGCAAAGCACCAAGAGTGACTCTTATACAAAAGCAATTTGTGATCGGAACTGCAATAGATTTCCTCAGGTTTCCAAACAATTACAAAGTGTAAGTCATTTATGAGGGTTATCTTTTATTACGCATTTAATTAAAATTGACATTTAACTGAAATTCAAAAGTCCAGAGTCAAGTTCTGCCAGAGAGCCATGGAGAGTAGCATCCTTGGTGTAAAACGAATGGACTCTCCGCTTAGGGGCTGTCCTCCAATAATCACGTGAGGCTCGAAAGGGGGGGGGGGATCGTAAAAAAACACGAAATATCACAAGGGGGGAGGGCGGTGTATTTACTTTTTCGGCAAACGCGCGACTATCAACCGAAAAGCGGTGAAATATTTTCTATTATAAAATAAATAGACGATACTTATACCGGTATTTTAAAAATATTGAAAAAAAAATCTTTATAAGTACTAAAAACTACACGTGATATAGGTGGGAGAGGGGGGAGGGGTAGTCTTAAACCTCACCATCACCAAGGGGGGGGAGGGTTAAAATATGCCAAAAAAAACATCACGTGGACGGCCCCTTACAGGTAATGCCGATGTTGGTACCAAGGCCGCTAATTTAAAATGGTCACGAGACTCGAATGCACTCTGATCGATGAGCAAAGACAAGGGGAGCCGAAAGTCAGCAAACGTAGCCGTGGCAGACGTCGTAAAAGATGACGTGATGCTGGATGCATTCGATAAAACCTGGCCAAATATAGCCCAGGAGCGATAGGCTTGGAAACAGATAAGCGAGACCTTTGCCCTGCAGTGGGACAAAGTAGGTTAGTTAAAAAAAACAGCGCACTCCGGGAGTGCAGGCAGAAGTGAAAACAATAAACTTGTTATTTCTCATAGAATATTTCTTGAAACGATCTGCTACTGCCATCTATTAGCACTCACTTAAACAAATATAGTTTATTTTTTATTCGCTAGATGGCAGGCATTTAAATCAGCGCCATCTACATTCGAATAGCGGTCTTTCTAGAATCTAAGTTTCTCAATTTGTGTAATAGATGGCAGTATAAGTTAAACAAAAAGACTAACACAAATAAAATCTCATCTGTCGCGTCAAAATCTGTCGCGTCAAAATCTGTCGCGAGAACGGCTGAAAATGCTCACCCACAAAAGTGCCCAACGCGCCATAAGAAGTTTTCACTTCAAAAAGATGTTAATTTTAAAAGCACACAAGTGGTTTTAAATCTATACTTACTTATAATATTATAAAGTTGAATTGTTTGTTTGTTTGTTTGAACGCGCTAATCTCAGGAACTACTGATTCGAATTGAAAAATTATTTTTGTGTTGGATAGTCCATTTATCGAGGAATTTTTATTTTGATATTCCCACGGGATCGGGACTTATGCGGGTGAAATCGTGGAGCGCAGCTAGTGTTTTATAAAATACTTATCCATTTTTAGGGTTCCGTACCTTATAAGGTAAAAAAGGAACCCTTATAAGATCACTTTCTTATCCGTCTGTTTCCCAGAGGTAACGTCATATTCGGTGAATACGAAAGAGATGAAGGAGACTGTGACCTCACTAGGAACCAACTGAAATTAGGAGCAACATGTCCTCGGGCGTATTTAGAAATGCCAATATTGGATATCATACCGCATCCTGAATTTTCGAGGTACTTAATAAAAAAAAATGAAATAAATTAAAAATATAACGTGTCGCGAGACACGCCTTTTCTAAAGAACCTTTTTTACCTTTTTTGTAAAAATATTTTATGGGATATTAGTTTCTTCTATGGTTTTCGTTTCACGTTTTCGTAACGCGTAATATTTTTTCACCAACCCGCGTTAAGGAACTTCGTTTCAAAAATCAATTTAAAACAAAATAAGACATAAAAGTACTGATCACATCATCTGACCATGATACTTTAACTTTTAGTTTTGGTGCTGGCAACAGCCTTGCTTTGATTAAACTTCTTCGCCCTATGAAATCATGTAAGTTACCTATTTTAAAACCCAAATAAGTACATAACTCTTTTCTTACTGTTTCTGTGTGTTTTTTTGTGTAATTAATTCAATATAATCTGTATTTTTATTTCTTCTTTATTTTATTTTTAAATCATATCTTATTAGTTACTTACCTATAAGTTAAAATGCTACTTTTTTGTACCTAATAAAAAACATGTGAGTTAAAATACAAACATACTGTACAAGCGATTGACATATTTAAATAAATGATATTTTTTTACAATTTAAGGGATTGAAACAGCAATACACTGAAAGAAAAAAAATCCTTCAAAATTAATCCAGTGAAGAGGTGTTAAGAGGGTCATATGACATTCTTAACACTCTGTAAGACTCTCCATTATTTTTATGTCTTTTAATGTTTAATTTTGTAAAACTTAGGTAATTTTAAATCTGCGGCAATTGCAATCTTAATTATTCTTAATTAACTTACTTACTCTCTAAATGTATCAGGTACTTACATATTTATTAATATTTCAGATTATATGCTGCCTATTTGTTTACCATCAATACAAGAAAGAACGAGGAAAAGAAAAAACAGATTCGTCTTCTTGGTAGACTATACAAGTAGTAAGTAATATCATTTTCATTGAACTTTACAATTTTTCCGTCGATGAAGATCGCGACCTTGCTCTTGCGCAAGTAGCCTTGCCCTGCAGTGGCTACAGGCTCTTAAAATAATTAATAATAACTTTAGTGTATGTTTATGATTACGGAGTTTTGGGTTCATTTAGTGACAATACAAAAATATTTGTTTGACCCTCCCTATTCTTCCCTGGAATAAATCATAGACTTCGGAAGTGAGCACTGAAAATGATACCTCACGCGGACGCTGATCAGTGCAACTCACAATAGCATGAAACTAATGCAGATTTTGATGAAATAAACTGTTTTTGACTGAATAAAGTCAAACAAAGAGTCAATCAGTTATTATCTCCTTCCAGGACACATCAAATTCACAAAAAATCGGTAGTAGTCCGACCTGCAGCCCGATCGCCGTATTCTTATGCAGCGCGTCTTGACTGCGTTTGCGTCATAACTATAGATTTCATATTGCCATAGTTTCTTAAGACACGCACGTCACGTAAACCTAAGCCACATATTTACTCATGTGCCTAAGCGTCGCGCGCTCGCCGTATCGCGCTAAATTTTGACGTGACGTGACGTTTTGGCTTGTTTTATGCGTAGGAGGCGCATATGTGAAGTAGACGTGCAGTTAAAGTAACGGTTACGCGTAGCTTCATTTTACGGCAACACCGATTGCGTAAAATGAAAATGAATAAAACTAATGCGCCATACATTACGGCAATCGGGGCGCTGGACTTTAAGATGGGTCTGGGAAGAAATCGACTAAGAAATAAAAATCTCAGTATATCCCCAATTTGAATCAAATGCGAAAAAAATGGATCTGGCCAATGGATCTTCTGAGAATAATCCGATTTTTTTATGCTGCAGATGTACCGCATGACTTCGATTTGGAAAGAATGGCAAAGCGAACTGTTAAACTCTACACACATACGGAATGTAGGAGACATCGCTTAAAATCAGTAAGGTTTCTTACAGTTTTATAGATTGTAAGGAAATAGTCGAAAAATTTAATCATCCAGACTGAAGATATCAGCTACAGGACAGCCACTGCTAAACATAGGCGTCCCCTAAAGAATTCCAAAGTGATCGGTCGCATGCTCTCTGCGTTCAACGACTTCCCGCGACCTTCATTAAGTCATCCGTTCACCTAGTCGATGCCGTCCCGCGCTGCGCTTACCGGTACTGGTCTCCACTCTAGGACTTCACGGCCCCAACGGCCAATCCAAACGTACCAATCCTTTGGGCTATGTAGGTAACTTTAGTTCGCCTATAAATCTCCTTATTTCTGATTCGATCTAGTAGTGAAACACCGAGCATAGCACGCTGAGCGACTCTGAACGCAGCATGCCCGGTGTGAAACGGGTCCACTCGCGTGCGGAACACATCTCTCATGGTGAATGAGTTTGTTCATTGTTTCCTTGGCCTTTCCACATTTACAATCAAGTGTTGCTTTATTTCCTAAAACCCTAATTCACCATGCTCGTCCTACAGCGACAGACCTGGACCCGAGTCAAGGGGCCTAATTCTGTTATTTTACATAAATGGATCTACCATTGTTGTTATATCGAGACTCTATTAAATCGAGATTGTTACTTTATTTGGTATTCTTTATTTGACACACTATTGAAACACGATTGTGCTAGCAGATTTAGGCTCCAGTTGGTCGCCTCCGAAGGCGTTTCAACGACTTCCAGACTGGCTATTGCAGGTTAGCACCAGCTGTAAGAGCAATGTTAATTAACGCACATATTTCCTTATTTAGTAATGTATTACTAAGTTTCATATTTTAGAACTTGGGCAGTGAAGGAGTAACTCATGTACTCTGCAGCTCAGGGTGTGGTGTGAGAAGTGGTACACCTATCGTGAGCCAGAACACTGAAGGTGCCTTTGAACTCATTGGTACGTATAAATAGACAGATGATAAATTCCGTGATGATAGATGACACCCTAACACTTATTGTGTTTAAAATAAACACAAAACTTGAATCTAGTTCATCTTCTGTCTTCCGTCAATCTTACATTACCTTCTGGCGGTGCCGGCATCTTGCACAGTCTCCCACAAAACACTAGCTGGTGCTTTTCAAAATCCTTAGCGAATCCGTATCTTTATGCCAAATTTTAGCCTGTTCCGTCGATTGGTCTAAGTTGTGCGTTGAATATTAGTCAATTGGTGATTCAGGACTTTGTACCCTAATATATTGAACGTCAGGAGTAGCAGCCAGCAGTGGCCAGTGTTCAAAACGGTCCATGCGTCGTCGCTTCATCAAGGAACCACCACTTTACGTGGACATATACCCTTACGCGACTTGGATCATTAACGTGATAACTGCGAACGAGCTGCCTCTGCCATATCCACATAGTTTCAAATTTGCAGATACGGGAACTAGTAAGTAATTATTATAATTTACAATCAGTACACTAGTTTAGGATCCTATTCGTAAGGTACAAACAAAAAAACAAAAAAAAACACGTTAACGAACGCTCGGCCGAGCTACATTATAGGCGGAGTGGCGGGTGTTAGGTTTTATTTTCGTTACAGAATTTCTAGATTCGGTCTTAATTTCTTAATTCGGTCAATAGCTTAAAATAGTTGTCTGTGAAGTCTTTTTACGGACGATAATTTTACGATTTTCTTATTTCTTCCTTTTTTATATATTTTTTTCATTTATATTTTTGTCTTCTATTCGTCACTCGTCACCATAACACAAGTCCAAATGAGCGATATTAATATAAAACAAAAACGAGACACGTGCCGCGTCTCGTGTTTGTTTTATATTGCTGCGTGATGTGTGACGTCATTGTTGGCATGACGTCACCGAAACGTGACAATGACGTCACACTTCGGGAACGTGACAATGACGTCACACTTTGGGAACGTGACAATGATGACGTCATAATTTTTGTGAATGTAGTCGTTCTTTCAATTTAATAGATGTTATCACGTCAAAAACTTTTTATTTTATGTAGATGTAGAAAAAGGTTTTCTTTACATTTTGTATAGGTATGGCTCTCCATAAAGGATCTCTAAGGAAGTCAATACCCCAGAAAAATGGGTGGCGTGGCCGCGTGTTTGTCTCCGGGAACTTCTGCTATAAAAGTCACAAGAAACAACGTAAAGGTGCCTTCTTCTATAAGGAGACCTTTGAAGTGACTGCTAGTCCTCCAGCCAAAATGACGATTTCTATGAAGGTAACAAAAACTATTAAGGTACCTACGGGTAATAAGGGCTTTAATTAAAAAATAAATAAATATTTAAACAAAAAATATTATATGCAAAATATTTCAATCAAACAAACATACTAAGATGGACGTGAAAAACATAGTTAAGCCTTTTCTTGCAGTCGGGTAAAAACAGGTCATTTGATAAATATTTGCTTTATTGTCAAAGTATAAAAAAAAAATTATTTTCTTGTTATTTGTGTCACTATAAAAGCTTTTTGTGGCATTTAATACCCGCGAGTACCACGTGTTTTGATTTTTTTTTACAAACTTCAAATTTTTTTGAAGTTATGTTTACAGGAAAATCAGTTGTTAATGGTAATAAATATAGGTAATGTTTAAAATTATAGTAGTCTAAACAAATAAACTCTCAGGGTCAATGACCTCTAACTACAAAAACAGCTGATTTTCGATAAACACTTTGAAAATGTTTGAAAAAAGTTTTATTTTTCAACATGAATTTGACATTTCGACGATTAGGTCGAAGATGTAGCATGCTCGACTTAATTTTAATTTCCAAAAGTCGTATCCCCCTTTGTCTTAAAAAATCCTTCAAACGGGTACCCTTAACACAAGCTTAGTTACTTAGATTGGAGCTAGATGGCGCTGTATAAAAATATCCTGCAACATTTTAGGGTTTACACTTATTAGATCACTCTCTTGTCCGTCTGTATGTGTGTCACCACCGAATTATTTTCATTTTTGTTCCAGATATCAGCTGGAGTTGAATGCACAATAGTATGCGCTCGTCTACAAATGCCAAACCGTCTCATACAACCGAAACTAGAGGGCGTTAGTGGCTACAACATATCAATTAGTTTCGTAACCGATTGGTTCCCATATAGCTTCACCTACAAACTTGGACTCACAGGCCGTAATTCTACTCGGCAAAATATTGAAAAATGGGTATCTGAAAACAATAATCTTTTTTATGGTTAAAGAACTTTATTTCTTTTTTGAAGTTAAACATCCTTAGGCGCGTTATGAAAAAAATATGTGAGTGAAATTTTGAAATGCGCGCGCATGGTAACACAAAAGTCACAGGTCGAAGCTGCGAGAGTGAATTTTAATATGCGCGCGAATCACTTTATCACATAATGAAGTCACAGGTTGAAGCTGCCCGTAAAATATATAACGGACGGACAAACAGACATACGGACGTATACATTTTAGAAGTATAACTTCTCACGTGCTTACTTATGTAAGTACAGTCACATTACTAATTAGCTGAACCCCACGTGACTCAGAGCTCATTCGCATATCTGTAAAAAATATAGTATTAACCTATTTTGTAATTTTTTTTTATTATATATTGTATTGTATAGTATGTTGTTTAAAAAAAAAACAGAATCAGGTAACATTACTTTACAACCTTACAAAATTGCGAGTGAGCTCTAGATCACGTGGGGTTCAGCTAAATGGTAATGTGACTGTACACGCACCAATTTTTTTATTTCTTTCTTAATATTTTTTTTTAAATTTTTTTCTTTGTCGTGTTTATTACTTTCTTCCTGTGTTAGTCGTGTGTTTGTACAAGCTTTTCTTTCTTTATTTCTCTAAAATAATTATTAGTATTAGCTTCAAGTGACCAAACAGCTGGCTGCTATTTTGGCCAACGGTTCTGCATTACCATCCAAAGAGGTAATGCAGCGAGCCTTTTGGCCACTCCATTTTTAGGTTGATTTAAAAAAGTTGTAACTTTGTAATAATTTGTACTTTTTAAATAAAATAGGATAGGACTTTAAAATAGAATAAAATATGGTTTTATTTATTTATCTATATCTAATAATATTATAAAGCTGAAGAGATTGTTTGTTTGTTTGAACGCGCTAATCTCAGGAACGAATTGAAAAATTATTTTTGTGTTGGAAAGTCTATTTATCGAAGAAGGCTAAAGGCTATTTTTTATATTGATATTCCCGTGGGATCGGAACTTACGCTGGTGAAAACTAACCGCGGGGTGCAGCTAGTTTTTAAATAAAATCCTAGTTAAAAAAAATAAATAAAAACAAAACTACAAAATACTATAAGAAAACTATGTCCCATAAAATATGACTACGGCTAGGGTGTCACCACTTTGCTTCACTCCTAATCTACATCCTCTTTCTTATATTATGACGCATTTACATGGGAATCTGTAGAATCTGTTACTACTGGAATCTGTCGTATTGGAAATCTGAAAAATTGGGAATCTATAGACGTGGAAACAAAGCTTTCAGACGTATATTCGTTACAATTGATATTTGCAAGGGACCTTGTGAGCGTCGACACTATAGTTAGATGACTACATAGTAACAAACAAACAGTAAATTCATACAGTTAATTACTAAAATATTTTCTATGGAAGTTAATTTTCCTTTACCACACAAGGTCCTTACAAAAGTTAATTCGAATATGAGGATGGTTTTATGCAAGAGGTCTGAAATTACTAATCTAAACTATTATAATATTTAAAAAGAAGACTACCTATTTTTTATTTATTACTAGCGACCCGCCCCGGCTTCGCACGGCTATATTATGCATGTATTATACATAATAAACCTTTCTATTGAATCACTCTATCTACTAAAAAAACCGCATCAAAATCCGTTGCGTAGTTTAAAAGATCTAAGCATACAAAGGGACATAGGGACGGCGAAAAGTGACTTTATTTTATACTAGCGACCCGTCCCGGCTTCGCACGGCTATATTTTGCATGTATTATACATATAAACCTTCCTCTTGAATCACTCTAGCGTACTACTCTGCGTAGTTTTACAGATTTAAGCATACAAAGGGAAATAGGGCCAGAGAACGCGACTTTATTTTATACTATGTAGTGACTATGTAGGTAGTGATAACTAGCGACCCGCCCCGGCTTCGCACGGCTATATTAAGCATGTATTATACATATAAACCTTCCTCTTGAATCACTCTATCTATTAAAAAAACCGCATAAAAATCCGTTGCGTAGTTTTAAAGATTTTGAAATTACTGGACCGATTCATCAAAATCGGTCCAGTAATTTCGAACATTCAATGATACTTCATTGAATGCTTGATCTATGTAACAATTCTGAAATAAGCTATATTCACTTATATTGTGAAGAGGAAAGTGTTTTTGTTTGTCACGAACTTACTGGACTGATTATGATAAAACTTGGTATATACCTTAAATTCGTTACATTAAATTAAGTGAGACTATCACAGACTATTTTTAATTTCGAAGTTCCCACAGGATCGTTGTTAGTTATTTTAATAAATATGGCGTTTGCCCGGGAAATATGATTTAGGCTGCCTGTCCACTGCGTCGACAGGCAGCCTGAATCATATTTCCCGGGTGAAACGCCATATTTCCAATTGGTGAAAATTCCGCTCCGGAGCGGAGCGGAATTTTCACCAATTGCATAAAAACTACGCACGCGCGGAGTTTTTTTTTATAATCTGTTCCGTTACTGGAGTAACTGCCAATTTAATATTTTTTCATACCATGGAATTTGGTTTGAATATTTTTTTTAAAAATGTATTTAGAGTTATTTTGTTAATCGAACCAAAAAAATTAAATAATAAAAAAATATTGCAGGACATTCCACACATCGCCATCTAGCCCCAAGCTAAGTAACTAGACTTGTGTTATGGGTGCTAGACAACGGATATACTATTTATTATACTTTTTTTTGTACTTATAATACATAGAAAAATCCCGACCACAGACAAATATCGAAGCATAAATACTTATCTGAGGCGGGAATCGAACCCGTAACCCCGTGTTTGGCATTGTGCCAAGTGGGTCGACAAAATAAAGTATTAATTGACTGTTTCTCTCTTGCATGAAACAATCAATGGAATAACTTTTCATAGAGTGTAATAAGGTCGGAAGGGCAGGACAAATAATGGTGAAATAGTGATGACAAAATATACTTAGTAAAGGGTGCTTGTTTAAAGGAAAACTGGTAAATAAAAACTAAGACTGGGCAAGACCATCGGTTGTTTTGCCACCTCTTTTTAATGAAGTCGTAGTCTCTACCCTGTGCTCTAATAAAATTATTTAAAAACGTGAGCGATGACGTCACACTTTTTTGTGAGTGCTGCCGGTGTCACGTCATCACGTCAAAAATAAATATACAAAAGTAGTGTTTTTCTAAGGATGTATAATCTCAAAACCATTTTCATGGAAAAAGCATTTTATTAAAACATTTAATAAAAAAATTAAAAATTATGTGTATTTTTGTAAAATCTAACAACTGAAATGACCTTCAAAACTTAAAAGTCATAGATATTTTTCTATAGATAGCAATTTATAATAATTATCATTTCATTTTTTATTTAAATAAGTCTGTAGAGTCACCATAAACTCAGCCCGGGATAAGTAGGTACATACTCGTAGGATGACTCTACTAAAGAGCCAAAGTTACACCAAAAATAAAGCAAAATTGAAACACAACAACACTTTATCTTTTCTTCTCGTTCTACTATCGGCACCTACTGTGACTGCGGTTCGAATCGACCCAATTAGGTACGAAAAGTTCTCGGGCGATTCATACCGCGGTTAGAATGAACCCATTCAAAAAGAGCTCTTGGTCCGAACCGCTGTCTGACCATTGTATGGGATATTAAGATATCTTCTCACTATGCAAGTACCTTTTGAAATTAGGTTAGGGGTCGGTGTAATTTGAGGGCTTTGTTTTCTTTAATTATTGCTAAGGAAGTACCTTACTTCTTTAAACCATTTTCAGCACAGGTTTTCCTTTGACAATGGGGAATTTTCACCAGTTGTTTTGCAATGTTGTTAAACTTTTTTTATAGACTGTGTATCGATTTGTGAATAACCCTCCTTTTTGTCTCCCCCCCCCCGGGCCCCACGGTCCTAAGTCTTAAAGCCCTTGCAAATATCGGAGTATTTTTTTTGTCATTTCGATGATCCGCTACTCACAAAATAAGTTTCATCACAATCCGTTTAGTAGTTTTTGCCTGAGGATGTAACAAAATAATAACTCACAAATCGTAATTCAGAAAGGAAGTAATTTGAAAGTAGTTAGGTATTACTTTTCTGCGGTCAAACTCGTGATGACTTTTTTAAAAGTTTTTATTTTAATATTAAGACATTAAATTCTACCTATATACCAAATAACTTATAAGTATTGGCAAACAAATATTTAGTTATTTATTATCATTTTATTTTTACTAATTGCAAAGCAAGTAGGTAGGTATAGGGCGATTTTACTTTCAGTATTTGTAAAATACCATCTAAAAAAGCTCCCTTAATAAAGTTTGCCATCATTACCATCATCGGGCTAGCACCAATACCATTCTGAGCGCATTTGCGGATAGGTTGGATTTTCAGACTTCATGATTCAGGTGCGGGTGGGATTGGCCTGTATTTATTTGCTTTTATTTTGTATTACTGATTGAATTTACTTTGGAATGTGCTTTGATTTTAATTTAATTTAATTATTGACATTACTAAATTTATTTTAAACTGTAATAAGACCGATCTTAATGTATGGTTGCGAAGCCTGGACACTAACGCTAAAGGAGGAGAACAAACTCTTGGTAGCGGAGAGGAAGATATTGAGGAGAATTTTGGGACCAACCAAGAAAGAGGACGGCTCATGGAGAGTAAGAAAAAATGTGGAGTTGGAAGAGCTTGTGGCTGAGCCTAATATCATCGGCGAGACCAAATCGGCCCGACTTCGCTGGCTTGGCCACATCGAGAGAATGGAGGAGGATCGAGCGGTCAAAAGAGCATATCTAGGACGACCTCAGGGGAGACGGCCCGTTGGCAGACCTAGGTATCGCTGGATAGACCAAGTCCAACAAGACCTGCAAGCCCTTTATGCAGCCGAGGCAACAAGTGGCGCAGAATGGGGTGCAATGGCGGCTTTTGGTGTCGGAGGCGAAGATCCACTTCGGGTCGCTGAGCCAGCGTAAGTAAGTAAGTAAATTTTTAAGTTAAATTTTGACATTTAAGTATGATTCATTTTAATTTTATTATTATGTTATATATTTTTATTTTCTTTATTTTATTTTATTGATTTTATTCTTGTGATTTGTGTATTGTATGGATTATAATTATTTGAAATAAATGTATTTAATTGAATTGAATTATGAAAATTTCCCATTTCACAAGGAATTGTTTGGATTAGGATCATAAAACACCAATGTTAGAAACAAACAAACATTTATACTAACGTACTTGAGTAGTTTATGACTTAACTTCAAATTGACTTAACTTATACGATCGCTCGATCTATTTACTTAGTTTAAACTTTACTTCATTAAAGGGCCTTGGTAAGAGGATTACATACCAATACATTTTTTAACTATTTATTTTAATAAAAAGTAAGTGAGTATATAAAATGTAATTTTTAGGGTTCCGTACTCAAAGGGTAAAACGGAACCCTATTACTAAGACTTTACTGTCTGTCTGTCTGTCACCAGACTGTATCATGAACCATGATAGCTAGAGAGTTGAAATTTTCAGTGATGCTGTATTTCTGTTGCCGCTATAACGAAAAATACATTTTTTTTACTCTGCAAACAAAAAACCTAATATATCTACCTATCTCTCTATAACCCAAACGCTCTGTTTGTTTGTCTATGCAAAGTTTTATGAATATTATACAAACGAAATGCAACTCGATACAAATAATGGTGGGAACAAAAAAATTACTAGATTTTAATAATAATAAAATAGTAACGAAGTAACACCTAGCGGATTATTTTTTTTCCAACTATGGCGAAACTAGAAGAATAGGAAGGGTTATATTTTTGCACCCTTCACAAGCTCAAGAAAAAGACAAATTCCACAAAGGAATAAAATAAAAAAAAATAGATATGCCATAAAATTGGCCAATGATAAAATTGGCCAATTAAAAATGACGAATTATTTAATATCATAAAACTGTCTAATAAAAACTTAAATTTAGAGTTTAAAAAGCCCCCGACTTTTATCCACTATAACTTACAGATGGCTGAACCGATTTCGATCAAACATAGCTAAGAACACTCCCGACCAATTCACACAACAAACAAAAGAAACAAAATCAAAATCGGTTCAATGCCACAGACAGACAGACAGACACACACAGAAACACGTCAAACCAATACGAACGTCAAATTTTCGTCGTTTTTGCGTAAGGGGTTAAAAATTAAATGATTTGCGGAAAATTCGTCTAAAACAATTCGTCTAAAACAATTCGTCTAAAACAATTCGTCTAAAAAACAATTCGACTAATAACAATTCGTCTAAAACAATTCGACTAATAACAATTCGTCTAAAACAATTCGACTAATAACAATTCGTCTAAAACAATTCGACTAATAACAATTCGTCTAAAACAATTCGACTAATAACAATTCGTCTAAAACAATTCGACTAATAACAATTCGTCTAAAACAATTCGACTAATAACAATTCGTCTAAAACATTAAGTTCGAAGTGAGTTAAAATTCGATGATGGAGGCAAAATAAAACGTGGGTATGTAGGACGCAGCTGCAGTGGAGTTAAGATTCGATGATGGAGGCAAAATGAAACGTGGGTATGTAGGACGCAGCTGCAGTGGAGATAAGATTCGATGATGGAGGCAAAATGAAACGTGGGTATGTAGGACGCAGCTGCAGTGGAGTTAAGATTCGATGATGAAGGCAAAATAAAACGTAGGTATGTAGGACGCAGCTGCAGTGGAGTTAAGATTCGATGATGGAGGCAAAATGAAACGTGGGTATGTAGGACGCAGCTGCAGTGGAGTTAAGATTCGATGATGAAGGCAAAATAAAACGTGGGTATGTAGGACGCAGCTGCAGTGGAGTTAAGATTCGAAAGTGGAGTTATGCTGAGTCGCGGGTATGTAGGACGCAGCTGCAGTGGAGAGAAGATTCTATGATGGAGGCAAAATAAAATGTGGGTATGTAGGACGCAGCTGCAGTGGAGTTAAGATTCGAAATTGGAGGCAAAATAAAACGTGGGTATGTAGGACGCAGCTGCAGAGGAGTTAAGATTCGAAATTGGAGTAATGTTGAGTCGCGGGTATGTAGGACGCAGCTGCAGTGGAGTTAAGGTTCTATGATGGAGGTTAGATAAAACGTGGGTATGTAGGACGCAGCTGCAGTGGAGTTAAGGTTCGATGATGAAGGTTAAATAAAACGTGGGTATGTAGGACGCAGCTGCAGTGGAGTTAAGATTCGAAATTGGAGTTATGCTGAGTCGCAGGTATGTAGGACGCAGCTGCAGTGGAGTTAAGGTTCGATGATGGAGGTTAAATAAAACTTGGGTATGTAGGACGCAGCTGCAGTGGAGTTAAGGTTCGATGATAAAGGCAAAATAAAACGTGGGTATGTAGGACGCAGCTGCAGTGGAGTTAAGATTCGAAATTGGAGTTATGCTGAGTGGCGGGTATGTAGGACGCAGCTGCAGTGGAGTTAAGGTTCGATGATGGAGGTTAAATAAAACGTGGGTATGTAGGACGCAGCTGCAGTGGAGTTAAAGTTCGATGATGAAGGCAAAATAAAACGTGGGTATGTAGGACGCAGCTGCAGTAGAGCTAAAATTCGATTATGGCAGTAAAATAAAACGTGGGTATGTAGGACGCAGCTGCAGTGGAGTCAAGATTCGATGATGAAGGCAAAATAAAACGTGGGTATGTAGGACGCAGCTGCAGAGGAGTTAAGATTCGAAATTGGAGTAATGTTGAGTCGCGGGTATGTAGGACGCAGCTGCAGTGGAGTTAAGGTTCTATGATGGAGGTTAGATAAAACGTGGGTATGTAGGACGCAGCTGCAGTGGAGTTAAGGTTCGATGATGAAGGTTAAATAAAACGTGGGTATGTAGGACGCAGCTGCAGTGGAGTTAAGATTCGAAATTGGAGTTATGCTGAGTCGCAGGTATGTAGGACGCAGCTGCAGTGGAGTTAAGATTCGATGATGGAGGCAAAATAAAACGTGGGTATGTGGGACGCAGCTGCAGTGGAGTTAAGATTCGATGATGGAGGCAAAATAAAACGTGGGTATGTAGGACGCAGCTGCGTCCTACATACCCACATTTTATTTTGCCTCCATCATCGAATCTTAACTCCACTGCAGCTGCGTCCTACATACCCACGTTTTATTTAACCTCCATCATCGAACCTTAACTCCACTGCAGCTGCGTCCTACATACCTGCGACTCAGCATAACTCCAATTTCGAATCTTAACTCCACTGCAGCTGCGTCCTACATACCCACGTTTTATTTTGCCTCCAATTTCGAATCTTAACTCCACTGCAGCTGCGTCCTACATACCCACGTTTCATTTTGCCTCCATCATCGAATCTTGACTCCACTGCAGCTGCGTCCTACATACCCACGTTTTATTTTACTTCCATCATATTATTTTAGCTCCACTGCAGCTGCGTCCTACATACCCGCGACTCAGCATAACTCTAATTTCGAATCTTAACTCCTCTGCAGCTGCGTCCTACGTACCCACGTTTAATTTTGCCTTCATCATCGAATCTTAACTCCACTGCAGCTGCGTCCAACATACCCACGTTTTATTTTGCCTCCATCATCGAATCTTAACTCCACTGCAGCTGCGTCCTACATACCCGCGACTCAGCATAACTCCAATTTCGAATCTTAACTCCACTGCAGCTGCGTCCTACATACCCACGTTTTATTTTGCCTTTATCATCGAATCTTAACTCCACTGCAGCTGCGTCCTACATACCCACGTTTCATTTTGCCTCCATCATCGAATCTTAACTCCACTGCAGCTGCGTCCTACATACCCCATTTCATTTTGCCTCCATCATCGAATCTTAACTCCACTGCAGCTGCGTCCCACATACCTACGTTTTATTCTGCCTTCATCATCGAACCTTAACTCCACTGCAGCTGCGTCCTACATACCCACGTTTCATTTTGCCTCCATCATCGAATCTTAACTCCACTGCAGCTGCGTCCTACATACCCACGTTTCATTTTGCCTCCATCATCGAATCTTAACTCCACTGCAGCTGCGTCCTACATACCCACGTTTTATTTTGCCTTTATCATCGAATCTTAACTCCACTGCAGCTGCGTCCTACATACCCACGTTTCATTTTGCCTCCATCATCGAATCTTAACTCCACTGCAGCTGCGTCCTACATACCCCATTTCATTTTGCCTCCATCATCGAATCTTAACTCCACTGCAGCTGCGTCCCACATACCTACGTTTTATTCTGCCTTCATCATCGAACCTTAACTCCACTGCAGCTGCGTCCTACATACCCACGTTTTATTTAACCTCCATCATCGAACCTTAACTCCACTGCAGCTGCGTCCTACATACCCACGTTTTATTTTGCCTTCATAATCGAATCTTAACTCCACTGCAGCTGCGTCCTACATACCCACGTTTTATTTTGCCTCCAATTTCGAATCTTAACTCCACTGCAGCTGCGTCCTACATACCCACATTTCATTTTGCCTCCATCATCGAAACTTAACTCCACTGCAGCTGCGTCCTACATACCCACGTTTTATTTTGCCTCCATCATCGAATTTTAACTCCACTGCAGCTGCGTCCTACATACCCACGTTTTATTTTACTTCCATAATCGAATTTTAGCTCCACTGCAGCTGCGTCCTACATACCCACGTTTTATTTTGCCTTCATCATCGAACCTTAACTCCACTGCAGCTGCGTCCTACATACCGACTCAGCATAACTTCAATTTCGAATCTTAACTCCACTGCACCTGCGTCCTACATACCTACGTTTTATTTTGCCTTCATCATCGAATCTTAACTCCACTGCAGCTGCGTCCTACATACCCACGTTTTATTTAACCTCCATCATCGAACCTTAACTCCACTGCAGCTGCGTCCTACATACCCACGACTCAGCATAACTCCAATTTCGAATCTTAACTCCACTGCAGCTGCGTCCTACATACCCACGTTTCATTTTGCCTCCATCATCGAATCTTAACTCCACTGCAGCTGCGTCCTACATACCAACGTTTCATTTTGCCTCCATCATCGAACCTTAACTCCACTGCAGCTGCGTCCTACATACCCACGACTCAGCATAACTCCAATTTCGAATCTTAACTCCACTGCAGCTGCGTCCTACATACCCACATTTCATTTTGCCTCCATCATCGAAACTTAACTCCACTGCAGCTGCGTCCTACATACCCACGTTTTATTTTGCCTTCATAATCGAATCTTAACTCCACTGCAGCTGCGTCCTACATACCCACGTTTTATTTTGCCTCCATCATCGAATTTTAACTCCACTGCAGCTGCGTCCTACATACCCACGTTTTATTTTACTTCCATAATCGAATTTTAGCTCCACTGCAGCTGCGTCCTACATACCCACGTTTTATTTTGCCTTCATCATCGAACCTTAACTCCACTGCAGCTGCGTCCTACATACCGACTCAGCATAACTTCAATTTCGAATCTTAACTCCACTGCAGCTGCGTCCTACATACCCACGTTTTATTTTGCCTTCATCATCGAATCTTAACTCCACTGCAGCTGCGTCCTACATACCCACGTTTTATTTAACCTCCATCATCGAACCTTAACTCCACTGCAGCTGCGTCCTACATACCCACGACTCAGCATAACTCCAATTTCGAATCTTAACTCCACTGCAGCTGCGTCCTACATACCCACGTTTCATTTTGCCTCCATCATCGAATCTTAACTCCACTGCAGCTGCGTCCTACTTACCCACGTTTCATTTTGCCTCCATCATCGAACCTTAACTCCACTGCAGCTGCGTCCTACATACCTACGACTCAGCATAACTCCAATTTCGAATCTTAACTCCACTGCAGCTGCGTCCTACATACCCACGTTTCATTTTGCCTCCATCATCGAATCTTAACTCCACTGCAGCTGCGTCCTACATACCCACGTTTCATTTTGCCTCCATCATCGAATCTTAACTCCACTGCAGCTGCGTCCTACATACCCACGTTTTATTTTGCCTCCATCATCGAATCTTAACTCACTTCGAACTTAATGTTTTAGACGAATTGTTATTAGTCGAATTGTTTTAGACGAATTGTTATTAGTCGAATTGTTTTAGACGAATTGTTATTAGTCGAATTGTTTTAGACGAATTGTTTTAGACGAATTGTTATTAGTCGAATTGTTTTAGACGAATTGTTTTAGACGAATTGTTTTAGACGAATTGTTATTAGTCGAATTGTTATTAGTCGAATTGTTTTTTAGACGAATTGTTTTAGTCGAATTGTTTTAGACGAATTGTTTTAGACGAATTTTCCGTAGACGAATTAAATAGCACCAATCATAAACAATAACTTTAATTTTTCCTAAAAAAATTAAGGTAGAACAGAAGCTAGTCACTTCGTTCTAGAAAATTTATTCATATTTGCATTCCGATGAAAAATTTCCCTCAACAATAATAAATTGATTTGCAATATTTATTTTGCGACAGTCGACACGCGCGTGTTG
The DNA here is from genome assembly GCA_907269075.1 of Idaea aversata. NCBI lineage: Eukaryota > Metazoa > Arthropoda > Insecta > Lepidoptera > Geometridae > Idaea > Idaea aversata. The sequence continues at coordinate 10,150,291 of OU026106.1, forward strand.
GAACTGTGATAAAAATAGTATTTTATTAACATTGTTTTATTTATTTTATTCCTAGATTTATTCGGAACTAGCTGTGCCCCGCGGTTGTTTTATTTTCATAGGGACCTTTTCCTGACAATAACACAAAAAAAGGATTAGCGAAATCGGTCTACCCGTTCACGCGTGATGCGATGACGTAGGCAAAATTGGGATTAATTTTTTAATATATAGACTATAGCTGACACACCAGACGTTATCCTTAAACGCCACCTATTTGATCCAATTATGAAACTATGGCATCCATTCATCCACTCAAACACACAGAAAATTTCATTAACATCGCTCGAGGTATTTCAAATACCATAAGGTCTCTAAGAAACAGCTGACATTTGTTTTCGTTTTGATTGTCTTTTGTTTATTTTCGATAACCTTTGGTTTTTTTCTTCGCTTTCGATCGTCCTTGGTGGGATCACGCATGGTTTAAAAAGCGGTTTAATTATTTTTACCTGTTATTAGTCCTACTCTAGTGCAGTGAGGCTACGGTCAATAAAAACTGTGAAACCAATAGTGCAGTGGAGCAAAGTAGTGGATCCATTTTCGAGCATTAATTTACTTAAAAATCAGCTGTTGCTTACCAAGATGGCGGTATAAGTAACACTTTTTAGAGTTCCGTACCTTAAAAGGTAAAAAGGAACCCTTATAAGATCATTCTCTTGTCCGTCTGTACGTTCTGTCTAACCGTGTGTCACCACCGATTTTCTCAGGAAAAGGTGGACTTAGTTTTCAATTGCCGCGGTAAAAACTGACTCTCACGACTGACAGTTTGAATTTCGTCTAAAAACACGGTAAAAATGGATAAAATGTTTTATAATACCTTGACTGTACGTGGCTTGGACTACAGCCAAGTTACGAGAGACGATTTACTCGCGTGTTTGTGTGTATGGTACAAGTTAAAAGCTTTTAAATGAGAGTATTTTTAAGGGTTCCGCACCCAAAGGGTTAAAACGGGACCCTATTCCTAAGACTTTACTGTCTGTCTGTCACCAGGCTGTATCTCATAAACCGTGATAGGTAGACAGTTGGAATTTTCACAGATGATGTATTTCTGTTGCCGCTATAACAACAATTACTAAAAACAGAATATTAAAAAATCCTTCATGCGCGAGGCCGACTCGTACTTAGCCGGTTTTATTTAAATTATTTGTCATCCTAGTCCCTAGTCTTTTAGATAATGTGACCGACTTTGCTTGACATAATTTTTTTATAATTTTTACTTTTAACATCTAATTTTTATTTTTGCTTGTATTAATGTACTTATTTATTTATGGAACACAATTTTCTCGTAATTTATATGGATCAAGATATCTGAAATAAATGAATTTAATTTTAATTTAATTTATCCGCAGATATGGCTAAACTAGTGTCTAATCTATGCTCTGCTCATGGCTAATTAAGCTGAGAGGGTGGTACGTATAGGTGCTAAGCAAGCCAGTTCATCTTATAAATATCTCAGTCAAAACAGCGTCCTAAATAGGATGAATTCAAGTTGCTGGCATTTAAATTAAATCACTATTTCCTGAGTATACTTCGGAGTATTTTTTTTCTGCAAGGTACCCTGGGTAAGGGTAAGGAAGGAGGGTAAGGGTACCTTGTGTTCCTACCCTATTCCTAAACATTTTTTAAATAAAAGTTGATTCCTCATATTCTAATTTTTGCTTTTATTATTTGCCATATAAGTCACATTTCCCTAGATATTCCTACAAAACGTCACTTTCCATTAAGCGACCCGACAAAAAGGCATTTCTAAGTTTTACCCCAACAAAACGTCACTTCTGCAAATTTATTTTTAAAATAACATCAAAACCATATGGAATTAAAAAAAAATAAAAATTATAATAAATTCATTGATTATTTATCTAATTTGATGCTAAAATTTTAAAACTGAATGTTTTTTAACTAAAGAGCTATACAGTTTTTTTAATTTCTGTAAAATTTATAAAAGTGGAGAAGTGACGTTTTGTTCGCCTACTCCTCATTTTATTTATCAAAAAATGGCTAAACTGAAATTATTTTGTCAGTCATGTTACAGGAAAGACGAGCGGCGTATCCCAAACCGGAGGAATATAGATGTCTTCCTCATAATGTGATCACCATGTTAATCGACCACCAAGAGTAAGAAACAAAAAAAAAAAATATTAAAAAAAAAATTAAAAAATGCAGGAAAAAAAAAGAAAAAATATCTATTATACTTACTTTAAAAAAAAAAACAGCTTTTTATCGGTAGCTTAAGTAAGACGTTACACGTAAAATTATCGATATTAAGACATTTTTTATGTACTTTCTTATAACTTAGACCACCTATTCAAATTACAGTGAGTACGGCCAGTAAAAAGCACAAAGTTGATCGTCATCGAAACTTTGACTCTATAGAGTATCCCTCATGTTGGCTCTCTGTAGGCTTTGACGGTGAAATTCAATAACGAATCTACCTGCGTTTTGACGTCAGATGAAAAAAAGATATATAGTTACTGTTTTATTTTCTCGTTTTTAGTAACAAAGGAATGAAATATTCTTCGTAACAATTGGAAACTTATATAAAAATAACCTTACATTTAGTAGGACGACCCAGTTGGCACATTGGTCACTATGCCGGACTGCCAAACACGGTCGACTGACCTGAGAGGGTGGACATTCTCTAAAAAGGACAGAATTAAAGAGGTGCGAAAAACAGCCCGTATAAAATAACAATAAATACAAGCACTTGGCTTCACAAGTTATCCTCTGGTCCTGGGTAAGCCTACTCCATCCTCACCCAAAAGACAAACTGACAAAAAAAATATCTTATTAGGGTTCTTTTTTTACCTTTTGAGGTACGGAACCCTCAAAAGACCCAGTTGCACAATGGTCACCATGCCGGACTGCCAAACACGGAGTTGCGGGTTCAATTCCCGCCTCAGACAAGTGTTTTGGCTTAGATATTTGTCTGTGGTCTGGTTGTTTCTATGTACGGTCGGCTGCATAATTGCAGACCCACCTTAGAGCTCCAAAACGGCTGTTATAAGAATGTTTTCAACACAAGCAAGATTCTAGACACCTGCTTTAGGTGAAGTTTAAAGTCTTCTAATTTATCAGTTAATCAAACAAAAATTATAAGAATGGAAACATTTCAATAAAAGTAACTTTCGAACTCTACCGGGGGCTGCAATTATGCAGCCGACTGTACCTACTATTAGTATATTTACAAAAGAAAAATATATAAGTAGTATATCCGTTGTCTAGCATAGTACAAGTCTAGTTATTTAGTTTGGAGCTAGATGGCGATGGCGAAAAAAAATAGGGTGTCCCAGTAGGTGTGCCCAAAAGATTGGCTGAGTTACCTCGTTGGATGGCGATACTTATCCGCTGTGGTCATCCGAAGCCAAAATTAGTAATTTTAATAAATAGTTAGATACACTTTATTTGTGCAACACTAAAGTATGATTTACGAAACATTAATATCAAAGTTATGCCCGAACAACCATAATAAAGAAACATACAACAAACGCCTACGCTGGTACGGTCACGTCTTGCTAAAACCGGCTAGTTACGTGGGGAACAAATGTCTTGCCATGGCGCCTCCGCCGGGCCGTGGCAGACTGGGTAGACCCAAGAAGTGCTGGCTTGACGTCGTAAAGGGTGATATGCGTGCAAATGGCCTTACTAACCAGGATGCCGAAGATCGTGCGAAGTGGAGGCGTAAAAGTAGGAAAGCGGACCCCGGGCTCCCGAGAGGGATGCAACCGGGAACATCGCTCGGATGATGATGATGATGAGCCATAATAAAGAAACATGAGATACAGCCTGGTGACAGACAGACGGACGAACGGACTACTAAGACTTCACTGACCGTCCGTAATAGTGTCCCGTTTTTACAATTTAAATACGGAACCCTAGCAAACACAATTTTGAACAACGGGTTTCTAATATGAAACGAGTTTTTTCTAGACGTCTAGGCGAACAACATTTGTTCTACGACTTTTGAAAATTTGTTCTATTTTTCAAAAAATCGAGGTTATGTTCATACTAAAAATCTGCTGTTTCATAGAGTTAGAAGTTATTGACCTTTGAGATTAATTCTTTTATTAAGTATCGATTACTATTTAAAAATTAATGGTCTCTATTGAAAAAACAGCTGATTTTCCTCCGAAACCTCAGAATTTTCAAAGATAAAGCAACTTATAATAATTGTCCAATTTGACCTAATTCCTTGATCATCTATTTATCCAAATTAGATTACCCCTATTACAAAAACCATAAAAAAACCGGCCAAGTGCGACTCGAACTCGCATACAAAGGGTTCCGTACTCCGTACCAGTATATTCTGGTTTTAGGTTTTGTTGCTATAGCGGCAACAGAAATACATCATCTGTGAAAATTTCAACTGTCTCACCATCACGGTTCATGAGATAGAGCCTGGTGACAGACGGACGGACGGACGGACAGACAGTGGAGTCCTAGTACCTACTTAATGGGGACCCGTTTTTACCCTTTGACGACCCAGTTGGCATAATGGTCACTATGCCGGCCTGCTAAATACAGGGTTGCGGGTTTAATTCCCGCTTCAGACAAGTATTTTTGCTTAGATATTTGTATGTAGTCTGGTTGTTTCTATGTATTATAAGTATATATTATAGGTATATCCGTTGTCTAGCACCCATAACACAAGTCTAGTTATTTAGCTTTGGGCTTGATGGCGATGTGTGGAATGTCCTGCAATATTTATTTATTTATTTATTTTGGTAACGGTATCCTAAAAAACAAAAGGGTCAAAGGCATATCAATTGAAATTCTTCAGATTCGATACGAGAACAAAATACAATATAAAAGATATTCGTATAAAATTCACGGGGCCTTAAAAACAGGGCTTTTCGATATAATAGTCGCATCAGGCCGATATCTAAGCATTTACCCTATTTAAGGTGAGGATTCATTGATGCGATTTTAAAAAAATGTCTCGATTTTTATAACCATTATTTTTATCACCCGCGTAAAGGTAGACGCAGATTGATACGCGCCGAACGCAACGAATTTTTGCCGTCCACGGAAAAAGGTACCTTATAATAATAGAGATAAGGCACCTACATTTATATGTCCGATGACGTCATCAGAGTCGTCCGCATCGTCAGAGGCGGCCGACTCTGAAATAAATAAATGAATAAATGTACCTTATTTCTATTTTTATAAGGTACCTTTTTCCGTGGACGGCAAAAATTCGATTCGTTCGGCGCGTATCAATGTGCGACCACCATAAGTCCGATCTTTCTTAAACCTACGACAAACATTTCAAAACCAAAATCACCTAAATCGGACCAGCCGTTCTCGAATTTTAGCGAGACAAACTAACAGCAATTGATTTTTATATATAGGTATAGATAATAATTAGAATACAATATCCAAATAAACCAAAAAAAAAACAAAAAAAAAGTGCCTAGAATAATAACAATAATTATAGTCTAGACTCTAATAAGTGATGTGAATGTGCCATAAATAAATCTAAATTCTTCTCATTGGAGAATGCATTCCAAAGCCACATATCCTAACTAAGATTTTAAGACTTTTGCAAGTGGTTTTTAAAATAGCGACGATGCAACTTTATGTGATTTTAAATTTAAATTAATAATTGCCGTTAAAAAATAAGTACCTAACACATACACAAAAGCTCCTTTTTTGTTGACTAAATATTAAATCTTTATTCGCAGTCGTGAAACTTTACCTTAAACCCAGTTTTCTAAGAAAAAAGGGTAAAAATAATATAATAAAGTAGAAGGAGCATGTGTCATAGGGTAGAGATAAATTTGTATTGGCAATACTTAGAAATAAGCAGATGATGCCGGGGTTTACTCCAGTTAAAGTTACTGCATTTGATACCATTTAATAATATTAAATAAATAAATAAATAAATATTTCAGGACATATTACACATCGCCATCCAGCCCCAAGCTAAGCAACTTAATGTTTGTGTTATGGGTGCCAGATAACGGATAAACTACTTATATACTTTTTTTTTTTTGTTAATATATACATATTATACATATAGGAAACACCCAGAACCAGAAACAAGAATTTATGGTCAGCATAAATACTTGTTCCCGGTGGGAATCGAACCCGCAACCTTCTGCGTCGCAGTCGGGTGTTCGCCCGACGCGCCATTGGTATTTATATATATTGGTATTTATATCTAACGACCCACCCGGCTTCGCACGGCTATACTATGCATGTATTATACATATAAACCTACCTCTTGAATCACTCTATCTATTTAAAAAACCGCATCAATCATCGTTGTGTACAACAACAGAAACAAATATTTGTTTCAAGGCGGATATTGAAACTACTACACTCTGAGTCGCAGGCGGGTTGTCGATTTGACTACCGCGCCACATGGGTCAGATTAGACATTTATTTCTTTTACATATTATGGTCTCTACCCTTGCTCTACATTTGCAAAAAATAATAAACTTTGCATCAAATATGTTTAAAAAATCTGTGAAAGAAAGAAAAAAGAAAAATTGTCTGTAAGAAAATCTTATAACGCGGAAAAAAATAGCAAAGGTATCAAATAATGAAACCTTTATGCGAAGTTTTAAACCGTCTTAACTTAAACCCATCGTATTTTAACCCAAAACAAACAACAGTGGCCTGCCTCGCGGATTCACTTTCGTAGCCAACCCAATTTTATATGAACATTTTTTAAATAGGGCCCTTCATTGTCATTTGATTTCCTAGTAATTTTGAACTTTTTTCCACCCTTGGACGGAAACATTCCGGTATAAGAGACAACGAAAATTCCTATTATCCCCAATGCAGGGAAAATATTTCTGGGAAATACGTCGTCGGGGGAAAATGCAACTTTAAAACTCATATGACTATTCCTTTGACGACCCAGTTGGCATAATGGTCACCATGCCGGACTACCAAACACAGGGTTACGGGTTCGATGCCCGCCTCAGACAAGTATTTATGCTTTAATATTTGTCTGTGGTCTGGTTGTTTCTATGAATTTTAAGCATAATATTTACAAAAGAAAAGTATATAAGTAGTCTATCCGTTGTACCCATAACACAAGTCTAGTTACTTAGCTACGGGGCTAGATGGCGATGTGTGGAATGTCTTGCAATATTTATTTTACAAGTACAAGTACAGTTGTAAGTACAAGTAACTTAACTAAACCGATCCCACATATAAAGGCAATTTAAGTTATAACTTGGTTTAACTAAGTAATGTGTAAACACTCATTAATCATCTGTGTTAGACTTAGATAACTTAATGTTATTTCACTTGATTTAAATGAAAACAATTTCGCATGGGAAGTACCTATTTGGAAACAGGGTGGTGAAAATGGTTTTAATTTGATTTCAGGACAAAAATGTTGGTCTCTCAGAGTAATTTGTTCCATTTGAAACCACATCGACTTTGTAAATATTTTTTTCGAATTTTGTCACTTTTTTACTACTTACTGAATAAAAATTTAAAAAAAAAATCGTGATAACGTCCTAAGAAAACGATGAAAAATTTAGTTTTATTTTGTTTTTCCTATATTTTTTTTCTTTAAATATTTAACTATTTATTTTTTTCTTTATATTTATTTTTTCCTATATATTAAGTCTCTTATTTGTCACTCGTCACCATAACATAAGCCTAGTCCACACTTACCTCCCAGTACGTTAGTTTTTAAAAAAATAATTGTAGGCCCCTTAGAACATTTTCTTAAAAGACCAAAAAACTTATTTTCAACCCAAATCTTTCAGCCAATCATTCATTTTCTTACAATCAAGTTTGACCCACTAATGAGAAGTAAAGTAACTTAAGTCCGATGCGAAGTTAAGTGACCTTAACTTGGCTAACTTAACCAAAGGGATATTGACCCAAGTTTCCTAACAAAACCCTCAAAATGTTTAAGGGAAATGAAGCCGTTGCCGTCCATCATTGTTCCAGTTGACCGTTAGACTATGACAGATAGACTTACGTCGTAATAGCTCGGACTGTTCATACTTTAGGGTATTTTACCCTAAATTAAGGGTATTTTTACGCGTTTTGGGGTAATTTTTTATGTGATAACGTCTAATAAATTGATGGAACACCTTCATTCACAAAAAAGATGAAGTCATCGCGTTCCATAGCAACGTCATGTTATTGACAAGGATCGTTCCATAGCAATGTATATTGACTGGTAACTATAGCAACGTATCAAGTATGCAAAATAGTAAAGACAACGAAACAAAAGAGTTCATGTCGTTATCATGTAAAATTATCGTCAGTAAGCTGACTTTATGCGATATAGATGCGTTCCAAGAATGTTTGGAAACTTTGAAATTTAGCTATTCGTTTATTTTTAAACTAGCAGCGCTCCGCGGTTTCACCCGCGTTACTTCCTCCCAATCCCGTGAGAATATTGAAATTTAAATTAGCCTATAGCCTTCCTCAACAAATGGACTATCCAACACAAAATGTGAATATTTCAATTCGAACCAGTAGTTCCTGAGATTGGCGCGTTCAAACAAACAAGCTCTTCAGTTTTATAATTTTAGTATAGATTGCATTTCTACGTAAATTAATATTTTTTATTCAAAAATAAAAGCGCCTTAATTTGGGGTAATTTCGTCGAGCGCCAGGGTAAAACCAAAAGGTGAGGTGTAAAATGTGAGAACTTAGAATTATTGTGGAATGTGTGGAGTTTTCATAGACGGATTATGATGGATGACTTTTATTTGAAAGGGTAGCTTTGAGGGTACGTATATTTGTTTATATGTTTTTTTTGTTACTGAATATTAATTTAATATACAAACTGTTTAGCCTTTTGAGTAAATTATCTAAAAGAACTTAATAAAGGTTGAAAAAGAGAAGAAAATTGAACAAAATACGGCAGTCTAGCCAATAACCACTACAAAATGATCCATTGTCAATTTTCCTTAGAATTTTAAATTATTTCATTAAAATGAAATATAAGTATTGTTTAAGTTTTAACTTATTTAACGTAAGTTCACCTGCCATAGGTTTATCGTCTGTAAATTAACTAAAAGAATGGCAAAAACGTTTTTTTACTTAAAAAGAACTTATGAGGAAGTCTTGTAAGTTCCGAGACAGGAAATGCTGGTATCTCGGGGCGCTGCGGTGGTCATGATTTACGAGAATTACGGACGTTTGTTCTAACTTTTTTGCGGTGAAAGTTTCTTCCTACTTACCTACCTATAGGAGGAAATTAGTCCAATTCTGATTTGAAACTTTCGAAATTAGTATATTTTTGTAAGATGTTTTTCATGGTTTTTTTTTTGAAGTCAATTTCAGGTAAGTGCCTTAAATTAGTCGTCAGAATTTACAATTGAAATCTACGCCAACTGTCTACTGACACATACAAACAAAAAACAAAGCTTTTGTAATCTAATATACATATTAATAAATACATTACGTGTCACGTTGTTTGTGCGCGATGGACTCCTAAACTACTTAACCGATTTTAATCAAATTTGCACACCGTGTGCAGGTTGATCCAACTTGAAAGATAGGATAGCTTACATCTTAATTTATCTCGATATTCCCCGGGATCGGGAGTTACACGGGTGAAACCGCGGAGCGTAGCTAGTAGGATATAAAATTTCCATGGTTATTTTCACTCAAGATGTATTGATTGACATGTTCTATTCTCTGTATAATACACGATCGACTAAGCTGAGAGGGTTGTATAGGTGCAAACCAAGCCAACTTCATCTAAGGCACTACAGAGCGCTCTGAATAACATGGGTTAAAGTTGCCGGCACATAATAAATCATCAGAAACAATTACTAAAGCCAGTATACCGATTTGGAAGAAATTTTGAATAGAGATTGTTTGGGGGTAGAATAGAAAAGAATATAGTTAAATGTTTTTTTTTTCAAACTTAATTCGAAAAGAGGTTAATGCGATTCTTAAATACGACTATGACGGTACTTGACTGAGTGGCGTAATTGGTAAGCGCACTTGAAAGGTATTCAAGGGATGCGAGTTCGAGTCTCGTCTCAGTCGCAATTTTTGAAGACGCATTTTTCCTTAAAAAATATTTTCAGAATATAGTTTATTCAAACCAACACACGACATAGTATACACACAAATAAAAAAACAATAAGAGATAGTTACAAAGAATAGTAAATACAAGAGACAGAGAATAAATAATAAGTACAGTGTAAACTCTTTATAACGTTATCCTTTATAACAATAAACTCCCTATAACGTTAAAGTGAGCCCAACTTGGTTGGTTTGCGTTAAAACCCACATATTGAAACACTCTTTATAGCGATACGCCATTCTCTATTACGAAGAAATGTGTTCATATTTGTAGACAGTAAATATTTATTATCGGTATTATTGTTTATGTAAGTCTCAGCATGTGCTGCAGATACGCATGAGTAGCTGAGTGTCATATGCCATTTAATCCCAGAATCAGGACTTACCCGGGTGAAACCGCGGGGCGCAGCTGGTATTAAAAAACTCAGAATAAAATGTATTATTTAAAATTAATTAAAAATGAGTTGCGTATGCCAATGTAACTTGAATTAAATAAATAAAGAAACTTGTATAAAATAAACCTGAAATAACCAGTGGCCTAATTCTTCTAAGAAAATAGACTTTCTTCTTCAAACTAAGCTTAAATAAAACTTAAGTTATGTTACATATCAATCACTTAAGACTAAAACTTTTCCCAACAACTTGTCACCCTAATCCGTTCCACACGTGACACAGATAAGCATATCCACACGAAACTTAAACCATTGTCACCTTACAAATTTCAGCAGTGCAGACAAAGTTTTCAGTGGAACAATCTCGGAGGAACTTAAAGTGACGCAAAATACTTTGCATCTTAGAGTAAAAACTTTTATTAAGTAGCTATAGAGAGATCGTGTCACTCAAAAGCGATTGTGAGCAGTTGTATTTTTTTAAAAACACTTAGTGATAAAATATTTACCCACATTGTTTTTTTTTGCAAATTTTATTAATATCGGTTAAGTAGTTTAGGAGTTCGTCGCGCACAGACAACGTAGTTTATATAATCCTACTAATCCTATCCTACTAATATTATAAATGTGAAAGTTTGTGTGTGTGTGTGTATGTGTGTGTGTGTGTGTGTGCGTGTGTATGTTTGTTACTCCTTCACGCAAAAACTACTGGACCGTTTGCGTTGAAACTCGGTATGTAGATAGCCAGAGGCCTGGATTAACATATAGGCTACTTTTTATCCCGATATTCCTACGGGATCGGGACTTACGGGATTACTCCTTTACGCAAAAACTACCTCACAGATTGCGGTAAAAATCAGTAAATACATAGCTGGAGACCTGATTGAACACATAGGCTACTTTTTATCCCGATATTCCCACGGGATCTGGACTTACGGGATCAGAACTCAAGATATATTTTAAAAGGTTGTAGTTGGGCGGAGGCGGAGAGAGTGATGAAGGGAAGAAGGGTAAGAAAAATAAAATGGGGAGCACAGGAAAGGGGGAGGAATGGAAAAGGGAGGATAGGAAAGAGGAGGATAGGAAAGAGGAAGGGCATGTAAGAGTGAAGAGAGGAAATGAGGAGAATAGGAAAGGAGGAGGAGAGGAAAGGGGAGGACAGGAAAGGGGGAGCCCAGGAAAGAGAAAGGGGATGAAAGAGGGTGTCTAAACTCCTAAAATCTAACCGCTTGCTTCGCTTACACGTGTTTGCTACTCATTCCGCGACGGTTCCGTGGCAGAAAAGCATTCTGGGTCTGTCTGGACTCCTAAAAATATAACCGTTCGCTTCGCTCGCACGTGTTTGCTGCTCCATCCGCGACCGTTCCGTGGCAGAAAAGCATTCTGGGACTATCAGGACTCCTAAAAATATAACCGCTCGCTTCGCTCGCACGTGTTTGCTGCTCCATTCGCGACGGTTCCGTGGCAGAAAAGCATTCTGGGTCTGTGTGGACTCCTAAAATCTAATCGCTCGCTTCGCTCACACGTGTTTGCTACTCATTCCGCGACGGTTCCGTGTCATAAAAAGCATTCTGGGTCTGTTTGGACCCTCAAAAATATAACCGCTCGCTTCGCTCGCACGTGTTTGCTATTCCATCAGCGGCGGTTCCGTGGCAGAAAAGCATTCTGGGTCTATCTGGACTTCTAAATATATAACCGCTCGCTTCGCTCACTTCCGATATTCCTACGAGACTCGGACTTGCGCGGGTGAAACCGCGGGGCGCAGCTAGTATTAGATAGATATGTGTGTGTATATCCCTATGCCTACTAATATTATAATGGCAAAAATAAATCTGTCTGTCCGTCCTGAGAGCCTGGCACGTTAATGATTAACTATGCCAACCCTGTATATGAAAGGAAATTTGTTCTAAACGCGTGTCCCGCGACAGGTTTTTTTTTGTTGCACAATGTATGTGGAGATCGCCTTTTGTTAAACACTACGAGAAAATATATTCCTTTTAGACTAACTGGTTTGAGAAGAAAATTTGATCAGCAGGAACATACCGTGGAAACGCCGCCGCACGGTGGGCTGAAAATCGGCTCCCATAGACTTAGGAATTTAAATTAAATGTTGTATTTCAATTATGAAACAATAAACAGCTATTTTTTTCAATTTAATCTTGTTTTTTATATTATTTTCATAATATTTCGATCAATAACACTCTTTATAACGATATTCTTAGCTGATACACTAAAAGGAAACATTTTATATGTAAAAATAAATAAAAATATTTCGATGATTTTTAAAAAAAAATCGGCATCGATTTCTGTTTTCTGGAGTATGCCAAAAAATCATAAATAATGAGTACTATAACCACCTGTAAGGATATTACGGTTATCCTTGCCGTTTAAGAGATAATTAGGTTTTTCATACAAGTTTCATACAAATTTTTCGTAAAAAAATTATAATTCCTTCGTTTTCGTGCAGAATTAACTCGGGTGTCATTTTTGTATATAGTAATAACTAATAGAAGCAATATCCGGCAAAAAAACCGCCACTTGAAAATTAAAATCCCTAAGTCTATGGGAGCCGATTTTCAGCCCACCGTGCGCCGCTCCGCTACCTCGCTCCGCTTCTGTGGTCAGGCAGCCTTGGACCGACAACACTCTCTAGACAGTATCCATTCTCTAAAGTTTGCATCTATTGTAGGTACTAATTAACGGTCATGGGATATTTCAGTGAGCTTTTAAGAAAGTTTGTTGTGAAATTATATAAAGGTGAAAGCTACGGAAAGCTTTTCTTTGTTAGTTGAGGATAAAATTGTTTTGTTACCGAAAGGGTCTACGTCCACTGTATTTTATTCGATCTAGGTTTTGACATAAAACATCCTTTATCTGGTTCACGATTAACCACCCTAATTATACGGAAATCGGTCATCCTGTGAACCCAGAACCCTTTCACTATTAACGGTCCCCCTGGACTGGGGGACCGATAAGAGTTTATATAAAATAAATTTAGAAGGTCTCACGAACCCTTTATGCTCCGCCAGGGCAACCGTTAAGTGGTTAACTGTTTTAGATTTTTTCAGGCTCATCCGTACCCCTAGTCCAAGTAAAAGATGATCTAAAAAATAAAAAAGACGATCGAAGCTGAAACAAAAGACGATCGAAAAGATGATCGAAATGGAAACAAAAGACGATCGATTTCGTTTAGTCAATTGCAAAAACCATACCTATACTTATGTAACGAAATATTTTATGACAAGATCGCTTATTACTTTGAAAGTATAGCATCTCGGGATTATTAACCGACCTCAAAAAAGGCGGAGGTTCTCAATTTTTTTTTTTTTTTACGTATGTTCGTTTTATTAACATTATTTTGCGGATAGAAGCTATTATTAGGTAGTGTAAAAAACACTGCCAATTTACAATACCAGTTAAAGATAAAACTTTGTCAAACAACTCCACGGCGAGGTTTCGTCGAATAAAGTCATAAGTTAAACAAGCCAATGGAATAAAAGGTTGGAGAAATACCAAAACTTAATTTTAAGATTATCTACTGGCTATTTTGCGCAAGCAGTGCGAAGCGAAAACTTAAAAAAAAACAGCGCGATTTACGCCAGCGACATATTATGCTGTATGGGCTTATTCCCAAATGTCCATGATTCTATTAAAAATTGTTCCTAATTTTAAACCCTGATACATTTCTAACAGAATCCATGAAGAATATTAATATAATTTTTGTTGGTGGCGTAAATGGTGCTGTTAATTTTTTTTTTAAATTAAAATCTTAAAATTAAATTCGATGGCATGTGGCTCATGTAGCACAGTATTTTAGAGCACCGCTATAGTTAAGCTGTTGTTGTAGGTTCTATCTTGATATGGTTATTGAAAATTTCAAGTTTTACTTTTTTCCACGTCGATCAAATAAAACACCAATCAAATCACTGATTCATATATCGACTAATCCACCCTCTAAATTTAGCTATATCTGTAAATAATACATAGCTCTCTGGGTCACATATTGCTACATCTCTTCTTGCTAGAGTCGTAGATACGATACCTCTTACATGATATGAACCTGAAAAATATAAAAAAACATTTTTATTCGAAACTTTTTTTTTCTATTGGTGACTTTTTACTATTGGCTATTATTTTCTATTGGCTTTTTACGCACATAGGTCTCTCTCTCATAGATCTTTTGGAAAAATCAGAATAAATAGCAACCGCTGTAAAACAGTTTCTCGTTAACAAATCACTTTCTAGCCGGGGACTTTCTACCACGACCTTTTCAGCAATTAAAGCTATCCAATAGTAAAAATGGTTCAAATTTTTATCGGTGCTGTAGTTTATTTATAGGATAGGTAATTGCATAAGTAATAAATGGAAATACCATTTTAATGAAGCCTAGATTTATAGTCAATACATTTTTACTTACTTAATCCGCTGGCTCAGCGACCCAAAGTGGAGCTTGGCCTCCGAAACAATACATTTTTGACAGATTTTAATCTAAAATTGTGTTTTGATTTAACCAAATCTATAATCAAATACTCACAAGTCACCTTAAAACTGGACTTATTCTACAAAATTATTAAAAATACGAGAACCTGGCGATTTAGGGGATGAGTCTCCAGTTGTGTCAGGAACGAAGATATGGAAACCACCTCCACTATCGCCATTGCAGGGGGAGGTACCTGTTTCAAAATTATGCTCACATATTATTATTTTTGCGCAAAATAAAATGATACACCACAACTAGAGCTGGTTTGGCACCCAGGCCAACAAACGTGCACAGAGATGCGCTTTGCCACTAACCAGTCAACTGGCGATCTAGTTGGCACAATGGTCACCATACCGGACTGCCAAACACAGGGTTGTGGGTTCGATTCCCACCTCAGACAAGTATTTATGCTTGGATATTTGTCTGTGGTCTAGTTGTTTCTATGTATTATAAGTATTTACATAAGAAAATTAAATAAGTAGTATATCCGTTGTCTAGCACCCATAACACAAGTCAAGTTACTTAGCTTGGGACTAGGTGGCGATATCTGGAATGTCTTGCAATATTTATTTATTTAGGGCTATTTAGCCACCAAAAGAGCTACTGCGGCGCTACTTAAACGTCTGGTTATAGAATAGGCCAATGGTGATGATTAGACATTGCAATTCTTAGACGTTCACACTTACGTTTCACTAATTTTAGACATTTTGGATTTTAGATTAGGCAGTTTGGATAAAAAGACAATTTGCTGGTGAAGAGGACACAAACAATCTTTCGCATTTTAAAAGTAGTTATGTATGTAGCTACAATTAATTGTAAAGTGATGTATGAAAAAATAATAGACATACCATTACCGAAACCGGCGCAAAACTTCTGTGACGTCAGCATTTTGGAAAAGAACACCGGGTTACTCTTAAGGCATTTCGCATCTGATACTTTTGGTATGATTGCTTGACGCAGCTGGGTTGTTAAACTATCTGTGTGGTCAAATCCCCAACCTATAACCTAAAAAATTAAATATTCGATAAAATTCTACTGGATGTAGTTAATCCAATTTTAATAATCCAACCTTTTTGTTAAAAAGTCATCTTTTTTTTCTTTCTACCTCTTTAAAGGTTGAATTTTCATAAACCATTTCTTAGCCCTCGCCTAGGTTTAAAAAAGTAACTCCATGCGAAGTTTTGAGACTCTAGCTCTTGTAGTTTCAGAAATTTCGTCATGAATCTCTTTTAATTATTAAGTCGTATCGATGTGATGTCATGTAAATAATATGATTCCAAATTAATGAAAAAATGCGATTTTGATTTTAAAATATGATTATATAAACTAGCTTTTGCCCGCGAATTTGTCCGCGTAGAAGTCGAAAATGGAACAAGGGATCAAATTGTCCCATACAAACTTTGCCCCCTTTTCACTTCCTAAGGGGTAAAATATCTGAAAACCCTTTCTTATCCATACAAAGAACACACCCTCCAATTTTAGGTCTCTATGATCAGCGGTTTAGGCAGAGCGTTGATTTGCCAGTCGGTCAGTCAGTCAGGACAAAGCATTCTATATGTAAGTATAGAAGATTAGTGGGATAAATAAAGTTGTAACCAAATATACTTACAGTCCCCAAAATAGTTCCTTTCGGCAGCTTCTTGTAAGCATTAGCATTCCACAAACATGCTGGCTGTATGTAGTCGTTGAATATGACTTCAGTCTTCAGTTTCAGAAGGGCTATGTCGTTATTCAAGAGTCTATAGTCGAAATTTTCATGAACTATTATTTCATGGACCTGAAAATAATAAATATCGAGCTGTATAAGATACGCAAACGTAGTATATTAAGTACGTGATATGTCCGATTATTTTAAGAGTTAATACAGGTGGTAATAGAAATAAATATAAAATTCATTATGATACCTGTCTGGGCATAGCAATGTGTATCATCACTACATAGTATAAAATAAAGTAACTTTTCGCCGTCCCTATTTCCCTTTGTACGCTTAGATCTTTAAAACAACGCAATGGATTTTGATGCGGTTTTTTTAATAGATAGAGTGATTCAAGACGAAGGTTTATATGTATAATACATGCATAATATAGCCATGCGAAGCCGGAGCGGGTCGCTAGTAAATAATAATTATGTTTTTAATTTGACAATGTTTTAAATTTGGTTTTATTAATTTTAAATGTCTTGTTGAGCTGCTCGCGAATACAGTGCTAGTTACGCCAGCGCTGTAATGACTTTAATCCTCTAAATAATGGTAAAAAAAAGAATGCCGGTAAGTGCTATAGAGCTGGTAAATCTAAAAAAGACGAAAAAAAATAAAAATATTGCAATTGTAACTACTTCATTTTTACACTTATCGCCCTGAACTGAAGGTTCATTTAAAAACCTTTTATAATTTATAATATGCCCTTAACTTTTAGCGATCCCCTCTTCTTTCACTTGTTAATTAACTTTTTTTCAACTTATTTTCATAATTTAAGCCGAACACTGTTCAAGTCAAATAAAAAGTATCACTTAACTAAGTTAAACAAAAGCGAAGTCTTCGTTGGAAGTTACCCAAGTTATTCCAAACTGGCTGCAGTAAAGAGAGGAAAAACTTAAAGCTTTAAGTTAGCTTAGAGCTCGTAAACAAGCAACAAGTTAAGTAGACAAGAAAACTAAGTAGTAGCTACCTTTTTATGTTTCATTTTATGATTTACTTTTGGTAGGTAACATAGGCCCGTATTCCAGAACAAAACTTAAATCACACACTTATTACCCGAATCTAGTTTCAAGTTTAGATCAGACTCAAGGACCCAACTTATTCTAAAACGTATCTCAACTCAAGTGTTACTTATTTGAAACTCGTCTTAAGTTAAGATTTCATTTCGATCATTTCACTAATTATTTTAAAAAAGAATGAAAATGTAGATGACGTAAAAACCATGAAATATTTTGTGAAATATAATACAAAAATACAATAAAAGAAAATATAATTAATCTTGATTTTGGCGTCTTTTAAGTTTATTTTGTATTATTATTATTATTATTTTTAGGTTTTATTTTATGTAATTTTAAAATTGTAATACTTATCGTTTAAAAAATCTCTTATATCATCTTGACTTAATTACAGTTTGTTAGGGATTATTGCTACGCCATGCGGGTAGGTCGACAAAGAATACTCGCTCACTCTTTCGTACGTCGCGTCGCCGGCTATGCGTGCCTTTTTTTCTTTTTTTTTTGTTATTAGCTGACTATAACCGTTATATTGTTAGTAAAATAAAATCTTTACATGAGCGTAGATTATATCTCAAAGAATGTTCTGAAATAAAGAAATAATTACTCAGTTTTAGGAATCGATTCTCAAGTGAGATTCTAAAAAAAACAAGATGAGTGGCTGAGTTACGTTCTGGAATACGGACCTTGAAGCATTGCTCATGGTCACTTTGGGCAACAGGTGAAAGATAAAAATTCTTAACACATCAGTACAGATATTTCTAAGATTCTTTCGTCTTTATTTTCTGTGTTTATGGCTTCTGGGTTTATGGCTATAAACCTATATTTTTGCTATGTATCTTTATAAAATACGTTTTTAATTTTATTTTGTGTTAGTTTCACATATTATATTATTTGTGATAATAATTTGTAATTACGTACTTTAGGTAGGTATTATACTTTTTTCTGAATAAATAAGATTTAAATGTAATGTCTTTCTTTTGGGTTATTTTATAATGGTTTTTACCCCCTACCCCTATTCTGACCAATTTTAAAAGCATTTTTAAGAAATTATTTTCTCAGGTTTCAGTGTATACCAGTTCAGTGTAACCCCCTTCAAAAAATATCATCATAATACTTGGTCTCATAGTTTATAAGCCCATTTTCTTTCCTGCTATACTTTGGCCAACGGATCAGCATTGCCATTTAAAGAGTACAATATACAGCCAGCCTTTTGGGCATCCCACCTAGAGAAACTTATTTAGACTTTAAAAGCAGATTTTTTTTTGCATAAAATAATGATAAGTATAATTACAAGTATGATAATAATATACAAAGATAGGCGCAAAAATATAATCCTTTCCTTAAAGTCGGCTAATTATATTAAAACAAACCCATTTATATTTTATAAACGAAAAATTCAATATTAAATCTTACCTCTCTTTCTTGAGTAGAAATGTCTCCGCCAATCAGATTGTATTTACCAAAAACAACGTTTAAAGTATCTGTCAGCAAAGGAACGCCTCTTAAAGTAACACAGTGGGCAGCTGGAAATTAAATAAAAATATTATTATATCTTGTCATTATTGTTTTAGATGAGACGCATGTGACTAGAAGAGTGATGAGTATGGATGGAGAGGAAGAGGATGACCGAAGAAAAGATGGATGGACTGCGTGAGACAAGACATGAGAGAGATGAATGTGAACGATGAGATGACGACTAATAGGAGTGAATGGAAAAAAAAGACATACTGCGCCGGCCACAAATAAATTGGGATAAGGGCAGGAACATGATAATGATTATTGTTTTAGATATAAGTATCCAAACACAATAAAAAATGTGTAAAATGTGTAAAAAACGTTTTCTATGTTTTTAAGAGGAAGACGGAAAACCATCGGAAAAATGTCTTGGACTTCTTTCAGCAAGAAATTCGTGGGCTCTGGTGATTTTTGGTCTCTGAAATCTGCACTGCAGCTCTAGACTAGCTTTCTATTTTTGTTGGGGAAGAGGGAAAACCAGAAAAATATCTTGGATGTCTTTCCGTCTGTGGCGGCTCGCCACTACGTCAACCTCCGTGCAGACACGCCAGTACAACCTTGCGCGTGTTGTCTACGACTGCCTTTGAACTTGGAACCAGCTACTGTACAGCCGTCAGCGTGCAGCGTTTGTCTTGCCTGGAGGAAGAATCGACCACTCTCGCTACAACCGTCTTCCGTGCGCGTCTCTCTCGCTACTTATTGTTCGGTCCTCTACAACCAGTTCTTTGTATATACTTTCACGTTTTTATATATATTGTTTATTCCTACATTTGCTTGAGTTTCATTTATTAAGCTAGGCCAACATCCCCACACGTCTGCAAAGTCACACCTTAACACTCTGCCGCCTACCTAAGCCGCTTAACACTCTCTTATGTTTTTTCATGGTTCTGTCATCAGATTATTAGAATAGAGGAGGCTCACAGCTAAGCGACGCTCGCTGATCGTTTACGGTCGTGCGGGTTAAGCGACGCCTGGCGCGGTCATGACTTCGATGGGTGGCCACTGGCCAATTAGTAGTGTGGCAAAAATGTGTTTTCGTGAGCCCCTCCGTGCTTCGGAAGGCACGTTAAGCCGTTGGTCCCGGTTGCTACCTCTAGTAGCAGTCGTTAGATCAAGTTAGAGGCCTAAAGGCGATCTGAAAACTCTAACAATAGGTGAGCCACACCACTATTCGAGAAGAAGAAGAAGATTAGAATGCCAAGGCATAAGTAAAAAACTTAATTACATATTTACCAGTTAAAACCAATGTTTTCGACAAAAGCGTCCCTCCACAAATATACTTCAAATTAGCCCCATCCAACCTATATAGAGCGGTATGCCACGGCCAGTCTCCAGGCTTGGTTTGATCTCCATTGACTATAAGCTCCGTGTGGTCTATCTTCCGTCTTCCGCAGGTGGTGTCTGGAGTGGTGAGAGAGATAGAAGCTGTGGGCTGGTGGCCGAGTACTAGACCGTCTAGGTATCCCTGGAATACAAGTTTAAAGACATAAGGCATTTCAATTGTAATCAATTCTAGGAGTTTACAGTTCCTATAGTTACCGACATTCTACTTTCTTCTGCCCTTATTCTACCAAAGTCTTAAAATATAAAGTATACTCCTAAAGTAACTTTAACTCTTCGTTCACTATTCCGGAGCATGTTAAGATATCAATCAGCCCTGCATTTTTCGCTGTAAAATAGATCTTTTGTAGTTGACAGATAATGTTTTCATTCAAATGCTGGACCAGTGCATGTGATGTTATTCAATGTTCATAGTCAAAGATAGTCAATCAAATAATCAGGCACGCAGTCTAAAGCTTCAGTGAAGTGAAGCTTGGTCGCATTAAGAAATGATTACTTACCGTTTTAGCCTTTTCACAATATTCAACACTATTAATCAATAAACTCTGGATGTATGGTATGGTTCCAGTAGCAGGACCTCTCACTTTTACGTTCAAATTAGGAGAGTTCTTGTAGAAATGTATCCTGAAGAAATCATTGATTGCGGACACCCGAGCTACTTCTGGGTTTGTCTGAAATCGTGTTCAACATATTATTTATTCAGGAAATATAGGTATAGTTATACATAGTTATAAGGATAAATCATTAATTATTTATCCTGGCTCAAGTCTACCAATAATATCTTCGTATTTTTCCTTCATCAATCGACTTTGACTAGGTTTTGAACTAGGCAGACCATGTCTGCCGCATGGGTGACCAGATGTGAGTAAAAACCACCATAGACTGGCTCTCTACCAGCAAGCGACCCCGTGGCAGTCTTTAAGGAGATGCCGGGACTAGTTGGACTCGCATCGTAGGGACTGGACCCAGCTGGCACTTGAAAGGAACCAGTGGACAGAGGAGGACCTTTGCCTTGCAGTGGGACGTAATAGGCTAAAATTAATTAATAATCGCCTTAGAAGAATTCCATGTCAATTTCATACGCGGCATTGATAGAGTGCCGCGGCATAATTTTTGTCTCAAGTGTAGAGTGATGCATTAAAACAAAACGCTTCGTTGTCCAGACTTTCTGTCAAGACTTTGATGAATTCGCTTGTCAAACTCAAATACCTTCACTTTCTCACCATAAAGTTTAAATAAATAATTTTTTTAGGAAATAGCAGCGCTCCGCGTTTTACCCACGTAACTCTCGATGTTGTGGGAATATCGGGGTAAAAAGTATGCCTATGACACTCCCAGTGAATCAATGTATCCTCGAATACCAAGTTTCATCAAAATCGGTCCAGTAGTTTTGAAGCCTATTCAATGCAAACACACAAACAATCAAATCTTTCCTTTTTTATAACATTAGTACAGTAAAGATAAGTCTGTTTAAATTAAAGGTCGCTGCATACGTGGCTATTTTTTCTCGTGCCGGACGGGACGTGATATTTAAATATGAAACGATGTCAAGAAATCATCACGTCAATGTTTAAAGACCACGAACACTTTATATACAACTAGCTACCCGCCTCGGCTTCGCACGGCTATATTATGCATGTATTATACATATAAACCTTCCTCTTGAATCACTCTATCTATTAAAAAAACCGCATCAAAATCCGTTGCGTAGTTTTAAAGATTTAAGCATACAAAGGGAAATAGGGACAGAGAAAGCGACTTTATTTTATACTATGTAGTGATGCACGACCATCCCCGTCCAGTCCGACGTTTTTCCCGACACACAAAATATAAAAACATCCTTACCAAAGAAACAGATGCTTCGGAATCAAACTTTAAATTAACCCTCGTATGCGACGGTAAACTTTCAGCTACATTCAAATAATACTGATTCTCTTCACCTGGTGGTAGACCAGGTTCGAAGGTCACGGTAATCTTGTCGTTACCCTCACAAGGTTTAGCGTGGGCTAATGGGTTACCCACGATAGCCCATTGGGGTTTCTTTTCTTGGCTTATAATTAGAGTTACCAATGATAGGAAGATAAGAAATTTTAAGGTCATTTTGTCATATATAACGATATTTTAAACCCTATAAAAAATAATTAAACTTTATTCACTGCCTACTACTTGGCAGTACTTCTCTTGGTGGTACTTCATATACAGAAAAATTTTGCACTGTTTTGTTTTATCACTTTAACTTTTTCAATTTTATATTCACTTTGTACACTATCTTTTCAGATCACTTTTCTTCACAAAATATACTTAATCACTTTTTTCACTAAAAATATATATTTTCAAAACACTATTTATTCACTAAAAAGTAGGTTTATTTTATATTTTAATTGGTAAATAACTTGATCTAATACAATAAATACGTCTTATGAGCAATACGGACCACAAGTTCTGATGTCATTCCGACAATTTTCCTTATAAACTGCAAGTTCAAAGATCAGGTTTTATCCAAACAAGATGTGTAAATCAAAATAAGAGAGAAATAAGGCCATTGACCCCAGTATCCAGTCCCATACCATCCTATCCTATCCTACTTCACTACATAGTATAAAACAAAGTCGCTTTCTCTGTCCCTATTTCCCTTTGTATGCTTAAATCTTTAAAACTACGTAACGGATTTTGATGCGGTTTTTTTTTAATAGATAGAGTAATTCAAGAGGAAGGTTTATATGTATAATACATGCATAATATAGCCGTGCGAAGCCGGAGCGGGTCGCTAGTATATTATAAATGTGAAAGTTTGTGTGTAATATGTGTCTTACTTAATTTATTCTGTGGTGTTAGTAGGTATGTGTGTGTTAGTATGTTTGTTACTTCTTCACGTAAAAACTACTGGACCGAATGCGTTGAAACTCGGAATGTAGACGGAACGAGACCATCTTCTTCTTCTTGAGGTGCCATCTCTTACCGGAGGTCAGCTATCATGACGGCTATTTTACTTTTGATGCTGCTACACATAAAAAGGATCTAGTGCTTTGCTTAAACCATGTCCGGAGGTTCTTAAGATATGAAGTGCGCCTCCTTCCTGGTGGTCGCTTCCCTTTGATTTTCCTTGCATCAGACCATGAATCACTCGAATTAACAGGCTTTTTATCCTGATATTGTCAAGGATACGGCCCCATATCTTCCAGTGGGTGTTGTAAGAGGCGACTAATGGATTTAAGGACCTAGTGCAAACTATCGCACTTTGGTTCCTCCGCGCGGTGGCTGCGGTAAACCATCGCAGCAACAGCATTCCCAAGCAGGGTGGGTGTCATGCAGGTGACCGGCCGTAAATATATTGCCAAATCACTTTGCAGTAATAGACCCTTTGCAGTAATAGACTTTCTGATCGGGAGGGAAAAAATGTACCTATTGTTTTTGTTAGCTACCATTTCAAACATAGATATAAATATTGCAGGACATTCCACACATCACCATCAAGCCCCAAGCTAAGTAAATAGACTTGTGTTATGGGTGCTAGACAACAGATATACTACTTATATACTTTTCTTTTGTAAATATATACTTATGTATTAAATAAAAAAAACAATAAAAAAAGAAAAACAAGTTTAATAAATGATGATGTCTTATATAAATGTTGCAAATGTTTTATTTATTTTGTACTATTATTAGTCTGCTGTCCATTAGTACACGGCTGGTCGGAGTTCAAACCGACGACCTTCAGAATGAAAGTCGAGCTATCTACCACTAAGCCAACACCGTTCCAGCTTCCATGCACCATACGATGAAATTCTTGCAAACCAGTTATAATATATCACAATTTTACTGAAATATGGGCAATATGAAGGCAATATGGTAGCGTATAACGATAGTTAAAAAATATAGGTACCTAACTAAGTGTTATTTATTCTGTGGTGCAGCTCATAAAACTCATAAAACTGTGTCATTTTATTATAGTAAATTGTCTACTGATATAGTTAGGTAGGTAGATAAAAATAGTTGACTCTTAATGGATAATAATTATTATAATAATGTGTTTTAGCGAAACGGGTTTTACTACGAAAGGGACAACTTTTGTTCTACGACTTTTGGAAATTCGAACATTTCGTTCGAAGTTTTTTGATTTTAAAGATAAAATTCCTTCAGAAATATTGAAAAAATTTTTCGAATTTTCAAAAGTCTTCGAACAAAATTTTTTTTGCCTAGACGTCTGGAACAACCCCCTTTCGTATTAAAACCTCTTTGCTAAAACACATGGTATACTAAAATGTATTATTATTATTCAATTTCAATTTCAATTTCAATTTCAATTTATTTATTGTTTGTCACAGGTAATAGGTTCTTAAAAATAGCAACATAACATAGTTCCTTTGTAACAATACCACTAGGTGTACAATAATTTTAGTATTAAGCCACATTTTAGTTTTTCAAGAATCACATGTCATTTGAATTAAACACAGCAAATAATAATAATGTTAAGTAATAATATAAATGTCAATGAGATAATGAAATGATTAATATAATGTCAAAGAACAAAACACAACACAAAATTATTAGTTACATATCTAGTCAAGTTTAGTTATAAAATGGATTTGTCATCAAGGAATTCATTAATTGAGTAATATGTCTTATTTATTAAAAATTTCTTTAACGAGGCCCTAAAAACGCTTACAGATTTAGCCTCTTTTATATAAGTGGGTACTTTATTATAAATTTTTATAGCCATGCAGTAAACACTCTTGCCAAACTTTACCGTTCTACTCCTCTGTAATTGTAGTTTACCCTTAGATCGCGCACTATGCATTGTTTGATAGTCTTCAACGTTTTTATATATTAACACTGCTGCTTCTAATATATAGAGGGATGGAAGAGTCAGAATGGCAAATTTATTAAAATATGGTTTGCATGAGTCAGTCTGATCGATTCCACTAATAGCGCGGATACATTTCTTTTGTGCCTTAAATGCCTTTTCTTTGTCCGTTGCATTCCCCCAAAAAAGAACTCCAAATCTTAAAACCGAGCCCACATAGGCATGATAAGCACTTAACACCGCAGATATATTTGCGATTTTCTTCAACCTGAATAAGGCGTAGGAAAATCTCTTAAGCTTCGTGCACATGTTGTCAATTTGAGATTCCCAAGTTATCTCAGAGTCTATATGTATACCTAAAAACTTTGTACATTCTACCTTCATAATTTTATGTCCGTTATAATTTATATCTAATTCATATGTCCGATTATTCTTATTTCTAAATGTCATATAGTTGGTTTTATCTAAATTAATTTTAAGGTTATTGGCCTTTAGCCAGTCAACAATTGCTTTAAATGAACTATTTATATCAGATTCAAAAACATTACAGTCATCTTCTTTAAATATAATTGTACTATCATCAGCAAACAGTATTACTGGTTCCTTCACAACGTTAGGCAAGTCATTAATATATATTATAAATAAAAGGGGCCCTAATATAGATCCTTGTGGTACACCAAACTTCACAGTTTTTTTATCTGAGCAAAAAATTTCTTGAATTTGAGTGTTTTTTGCAATACGAGTTATTTCTGTGTATTGTACTCTATCACTTAGATACGATTTTATCAGGTCTAACGTGTTCCCTCTTATTCCGTACTTTTCTAGTTTATAAATTAGAATTTTGTGATCCACGTGATCAAAGGCTTTTTTGAGGTCCATAAACATGGCAATAACCCTCTTTTTATCCTCTAATCCTGTTTGAATTATTTTAAAAAACTCATATAACGCCATATCAATAGATTTTTTATTACGAAACCCAAATTGAGAGTGAGTTAATATATTTTTGGTTTCAAAATAGTCATTAAATCTACTGTAAATTACTTTTTCAAATATTTTTGCCATGATGGGTATTAAAGCTATGGGTCTATAAAAATTCATATCTGTTTTATCCTCTTTTTTAAATATGGGTTTTATAACTGATATTTTTAATTTAGATGGAAAAATACCCTTTTCTATGCTAATATTAATAATGTGTGTAATTACAGATATAATATATTGAGATACTTCCTTAATTATTTTAGTATTTATGTCGTCATATCCAGTGCTTTGAGTATTTTTAAGAGACTTAATAATCCTATAGACTTCTTGATCTGTTGTGGGAGTCATAAAAAAAGAGTGAGGTGAATTGTGAGTCAAAGTTTTAGAGGAATGACATGTTTCGGTCACGGTTGTCTTTATTTCATCTATAAAGTAATTGTTAAATGTATGAGCTATTTCTACTGGATCTGTTATAGGGCGATTTCCTACATTGATTTGGCTTATTTCTTCGCGAGGTGGTACTGGCTTTAGATTATTGATTACTTTCCAGGTGGCTTTTGCCTTATTTTTAGCTGAATTGATAAAAAAATTGTTTTGAGCTCTTTGAGTGTAATTAATAATTCTCCGTAATCTCTTCGTGTACATTTTATATGAATTTTTATTTTCTTCGGTCGTTTACGTTTTGAGCATAATACTAAACCTTTACTAATCCATTTAGGTCGCTTACACAAGGGTACACGTATCTTTTTAATTGGGAAACACAAGTCATATATTAATTTAAATAACTCATAAAAATGGTTGTAAGATTCTTCAGGGTCGTTTGTGCATAAGGATTCATTGAATGTTAGCGATCTAATATAATTACAGAATTGTGTTACATTTTCATTACAGTAATCCCTTACATATTTATACCAGTGTGTTATTAGGTAGGTTTTCTTCACTGGGCATTTTAAGATTTGCGCCGTATGATCAGAGACCGAGAGCTCTATCACGGTGCTCTGGGCACCTCTAATATTATGTGCAATATTATCAAGACAAGTCTTACTAATGGGGCGTGTAGGTTTGTCAATGCTTAATTTTAAGTTAAAACCTATTAGTGTTTCTTTAAATTTTTGTGTTTTTACGTTCTTTTTTAGCAGGTTGATGTTAAAGTCTCCACACACTATTATCTTTTCATGTTTCGTAAAGCAAACCTCGTTTAGTAATTCAGTCAATTTCGACAAAAATAATTCAAGTTCCGCAACCAACTTTTTCGGCGGCCTATATACACATAGTACGATAACGTCATGGTCAATCAACTCTATGCCACTACATTCTATAATATTACAAATACTTAAGTGTTTTGCAGCCGTAAGTGCTTTGTATTTATGATGTTTTTTTACCAATATACACGATCCTCCCTTCCTATTGGAGCGCGTAAAGTATGATGCCAGCACAAAATTCGGGACTGATAGAGCTTCAGTGTCTTCAGCCACCATATTGTGTTCTGTAATACACAGTATATCTAGCACGTCTGGTTTATAGTCAGTGGTGCTTAAGTGTAAAATTAATTCATTTGATTTGTTTACTAATCCCGCAATATTTTGATGCAGAATGAAAAGGTGATTATAGACGAAATAAACGTACCAGAACTTTCAGGATTGTTTTCTGGATCATACACTGGGGAGGAGGTATCAATGGTAGCTTGATTACTTACTGGAGCATCGGTGCTCATTTTTAAGGGAAAGCATTCAAAATCGACTTTAAAATTGTTCATTAGGACTTGATAAACTGCACGCAAACCATACTTAGTCACTTTTCCAGTTACACCTGAAAACATTTCAGGTGTCAGGCATGCATTGCTATCAAAGAAGTAGGCGTACTTATTGTTTTGTAGCTCTAGAAACAATAAACTATTGAACATTTCTACTCTATAGTTATAAATTAGTGCTCCTTGAATGTATGTGGGAACGCATATTATTACATTGGTATGTCGAAGTTTCGTGATAGACTCTCTAATATAATTTATTAAATCTATATTATTGTTACTATTAGTTTTGAAATCTGTTTCTCCTATCAAAATTATACAGTAATCATTTTTATCAAATCCTAGTGTCTTATTATTATTAAGAGCCTGTAGTGTCCCACTGCAAGGCAAAGGCCTCTCTACTCCCCTTCCACTGATCGCGATCTTGTGCGACGGATTGCCAATCTGTCATAAAGTCCATATATTATTATCATCTAGCCACTTTCGAAGGGGTCTGCCGGGTAATCTTTTTCCGTTGGTGGGTGGTGTTCAAATAGTAGTTGATTTGGCCCCAAAAGTTCTAATAAATAACCTCCTATTTTTGTTTGGTGGAGTTTTTTCCAGGGGGGATGAAGACAAAGCTAATTTAAATTTTAAATTAGAACGGAGTGTCTCGCGGATCTCCTATCTCACCCAGGGGATCAAAATAGCTGTTAAGATTTGTTCTATCTCATCAGATCCCCAGGTTGTAAGAGAACAAAAACAAAAGACGATCGAAAAAAAGACGATGGAAATGGAAACAAAAGATATAACTACATTAACTACTGAGTATTGTATATAAAGCGAGTTCTCAAATCGGTACTTTTTAAGTAAAAAAAAAGCTTTACAGCTTTAAGCTAAACAGACCTTCTCCATCCTAAGGTTGCCTGGAAGAAATCGCTTTAAGCGATAAGGTCGCCTGTTTGTACAATTTAATAAGCTTTCTTGTCTTCTTTGATTTTTTCAACGTTTTGTATGTTGTACAATATATAGTATATATCTATCTTTTTTTAATACCTACACCTTTAAATCGCCACAATACAAGCTGTAATATTATAATGCCAGCAATATTTTCTTAACGATAATGGAACTATTTTATGTAAATTACTAAGAATAATTGTCTAATAAACTGAAAAAATATTTTGACATAATTCGCCAATTCCCCATCTCATAACTCACTTATTCAGTGACCGACGACTAATGACTATAGTAGCATCTTAAGTGTGGTATGAGATCTTAATCGGCTAGCTAACACGGTTATAAACACACTGTCGATCGCTCCGTCGCATCTTTGTGTAAACATCCTAACAATAAAGCACAGAGTGTGTAACATATTGTTAATGAATTACAAACTAAGTTAAACGTGTACGAACCACGGTAATGGTGTTTAATTCATTAAACATACATTAGTTAATTTAATTATTGTTTCTCACTTTGTAATTATTGTATCAGAAACACAAGCATATTATATGCAAATTGGAACACATACTATTATGTAAAGATTTCGTTTATAGTATACTGGCGACCCGCCCCGGCTTCGCACGGCTATATTATGCATGTATCATACATATAAACCTTCCTCTTGAATCACTCTATCTATTAAAAAAACCGCATTAAAATCCGTTGCGTAGTTTTAAAGATCTAAGCATACAAGGGGACATAGGGATATAGGGACGGCGAAAAGTGACTTTATTTTATACTATGTAGTGATAGTGATGATTAAGATTATGACTTGTAAGTATTTAGTTTCTGTTTAGATCGTCTTTTGTTTCTGCTTTGACTGTCTTTTGTTTCCATTTCGGTGGTGTTTTGTTTCCGTTTCCATCGCCTCTTGTTTTTGTTTGATCTTATTTTGTTTTCGTTTCGATCGTGTTTTGTTTCTGTTTCGATCTTCTTCTCTTTCTGTTTAGATTGTCTATTGTTTTTGTTTCGATATTATTTTGTTTCCGTCTAGCAAGATCATCTTTTGTTTTAGTTCAGATCGTCTTTTGTTTTTGTCTCGGTCGTCTTTTGTTTTTGTCTCGGTCGTTTTTTGTTTTTGTGTCGATCTTTTTTTGTTTTTGTTCCTATCGCCCTTTGTTTTTTTTAACCATTTGTTTTTTTTTTATTTCGATCGTATTTTGTTTCTGATGCTTCTACAAACACGAGCCTCCAACTAGCACCGTATCATTGACTAAAAATAAAATACAGTAAAACCCTGTAATTTAGTCATTACAATAGTGTATGGGTACGCCTTAAAAATGCAAAAAAGTAAAATGTTTTAGCATAAAAATAGAGTAGAGTAATTTTACGAAATTTTAATTTAGATATCAAACCAATAATAAACCCCACTATATGCTTCAGGTATTCTGAAACTAGTGGAAAGAGTTCCATCACATCGCTATATTATATCAAAGTTGAAACCGCGGTTCAGATTCAAATTCAGTAACTCTTACTGCATCTTTGCTGTGAAAGATGTAAACTTTTACTAGATTCGTCATTATTGCTATACCTAATTATCGTAGAATTATAGTTATTTAACAATATTTAATTGTTATTTGTAAAAATCATAAAATATCAAAAAACCTTTCAGGTAATGACTTTCCAAAAATCTAACACAGTTTTCGTTTTTGTCAAAATCGGGCACGCGACTCCTTTCGGATTTATTATGATAATTCATTTATTTTGGATATTTAATCGTTAGTGCCAAACATATATCGTTAGTAACAAACCTTACTACGTTAGTAAAAAATAAATAAAAATGTAGCTGTAATCCTACTAATATTATATTATTTATTTATATTATTAATTTGACATCTGTAAAATTGCTCAGCGTTTTTCGTCATATATTTTCACTGGATCAGGACTAACGCGGGTGAAACCGTGGGGCGTGGCTAGTTAGAAATAAAATTAGATGAATTTAAATCAAAATTATTCAACTGAAAATAAAAAAATAATAGTACCAAAAAATTAAATTAAATTAAAATCAAAAAGAAATAAGTAATATTCACTGTCTCTTATAGTTTAGAAAACGGTTCTCAATTCCACCTTTGCTATCTGATAACTCACTATGGTCTGAACTTCATAATTGCCCATCTACATCTACATCTACACTAATATTATAAAGAGGAAAACTTTGTTTGTTTGTTTGTTTGGTTGTAATGAATAGGCTCAAAAACTACTGGACCGATTTTAAAAATTCTTTCACCATTCGAAAGCTACATTATCCACGAGTAACATAGGCTATATTATATCCCAATACTCCCACGGGAACGGGAACTACGCGGGTGAAACCGCGGGGCGCAGCTAGTCATTCATAACTGTATCATAGTCATACGCTGCGTAATTCTCTCAGCTTTTTTTTACGAAGGTCTGGCCGTAGCGGGATCTTTACCTTTAGAGGATTACTAGCAAATGCCAAATATTTAATGTTATCATATCCAGAATTTAGATATCTATAACAGCTCTCCGCTCTTTGACCGAACTTCCCGGTGCATTTTAATGGTTAACTAAATAAAGACACTCGAATCATAACAGAAGCTAAAGTATATTCTAAAACTAGGAAGAAATTAGTACACTGACTGACAAAGGCTTTTAATATTACCAGAAGAAGACCGCACAATTTTTTTAAAACTAATAATAAATATTGTAGAACATTATATACATCGCCATCTAGCCCTAAACTAAGCAACTAGACTTGTGTTATGGGTGCTAACTTTTTATAACTTTTGTTTTGTAGGTCTTCATTTTCCTGCTCTTATCCCAATTTACTAGCTGCGGCCCGCGGTTTCACCCGATCCCGTGGGAATATCGAAATATAAAAATAGTCTATAGCCTTCCTCGACAAATTGACTATCTAACAGAAAAATAATTTGTGCGAGTGAGATAGCTGTCAAACGCTAATGTAATTATTAAAAAAAAAACTATTTTTTTTCAACTCTATAATATGGAGTCTAAAGTCTAAAGGATTGACTGAAAAAAAAAAACAAGATAACAATTTTAGTCTGAAAAATGTTTTTTGTGTCCACTCAATAAATAACGTTTAATCTCTTTTGGTAATAACTAATAACAAACACAGAAAAACTGCCAAAACACATGTTTATCATAAAACAAACATACATTTATCATTGAAAGCTTTTATTAAAGTTTCACCTTTTCCCCTATGAGCTTTCACGGAGAAAAGTTGAAACAAATAATATGTTACTTTCAGAAAGTTTGAATAAATAACATTTTTCGTTGTGAACGTTTGAGGCTTAGTTGTTTTTACATCGACTGCCTATTCGAAGGGGTTCAAATATACCGTCCGGTCGTGGACTAACGATTTTTAAGCTATTGCATAGCTTTTATCGCGGGCTTTGAGCGCGGCGACCGAATCAAGAAATTCCGTAACGAAAATAAAACCTAACACCTCCGCCTACCATGTAGCTCAGCCGAGCGTTCGTATATGGTACGAATGTACGAAGCTCGCACGATGCAATACCTTTACCGCGGCAGTCCCCGAATGCCACACGTTTATTTTATGTGTGCTAATTAACATTGCTGAGGTGAAGGAAACCATCGTGATGAAACCTGCGGCTTAGTAGACTCCAGACGTATTAACAAGGTCTTTCCTCTCGACTAAGCTGAGAGGGTAGTATAGCTGCTAGGCAAGCCATACTCCATCTAATACCCAGGCACTACAGCGTCTTTTTTTAATTTATAATTATTTTAAACCTGATGCTTTATATAAAATTATATCATCGGGCCATTGGAACATAGTTAATTTTTGTTTACGTTTGAAAAGCCTAAAGGGCAATTCAATTTGGGCCATTCAGACTAAGTGGCCATAGAACATTTAGATTTTTGACTGACTTCGAAAAAAGAGGAAGTTTTTAATTCAATTATTATACATTTTAAACCTTATACTCTCTACTACTTATATCACTCGATTTAGTAAAAAAACCGCATCACAATCCGTTGCTTAGTTTTAAAGATCTAAGGAAACATAGGGACAGACAGCGAACGCGACTTTGTTTTATATAATTCTACTAGCTGCCCTACGCGGTTTCACCCGCGTAACTCCCGATCCCGTGGGAATATCGGGATGTAAGCTATCCTATCTCTCAAGTTGAATCGAACTGCACATGGTGTGCGAATTTTATTATAATCGGTTAAGTGGTTTAGGAGTCCATTGAGGACAAACATTGTGACACGAGATTTATATATATTAAGATGTAGTGATCTAACTAGCGACCCGTCCCGGCTTCGCACGGCTATATTATGCATGTATTATACATATAAACCTTCCTCTTGAATCACTCTATCTATTAAAAAAACCGCATCAAAATCCGTTGCGTAGTTTTAAAGATTTAAGCATACATAGGGATATAGGGACATAGGAACAAAGGGACAGAGAAAGCGACATTGTTTTATACTATGTAGTGATGATAGTGATAGTGAAGTGATGATAATGATGCCACAAAAATATTTGCTCTAGTGTCATTATCCAGGGAGGAAACAGTCGTTGTATGGAGAAGCGATAGGATACCTTTCCTCTTATTTTTTTTTCAAATTCGGCTGCTTCCGCTACGAAATACCTAGCCTAGAGCGCAGGTAAATTATTATAATTATGTTAATATCTATCCAAGGTGGCCATCACGTACGAACAATTTCTGGTACCAAACTTCCTAAACAGCGTTCACTCAAACAGCAAACAGTTAGGAACTGCACTGAGTTTATTAAGTTCTGGTCGCTCTTGCACTATTTACAACTGTTGGACATAGTGCACTTAATTCAGTAGAGTTACTCTTGATTGAAGTCATGTACTTGTGTACGAGCTGTTTTTCCGCAAGGCTGCTTGTCCACAGAAGCGGAGTGAGGTAACGGAGTGCCGCTTCTACATACAGAGTTTTTATGTTGCACAATATTTGTAGACAGTGGACTGGCAGCCAAACTGGAGCGGAGAGAAGTAGCAGAGCGGTGAGCAAGGTAAAAATCCACCAATAGATTTATTTTCTATTTCTAAATCTAATAAAAAACTTATTGCTGGATTTTTACCTCGCTCATCACTCTGCTATACCTTGCTGCGCTCCACTGGACAGG
Source organism: Idaea aversata (assembly GCA_907269075.1). Classification (NCBI taxonomy): domain Eukaryota; kingdom Metazoa; phylum Arthropoda; class Insecta; order Lepidoptera; family Geometridae; genus Idaea; species Idaea aversata. Next base: position 10,184,391 of record OU026106.1, read on the forward strand.
CAGCCTAAACCTTTTTAGTTGGGTTCTGTTTGCGTGAGGATGGAGTAAGCTTGCACGGCACCTATAGGTAGTACCCTCTCAGCTAGCTTAGTCGACCCTGTCCAGTGGATATATTTAAGAAAGAGAGAAAGAAAGTTGAAAATTGTTGTACTCATCAATACTAAGTTGACTAATACTTGTCAATACTTCTGGAGACAACTAAGCCGCGGGTTTCATCACGATGTTTTCCTTCACCGTAAGAGCAACATCAAGATTAATTGAAGAATTACAGTCGGCGCAAAATTAATAAAGTAAAGTCGGCAGCAAAATTGGCGCTAAAGAAGCAGACAACCAAGCGGTGGTAGGCCTTGGCCAGCGGCTTCTAAAACCACCCCCCGGACAAAGCCATTGTGTCAAGTTACTCGTCGCATCATCTTGTCCAGGCATGCTGTTCTACTTCTAGGCATGCTACATCCTCGACCTCATTGCCGCTTTCCATCAGGTGAGATGAGATGAAAATGAAGCCTACCAATATTGTTTATAAAAAAAAAGTATCTTCATTTGTTGTAAAGGCATAGGTACACTTTACCAGAAATTGAGATAATTAATTACTTTCCAGGGTCTAAATCAAATGTCGGTACATGACCTACCCTCGGTTATGCATGCGATGACAACGCTTGCCACTGCTCCAGACTCCTCGCGACTACGACTATTGTAACATAGTCGAAACGTCAAGAAAATTATTACTATGAATTCAGATCAAGTAATTTAAAAAACTTTATTGAGATTACTCTCTGATATCTCAACACTATGTCATGTTTTGACACAAGTGGTCGTTAAGCGAAATCTTGTCCCAAATACAAAGTTAGTCGAGTACTGAGAAATGTATGAGAGGGTACCTGAAACGTTTACTGATTAAAACTTAGCCTTTATTCATAGATGCATTAGATTCTAATTTCGACAATTAAGCTTTATAAAGTTAAAGGACTGGGATTTAAGTGCTTGAGGTTTTCTAAAAGTGCTTAAAGAGATAGCAAGTGAAAAACTCAGTAGTGTAATGGACTTGGTTAGTAGATTAAGTTTTAATTATTATTAATTGGTAAGAAGATTAGTCAAAACTTTTCGTACGGCAACATCTTGTTTCACGCGTAGGATGCGCGTAGGTGAAGTAGACGTGCAGTTAAAGTAACGGTTATGCGTAGCTTCATTTTACGGCAATACCTATTATTGTTGGCGTGCACGTGATATTGTATGCGTCATCTGGACGTGCACTCAACTAATGCGTCATAAGTTACGGCGATCGGGGGGGGCAGCGCTGCAGAAATGCCTGCGTATCTGCAGCACATGCTGAGGCTACACATTCAACACACGACTTTTCAGATACTTACTAATTATTTATTCTCTGTGTATTTACTTTTCTCTGTATTAAATATGTATCTCTCTTATTGTTTCATACGTGTATACTAAGTCGTGTGTTTGTTTGAACTTTTATTCCATTATATTACATCATCGTGTTCCATTTACATAGTTATTTGGAGGGAGAGCAAATAACTATGAAAATAAATGTGGTGATAAGGCGACTATAAATTAACTACTGACGTCAGACGAGTGACACGATCATTTATTATACGACCGTCTTCAGGGAGTAAAAACTTGACTTCAGGGAGTACCCTTGAAATATTTTAAAAAGGTTCCTGCTGGTAATAAGCTCTTATTTTATGAACAGATAACTTATTAAAATACAATAAAATAATGAAATAAACCTGAAAACGTCTATTAAATTGATGGAACACCCTGCATTTGTTTAGATTACGTTATAAACTTTTTTCTATTTTGTTATTTTTAGGGTTGGCATGTATTTTTTATTCTTGAGAGTATATTTTTCCAGCTACAAACTTTCTTTAAAGTTTGGTCTCTTTGTGTAAACTTTGCCTACTTAGTAATAAATGATTTATTTATTATTATTCACAAAAAAGTGTCTGACAAAATATCGTGTGACGTCATGCGCCCCGTTCCCGTTGTGTGACGTCATGCGTCATGGTAACATTAGGAAACAGAGTACTTAACAATAATATCGCTCATTTGGGCGTGTGTTATGGTGGCGAGTGACGAATAGAAGACTTTATAAAGGAAAAAAATATATAAGTAATGGAAAAAATAAACTTCGTAACATAAAGGAATAACAAAAAAAAACTCATTCTTTCATCGTTTTCATAATACGTTATCACGTAAAATTATCGTCCGTAAACCGACTTTACAGACAAACATTTGGTTTTTTTTAGAACTCTGATATCATCACTATCACTATCACTACATAACATAGTATAAAACAAAGTCGCTTTGTCTGTCCCTATATCCCTATGTATGCTTAAATCTTTAAAACTACGCAACGGATTTTGTTGCGGTTTTTTTTAATAGATAGAGTGATCAAGAGGAAGGTTTATATGTATAATACATGCATAATATAGCCGTGCGAAGCCGGGGCGGGTCGCTAGTCTACACTAATTTGATATAGGAGGAAATATTTTTATTTGTAACGTATAGGATCCGAAAGTACTGGACCGATTTTTATGAAACTTAGTACGAGGAGACATTGATTTAACATAGGCTACTTTTTATCCTGATATTCTCACAGAATCGCGCGTTAGGCGGTTGAAACTGCGGTGCTAGTTAGTATATTTAAGGCAAGCGTTCACTTGTCGGTATCGTACGCATCGGACGGATCGCACGCAACGGATCGTAGTATTCTTTGTATAGAAACTCATATAAGTGCGTTTACCAGTACGCACCGTACGCATCGCACATCGGCAATGCCGACACCGTTGCTCCGAGAGGCAACTTTTGCGATGCGTGCCGATGACGTCATACGGAATGCCGACTAGTGGACGCACCCCGCTCGCTCGCTCTACAACGACAAATTGTTCTTCATCGCTTTCCTCCATTCTCACAGTGTCTACACGTGCGCTCACTACGAAAATCCGAATGAACTGGCATCGTCAATCCGTATGCTGGTACTCACCGTCAGTAATCCGTACGCTGCCAAAATAGTGGACGCACTGTGAAAAAATTATCCGTTTGATGCGATCCGTCCGATGCGTACGATACCGACAAGTGGACGCTTGCCTTTATAACAACAAAATAAAAAGAAAATAAACAAATGAACTATTTTTCAGATTGACAGTAAGGGCGTGTTCAGATGACACGCGTGGACCACGCTCCCGCCACGCGCATCACACGCGTTGACCACGCATTGAACACGCTTTGACATTTGTTCTATATATAATTTGAGTCTTATGACATATCAATACATCTCAAATTGCACTTATCCAAGTCCACCCGCTCACGCCCCGCGCCTGCCACGCATTTGAGATCTATTGATGCGTCATAAGACTCAAATTATATTATTATATAGAACAAATTTCAAAGCGTGTTGAACGCGTGGTCAACGCGTGTGATGCGCGTAGTGGGCGCGTTGTCGACGCGTGTCATCTGAACACGCCCTAAAGCAAATATTTATTTAATGAACTGTTTTATAGGAGTTTTAACTATCTGTAATGGAAGTATTAATATTTAGTTTTTAGTTCCGAGCCTAGTGCCAAAAACACAAAATGCAATGAGCACCGCCCTCCCGCCCACTTGAAGAGGCATGCAATGAGGACAAACAAAAGTTAGTATTAGTATTAGTGACACCATTCATAAACCACGACACGTCTCTTGTTCCAGCGTTCAGCGAGGCAACATCTCGGAGAGCGACGTCGTATCCGACGTTTGTCGCCCTTATAGCGCGGTCGGAGTCCAATCCTGATGATGCGTCGTGTAGACGCGAAACACGTGTCGTGGTTTATGAATGGTGTCACTAATACTAATACTAACTTTTGCTTGTCCTCATTGCATGCCTCTTCAAGTGGGCGGGAGGGCGGTGCTCATTGCATTTTGTGTTTTTGGCACTAGGCTCGGAACTAAAAACTAAATATTAATACTTCCATTACAGATATTATGGAGTTCCGAAAAGTAACGCCGGATTCAATCAACGAGTTTTAACTATTTTTACGAAATATTTTGTTTTTAATTAAGGTGGCCCATATTAAGGTACCTTAGTTGATTTAACGGTAGGTATATTTTTAGATCCCTTCGTCTACGAAACGAAACAACATCTTTGGACAAACCTGAGTCTTTAGTCTTTTATTTGACATCCACACTGTCCAGGGCAAGTTATGACTAGCGAAAATAATCCAGGAAAACAATCCAGATATGACGTAAGAGAATAAATAAAAACCGGCCAAGTGCGAGTCGGACTCTCGCACAAAGGGTTCAGTATCATGTTGTATGGGACCCTATTTAATTTTTGTCTGTTTTTAATATATAGCGACAACAGAAATACATCATCTGTGAAAATTTCAACTGTCTAGCTATCACGGTTCATGAGATACAGCCTGATAATAGACAGTGGAGTCATAGTAATAGGGTCGCGTTTTACCCCTTGGGTACAGAACCCTACAAGTAAAATTAGGTATAGGTACTAACGTGTTTTTATTTATTAAATTTTCCTTACAATTTTTCTTCGAAAACTTGAATTGATTCCTTTATTAGGGAGGTAATTCTCAACGCTGTTATTTTCAGAAGTTGATATTACCTACTATTTGCGGCACAAATTGCCTACAGCAATCAAGATCGGTTTTAAACAAACTTCTTAGATACACGAACTTTTAGGTAATTGCTTGTTAAAATTATCTTAGTAGGTAGGTACTAAGGCTTCCATCCCGGGACTCTCGGTCTCGAAAATATCGAGAGTCTCGACGATTTTTTCGTATTTTCGAGACTCGAGACTGCAACTTCCAGTCCCGGGAAAAACGAGACTTTTGAGATTCCAATGAAATAATTATTTTTCACCCTGCTTATGTGGCCACTGGCCAGTGACAACTGGCATGGCATCTGGTAACACTCTAATATAAAAATTACGTTAGTCTGTGGTAATTGCAAAATACATAACCTCATAACATAACATTGTCAGGTGTTACACGGGTCTAGTAAATTTGTAAATTTCTTTGTGTTATTTTTGTAACAAAATAAGGTCCTCTCTATCATAAAATAGGTACATTGAATGCTCTTGTTTTTTTACGACCCCACTACAATAATGAGAAAATCTGATATTTTTTTTATATTCCTTTCATTTTGTTTATTTTCAGTTCACTGTAACATTTTGAAAAATAAATGACCGTATTGAAATATCTTGTATTCACTAACGAAATACCTAATCCCTACCTAGACTACCTACATAAGGACACAGAAATCAATTTTGAAAAAGTCTCGAAAGTCTCGTTTTTCCCGGGAATCCCGGGACTAAAGCGAGTCTCGATATTTTTGTCCCGGGACTGGAAAATATACCGAGACTGGAAGCCTTAGTAGGTACTATATTATTTTGATGAAATCTATTTTTGTTAAGGTTAATAATAGTTATTAAATACTATAATAGATTTAGTACAGGTATTTTCTTGGAAGCTCTGCTAAATCTTAGACCGCATCGTCACCTACATCATATTTTTGAATATATATTTGAAATGGAGCAATTAAAATTATGTGCATGGATCATTAAGGTTAAGGACCAAGGGGGGGAGGGACTAAGGGGGGTTAAAGACTTAAGCTTTATTTATTTTTTTAATTTTATTATTAATGTTATTTGAAATTGTTGTTTACAATAAAGTATTTATCTATCTAAGGTACGACGAAGTAGCATAGTACGTCTTACCGCACAATTTCCATTTTATAAGAAACTAGCGACCCGCTCCGGCTTCGCACGGCTATATTATGCATGTATTATACATTATAAACCTTCCTCTTGAATCACTCTATCTATTAAAAAAACCGCATCAAAATCCGTTGCGTAGTTTTAAAGATCTAAGCATACAAAGTGTAATAGGGACATAGGGACGGCGAAAAGTGACTTTATTTTATACTATGTAGTGAAAAAAAAAATTAGCTGCGCTCCGCAGTTTAACCCGCGTAAGTCCCGATCCCATGGAAATATCAAAATGAAAAGTATATTCCTTCCTCGATAAATGAACTTTTGAACACAAAAAGTTTTTTTTAATTCGAACCAGTAGTTCCTGAGATAAGCGTTTTCAAACAAACTCTAAAGCTTTATAATATTATAGTTTAGATTTAAAATTGATAATGGACATGTCATATAAATAAATAAAAATAAATAAATATTGCAGGACATTCCACACATCGCCATCTAGCCCCAAGCTAAGTAACTAGACTTGTGTTATGGGTGCTAGACAACGGATATACTACTTATATACTTTTCTTTTGTAAATATATACTTAATATACATACAGACACCCAGACCACAGACAAATATCTAAGCATAAATACTTGTCTGTGGCGGGAATCGAACCCGCAACCCTATGTTTGGCAGTCCGGCATGGTGACCATTGTGCCAACTGGGTCGTCATATATATTATTAGGTAACATAATATTTAATTGAGCACATGTGCCTACGTTACCTACGTTCGATTATCTAAATAAAACTGAACCTCGACATTTTGTTAGCTCTTAACAACATGTCAAACTGCATTTTGAACTAAGGCCACCTAATCACATGAGTACCTAAGGCTTTAAAACACTAGAGCCCGATTCCTGAACTCGTTCGCCGACTTATCTGCCGACCACTCTGATAGCTCGCATAATCCATCTATCAATCTGTCATTTTGACACAAGCTTCCGTACGATACGGCAGTATAAATAAATTGTTTACTAAAATCTAGTAACAAAATAAATTTACTACGGCTATCGGACTATGAAATAAGTAGTGACATGTTACATAAGGGATGGGTTTTGTATCGATATTTATTTTATGATATTTTTGCAGCTTTTTTATGAGTCATCGAGTGCGGGCGTTGCGATTTATGTGTTTTTAAGTGGTTTTGTCGTAAGAGATTTTGTGATATGTGTACTTATGTTGTTTATTTAGTACATAGGTAATGTAGAAAATGTATAAATAATAAGTACGTAGTAATAGTCTTAGATCCCTTTAAGAGCGACCTTTACTAATTAATGTATAAAGGACTAGCTATTTTAACCAAATCTGAGCGTAGGTTACATAAATTTAAAGGCACATATCATCAGAACATATTTTAGTCATATAAATTACATACCCGTCAGCATTATTTTACTACAACGCCTAATCCACTCACTAAAAGTTATTAAACTAATTAACTCAAATAAATTGTGCGACCATGAAAAGGTTCAGGCATCATGAAGCCACTGCGACAGAATGAACCACGTTACGTCATTTTATTCCTATTTATAGACACAAAACAGCAGTCAAGATGGCGGAGCCCTGACGTATCCATAACATCAAATGAAGCACTATATTGTTGACTTCCTTCAGTCGTTTTCGTTTTGTCACTGACAGATGGATGAAAAAGTATTGTATATCAAATTAAATATGTCATTAACTATATTTCAAATGGTTTGTCTGAAAAATTTCGGGTCAGAATATAATTTAATTAACAATTTATTTATGTTTTAAACCTTTTACTGGTTTAATCAATAGACAAAATTCCATACCAATCGAAAGTCTGTAGCTTCACTTCACTATCACTACATAGTATAAAACAAAGTCGCTTTCTCTGTCCCTATATCCATAGTATGCTTAAATCTTTAAAACTACGCAACAGATTTTGATGCGGTTTTTTTTCATAGATAGAACGATTCAAGAGGAAGGTTTGCATGCTTAATATAGCCGTGCGAAGCTGGAGCGGGTTGCTAGTAAAGAATATGCAAACGTTAGGTTGATTATTTTTTCAGTCACTTCTCTTGGGTAGGCAGGTAAATCGAAATTAGTCATTTGCACTAGACTGGTTAATGAATTACAGTTAAATTAAAATAAAGAATATGTATTTCATGGATATGGAATTTGTCAAACCAGGGAAAAGTAAAAATTTTTTTTAAATATTTCTGGACGGATTTTTTTTAGACAACCTATTTGCAATATATTTGTTAATCTATTCGTATTTAATTTGATATAAAATACTTTTCATACATTAATCAGCTCGATGAAGGTCGTTGTTAAAGGGATCCCGTACTATAACGTCACTGATTTAATGCAAAAAAATAAACAGTACCTGCGAGTAGGTACTAATTAAGTTGACAGGTTGCCCTGTCAACTACCATTTATTAGTTGGCAGGGCAACCTGTCAACTTAATTAGTACTCGCAGGTACTCAAACAAATCACCATCTTACCCAATAGTTGCATAATACCGTCCTCTGTTCCGTCGTGGTTAAAAATACCTGTACCCGTGGACCACCCAAGTGTTCTGAAGACCGATTTGTCTTAAAAACGATAGTTCAAATTACATTGCAATATCATTTCGATTGCATTACGATTACAAACAAACGAAGCCAAAAGACGCAAACTAACCTTGATACCCCACTCTTACATTCGGTTGTTAATCTTGACTTTTATCCCCATAACTTTCAGACGGCTAAACCGATTTCAATCATACTTAGCAATTCGTAAGGTAGAAATCATGCCCTTTCATTTGATACCCCACTCGAGCATATCTACTTACTTTCTGTTTTTAATCCTGACTTTTATCCCCCATAACTTTCAGACGGCTGAACCGATTTCGATCGAACACTCGCGACTAATTCCCCTTTCAAACAAAAAAACTAAATCAAAATCGGTTCATCCGTTCGGGAGCTACGATGCCACAGACAGACACACACATAGACACACAGACGAATAATTGATAACCTTATCCATTTTTACAGTCGATTAAAAATACCCCTACCCGTGGTCGACCCAAGTGATCATAGGAGGTGGACCATACAAACTGATAGTAAACTACGTATCCTATGATATATCAGCGTTACATCTTGACTAATGGCATCGAATGCAAAGTTATTCACTTCCCTGACACGGAGCAGACTTGCCTGTGATTTAATACGCTACGTTCTCGAACATGAATTGAATTTACACTGTTCTATTTCTTTGAGAGTTGGGTATTATTTAATCGGTGTTTTTATCCGACTTAAAAAAAAAGAGGGTGGAATTGATTTTAATGATTATTTTTACATTGAAAATGTTTTTGTTACAAAGGCTTATTTGGTCTCAATTTAGTCCTATACTAATTTGGTAAAGATCTTGGGGCCCGGCTATGAAATGTCAATTATTTTGAAGCAAAAATGCCATAATTTTTGATCAAAAGAATATTCTTCTCATTGGTGAGCTCGTTCCGAAGTCACGCATCGTAACTTAGTTTTTAAAACGCTTCTAAGTCATATCAAGCAAATTGTATGATTCCAAATGAATAATAGAGTTTGAGTTTTTTTGAGTTTTTGCACCCCAGCGAGACTGAATTCGCGACCTCCCGTATAGGTGTGATACTAACTACTACGCCACGCGGTCAAGTCTAAATAATACCCCGGCTACACGCTCCGTCTTACCTGTGAGCTTGCCTGCACAAACCAGTTTGCACAGGTAAGCGCGTGCGTGTGGACGCTAAGCTCGCGCAGGCGGCCTGCGTAATCGTTGACATGCTGAAGATTGGACTGCGCGGGCTTGGTTTGCACGGTTTTGCCTGCAAGCTTACTTGAGCGAGTGGCAGGTTATTCAAGCCGCGCTTCAGTCCGTCTAATTTTTTTTTGACGACGCATGTTAAAAATGAGTGATGTACGCAATTATTCTAGGGAATTTTTAATAAAATTGATTTTATAGAATTGTACAAATCGTTGCCGGCGTTGTGGAAAATTAAAAGTAGGTAAAGAATATTCCGACAGGAACTTTTCTTTTGTTTTGGCTTTTGTATTTGTGGCTTTTTACAAGTAGGTAAACAATATTATAAGGCTGCGTTTAAAAAAGCTCTTGATGCCACATCGTGCCGTGACCAGCTCTCAAAACATTATGAGGTTTGCACAGTCCAGTTTGCGCGAGCCTACCTGCATGTATGGCCACTGCACGGTGTTCCGTCTTTTTGTACAGTCATGACTGCACAAACTGGCCTGCGCAGGCAAGACGGAGCGTGTAGCCGGGCCATTAAGATGTGCATTTCATTTGTTTGTTTTACGAATTAAGTTTCGTTAGCGACTTCTCTTGTAGTTGGTAAGTTCATTAATCTAACCCAATGGAAATGGTGGTGGTGGTCGATTTTGATGCATTTTGCCCTCAATTTGCCTTAAGTTTTTAACCGACGAAAAAAAAAAAAAGAGGTTCTTAATTCCACGCGTATTATTTTTTTTTGTATGATCATGTAGGTTGGGGATGACTCAAAGGCGGCTCAGCCGATTGAGATGATTATTTTTATAGAAGAAAGAGAATAAGTACCTACCTTTCATAAAGTAAATAATGTTTCATAAAGGTATCCCCTTGAATAAAAATTCTGGCCCACGCACTTAAAATAATAATCGGACATGCAAAATAATTCCAAAAATACCTAGTCTTTCTAAATGCTGGCATAAATATTGCTGGCGAAAACAATTCATAGATTTCTCCCCGGAATTGGTAATGTAGTAATTTAAAATTATCTATCTTTCAGTTTCGTCCATTTTAAACAGCGCCATCTACCGAAATATAGGTACTGTTAGATATAAGTAAGTAGGTACTTTAAAATCCTTCATTAATTTAAACTTTCGCAAATAAAAAAAGATTTCTCGGAAAATAAACTAATCATAAGAAAGTATAGAATTTAGCTTTTAACTGGCTTCATCATAAAACACCTAATTAAAACTTGACGGTATTTTTCTTTTTTGTTCCGAATTTTTTCGTAAGTAGTCAGAAAATGTTTTTTCCTTGCTCGTCAAACATAAGTACTCCATAACATTAAATATCTATTTTCTTTATACTTTGAAATAAAGAGCCGTAAAGTAAAGCTATGGCGTCTTATGTCATAGTTTGTACACGCTTATTGTTGCCACCTAAGAACCACTAGGAACCTTTTCTATTTTGAAGTGAAAACGTCTACGGTACGCATATTTTTAGATGAGATAAATATCTGAACTCACGACACCGTTACGAGACGCAGCTACATGTGTGCATTTATACATGTACGTATATTTTGTACTTAGTCGTTTAGTAAATAAGTTGTTTTTTATATTAAATATACCTAAGCTTTTTTTAATTAGTTTTTTTTTATATATAAGTTTTCACTTTTGTCGGCACTCCAGGGGCCTTATTCTACTATTTTGCATTAAAGGATTTACCATTGTCATTATATTGAGATTGTGACTTTATTTGGTATTCTGCTAAAGTTTTAATAACATCGCAATAGAATCCCTATGGAGTCTCAATGGAATGGTAATAGATATGTTGCAGGTGTTGCCTAGCAACATGGTATATGTTGCTAAGCAATATACCGTTTTGACAACTATCGAGATTCCATTGAGCCACGATTCTAGAGCAGAATACCAAAGTGATTCAGTGGTGTGTCAGTGGTGTTTCGATAGAATAGTTAACATTAAGAGAATACCAATTTGACATGTAATGTCATATTTTTGACATTAAATGTCTATTACGATTCTATCGACACTATATTAAAACACTATTGTGTTAGCAGACTTAGCACCCCTGGAGTGCAACCGTTTTTTTTATTATCTTACTAGCGACCCGCCCCGGCTTTGCACGGCTATATTATGCATGTCTTATACATATAAACCTTCATCATAAATCACTCTATCTATTGAAAAAAACCGCATCAAAATCCGTTGCGTAGTTGTAAAGATTTAAGCATACATAGGGATATAGGGACAGAGAAAGCGACTTTGTTTTATACTATGTAGGTAGTGATAGTGATAGTGAAGAACACCTACAGCTAATACTACAAACTAAAATAATCTATATTAGATGGACCTACTGGCCAATATGATGTGCCCCATATCACGGCGCTGTAGAACCTTGGAAGGCATACGTGGAACTGAAGCCTACACGTAGATGCCCTTTACAATAATAAATTCAATAGCAAAGTATGATGTAGACACCAAACCAGCAATAACAATAAAATACAGCCGAAGACAACCTCCGGTTTGTATAGAACTATTGATAAACTACAGGAGAAAACTACTTGGTCCAATGTGATGGGATGGCAGTGGACTGGATACTTGGGAACTATGGTTACTATGGCGCCTGCTGTAACAATGTCCGACAAACACGTAAAAATAGCAGATGGAGACTCCACCTTTCAGACTGGGCAAGATTACAGTAAAATGGCACCAGGAACGTAAACGGCTAAATAATGGAAAGTCTTCACTGAATTCTTCCAAACTTCTTCTCGTATAGTGGTGTGGCTCACCTATTGTTAGAGTTTTCAGATCGCCTTCAGGCCTCTAATTTAACCTAACGACTGCTACTAGAGGTAGCAACCGGGACCAACGGCTTATCGTGCCTTCCGAAGCTCGGAGGGGCTCAAGAAAACACACTTTTGCCACACTATTAGTTGGCCACCCTTCGAAGTAATGACCGCGCCAGGCGTCGCTTAACCCGCGAACGTCGCTTAGCTGTGAGCCTCCTCAATTTTAAACCATCACTCGTAGTTCAAGCCTTATTATTATTCATTTTGTGGTCGTATAATAATATACCTCCTTTAATTCCACATAGTAAACTAAGCACCCAACTTTAAACTAAGTAAGTAAGTTTGTTTGTTTCTTATCTTAATTAGCGTAGGTCTTGCATTAAGTTGCCAAGTTTAAACTTACGAGTAACTTAGAACTTAATTTCAAATTCTTTGATTAAATTGTTTTGTAAATATACTTACATTGTGACTGGAATTTAATTTTGTTTAATGTTGACAATTAAGATGACAGACAGACAGTACGATCCATACGATCGCTTCTATTTTTGTTGGGAATTAATTAATAAACAAACAAAAGGAAATGTTTTTCATCAAATTAAAAGCATATAGCATAAGCGTATTTTTTTTTGATTAAATTTATTTATTTATATATTTTTTTATTTATTTTTGTAGAGCTATTTGGACGTATTGGTATTAAAATAATTTATCTATCGGTAATAAATAGGGGTTAAAATTATTTTTTTCTGATATCCTATTGGGAAAATGTCAGTAGTATCTTAGCATCATAACATATCGATAATTTATTGATAAAAATTAAGTTAAGTTTAGAATCTTTGATTGGTAGTAAAATATACCGTTAACAAAATGCGTCACGAAAGAGGTTTAACTTATTTAACCTTGGTCTTAGAACGTAAACGTAAATTGGCTCTTTTTCAAATATCCCTTAAAAACATTGTATCTTGTGGAATTGATAACCGGAACAAAAAATTCATGAGTTTCTTGTAGCTTCTTCTCATTGAAGGATGAGTTTCAAAATATTTTCTTCGTTTTTGAGACGAATTATGAGAAATAATATTTAAAAAATTAGAATTTTCCTTTTTAACAAAAAGGTTAAATTGGCTACATCTGTAAGAATTTGTTTCCGGACTATTTGCTCCCTGGTTTTTTTTCGATTTGGTCGTTTTAGTCAAATGAAAATTATGATTTAAAGACTAAATGCCTCTTCACTATCACTACATAGTCACTACTAGTATAAAACATAGTCGCTTTCTCTGTCCCTATTTCCCTATGGATGCTTAAGTCTTTAAAACTACGGAACGGACTCTGATGTGGGTTTTTTTTTATAGATAGAGTGATTCAAGAGGAAGGTTTTTATGTATAATACATTACATGCATAATATAGCCGTGCGAAGCCGGAGCGGGTCGCTAGTATAAAATAAAGTCACTTTTTGCCGTCCCTATTTCCTTTTGTATGCTTATATGTTTAAAACTACGCAACGGATTTTGATGCGGTTTTTTTTAATAGATAGTGATTCAAGAGGAAGGTTTATGTGTATAATGCATGCATAATATAGCCGTGCGAAGCCGGGGCGGGTCGCTAGTTTACTGATAAAAATCAAAGTAATCAAAATTTTGTGGGTAGTAAAATATAGCGTTAACAAAAAGCGTCACGAAAGAGGATTTAGCTTATTTAACCTCTTTAGTAAAATCATCTCCTTGAAGTACGGAACCATGACAGAACCCTATAAATTCCCATATCTATAACTGCAGCACAACTGTCATGGCCTAACTTTTGAAAATGTTCTAAACAAAGCCTCGTATTCCGTTCACATACAACATTTTGTTTGTTCAAACAATTTGAATTTTAAATTAAGTTCCGTTTTGAACTGTTGACGGTTCCCGCTTAGGCCTTTCCTTTATACTGAAATATATAATAGATTATGGTCCCGTGAAAATATCGAAATAACAAGATTATTTTTATTCTTTATTATCTACTAGCGACCCGCCCCGGCTTCGCACGGCTAAATTATGCATGTATTATACATATAATATACCATGCCGGACTGCCAAACAAAGGGTTGCGGGTTCGATTCCCGCCTCAGCCAAGTATTTATGCTTAGATATTTGTCTGTGGTCTGGTTGTTTCTATTTATTATAAGTATATATTTACAAAAAGAAAAGTATATAAGTAGTATATCCGTTGTCTAGCACCCATAACACAAGTGTAGTTACTTAGCTTGGGGCTAGATGGCGATGTGTGGAATGTCCTGCAATAATATTTATTTATTTATAAACTTTTCTCTTGAATCACTCTATCTACTAAAAAAACCCGCATCAAAATCCGTTGCGTAGTTTTAAAGATCTAAGCATACAAAGGTTTATGTAAATCGATACTTTGCACTGGTCTGGTTAATGAATTAAAGTTATGTTCAAATAAAGATTATCTATTTCATTGGTACGGAATTTGTCTAGTAACCAAACCAATGAAAAGTTTAAAAACAAAACAAATAAATTTATAAATCATTCTGGACTGATTTTTTTTAGCAATATATTTATTGGCCTATTTAATTTGATTTTAAATACTTTCCATCCATTTAAACAGTTCGATGAAGGTCGTCCTTATAGGGATCCCGTACTTAAAATACTAAAAAAAAATCTAAGATGATGGTGGATTTACATATTATATAAAGCTACTTTATATAATATGTAAATCCACGGTCAAAAGTCTCTGCACATCGTAACATTTACAATCCTGTGCAACACTATTTGAACATTATAACAACGTAACCTGTGGATCGACCCCACGTCGGTTGGTGTAGCGTGTGGCTTATACCTCTCGGCCAACTAAAGACATAGCTAACAATTGCCATGTTGAAAATAATAATCACACTGAGTAGTTTTAATTTTTTTTTTTACTTGATGATAGTATTCTTGTAGCAACCTGATCATATACTTACTTATGACCCTTACTGTACCTAGGTATAATTTCGTGCCAATTCTGTTATTTTTCACAAAGCCGAGAGGTAGGTGTGTGGGTAAGTATTTGAACAGTAGTAATCTCATCTAATGGTAGAAGTTTCCTCGTTAATGTCAAATACCTACAATTGTTATGTGGAGGCCGCCCGCTACACATCCCCTCGCGGTGGCGACGCAAATTTGAAGATGGGGCGATTTTCCGGGCTATTTGTACACAGCTTGATGCTGTGCTGTTTGGATTCCTGTGGAATAGCCCCGAAAATCGCCCTATCTTCAAATCCAAACAACACAGCATCAACCCACACGGAACCCTACGGGTGCGTACAAATGACACGCGTTGACCACGCGCCCACCACGCGACCACCACGCGCATCTCACGCGTTGACCACGCGTTGAACACGCATTGTTTGTTCTGTAATTTGAGTCTTATGACACATCAATAGATCTAAAATTGCATTTATCAAGTCCACCCGCTCACGCCACGCGCCTGCCCCGCGCCCGCCCCGCGCGTGCCTCGCGCGTGCCTCGCGCACGCCCCGCGCCTGCTTGCAGAAATGCAATTTGAGATCTATTGATGTGTCATAAGACTCAAATTACATATAGAACAAATTTCAACGCTTGTTCAACGCGTGGTCAACGCGTGTGATGCGCGTGGTGGACTCGTGGTCAACGCGTGTCATCTGAACGCGCCCTAATAAAATCCTTAGTATATTGAATACATAAAGGAGCACATACTATGCGAATGCGACGTCTTAACAGCGAAGCGTAAGAGCCTCCTTGGGAATGCGTATCCCAAACCAGAGGAATATAGGTATCTTCCTCTCAGTGGCATCACCGCGTTAATCGACCACTTCTTCAAAGAGTAAGAAACATTAAGGTAGGGGTAAACACAAAAGATCCCATTGGGTCAAAGTGTTGCTGGCTCTTTGTCAGCCCGCCGTACTAAAAGATAAGATATACTACCTAATGATTTATTTAGTGTTCCGTACCCAATGGGTAAAATACGGGACCCTAATGACTTCTAGAACTGTGATAGCTAGACATACACTAGGTCCGACTCGCACTTTGCCAGCTTTTTTATTTTAAATTGTGCGTTAGCGTCAAATCAAATCAAATCAAATCAAAAAATCTTTATTTTTTTGGATGCTT
The DNA here is from genome assembly GCA_907269075.1 of Idaea aversata. Lineage (NCBI taxonomy): Eukaryota > Metazoa > Arthropoda > Insecta > Lepidoptera > Geometridae > Idaea > Idaea aversata. The sequence goes on from OU026106.1 coordinate 10,200,786, forward strand.
AATACTTAAAAGTATACAGGACCACGTAAAATCGTCTTAAAAACTAAGTTAGGATGTGTGCCTTCGGAACCAATGAGAAGAAGGCACAAGAAACTCATGGGGTTTTTTTTTTATATTTTTTTTTTCATGTGGTCACGCTCACAAAGGTCAATATTACAGTATTTGAAAGTATTATTTGAAATGGAGCAACTAAAGTCATGTCCATGGGTTCTTATCATTAAGATAAGACGAAGTATCATAGTATGCCTTACTGCACAATCTATGCTTTATAAAAGTTTTGAACCTGTTAATGGACATGTCATAACATCTTTAGGTAATTTATTATAATAGAGCACACATGTACTATTAAACGACCTGTTTATTTTCCGGAGCCTACTACCGGGCACGGTAAGTTCACCCTTATTTCTTAAATTGAAATTATGAATATCGCTGTTTTTACGAAAAATGTCAGGAATTTTGTGAACGTAGAGCAAGTTTTCGTAGATATATTGTGAATAGAGCGTAAATATATTTATCTCTTTAAATTTTTCTCTAAGTGATTCCCTGGGGCCCATTTTGTAGATAGCTCGGACACATGAAAATAGCATCAATATCTGCAGCACACCCCCACAGTAGGATGCCGTACGACATGACACTGTGGAAGTAGCCGAAATAGACTAGGCGAGCAGTCTCAATGTCCGTGTATTCGCGAATTTTCTTAACGGCGTAAGCGGCAGAACTAAGTCTATTGGACAATGCTTCCACATGCGGGCCCCACTGAAGCTTAGGACCTAAAGTTATACCTAGAAAGACAGCCTTACTGACTAATTCAACTTCCTCATCATTAATTTTTACAACAGTTTTTACTTGTTTTACATTTGGAAGTGTGAACCGAATTAATTTAGTTTTGGATCCATTCAGTAATAAATTATTGGAATTGAACCAATCAACTATTCTAGAGAGAGCATTGTTCACATCGTCAACGTTGGACTGACGCCTTTTAACCTTGAACACCAAGGAGGTGTCATCTGCGAACAACACTATCCCATGGTTGTCCCTAACAAGGTAAAGTAAGTCATTTATATAAACTAAAAACAGGAAAGGTCCTAATATGGATCCTTGAGGAACCCCCATTGCTATCGCAGATCCGGGGGATCGTTTCCCGTTAACATCAACACTCTGGACCCTACCGCTCAAATAAGAAGAGATAAGATCCAGGGCGCCGTCCCTAATACCGTAGTGGTGTAGTTTCATGATCAATGTATTATGTTGAACGCAATCAAATGCCTTGGATAAGTCACAGAATATGCCATACGCATTATGTGACTCCTCCCAAGCATCAAATATGTTTTTAATTAACGTTATACCCGCATCAGTAGTCGAGCGCCCCTTACTAAAACCGAACTGTTTATTATGTAAGATATTATTATCATGGAAATGTTTCAGTAGTTGCTTTAAGATAAGTTTTTCAAAAATTTTACTTAACGTGGGTAGTACTGATATTGGTCTAAAATTGGAGGGGTCTGAGGTACTACCAGATTTAAACAGTGGAACTACTTTACTCAATTTCATTAAATCAGGAAACACCACAATCTATACATCGATTAAATATAATGACTAGTTCTGGTATAATCAGTTCAATAATTGATTTAACAATCGGGACAGACATCCCCCATAGATCTTTAGTTTTCTTGAGATTTATTTGCATAAGCACTACACTAATGTCATGATTTTTAACATATTGGAATTTAAATGTTTTATTACAATTTGGTACATTCGTTTTTAGCAAAGCTTCTGCAATGGGGGTAGAAGAATTTAAAGCCTTCGTCAAAGTAATAGCTACATTACCGAAAAAAATCTCAAATTCGTTTGTGATATCTTGATCATTATTAGTTGTATTTCCATTAATAATCAATTTAAACTCGGTGTTTTTGGCTGCGACTCTCCCTGTTTCAGCGTTAATTACTTTCCATGTAGCTTTTATTTTATCATCACTAGTTTTAATCACAGATTTAATGAAGAGAGATTTTGCCAAAATACACACTCTTTTAAATATCCTTGAATAGTTTCTAACGTAGGCTCCAAACTCCTCTGATGTATTACATTGCATTGAATATAATGCGTGCATTGAAGATGCGTCCATAGTACTCTATAGTCCATAGAGAAACGATTTTATCCCTGTTTATTATAGGATTTATACCACCGAATTAAAATAAATCCGATTAAATAAGTTTTGGTTTTATTTTTTGTTTTAGTTATCTGTATGCTTTCATATCTGAAACCAAAAACATAAATCTCGAAATAAACTCAAAACTAAAACATAAAATAAAATTACCTACAAACTAAAAATGTGAATCTGTTATTTAAAATCTAAATTCCCAACAAGTTTTTAAAAAATAAGGCCCGAAAATTTATTTACTTATAGTAAATTTTTTTTATTCAGCCTCAGTTTTAATAGCTGGACTACAGAAAGAAGATTAAACATAAATACGATCCATTTTGGGGGTTAAAGAGGTGTTACAAATATACAGTATTTTTAAATAATAATTAAGTTCTCGTTACCTAATGATACCAGTCAATAAAACAGGCAAAGGAGGTTTATAACGTTTTATAAACCAGATTTTTTACGCTATTTAAACAAATATCTTTTAAAAAGTAAACGCGCCAAGGAAGAAGTGAAGCGAACATCAATTGATTTCTGATGGGAAAATTGTGAATATTCTTAGAAAATGTTATTGCGGCTTCCTTTCTAAAAGTTACTTTATATTTAGGCCATTTGCAGAAAGTATGGCATTGATAGAAATTGATTTTTAAAAATTTTAACAGAAAACTTAAGTTTAGTTTCAAATTGTGTCATAAAGCATGCGATACACTGCAGATCTGCAACCACAGTTCCGGTAACCACTGCTTACATTGCAGTACAACCAAGGAGGTACGACCAAAGTCTACACTGATACACTGCAGACCTGCAACCATTGTTCGGGCAACCACTGTTTACACTGCAATACGACCAAAGTCACCTTGGTAGATTGGACATTTTTCACTGCAATATGGTAACCGATTAGGGTCGTTGGCGTATGGGGTCCTTACGCCAACGACCCTAAGTGCTGCTAAATAGTTATTACCGCACCGGTCGTCTTCGTCGGTGAAAATTGTTGATTGTTACGAATGTGTTTTGTTTTTCTCAAAAGTGCTGAAACGAAATTGTAGGTGAGATTTCTACAAGTTTCAGACAAAAATTTAATTTATTTATATTATTTTTTAATGAGTTGTTTAAATCGCTACGTCTCACAACATGTGACAAATAAACAATGTTTGAACTGAAACCGACGAATTTATGAGATTAAAACTCTAACTGAAATAGTTGTTGAACTAGGCATTAGGTTGATATACAACCTGAAGTGGTATAAGAGCATTGCCCTTATGATATTCGTCCATTTTACGAGAATATCCTGCTCAGCGACGAATTTAAGAGATTAGAACTAACTGAAATCATTCCCTATTCATACAGCGAGGGAATAGACCCAGTTGCCTGTGTCTGTCTTTCCTGACGTGTACAATTTGAGGGTCTTCAAGTAGCGAGTGAATAGGTATCTTCTAGGGGCGCGTGCTACATCTTAAGCCGCATCGTCACCTACCTTATGGCAGATGTGAAAATGGTCAAACGCTTACTTAATGTTTGTAAAAAAAAATGGGTGCGTGTACTTATGTACGCGCGTGAGAAGTTATACTTCTTTGGCATTATTAAAAAAAAAAAAAAAAAAAACTCGTCCGACAAAAAACTCGTCCGGCAAAAAACTCGTCCGACAAAAAACTCGTCCGACGAAAAGTTCGTCCGACAAAATACTCGTCCGACAAAAAACTCGTCCGACAAAAAACTCGTCCGGCAAAAAACTCGTCCGACAAAAAACTCGTCCGACAAAAAACTCGTCCGACAAAAGACTCGTCCGACAAAAAACTCGTCCGACAAAAAACTCGTCCGACAAAAAACTCGTCCGACAAAAAACTCGTCCGGCAAAAAACTCGTCCGACAAAAAACTCGTCCAACAAAAAACTCGTCCGACAAAAAACTCGTCCGACAAAAAACTCGTCCGGCAAAAAACTCGTCCGACAAAAAACTCGTCCGACGAAAAACTCGTCCGACAAAATACTCGTCCGACAAAAAACTCGTCCGACAAAAAACTCTGGACTGGAAAAGGATTGTCAACACAATCAATAAAGTTCAATTTAGATTTAAACAACTTCTTCCGTGAGAATTTTGTGTGACGCTTTTGTAAAATTTCACTCTCATCATTTTTTCATAACGCGCCTAAAGAAGTATAACTTCAAAAAGACAATCCTTGAAATACATTCTAGCGCCATCTATAGATTTTTATTAGACAAAAACAAAAGATTTTGGTGACTATTGAATTACCTACAGTGGACGTCTACTTTTAGCTCAAGACTCCAGACTAATTCAATCGTTGACTCCTTAAGGATGAAGGGTTTAATTTTAGAAGAAAGTTTTTTATTACTTTTGATTATATTGCTCGTGAAATAAATTACAAACCTACGCTGAAGATTAATTCTATTTTGCAACTTTAAGTAGTAAAAGAGCATTTTTTGAGATTAAGTAATTATGTTTTGCAACTTTAAGTGATAAAAGGGTTCTAAAACTAACCAACTTCGCTGATATCTTCTTTTTGGACCATTTAAATAAAAGCTTGTGTTAAATTTGACGTCTTATAAAAATAGAAATGCTCACGTTCCGTTACTAACAAGGTAATACTTGACATATCGTATATAACTTGACATTTTACATACTTCACGTATGTAAAAAGTCAAGTTATGTTGACATGTTAAGTAACCATAGCAACGTATTATTTCATCAATGTTTTCTTGTGACGTTATCACGTAAAATTATCATCCGTAAACCGACTTTAACCATTGGTTATCAGCTATTGCATAGATTTTATCGCGGGCCTTGGGCGCGGCGACCGAATCAAGAAATTCCGTAACGAAAATAAAACCTAACACCCCCGACAAAATGACGGACTATTGACGGACGACAAGTGACGGACGACAAATGTCGGACGACAAAATACGGAGGACTATTTTTTACCATTAGTTGGTATATTTTTACCCCTATAAAATTAATTTTCCAAAAATGCTTTCTTAGTCTTAAAAGTGACCCCTATGCGAAATTTCAAACTCGTAACAAAACAATAAACAACAAACAGTAAGGCCTTTCCGAAAGCTATTTGAAAAGAAATACCTACCAAGATAAAAACACCCTTAACAGCCAATTTTGTGAGTTCGACACGGAGAGAAAGTTAAAAATGGTTATAATTTTTTTCCCTTTACCGTTATAAAATGTGCTATTTTTCTTCTGAAGCCCACTGTAGGGTGAGTTGGGCATGCATGGGACCAATATCTTTTTATACAGACTTCAAAAATAAAAAAGGAGGAGATTCTCAATTTGATTGTATGTATATTTTTTGGCTGTACAGTATGAAAATATCATCTATAATAAAAATGACCACAAGTAAAAAAACCCATTTTCTTGTGTCTTCTTCTGATTTGAGGACGCGTTCCGTAGTTATACATCCTAACTTAGTTAAGACGTATACCTATTGTAATTAGGGTTCCGTACCCAAAGGGTAACTGGAACCCTTTTACTAAGACTTAACTGTCCGTCTGTCTGTCACCAGGATGTATCTCATGAACCGTTATAGACAATTGAAATTTTCACAGATTATGTAATTTTGTTGTTTTTGCTTGTTGTCAATTTGTGTTTAATTTTATGTTTTTTGGTAACTAGCGACCCGCTCCGGCTTCGCAGGGCTGTATTATGCATGTATTATATCTAAAAACCTTCCTCATTAATCACTCTATCTATTAAAAAAAACCGCATCAAAATCCGTTGCGTAGTTTTAAAGATCTAAGCATACAAAGGGAAATAGGGACATAGGGATGGCGAAAAGTGACTTTATTTTATACTATGCAGTGATATTGAAGGTAATTGGTTTATCCACTATAAAAAAATTAATTTTGACTCAATCTGTTGTCGGAAATGACAATTTTTATTTTATAAAAACGAATAAGGGTTCAACTTTCCCCAGTTGCCCCTATATCCACGGAACAGAAAATTGGGTAAGTTTGAATGATCGAAGCTTCCTCCGAGATTGTAACATGAACCATTCTTTACTCTAACTTTGTATAATTTTTCACTGAAATGCCAACTTGATTCAGGTGAAGTTCATTTTGTGTTTTTTGAAGTTACCTACTTTTAGATTATTTGTCTATTATGAGATAATATTTGTTTTTTTTTTTACTTTTGGGAAGTTCGAGAAGGCTTTCAAATCGTTTAAGTTCATTACGTTTCACTATCACTATCACTATCACTACATAGTATAAAACAAAGTCGCTTTTTCTGTTCCTATATCCCTTTGTATGCTTAAATCTTTAAAACTACGCAACGGATTTTGATGCGGTTTTTTTTAATAGATAGAGTGATTCAAGTGGAAGGTTTATATGTATAATACATAGATTAAAAGAATTGGGTTAGACTGTCAAAAGAGTAAGGGGATCGGACCGGAATGATAAAGTTTATAGTGGATCAGATCGGAATTAAAAAATAATAATAACCGGCAAGAGTGGATCAGCTCAGGGGATCCGACCGGAATAACTCAATTATCTACATCCTTTTTCCTAACATTCGTTACATACGCCGCATAACGTTACATCTATCACATTTGGTTTTTGCAAGTAGGTCCACACAATCACTCACTCACCCACCCACTTACCTTTTTGCAAGTTCCGCAAGGTTCACAGACTCACTCACTCACTCCCACTCACCCACTCAAACACTCTTCTAACCGCATTAAACACGTTAAAAAAAAAACTGGTTGCCTGTAAAGTCGGTATACGGGCGAAAGTTTTACGTGACAACAACTGTGCTCGAGTGGAAGGGACGCGTGCCTTTCACTTTTTATGTCTGTCTCTCTCGCTCTTAGGCGGGCTAACCATGCCCGCGTGCCTCTCACTCGCTCTCATTGTGAGCGCATAACGTGAGCGGAGCGTAACGCAGTTTCTTGAAGTGTCACCCGGCAAACCAATTTATAAGACGTTGTCACGTCAAAATCCTAAAAAAATAAACCATTCTCCATTAAAACCAATTGAAATAAGCACTCGTACAAATAACCAGTTTATGAACGAATTTCAAACAGAAACAAATTAACATTTAACTGGAAAAAAAAGTATTTCTAAGCCCTTTTTAAACCCCTGTTTGTTTTGTGAAAGATTAACTTTTTATAGGTATAAAATCTAAATATATAAAACTCAAAGTCCTGACTGACGGAAAGTAATATGTCAACGCACAGCTTAAATCAATGGACAAATCTGGTTAAAATGTATTCATATTATAGCTGTTATGACGTAGACATCCGCTAATAAAAAATAGTTGTCTGTAAAATCGGTTTACGGACGATAATTTTACTAAATTTATTAATAAAAATTATTAATAAAAAGGAAAAGCAGCAGGTCGATGCGCGAAATACTTACAGGTAGTTTGCGCACGACTTGCAGCGATGGTTTATTCACACTGATACGGCGTTTGGTGGGGGGGCAGCGGACGGCCTGGGCCGCAGGAGGAGTTAAATTTCATCTATCCACGTCATTTTTCCTTTTTCTTGGTCACTAATTGCAATCATATTACGTGGCGTCACGTTTTATAACCTTTTAATTTGAAATGTCAAATCCAACTGACAGTGACGTCTCCCTATTGTATTTTTTATTTTTTTTTTTTTTTCTTACTTCGGGCAGTTCCTTCTTCTTTTTTAAGCTATTTAGTACTCAGTATATGTATCATACAAATATAATTATTTATTTAACATCATTTTCTTATTCTATTTTATTTCTTTATTACCTTATATATGTAATTATTTTGCTATTCTACTTATTTATTGTTTGGGTGTGTATGCGGGAGCTAGAGACGATGCACGACGGCAGCGGGTTTGGCTGGAAGACCAGCGCTGCAGCCAAGTTATACTTGTCTGTGGCTTACAGCTGAGGTCGACCCATTTGGGCAGCACATGGCTTCTTAAATATTCATAAGTTAAATGTATGCTTTTTTTTCCTTATTTCTTCGTTGTATATGTTACCTATTTCTTTGTGTGTGTAAATTTAAAAGTTGTCGTGTGCCTGTACCAAATAAATGCTTTTCTTTCTTTCTTTCTTTCTAAATTGAGATTCCTATAAATATCTTTTTTTTTGTTTTTTTTTTCCTTTTTATTTTTTTCCATTTTATAAGTCTGTTATTCATCACTCGTCACCATAACACAAGCCCAGATAAGCGATATTATTATTAAACAATATAATACAAGCACGAGACGCGTGACGTTTACCATGACGCCGTCATGGTACTCGAACATGACGGTGTCTGTTACCCGAAACAGACACTTTTTTGTGAATGCAGGTGTTCCATCAATTTCTTAGACGTTATCACGTCAAAGATGTTACAAACAAACAAACATAATTACTCCAAGATAGGCGAGAAAGTGGATTTGGGATGGTTGACTGTGACTCAAGCGGTTGACCCATTTGGGATAAGTCACGACTTTTTTTCTCTTCTTTTTTAGGGTTCCGTACTAAACGATAAAAATGGGACTCTTTTACTAGGACTCCACTGTCCGTTTGTCTGTCATCAGGCTGTATCTCATGAACCGTGATAGCAAACAGTTGAAATTTTCACTAATGATGTATTTCTGTTACCGCTTTATCAGCAAATCTACTTCATACAGAATCATGAAGCAGATAACCAGTACAGAATAATATAATGGTACGACTCGCACTTGGCCGGTTTTTTAAAGTTTTTTTTTTTCAATTACTGTCTTTTTTACTGTTCCTAACTATATTATGTTTAGTCTCAAATAAACAATTATATTTTTAAAAATCCCCTACTCGAATGAAGTCGCGTGTGTAAGCTAGTTACCTATATAATTCGTTTTCTATTGTTAACGTGTGAACAAAGTCATTAATGGTTTTTACAGTGCTTTGTTATATTGAGTATTAATTGATACAAACATGAGCTTTTTCCTGAAGTATAGATCAACAAAAATACCTTTTCATTTGATCGATTCGACTTATAACCGGCTCAGTAGCAACTGGACAAATTCTCAACTAGACAGATTTGCAACTAACCAGATTCGCATCTGGACAGAGCACAGTCGTGTGTTTTTTAAAATAAACTATGAAAACATAGGTTTTGAATTTTAAGTATTCATTCAAGGAAAACAAAACATCCTTTTCTAAAGTCGGTTAAAAACTTCAAAGTCTATTCAAAGTGATTACCACACGAGATTTAATGTTTACAAATAATTAACATACAAAACATTGCCTAATTTCATCATAATTGTAAAATAATATCGGATCTAAAATTTCTACTGTTTCCTTTATTAATAACATAAATATTATGGTTTGATGTATTTAGGTACAATATCATTGGAGAAACAAAAACGAAAGTTAAAATTTAAATGATATACCTACATCGAAATCAATCACAACCAATTTTTTTAGGGTTATATTTGGTAAATTATAACGTTATTTCCGATCCCGAATTTTGGAAAAAAGCATCCCATGTCCTTCTCCATCACTAGCGACCCGCCCCGGCTTCGCACGGCTACATTATGCATGTATTATACATATAAACCTTCCTCTTGAATCACTCTATCTATGAAAAAAAACCGCATCAAAATCCGTTGCGCAGTTTTAAAGATATAAGCATACAAAGGGACATATGGATATACAGACGGCGAAAAGTGACTTCATTTTATACTATGTAGTGATAGTGATGAAGTTAGGATGTATTTAGGTACAAACTCATTTTCAAATGACAAAATTTTGTAGACAGTTTTGCAATAAGATGTCAGAAACATGACATTTTAACTCCCGGTAGCCGATAGAGGTAAGGTTATTGATTTCGACCATTTAAAATATGAAAACTGGAAAAAATTAAATTAAACATAATCAAAATTGCAGTCACTCACTTATTTGTTCGGTAAAACCTTGTATTTGTTAATTTTTTTCACGTATTTTACTCAGTCAGGTTTTTTTTAAAATAAGGAAACCCTATTAAATTAGGTACCTACTTAAAATTCTGCCGTTTTTATTCCTTAGTATATTGCTATAAACATAAGTTTAAATTGAACAACTTTGTTACCCCATCCAAGAATAAACTTCTAAACACAAAACACTATCAAGGAAGATGCATCATTAACTATCCCCAACTAATTTCAAAGAATCATAGGTTTAACAAGTTGCAATATAGTTTTAGAACAAAGTTGCGTTAACAAGGAACCGATAATACTTTAGCTCCTTTGAGGTAAGCAGAGGTGTACTTAGTAAAGGACGTTGCCTCATGGGCAGATGCGCAAATTGAACAGATTAGCCATTGGACAGATTTGCAACTGGACAGATTAACCACTGAACAGATTTTGAAACTGGACAGATTAACCACTGACCAGATTTTGCAACTGGACAAATTTGCAACGTTACAGATTTGTAACTGGACAGGTTTGCAACTGGACAGATTTGCAACTAGACAGATTTGCAACTAGACAGATTTGCAACTTTACAGATTTGCAACATTACAGATTTTTGCAACTGTATAGATTTATTACTACATTATACTAGACAACTGGACCGATTCGTACCTGGACGGTTTAGTATTGACGATGTCCCAAAGTATCCATACTGATGTGGCGTAGGTACCTCTTGCAAGGTCCCAATAAGTACTTCAATATTATAATATGGGGCGAAAATCCCATCACTTGAAATTGAGAAGAAATATCTTCAATACTATGTCTCCTACTAAGAAAGTCTCCTCTCCTACTCTATGAAACTAACATAGTCTTAAACGCTTTGCAAATGAACAGATTCGCAACTGGACAGATTTGCAACTTTATACTGACTAAACGTTACTACTTTAAAGAACGTTTTACAACGTTATGCCTCAAGTAAAGTCTAACTAAGACAATATTTTTGGAAAAAATCAAGTCTCAAGTTTTAGGGTTCCGTACCCAACTTAAAGGGTTAAAATGGGACTCTATTTCTAAGACTCCACCCTCCATCTGTCAACAGGCTGTTTTTCATGAACCGGGATAGCAAGACAGTTGAAAATTTTACAGATTAGGCAAAGTCTATCAGATTAGTATAATATGTATTTCTGTTGCTGCTATATCAACAAATACTAAAAACAGAAAAACAAATATTTAATTTAGACTCCCATGCAACGGGTGTGTAATATATGGCATAATAACAAATGTTCTAATGATCACATGACCTAATTTTACTTATCATACTTTTGTTTAATATAAAGATCAAATGATATAATTGACAAATGACTAATTTTATATGATACTAGCTGCGCCCCGCGGTTTCACCCGCGTAATAATGTTCTACGCAATTTTCTTAATATTTTCTTTCATAAGAACCTTCTCCTGACAATAACAAACACAACAAAAAGAGAATTGGCCAAATTGGTCGCACGAAAATTATTAGACTTCGCGCACGACCGCTGCGTAGGGAGCCGACCTCGCGACTGAGCCGCGCGGGTACCTTACTCATAGATCTAAACTCCCCTCCCGCACGCGCACCCCCTCCTTGGTGACGCCCACTTCGCAACGGGCCGTGCAGCAGAAATCGTAATATTTTAATTTCGCCATAACTTCAAAACCAAACGTCCAATTTTAATCATTCAAAGACCAAATATTATCTCCATAAACTGTTCTTAGTGATGAAATCATTTATTTTGATAAGGATTAATAGCATGAGTAAAATAAACGCGTTTAAATGTAGTCCAAAAAAAATTCAAGATTTTTAAATAAAAAAATGGTTGCTGTGCCTCACTCGACATAGATGGGTATAGTGTGTCGCGGACTTTTTGTAGATATTTATAAGATCTACAATTAATTAGAACATTTTATGGTTCTATCTTTTATAGTTTAGGCAGCGTACGCAAAATAAGTAACTTTTCTGGTTGATTTTTTACACCTTGTGTCCGAAAAACCCAAATATCTTACGGAACCCTATTTTTTTCCAAAATAAAATATAGCCTATGTTACTCGTGGATAATGTAGCTTTCGAATGGTGAAAGAATTTTTAAAATCGGACCAGTAGTTTTTGAGCCTATTCAGTACAAACAAACAAACATACAAACAAAGTTTTCCTCTTTATAATATTAGTGTAGATAATGAACATTTCCCATAATGCTCAAATGAACTAATATTCAATTAGTATAATAATCAGTTACTATAATATTCAAATATTATAATATGTTTAATATAATTTAGAAACGTACGTTCTTTGGATACGGAACCTTAAAAAAGTTAAAAAGGTTCCTTCTATATACGGGAGGGCGATAGATTAGTTTTTTAATTTTTCGTACTATCATGTAACATGGAACGGAACCCGTCGTGCGCGAGTCCGACTCGCACTTGACCGGTTTTTTATTAATACAAAAGTGTATGTAAATCCATCTCTGCTTAGTAAAAGGAAAGTATTACAAAATTGATAGCAGCATGTTTAAGTTTCAAGACCTGTTGTGGACTTAAGGTGATTATTACTAGATAGAAAACTAAGTAAGTAGTGTTAAAGAACAAAATAATATAACTAACGGTAGTTGGTCATAAATACACTTGTTGTTCGAAGTTTATTTTATTAGAATCATCACTATCACTACATAGTATAAAACAAAGTCGCTTTCTCTGTCCCTATATCCCTATGTATGCTTCAATCTTTAAAACTACGCAACGGATTTGATGCGGTTTTTAAAAATAGATAGAGTCATTCAAGAGGAAGGTTTATATGTATAATACATGCATAATATACCCGTGCGAAGCCGGGGCGGGTCTCTAGTTATAGAATAAAATTACTAAATGATTCAGTCTGTCCTGGGACAGACATTGACCAGACTAAATTTGTGTTATTTGAACCGTTTAGTTGTCTCCGAACCGCCATTAAATATATTACCTTTTTCACATCTGGAAAAGTCTTAATTTTTTCAATAAATTAGGCTAAGATTTTCGAATTTTAAATTAAAACAATTCTTTTATTTTCAAGCCAGACGTGCGCACTTATCGTTTTACATCGTCATTCCTTATTCGTACTGCAAGGGAATGGAACCAGTTGCCTGCGTCTGTCTTTCCTGACGTGTACAATTTGGGGGTCTTCAAGTAGCGAGTTAATAGATATCTTCTAGGAAGGCGTGTTACAACTTAGGCCGCATCGTCATTTACCATCATGCAAGTGTAGTAGTGGTCAAACGCTGACCTATCATTTACCTATGTGAAAATAATCTGTTATATCCCAGTTTTTGTAACACTGTATACGGGTCGTATGGCAACCCTAGTACCTACTATAGACAAATTAAATAAAAAATTAATGTAATATCAAAAAAATATACAATTCAAGGGTCTGTAGAAGGGTCTCCAAAGAGTTTTTTGATTGTAATATTGTTAAGAAAATCTCTGAAGCTAACATTACCATAAGAGACTGTCTGGAGACTTGATAATTGCATTATAAGATGGCTTCAGATGTGGAGAATAACGAACATTTCTACAACATTATTATGAGTACCGGCTTAACATGTAAACTGAAGCGTTTCTGAAGGTACCAAGATTTGAAGAGAAAAATCTGACTTAGCAATGAGTGTAGTGTTTCTTGCTATAATTTTTCAGTCAGGCTTAAGTAAAATTAACTTACTGATACTTACACTTTTCTTTTAGGTTATTAGACGGTCACATTTCTATTTGTAACTAGCTGCGCCCGCGGTTTCACCGGCGTAAGTCTGATGTTTCTCACCATTTAAACCTTCCCTGGACTGCGACAAACATTTCAAAACTAAAATCATCTAAATCGGTTCAGCCATTTTCAAGTTTCAGCGAGACTAACGAACATCAATTGTTTTTTTATTTATATATAGAAGACTAGCTGTCCCGGCAAACGTTGTTTTGCCATTTACAAAAAAAAAACTGAAAGAAACAAAATAAAAAATAGATGTTGGCCGATTCTCAGACCTACTGAATATGCTCACAAAATTTTCGTTTGATCTCGGTCCTTCTCTAAGGTGTTTCCGCTACCACCTCTAGTTTCAACCCGAACCTAAGAGAGACGAGAGATAAGCCAGCTTCCTTTTCCCCTTCCTGTGTAGAAACCTTGACGACTCGATGTGCGGTAACATGATTTATCTAAATCATTCTCTTTATTTGACATGCGCGTTACTTTAATGACTCAAATCTTGGGGGGATGAAATTTCCAGGGTGAATGTTGCCGTTATAATATACGAGTTGATATGGTTATGGCTGTGATTTGATGTTTTTAGGGCTTATTTTTGGGTGGATTCCAAAAGTCTTAGATGGTTCAAGAAAACGTGAAGTTCTGTCATATTTCCAAGGATTTTTTCACTCATAAACTCATGGAAGAGGCTGAAGTCGGTATTTGTGGGTTTATCACCATGGATCCCGATATCATATTCAATTGAATACCGATCACACCTAGTTATAGTCAAGCATATGTACCGTGATCAGTTTATCTGAGCGGTAAATTTGAATAAAAAGTAATAAAAATGAAGGTTAATTATGATAAATTACCAATATTGAATTTTAAAAACCTAATTAAATAGATTAGCTTAATGCAAAAATATTAAGTACCAAATATTAAAAAATTAAATAATTAGGTACCTTACCTTTCCTATAAATAAGGTAGGGTAAGGCTGGCTACATGCCCTATTTGGATGACAATGGCGACGCGTTGCTGCAACAGCCAGTCCTAAAAAAATATCTCCCTTTATTTAGCCTGCCCGTACCTATCCCAATCACGTGGAAATATCGGGATTAAAATTAACAAAAATAAAACAATGATTCGATGTATGCAATACTTACTTACTTACGATCTTGGCCTTCGACACCAAAAGCCGCCATTGCACCCTATTCTGCGCCACTTGTTAGCATGAAGGGCTTGCTGGTCTTGTTGGACTTGGTAGACCAAGTCCAACAAGACCAGCATAGGTATACCTAGGTATTTCTGGATAGATCCAGAAATACCTAGGTCTGCCAACTGGCCGTCTCCCCTGAGGTCGTCCTAGATATGCTCTTTTGACCGCTCGATCCTCCTCCATTCTCTCTATATGGCCAAGCCAGCAAAGTTGGTCTCGCCGATGCACAGCCACAAGCTCTTCCAATTCCACATTTTTCCTTACTCTCCATGAGCCGTTCTCTCTCTTGGTTGGCCAATCCTATAACAAAGTTTTATCAAAACCGGTAGTTCCAGGGTCTCCTTTCTCTTTTTAATTTACTAGCTACCCGCCTTGGCTTCGCACGGCTATATTATGCATGTATTATACATATAAACCTTCCTCTTGAATCACTCTATCTATTAAAAAAACCGTATCAAAATCCGTTGCATAGTTTTAAAGATTTAAGCATACATAGGGACAGACAGCGGAAAGTGACTTTGTTTTATACTATGTACCTAAAGTTATTGAAGTACTTAATAATAGATTATTTCGCTTCCCTCTTTAATATAGTTTCGATTAAGGGCTTTATTTATTTACTTTTCAACTAAGTTTTTAACACTTAATTTTTCCAACAATTCAATGGAAATCTGTTGAATAAAATTGCAGTTAAAGAGATAAATTTAAACCAGAATATACTGCTGAGAGAAGCTTTAGATTTACTTTTATAGTTTTCAATAGCACTATTAATGTAAAGATCAACGTCCATAGTGTCGCTTGGACAACAGACAAAACATGTCCAGAAGGTAAGTATAATCTTTTATTATTAAGAATGAAATTTGAAAACATTATGTATTCTTACTTACTGATTTAATCCTTGCAATTTTATAAATCACTACATGTTATAAAATAAAGATCTATTATATTAAATCAATCATGATCAAAGTAACATTATATCTAATTAAAAAAAATATTTAAATTATAAATACAAATAAATAAAAACACTAGTTAGTCAAATAACCCGCCCCTTATCGTTCCCGGCGTAAAGGTTCCCATAATGCTAGAAGCATTGCCACGCTGAATAGCGATGGCTAACCTCTGCGCTAGAAAGCGGCTAGCGGGAGTCACCCCCAGTCCCCCAAAATAAAGTAATATCACTATCACTACAAAGTTGCTTTCTCTGTCCCTATATCCCTATGTATGCTTAGATCTTTAAAACTACGCAACAGATTTTGATGCGGTTTTTTAATAGATAGAGTGATTCAAGAGGAAGGTTTTTAGATATAATACATGCATAATACAGCCGTGCGAAGCCGGGGCGGTCGCTAGTTTAAAATAAAGTCACTTTTCGCCGTTCCTATGTCCCTTTGTATGCTTAGATCTTTAAAACTATACGCAACGGATTTTGATACGGTTTTTTTTATTATAGACTAGCTTTTGCCCGCGACTTCGTCCGCGCAGGAGTCGAAAATAGTTAAAATAGGATTATTTTTTGTTGATTTCAAATTAGATTGAGTTTGAAACATGTGTGTCAAAATAAAATGTACTTACTTAATTTAATCAAAAGCACTAAGGAGTTCGAGTCGAAGTAAATCGCCTAAAATAACTTTCTACTCTTTTTTAAACCCGGTAGGTAATTAATTTCGTAAAATCCTTTCTTATCGGATGCCTACGTCATACGAAGAACACACCCTACAAGTTTCAGGTTTCTACGATTTAGGCTGTGCGTTGATCCGTCAGTCAGTCAAGACAAAGAATTTTATATGTATAGAGAAGATAGATTTTTGAATGAGATGTATTTTAACTTGGAACACGAAAACCTCGGGTGCACCCAATTCTCTTGGGATGGGATCCAAAATGGGTATACGTCTAAGTACCTAAAGTTCTAAACCAAAAAAATGAATTCTTCTATTTCTGTCTTTCTAACACAGAGCCAATAATGCACAAAACTCTACGATTACCACATGAGTAAATCTTTAACCATATCGTGCTAATTAGTAATTACCTATCTATCATAGTCATCTTTTGTGTTTTTAGGGTTCCGTACCTTAAAAGGTAGAAAAGGAACCCTTATAAGATCACTTTCCTGTCCATTTTAAAAATGAATTAAAAAGGTGTAAAAATCCTATTCATTTTTTTAGGTATTTTCGTATTCATAACAAAAGATATTTCTTTTAAATTACTTAATAATTAGTATCTACTAACTTTGGGAACTGTGACTTTTGGCAAATTGTTCAAAATTTTATTATTAGGTAGGGCTGAACAGTTGCGCAGAGAGTAATTTTGGCGTATCCTAATAAAAATTTAGAGTTTTAAGTGATTCAGTGGCTATCCTATAACAGTTCTATGTTTTAACAAATATCCCGTCTCCGAGATGGTTTAGAAGTTTGGTTAGAAAGCATTATTTGTGCACAGCGCACTTTTGATAAAATCTTAGTCATAACGTTTGGTCAAATACCCCATTTCCGAGACACCTATGAGACACTATGAGATTTGGTGTAAAGGCATATTTCATTTGCCGTAATGTCCTCTATCGACAGGTATTAGCAAACGTATCGCGCAAAAAAAAATACTATGTCAAGTTCCCAGTACTAAGGCAAGACACCTTTTTTCATTTCAATGTTCGAAGTTTTCAACCTCTTAGGTTTTACGTTAACGCTGTCAGCTTGAAGTGACGTCTTACCAATCATAGATTAATGAGTATGTTACCAATGTAATCAAAAGCACCAAAGAGTATTGATATCAACTTCGAAGCAAATCACTCCCAAAACAACTTTCTTCCCCTTTTTAACCCCGTTAGGGGATGAATTTCAATAAAATACGAAACACGTGTTCCATTAATTCTGTTAAAGAATGTTTACGCAAAATTTGAAATAGATTGGACTAAGGAATCACGTTGTCCAATACAAACTTTGCCCCCCTTTTTCACCCCTTTAGGGGTAGAATTTCGGAAAATTCTTTCTTATCGGATGCCTACGTCATACAAAGAACACACCCTCCAAGTTTCAAGTCTCTACGATCAGCGGTTTAGGCTGTGCGATGATCCGTCAGTCAGTCAGGACAAAGGATTTTATATGTATAGAAGAAGATATAGATAAGAAGATAATACATGCATAATATAGCCGTGCAAAGCCGGGGCGGGTCGCTAGTACTTTGATAAAAGAGATCCAATCAAAGAGTATTTAAGTTTTTAATAACCCCAGCACGCCGCTTCATACACATGTTCATACAAAATTGCTGGAGCGTTGTAATGTTCCAAATTCAAAAAACGCTCCTGCATTGGATTTAATTTTCTTTTACCGCGACACTGGCTTTATGCACGATAGTAATAATGCGAAGCCATAATAAAATTATAAATAAAAAAGAGATGGCGCTAGATGCTTCTTTCCGTATGTCAAACTGACAATTTTGACATCATCCCTACGTTCTGTACGTTTTCATGCAAAAATATTATGGTTTATTTTTTACGCCAAGAAATATCAAATTTTAATTAGTAACATAAATCTACTTGAAATACCTAAACCTCTTCTGATATTTTCTGAACACATTCGTGAAGATTATGTTAAAATCTGTTTCCTAGTTCCCGAAATTAGACTGCACAAACAAAGGTAAACAAGTAAAATCAACATTTTCTGAGATGAATGGTAGTTTCGCGAAAACGAAGAGATGGCGCTAGTTACTTGAAATAAAAAAAAATATCTTATTAAATTAATTACTTTATTTTCTAGTTAAAAAATGTGTATTTTGCTATGTATTCTTAAAAAACATAAGTGTACAAAATTTTTAAGCAGAACAAAAAGAATAATCAACTAATTTGTGATTTTCTAAATTTAAGAAAACCTGAATCGCGCATGCAAGATTTTTTTCTACCGGAGCTATATAAGGTTAGCGAATTCTATAGTGCTAAGATCATTATGGACGTAGAACGCTTACTTCCAAAACTTCGAATTTATTATATGGAGAGATAGAGTGATTAACGAGGAAGGTTTTTATGGAATGAGCTCTAGGTGACGAGGGGTTCAGCTAATTATTGATAATGTGACTGTACGAGGCTCGGAGGGGGCATAGATTTGAACGTTAAGAGCGTTTTGTATGAAGCAATTTATATTATAACACAGTGCATGATCCGTGTTCCGTTCGTGCCCGGACGACGCCCGTCTACT
Organism: Idaea aversata; assembly: GCA_907269075.1. Classification (NCBI taxonomy): domain Eukaryota; kingdom Metazoa; phylum Arthropoda; class Insecta; order Lepidoptera; family Geometridae; genus Idaea; species Idaea aversata. The sequence goes on from OU026106.1 coordinate 10,219,917, forward strand.
CTACGGATCCGGCCCGTCTCCGGCGGCTGATAACTAGTGTTGCTGATTGATAGTCGACTATCGCTGAATAATCGATAGTCTATCGATAGTACATTAAAAACCGATAGCCTATCGATAGCTCAAAACGAGGCAATACTATCGGTAGTATTGTTGCTCGTTAATACAAAAACTATCGATTTGTGGCAGTAAATAAATAATATCTTCATTTTTAAACTTACAGTTTCAGACTCTGACTCCTAAAGTAAGAAAACTTGTGTTTTAAAAGCCAGCGTCTTCCCATCATTTATGTGTACAATACGAGTTTGACACAATACTACAAGTAGTAGTAGTTAGTTTAATACAATTAATACTAACGATAGTTTTTTGTATTTTCGAGCAACAATACTATCGATAATATTGCCTCGTTTTGAGCTATCGATACTATAGATAGGCCAATCGATACTTTTTCAGATGAAAACTATCGATAGTTTGGCAACACTACTGATACGCCCGAACTCGGCCCGGCCTAGACACGGCCCAGTCTATTGAGAATCACCCCTAATACCACTTAATTAAAATCTTCAATTCCATTGTCTTCCAATACCTACAGCATAGAATACTCTGGAATAATTCAAAGACTGCAATTTCAATATTCATACAAAAGTACAGACTTTAGTTTCAATGTTCTTCAATAAAATATTATTGAAATTTCAGTCCGTTTCAATAAAATATCAATATACTGGTTTATTCCCGCGATTTCACCCGCGTAGCTTTGTTGGGATCAAATTATTTAAAACCAATTTTTTAAACTCGAAATCTGCGGGGTGTTTTCAAATTAGTATCTATAAATTCTATAAACAAATCGAATGCACACTAGCGACACGCTTGCGGTCGTAGCGGGGAGTTGAACTAAAACCAAACGATATTGGATGGGTTTTTTTTTTACGCAAAATCACTACATAGTATAAAACAAAGTCGCTTTCTCTGTCCCTATATCCCTGTGTATGCTTAAATCTTTAAAACTACGCAACGGATTTTGATGCGGTTTTTTTTAATAGATAGAGTGATTTAAGAGGAAGGTTTATATGTATAATACATGCATAATATAGCCGTGCGAAGCCGGGGCGGGAAGCTAGTATTTTTATAAAGAAAAGCTGAGGAATTCAACCAGGAAATGCAAAAATATTTTTTCAATTCCAGACGTTAGCAATGTTTATACAGACAAACAAACTTTTCAGCTTATACATATTTCAATATAGCAATAAAATTCTTTGATAAAACAAACCGTTCTGACTTTTACGAATGTAATTATGCTTTTCAAATATACAAATATATTTTTAAGTAGTTATGCTAAGGCTTAAAGCTCTTAAGTACGGTTATAACTAGATTTAACCGGTTATATCTAGAAGTAACTCGTTGTAATCGGTTAAACACAGGAGTAATTGACTTTGTATCATATAAAAATAATATTCAAATAAAAAAAATGGTGGTGATAGACATACAGACAAACAGACGGACAAGAAAGTGATCTAATAAGGGTTACTTTTTTAATCTTTTGAGGTATGGAACCATAAAAGTCGGCTAAAGTGGAATGAGCCCTAATGTTTTAGGTTTATGTCTTACGCAAAATCTACTAAATCGATTACGATGAAAATTATTATGCAGATAGTTGGAGATTCAAATTAATAATAGACTATTTTTAATCCCGGAAATTACGCGAGTAAACCCGCAGGGCCCAGTATTAAAAAAATCTATCGAAATGTAAGAGATTTTTATAGGATTACAGCAAAATCTTTGTATTAAACAAATTACCCTCGATAAGTCTTGTTCATAAGTATTTTATCTCTTGGGGATATCTTTTATTTCTCCCCAGTTCTGGGTAACACGGAGTTTTGGGGTAATTTATTTCCTGAACACATGAAACGGAAGTTTAGAAATATTTCCCTTGAGCGACTGCGAGGGCCGATTGTTTTAGGCTTTTCTTGTTCATTTTTATCAAGATTTTTTGTTGAAATAAATCTTTCGATAGAATAGTACGGGATCCCTTTAAGGACGACCTTCATCGAGTTGTTTAATAAATGAAAACTATTTTATAACAAATTAAATAGGTCAATAAATATATTGTAAATGGGTTGCCTAAAAATTTCAGTCCAGAATGATTAATAATATATTTTTAATTTTTTTGATTTTAGACTTTTCACTATGTTGGTCAGTAGACAAATTCCGTACCAATAAAATACATAATATTTATTTTAACTTAACTTTAATTCATTAACCAGACCAGTGCAAATGACTAATATCGATTTACCTGCCTAACCAAGAGTTGTGACGGGAAAAAATAGTCAACCTAACGTTTGCATATTCTATAGGCTTCATACTTTTGATTGGTATGGGATTTGTCTCTTAAACAAATCAGAGAAAGTTCCTGGAGATTGACCTGTTTAATTTAATATACAAACAACAAGCAAGCACACAACAACAACACAAGCATTTGCTTAGTGTGAATACCACTGTAAACTCGCAAACTGTATAACAAACAGCAAGAATCTGTAATCATAGTGCAACACTTGTTAATTTATTCTAAGTTTTTTTGCTGAAATAAATATTTTGTATTTTTTGTATTTGTATATAAAATACTTTTCATCCATTAAACAGCTCGATGAAGGTCGTTAAAGGGATCTCCGACTTGAAATAAGGCTCTGCGGTAACGGTACGACTAGTCTCACGATGAAAAACTGTACGATCTACTTTTGCCAACAAGTTCCCAGCATAGGCTCCTATAAAACATAGTATACGGAACCGGTCCAATTCGCACTTGGAAGGTTTTTAACTTTGAATTTTTTTCGAAACTTGATGGTAATAAATCGTCACACTGTATTTAGCCTAATCCAGATAACAATCGACTCCCATATTCGAACATTGGAAAACAGTAGACATCCCCCTCTCTAATGACGTCACGGATGCGATAGATAAGTAGGTACCTACTTATAATACCTATCTTTTACCATCTGTTATAATTTGCTGAACCATCCTAATGAGGGCAATTTTCTCTGTTAAATATTGAGGTTATCACTTCATTTAAATAGGTACTTAGGTACTTTTTGTTATAAAAGATTTCGTCGTGTTAATTTAAGTATTATGAGTATTTTTTTAAACCCCGAGGTTGAATGGTGAAATGTTTTTTTTGGAAGTGGCTTGGTGCGACTCATACATAGTTTAGTTCTATTTAAGGTGTGAGGCTGTCCATTTCCATACAAAAAGCGGTAACGTTTTCCCCCCCATAAACGAAGTCCGATTTTGATAATTTTTGAAAATGTTCTAGATCTAATGGAAAACTAGGTTTAACCGTTTTTATTTTAAACTAGCGACCCGCCCCGGCTTCGCACGGCTGTATTATGAATGTATTATATCTAAAAACCTTCCTCTTTAATCACACTATCTATTAAAAAAAACCGTATCAAAATCCGTTGCGTAGTTTTAATAAAGATCTAAGCATACAAAGGGAAATAGGGACAGAAAAAGTGACTTTGTTTTGTCTGTTATACTATGTAGTGATAAATATTGCCTAAGATAAAAGTTATTAGTATCTGAATATCTATAATTTTGACTTAAAAACTTCATCGAGCGTTTCAACTGTTTTTTATTAGACTAAACTGAATTACCAAAAAATAAAAACGTATAAACCTAGAAAAAGATGCATTGAATTACATGAGACCAAATTTATTTCATTTTGTGAAGGATAAATGGGGTAAAATCGTTACGGCCCGCAACATTATTTGAAAGCAAAATGAAGGCAATTACGTCCGAACTTAAACTATCTCTATCTATATCTATAATACCTACTCGCGCCGCGTATCGAAAACTCATGATGATGCACTTAATTTTAATATTTTTAAATTATCTACAATGTGTTTGGACAAAGGGTTTCTAATGCAAATGAGGGATATTTTTGACGTCTAGGTAAACAGCTTTTATTCTATGATGTTAAATTTTAGAGATTCTAACTTGGTTTTTGAAAATTTTGAGGTTTTCTATAAGTAGATTGATTTGCCAGTACAAACCAGTGGTTTTCAGCAATAAACAAATAAATAAATATTACAGAAAGGTTTACACAGCGCCATCTAACCCCAAGGTAAGCAACTAGTCTTGTGTTATAGTGGCCAGACAACGGTTATAATATCTACATAAGGTTTCTTTTGACGTGACAACGTTTTATAAATTGGTTTGCCGGGTGACACTTCAAGAAACTGCGTTACGCTCCGCTGACGTTATGCGCTCACAATGAGAGCGAGTGAGAGGCACGCGTCCCTTCCACTCGGGCATGGTTAGCCCGCCTAAGAGCGAGAGAGACAGACATAAAAAGTGAAAGGCACGCGTCCCTTCCACTCGAGCACAGTTGTTGTCACGTAAAACTTTCGCCCGTATACCGACTTTACAGGCAACCAGTTTTTTTGTATTTTACTTTATCTTTTTACTTTTTTTTAAATAAGTACAATTATTGGTTTAAATAGTAGGCGAAACATAATTAAATAAAATACATAGATCAACGTCCTCTAAATAAAATTATTACTATTGCATTTATCTCTGAAAATTCAGCTAAAAAAAAAAAAACTAATGCTAATTTTTCAGTAAACAATCTCAAAACTTTCAAAAAAGCTTCGAATTTTCAGCTTCCCTTCGTTTTACAATACCCTCATCAAAACACATTGTTTAAAAAGTACAATACGATTATAAATTTAACATTGATAAACTGCCTTTAAAACGTGATTTAATTCAGGAAACTGATCCCGGACCGGATTAAACCGGATACGGTATAAAACATCGGCCAGATTTCCCACGGGATCAATTGGCTTCTTGACAGTCGTCAGTATTTCAAAATTTGCTAATGTTTATTAAAAACTTTTTCCAATTTTTTTATTCCAAAAAAAATGTTAAAAACTAGTCGAAAAGCACAATATTAAGAGGAAAGGGTACCGGGCGCTCTCTCCATACATCATCATCATGGCGTATGGCATTCACCCTGCGTGGATCAAACCTCTATATCCAAGTTTTTTAGCCAGGTTAGTCGCCTGTTTCCCTACTGGAAAATGACACTAGAGCAAAATAAATATTTTTGTTGCATAAAACTTATACCTAACTGCCATGACCATGCCCCTATGTTTTGTTTTTTTTCTTTTTTGTTTTTAAATCTTAATCTATGATAATTAGAAAAATAAAAAACTAAAACATAGGGGCATAGTCATGGCAGTTACAGGTTTTATGCAACAAAAATATTTGTGCTAGTGTCATTATCCAGGGAGGAAACAGTCGACTACGTTTGTATGGAGAGAGCGCCGGTACCCTTTCACCTTAACTTTAACGCGATGTAGTCATATCGAGATTAGTCATAAAGCGATAAGCTACTCGTACCATAAAGCTTCTAACCCAAAATTATTTATTTTCTTCATTAAATTGAACTATTGCACGAAAACAGTCTAGCTCATATTTCAAGACTCACTTCATAAAGGTTTTGTTTTAGAAAAAAAAACATCTACAAACTGCATTTAACAACAATTTTCCATGCAAAATTTAAAATTATAGTTATAGGCATTATGCTTTTGACTCCTAATTTTCACCATAACGGCGAATTACGAATGGGCCAAACTGCGAATAACATGACTGGCGAATGGGGCAAGTTGCGAATAACACTAATGAATGAGAGAAGCTGCGAGATTAACTGTGAATGGGACAATTGCAAATGGGACGAACTCTGAAAGGAACGAGTCACGAACAGGACTCATTGCAAATGGGACGAACTCTGAAAGGAACGAGTCACGAACAGGACTCACTGCAAATGGGACGAACTCTGAAAGGAACGAGTCACGAACAGGACTCACTGCAAATGGGACGAACTCTGAAAGGAACGAGTCACGAACAGGACTCACTGTAAATGGGACGAACTCTGAAAGGAACGAGTCACGAACAGGACTCACTGCAAATGGGACGAACTCTGAAAGGAACGAGTCACGAACAGGACTCACTGCAAATGGGACGAACTCTGAAAGGAACGAGTCACGAACAGGACTCACTGCAAATAGGACGAACTGTGAAAGGAACGAGTTACGAACAGGACTCACTGCAAATGGGACGAACTCTGAAAGGAACGAGTCACGAACAGGACTCACTGCAAATGGGACGAACTCTGAAAGGAACAAGTCACGAACAGGACTCACTGCAAATGGGACGAACTCTGAAAGGAACGAGTCACGAACAGGACTCACTGCAAATGGGACGAACTCTGAAAGGAACAAGTCACGAACAGGACTCACTGCAAATGGGACGAACTGTGAATGGGATAACTTGCATCGTATTTAGTACATTTACCAATAATGTAACTATTCTATCCAATAGGTCAAATCAGTACGAACCATTGAACCGATCAATCGATATGTACATACAGACAGATGGACAGATAACAATAGTAATTAGTAGATGACCTAATTATCGTATTGTGGTTCTGTATGTACAGCGGCTACATAATTGCAGCCCTCGGTAGAGATCGAAAATTACTATTATTGGATGTTTGCATTCTAATAACTTTTGTTTGATTAATTGATGAGTTAGAAGACTATAAACTTCACCTAAAGCAGGTGTCTAGAATCTTGCTCGTGTTGAAAACATTCTTAGAACAACCGTTTTGGAGCTTTGTAGAGTTCTTAAATTACTATCAGTGAAATGTTTTCATTCTAATAATTTTGTGTGATAAATTCATGAGTTATTAGACTTTAAACTTCAACTAAAGCAGGTGCCTAGAATCTTGTTTGCGTTAAAAATATTCTTAAAACAGCCGTTTTGGAGCTCTACAGTCGGGAACATAATTGCAGAACCACTATTGTTTTCTAAAATTACTAACATACTTGCAAGTAATAATCTGCCACTCTGCCACCTTGATTAAAAACTAAATATTTCGTAAATTAGGGGAATACGAAATCTATAGTTATGACGCAAACGCAGTCAAGACGCGCTGCATAAGAATACGACAATTGGGCGGAGGTCATTATAAATATTTGCTTTATTGTTAACTACCGACCCGCCCCGGCTTCGCACGGCTATATTATGCATGTATTATACATATAAACCTTCCTCTGGAATCACTCTATCTATTAAAAAAGACCGCATCAAAATCCGTTGCGTACTTTTAAGGATTTGGGCATACATAGGGATATAGGGACACAAGGACAGAGAAAGCGACTTTGTTTTATACTATGTAGTGATCTGTAAAACAATTATTTTGTTTATTTTCTTGTTATTTTGTCACTAATAAAAAGGTTGGTATTATTTTAGTTAATAAAACTAAATTGTGTGCCCACCAATGAGAAGAAGGAACAATAAACTTATTGAGTTATTATATTTTAGTTGTCTTGCTCACAAATGTCAAAATATAAATCTATTTTAAAAATCGGCCAAGTGCGAGTCGGACTCGCGCAAGAAGGGTTCCTGTTTTAAGCATTTGTTGTAATAGCGGCAACCAGATCATCTATAAAAATTTCCACGGTTTAGCTATCACGGTTTAAGAGATACAGCCTGGTGACAGACAGATGGACGGACAGTAGAGTCTTAGTGAAAGGGATATTCTTTGGGTACGGAACCCAAATTTTTGAAGTGAAAACTTCTTATGGCGCGTTGGGCACTTTTGTGGGTGAGCATTTTCAGCCGTTCTCGCGACAGATGAGATTTTGACAGATGAGATTTTAACAGTTATTGTGCTTCTACTACTATGCAATATTGAAAACAGCGCTATCTCTGTGCAAACGGCCGAACTACGATACTCACTTCTGTACAACAGTGTTAACAGCGACATCTCTCGGTGGATGGTGCAGGTTCGCAGCGAGCTGCCGTACGCAGTTCGCGTCGCACGCTAGCGCCATCACTGATACACGAGTGAGCATTTTCAGCCGTTCTCGCGACAGATGAGATTTCGACAGATGAGATTTTACACAGATATACAGTTTTCACTTCTGCCTGCACTCCCGGAGTGCGCTGTTTTTTTTTTTTAATTTAAAACTGTTTTAAAGGTCGGTTAAAAATAAGTCAGTACATTAAGATAAAAATCATGCCGTCTCTCTCGAATCGTTGAAGTAAGAAAGGGAGTTAAAACGTAGACTTCTACTTTCTCATTTACATTCAAGTTTTAATACCTTTCCACGAGTCATAAGATAATGTTATACCAAAGGCTTAAATGTGTGGCTATGAAATTATCAGGTGTTAGCCACTCATGTTGAACGACTTGCAACTAATTCACAAACTATCGGAAGGCTACCGAAACGAATAAAACTGAGAAGACAAGGATGGCAACACGTTAAAAGTCGCGGGAGTGAAAGAGCAGCAAAATTTTTTTTCGTTTCGCTTGCCTTCTCGCCAGAAGGCAATCGAAACGCTTGTGAATCTGGGCCTATATTCACTGAGGTTTAAGTTGTTGGGCGCGCGTGATTAGGGGCGGAGGGGGGGCGGTTTTTGTATGGAAATCTTGTCCTAATCATGCGCGCCCGACGACTTGAACCTTAGTGAATAAAGGCACAGGTGGCTGAAGGGTAATTTCTCGGAAATAAAATTTTATTGTCCAAAATACATTTTTATATCATTCCAATTGCAAAAAATACCCAATAAGGTAGCCCAAAATACCCTCAAACTACGTTTTTGACAAAAAAACTGACTGTGAGGGTATTTTTTGTAATCGAAATGCAGTCGGAAAGAATTGAAATGCAATCGAAATGATATTGAAATGTATTTGAACAATAGTTAACGATAATTATTGGTCTTCAGAAGAAAGAGATGGCATAAAAATGAAGCGCGAAAACTACGTAGCCGCGCGCTGCGCCGTAAATCTGATTTTAAGGTTTTATTTCATTCTTCTGATAGGCAATTGCTATACACGTATTTGTACGTTTTAAACGCACCTTTCCAAATATCTTTTTTGACGTGATAACGTTTTATAAATTGGTGAACACCTGCAATCTCAAAAAAGTGTGACGTCACGCGTCGTTACTGGAACGCCTCATGTTATTGACAAGGTAACTATAGCAACGTTTTATCGTTGCCATGGTTACCATCAACAATTATCTTATCTATCTATCTTATCTTATCATTGCAACTGTCAAATCGAATGGAAAAATACAAATAAAAAAATACATTTTATTAAACAAACACGAGACGTTTTCACATACTCCACTGCTTGGGTTCGTGCTGTGTCCTGCTGGTGCTGAGTCCCTGATAGACCTTACATTTTTTACTCCACTGCGGCTACGTGGTTGAGTCTAGATTTTTTTTTGAAGTTATACTTCTTTTAGGCACGTTATGAAAAAATGATGAGAGAGAAATTTTAAGATGCGCGTGCATCTGTTACACAAACGTCACATGTTGCAGCTGCGTAACCCAAAAGTTAAATCACTGTAACACTTAAGTAACAGGTTGAAGCTGCCCGCTAAATAAATATCAAACAGACGGACAGACAGACGGACGTATAACTTCTAGAAGTATGAATTCTCACGCGTGTACAATAAGTACAAGCATTCATTATTTTTTTTCTATAGGTAAGTCGCTTATTTAGTGGCCCAAGGATCACAATCTGCGGACTTCTGGTCTTAAGCCGGACTTAGACGAAGCCATACTTAAGGCTCCGTGAGGTTCCGTGAGGCTCCATCACGTGATAGAGCGGGAAAACTCTTACCTACTTAAAAGTTTTGAGATTTTCCTCGCTGATGTTTGCACTGATTTAGTGATTCGATTTCGTCGAGGAAAACTTCGAAGTGGTATTTGAAGTAAAGGTCTTCGTCTACTTAATACGTTTGACGACGACCTCTGTGGCGCGTCGGGCGAACAAACGCTTACGACGCAGAAGTTTGCGGGTTCGACTCCAGTCTCAAACAAGTATTTATGTACTGATTTTTGTTTCTGGTCTAATAAGTACCTATATATTTACAAAAGGAAAGTATATATAGGTATTCTATCCGTTGTCTGGCCACCTTAACATAAGTCTAGTTGTTTAGTTTGGGGCTAGATGGCGCTGTGTGAAGTGTCCCATAATATTAATCTATAAAAAACATCCTGTACCTACATATTTTTTTAATCTTCTTGTAGTTTAATATATTCTAATATGACAAGACAACAACACTACAAGACATGAGAGAGATGAATGTGAACGATGAGATGACGACTAATAATGAATGGAAGAAAGAAACATACTGCAACGACCCCAAATAAATTGGGAGAAAGGCAGAAAGATGATGATGAATCTAATACTTAATACTATAAGCTGAAGAATTTGTTTGTTTGTTTGAAAGCGCTAATCTCAGGAACTACTGGTTCGAATTGAAAAAATATTTTTGTGCTGGATAGTCCATTTATCGAGGAAGGTCTTAGGCTATAAAACATAACGCTGTGACCAATAGGACCAATGTGGAAAAAACGGGGAAAATTATTCATCTTTGAGGGCTTCCGTTGTTTGTTTGAACGCTTTAATCTTAGAAACTACTGGTTCGAATTGAAAAAATATTTTTGTATTGGATAGTCCATTTATCGAGGAAGGCTTATAGGCTATAATTTATTTTGATATTCCCACGGGATCGGGACTTACTGGTGAAACCGTAAGGCGTAGCTTGTATTAATACACATATAATGATTCAAGTCGCAAGCGTAGATATCCCTAGAGATTTGTATAATTTGTTCAAGTTGCGTTTAATTTAGGATACGCCATAAATCTAAGCTAGGATATAACTGGGAATTTAGGGCCTTAGGATACATATTGTTGAATATCTAATGCTCACTACTAATTCGGTAGTTTCTAGTGAGGGAAGTGGTATAAAGTCAAAGAGACATCCTGTATATGGAAACCTATAAATTTAGATTTTTGGGCAACTAAAGTTTTTAAGCTATTGCATAGCTTTTATCGCGGGCTTTGAGCGCGACGACGTCCGAATCAAGAAATTCCGTAACGAAAATAAGGCCGAGCGTTCGCTTAACGTGTATGTATATGGTACGACTGTACGAAGCTCGCACGATGCAATAGCTTTACCGCGGCAGTCCCCGAGTGCCACACGTTTTATTATAAATTATGGGCACTCATCATGGCGTATGGCATTCATCCTGCGTGGATCAAACCTATATAACCAAGTTTTTCAGCCAGCTTGCGGCGGCAGTTGTAAGATTATGACCACGGGAAAACTAACCACCACCTTAATAAATGAGGACTCAAAGTCAAAGTAAAATTTCTTTATTCATTTTGATGCTTATGTATACAGGGTGAATTTTTTATGTGGGCCTTCAGGGCTATATCCTAAACTATGAGAGATAGCGAAAAATGCTGAAAGGAGTTGCGTGCCCGATTTTGACAAAAACTAAAACTGCATCATTAGAATTTTGAAAAAGTCATTACCCTAGCCGGGAATCGAACCTGTTGATTTTGCAAAAATATAATCATCCTATATTTTTATACCAATCGATAGTGTTGCTAATAGAGATGAATTCCTGGAAACAAACATGGTATGGCAAAACAAAGGAAATGGCTGAATTTTGTAGTTTTCTGTAATTTTCACCTTTCTTTCTCTGGCAAAACAATAGTGTTAGACATAGAGGACAAGTGATATTATTCTAAATATTATAAGTTCTAAATGAAGTTCTTTACTTATAATTTGTAAAAACAGTTCATAATTTTAGTGCAGCAGTTTGTTACGACATTGGCCATACCTCCTCACTGCATTTTTTTCAGGGATGGTTGTATGAAAATTACAGAAGATTACTAAAATGAGCTATTTCATTTAATTTGCCAGACTATGTTTGTTTCCTGGAATTGATCTCTATTAGCAACACTATCGATTGGTACCAAAAACATAGGAAGATTATTATTTTGGAAAATGAACAGGTTCGATTCCCGGCTAGGGTAATGACTTTTAAAAAAAATCTAATGATGCAGTTTTAGTTTTTGTCAAAATCGGGCACGCAACTTCTTTTAGTATTTTTCGCTATCTCTTACGGTTTAGGATATAGCCCTGAAGGCCCACATAAAAAAATCAGCCTGTATATACATTGATCACTTAAAAACTAAGTCAGGATGTGTGCCTTCGGAACGCCCCACCAATGAGAAGAAGGCACAAGAAACTCATGGGGCCACCACAGACTAAGTGGGCCACCACATACTAAGATTGCGGAGCACCGACCAAACCCTTTTCCATGTGGTTATTGAATGCCCACTTCGCCGTTTTCCCGGTGAAATGTCGGAAGTTCATAAACTTACAATTATGGGCACTCAGTATAATAAAACCTATTTGGATTTTTGGGCTACTAAAATATTTTTTAAATCTTTTATATTAGTAAAAAAAAAACAAGAAAACAAATTAATTGTTTTTTAGACTGAAAAAACAGCAAATCGAATGACCTGTTTTTAAATTGTTTTCCCTTATTTTAACGAAATATTTAAAAAAGAAAAGTATATAATTAAGTAGTATATCCGTTGCCTAGCACCCATAACACATGTCTAGTTACTTAGCTTGGGGCTAGATGGCGATGTGTGGAATGTCCTGCAATATTTATTTATTTAGTTGTCAATAAGGGTTTAGGTAATATTACTTAACCATTTTAGGTTTAGGTAATATACTTAACCATTTTTTTTTTCATTTACATAGGTACTACGGAATTTAAATACTACGGTATTTAAATGAAGAACATGTAGGTAGTAAGGCTTGCAAGTAATAAAGGCTACTAGAGGTTTTTCTAAAACCTTGGTATTAGTGAAAAAATAACAAGAAAATTAAGAAATGTGTGGCGACGCTTCACATCGCAACTAACAGATGGCGCCAGAACAAGCCGATCGAAGATCCTAGATCGCGCAAGCGAAGTTTTTCTGAAAATAAGCTCATATACAAGTCCCAACGAAACATCGTTGGGCCGCGGCCTACCGGGTATAACACCTGCCCGGTGGAAGATCTTCCCTTTGGAGGTACACACCACCTCGTGCCTCCAAAAATGAATTATTTTCAGATTGACAATAAAGCGAATATTTATCGAATGACCAGTTTTATGTAGTTTTCCATATTCTATAGCGCTGCTAGTCACTATCACTACATAGTCATCACTACATAGTACATAGTCACTACATAGTATAAAACAAGTCGCTTTCTCTGTCCCTATATCCCTATGTTTGCTTAAATCTTTCAAACTACGCAACGAATTTTGATGCGGTTTTTTAAATAGATAGAGTAATTCAAGAGGAAGGTTTATATGCTTAATACATGCATAATATAGCCGTGCGAAGCCGGAGCGGGTCGCTAGTTAACAATAACATATGAAATAACTAGCGACCCGCCCCGACTTTGCACGGCTGTATTATGCATAATATATTATATCTAAAAACCTTCCTCGTTAATCACTCTATCTATTAAAAAAAACCGCATCAAAATCCGTTGCGTAGTTTTAAAGATCTAAGCATACAAAGGGACATAGGGACGGCGAAAAGTGACTTTATTTTATACTAGCGACCCGTCCCGGCTTCGCACGGCTATATTATGCATGTATTATACATACAAACTTTCCTCTTGAATCACTCTATCTATTAAAAGATTTAAGCATACAAAGAGAAATAGGGACAGAGAAAGAGACTTTATTTTATACTATGTAGTGAAGTGATAGTGACTATGTAGTGATAGTGAAGATAGTGAAGTTGGTAATGGCATTTAATAGGTTAACAATAACCTACAATATTTTCCTGCATTTAAATATTGAGTCAATATTTTATTTTAAGCCAAAGTGACAGACAAAGTAATTGGCGTGATCCAGGGCCTTAACTTAAGCATATCCTCTCAGCTACCATTTGATCGTCGTAGTGTAATAGTCATTAATATAACCAAAACCGCGGGCGAGAGTTAATAACAGGGTCGTGTTACGTCATCAGTCATCTTTTGTCTCTCTCTAACGACACTTTCTAGTTCGTTGTCTCGTTTTAATGCGACCTTGGTGAAAACTGAAACCGGTGGAAGTGTGGTGCAAGTTATAGGAGATTAGAGGTTTAACCTAGATTTTGCAATAAAATATTTAAAAAATATTGCAACCGAGACGAGACTCGAACTTGCAACCCCTTGAATACCGCCCAGGTGCTTATACTAATTGCCCATTCAGATAATCCAGTGCAGGCCAAGCATAAAAAAATAAAAAATAAGTACCTTAAATCAGATTATTTCTTCTTATAAAAAAAATAACACTTCTAGCAAAAAAAAACATAAAAAACAACTTAAAAAATCTAGGTAGGTAATTAAGTTAAAAAAAAAACAAATTGATTGAAACTAACCTAATTTGAATATTGGTCTCCAATTTTAATTTTTGGTTTAACATTTAGGTAGTAAGTTAGTACCGCTGAATCTCTCATAAGCCGAGATAAATAATTTACCAAAGCCGAAATAAGCTAAAAGGGGGCCAGACACGGCTATGAGCATAAAGTCGTCACCAGGCTCTGATGCAGACACTGCTAATGCCAGCTGCTTATATCGATTATGACAGCAGACATTATTGCTGCCATAGTGAGGTACGAACTCAAATTCTATGCATACAGCAGTCACTAGAATGGCTTATTCCAAATTAGCTAATTTTTTCGAACACAGCTACATGCCGTAGTTGTCGCTGTGTAATTTACTTTTTCGTTCAGACAACAAACGATGATCCATACACAAGTGTTAGTAGGCAATTTTCTCTATTTTTGAATCGTTCGTGTGCACAGATATGGATATACCTAGATAACGCAAATGCATGTACTTCGCGTGTCCGAACCCCGAACAAGCATCAAGGTTGGTCGCCCCTAACTTTAGTCCTCACGCGTTCGTCATTGCAGCCGGACGGCCGCAAAAACTAAAAAAATGCCTCATTGGGTGATAATTAACTGCAATAGCCCAAAAATTTCGAGCACCCAAAGGCAGAAACATATTTCCTATCACAGGTAAGTTATTTTTAAATTATATTATGCGTAAATTCATATAAAAACTGTTTTTTTAAGTATTCTGTGTGTGAGTCCCAGAATATATACCATTGGGAGACCAGCTGCCCAGTGGATCGACGACATTGTGGGTGTCGCGGGTAGTCGGTGGATGGAGGCGGCTCAGGACCGCTGTTTGTGGCGTCGTATGGGGGAGGGCTTTGTCCAGCAGTGGACGTGTATGGGCTGACATGATGATGATGATGATGACTTGAGAACAGCTATTATATAAACAAACGACTGATTTGTTTAGATTAGAGACTAAGGATTTTGTTTCAAGTGTTAGTTGAGTTCTGCGATGTTTATTTTATTTGTATAAACAGATTGAATTCGAGATATGAAAAAATTCATACAAAATTATAGATCTAGATCAAAATTATAGATATTAGTAAGAAATGTAAGCTTATCACTTTAACCAAACCCGAACAATATTATTATAAACCGTGTACACAAATATCCCATAGAGAATTACACACTCATACGAAATTGTCTCTTAATACAAACGAGTAAGTAAACTGTTATTTGGTCAAGTTTAATAGGTATTTACTTACATACTAGCAGCGGTCCGCAGATTTGCCCGCGTAAACCTCGTTCTCAGGGGAGTATAGAGTTCTTTTTTTTTATTTTGAATATCTTCCCAAGTTTCATCAAAATCGGGCTAGTAATTTCGAAGCCTATATTCATTACAAACAAAAATATATTTCTTCCTTATGATAATATTAGTGTTGGCTTAAAAAAAAAAACAAAAACAAAACAAAACCCCATGAGTTTCTTGTGCCTTCTACTCATTGGTGGGCGGGTTCCGAAGGCACACATCCTAACTTAGTTTTTAAGACGATTCTAAGTGATCAATGTATCGAAATGAATAAAGAAATTTGACTTTGACTTCCCGTAAGAATATGGAGATAAAAAGTAGCTTTACTTATTCCCAAAAAAATATTGTATATTCAATTATTCATACAAAGTTTTATCAAAATCGGTTCTGGGGCTAGTAGTTTTGGAGCCTATTTTTTGCAAACAAACAAAAAAATATTTTTCATTACTCATACTCCGAAAGTAGGTCTAAAGATGAAGAGCGTGTAGAAAATAAAACTTTCAGCCCTAGGGAAAATCGCTTTCACTGACAGCTGTCATGTCAAATTATGGCTTCGCACGGCTTGTGCAATGTGCATGTAGCCAGTATCAGTATCATTACGCATTAGGAACTTCAAAAATCTAACCTCCTTGCTTTAGATAACACCAAAGAATAACACTACATGTATATAACCTCTTTGGTCCCAACCTTGTAAGAGGATCAGGTAGTATGGAGTCTCTCATTCACTGTCGTTGTTAGGAAGAATTTTATGTATTATTAGTAATGAAAAGCACAGTGTTTACCTCGGGTGAAAGACTCATTTAGTCCCTCGAACTATTAGCGCCCTCGCTCCGCTCGGGCGCCAAACTCCGTCTCGGGACTTTCATGAGTGACTTTCACACCTAGGGTAACAATGTACTATTCTTTTTAATAGGTCAAGATTAGCTGTGGTCTGCGGTTTTGCTTGCGTAAGTATATCCCGTTCTTGAACGATCGCGTCAGGAACTCCCGCATCCGGGGCAGCCTTCATGTCCGAGACATTGCAGATAAATTGCAAGAATGTCGCCTACGCTGGTACGGTCACGTCTTGCGAAAACCGGCTAGTTACGTGGGGAACAAATGTCTTGCCATGGCGCCTCCGCCGGGCCGTGGCAGACTGGGTAGACCCAAGAAGTGCTGGCTTGACGTCGTAAAGGGTGATATGCGTGCAAATGATACCTCTTCGTACCTTAATGATAAGAATCCATGGATGTGACTTTAATTGCTCCATTTCAAATAATACCTTCAAATATTTGTAATATTGACCTTTGTGAGCGTGATCACATAAAAAAACCCCATGATTTTCTTGTGCCTTCTTCTCATTGGTGGGCGCGTTCCGAAGGCACACATCCTAACTTAGTTTTTAAGACTATTTCAAGTGATCATGTGTATACCTATACATAAGCATCGAAAGAAATAAAGAAATTTGAAATTTGGTCTAGATTTTATGCAATTGGTTTTTTTTTTCAGGTCATAGACATTGCTGTTGCGGTGAAGGAGAACATCGTGATGAAACCCGCGGCTTAGTTAGCTCCAGACGTATTGGCGAGTTCTTTTTGCTGGACATGGTCGACTAAGCTAAGAGGATGGTATAGTTTCTGAGCCAGTCTACTTACTTCATCTGATATACCTATGTCCCACCCCCTTGACAAAGTCATGGTGCCAGTGACTCGTCACGTTCCATCATGTTGTCCAAGCATGCCGTTCTCCTTCTAGCTGAGCATGCTACATCCTTGACCTCATCGTCACGAAGCCATCAGGTGAAATGAGGTCAAATGGAAACCTATTTTGCGTTAAAAAACAACAAATGGTTGTCTGTAAAGTTAGTTTATGGACGAAAATTTTACGTGACAACGTGAAACGATGAAAAATTTAGTTTATTTTCCTTTTTTTTCATATTATAAGTCTTCTATGCGTCACTCGTCACCATAACACATACCCATATGAGCGATATTATTATTAAACAACTAGCTGTCCCGGCAAACGTTGTTTTGCCATATAAAAAAAACTAAATCAAAATCGGTTCAGCCGTTCGGGAGCTACGATGCCACAGACAGACACACACACACAGACACGTTAAACTTATAACACCCCGTCGTTTTTGCGTCGGGGGTTAAAAATCATACAAATCGGTTCAGCCCATGAAGCAAGAAAAAAAATTCAGTGCTCAGATGGAGTAGTAATCAAAACGTATTATGGGTGCCGGCTGAGATACAATTTTGTAGCTCACACACACATTCACACTTTTCCTTCAAATAGTCGTTCATGGCGTGTGACATGGACATCACCTCTGTCATAAAATATTACAAATAAAATATTACATTAACAAAATGGGCAGTGAAATTATGCAGAAACCATGCCGCAAGCAAAAGTACAAAGCTTTCTGGTATCACATTTTTCTGGTAAGTAATAAACCGCTTGGTTTTTACAATTTTCGTGGTCAAAATTTTAGTAGAAAATATTGTTGTTGATTTTTAGTGATGTGAAGTAGTCGATAAAAAATAATATAGAATCGAATCGTCAGCTTATTATTATTTTATTTCATTTATTTATCGCAGTTTTCTAAAAGATTCTAAGAACTGTAAGATTTTTGTGCTTCAGAGTCAGACAGACCATACTGATGGAAGTATTGGTGTTTTATTAATTTCAGCATTAGCTCTCTAAATAATATATTTTCCTTCTTACAGGATCATGAACAAAAAGTGCTTCCCTCAGATTACGAACTCAACTAAATATTATGTCAATATTAATGATGATTTACGAGAAAAAACAGCTGGTCAAAAGCTATTCTAAACGTAATGTAAATAGTTAAAATATAAATTAAAAATATTGTTTTAAAATTGGTGATGTATTTTTATTTGTATAATTAGTTCTCTACTAGCTGTGCCCGCGACTTCGTTCACATGGACTGCAGGATATTTCATCATCAACACTATCGACATTTAGTCGTCAATTGCTGGATATAGGCTTCTCCAATACCCAAAAGACACGAATTCAAAAGACATTACACCATACAAATGACTGAAGGACAACGTGACTATCCGCAACCCAGTGAAATGTGGATATAAACCGACGGCTCAAAAACGGACACGGGCACTGGATCCGGGGTCTTCTCGGAGGACCTAAACATAAATCTAAGCGTAACTCTAGGCCCCCACAACTCAATCTTCCAAGCTTGGCTGCGCTGGATCGCGATGTCTCGGGCCATGACATCAGAATCCTGTCCGATAGCGCGGCGGTGCTACATGCACTGAACAGTAAAACTATAAGTTCAGCCCTGATTACGAATGTTACGAGACACTCAACGGACTAGGAGAACACAATAGACTGACCTTACAATGGGTAAAGGGACACAGCGGCTCAAGGGGAAACGACGCTGCGGACGAGCTGGCAAAAAGAGGAGTGGAAGCGGTCAGTTACGGGCCTCAACCCTCCGTCCCAATCCCCTCCAACCAACTCAAAGCCTGGATCCGCAACCACGCTAAAATGCGACACCGTGACCTCTGGACCACGACGGAAAGCTGTAGGCAGGCCAAACTAGCACTCCCCGACATAAACAAGAGACTCACAAAACGCCTTCTAAACTTAAACCGCCCTCAAATGCGCTTGGTTACAATCGCCTTGACCGGTCACGGCGCTTTCAACAAGCACTTCCATAACCTGGATATAACGGACAGCCCACTATGCAGAGCGTGCATGGAGGCTGAGGAAACGACCGCGCATGTGCTGCTGGACTGCATGGTATTGACAGATATTAGACTCAGGACTATAGGTGACGTTAAAAGCCTTCCAAAAATGTTTGAGAAGCCACATCTAGTGGCAAAATTTATGAAAGAGCTGGGCTGGTTCTCCTCCTGACAAGTGGAACCTCACGCAAAAGGGACCTAACTAGAAAGGTCTGATTGCGGAAAACAGCCCGTATACAAGTAGGCTTCTCCAATAGCACGCCACTGAACTTGGTCCCCCGCTCTGCACCCCCAACAGCTACTAGTCACTTTGCGAAAGTCGTCACTCCAAGTATTTGGAGGACTTTCTACGCTACATTTGCTAAGGCATGATCTCCACTTAAAATTTGACATGATCCATGCAATTTAGGTAAGTATATTTAATTCCGATAGGTGATAGATTTTATCCTCACCACCTGGATGTCTGATCTTGAACTAAAATAAATATCCCTGAACAATAAAATATAAGTAAATAATCGATAAATATACGTTACGCTTCATACCACATCACATCACTATTTTCAAATTCAGCAACCATGAAGTTCCTTGTTTTTTACATGTCAATAAAGACAAATAAATGCCGTACTTTATTGATATTTTGTTTTTAATTGGTTATGTCATAACATGAATGTCTCTATCTTTTTCTAACGTAACGTATATGAAGATTTGTGATAGAGATAAAAGACAAACCCTGTCTCCCGCTTCCACCTACCCTCCCACCCCTCTGAGCGGCCGCATAGGTTTCGATACAAAATAGGCATGATTATAACTCCATCTGAGCGGGATTTGTTTTTATTCCTCCATGGTTCAGCCGTTTAGGTGTAGTTTGGCAACTAACACCGCGGCACGATTGACATCAATATTTATACGTCACTCAATTGTTTTGCCTTCCCGGCACCTCTCCATTAAAACTTGAACTTTATGTTATGGTATTAAAGTTCTTATTGACTTGTATTATTACGAATCGTTTGTATGGTATGGAGTATAGAAAAGTGTTGTTTTTAGACATTTCAGGCAATTTTTTAAATTTTTCTCTCCGTAAGAACCATCCTCGTACCATATGGAATATTCTAAAAAAAGAATTGGCCAAATTGGTCCAGGCGTTGTTGAGTTATGCGCTTACCAACACATTTTGCGATTCATATATAAGAGAAGATATAAAATAAACACGAGACGCGTGACGTTTACCATGACGCTGTCATGGTACCGGAATATGATTTTGTGCAGGTGTTCCATCAATTTATTAGACGTTATCACGTAAAAAAAGTCTAAATTTACAGATATTGGGTTTATTGCAATAAATTGAAAATTCTTTGATTCAAACGAGATGGCGTAATGTCTCTACCGCAGCAGCGTCCTTAAGGTGAAAGGGTACCGGCGCGCGGCGTTCTCTCCATACAAACGTAGTCGACTGTTTCATCCCTGGATATTGACACTAGCACAAATATTTTTGTTACATAGAACCTATAACTGCCATGACTATGCCCTAAGACTATGTCTTGGTTTTTTTTCATTTTCTAATTATCTAAGAAATTATGATTTAAAATTTAAATAATTAAGAAATTAAACAAAAAACCAAAACATGGTCATGGCAGTTATAAATTTTGTGCAACAAAAATATTTGCTCTATAAAACAGTCGACTACGTTTGTATGGAGAGAGCGCCCGGTACCCTTTCCTCATAATAGTGCCTACCCAATTGTTTTAGTAACCTAAGGTCATGGACAAGCAGTGAAATTCTTGTCTCTGGTTAATTACGTCGAGTTTGCCTCGTGATTTTACGTTAAACACCTTTTGCAATCTTGAGGTTCATTACAAAAGTGTTTGTCTATGGATTATACAAATCTTTAGAGAATTATTTCATTGTAGGTTTCACCTGATTAAGTCCCGATTCCGTGGAAATATTATCAGAATTAAAAGCAGCCTATCTTACTTCCAAGGATTCAATCTTCTTACGTAGTTTCATTAAAATCGAAAAAGTAGTTTCAGAGTCTATCTTTAAGCCGAAGTGGTAAGACCAGAAGCGCGATAGACGTGTCTTAGAAACAGTTTTTAGGTATCAACCACTAAATCACATAGTAAAATCCATAGTATGATATTCCTACTGTCGTAAAGTTAAAGAAATGCTTTGTATTGTCATACATTTTGAAACACGATTAGAGTGATTTGCATCGATAGAAAAAAATCGTTAAAATTCTCAAAGATCGATATTTTTGAGCTTTTTCAAATTTACGGCGATTGTAAAGAAAAAAAACAAGTACAAAATTTATATTTTCATAAACTTTACAAAAAATTCTATAAGGTAGTACAGATGGTTTTTCACAAATAGATGTGTGAGTCTTATAATTACATAAAATAGTTAAAACGTTCATTTCGCGGAGCGCGGGGGGAAGGGATAGAGGGTCTCAGGTCTTACTTCACCTTAAATATAAAATCTAAAAGTCATGCAGCAGCTATTGTAAAGTATGCAACCGCTTTGAAATGATTTTGGAAAATTCTATCCATCTATAGGCGAACAAATTCGCAAGCAAAAACTAGTGGAGGCAAATATAAAATTTTGATGAATGATATATTGTTGGATAATCGAAAACAAAACAAAAATGTCAAAACCTAGTAACCTAAAGTTTTCGGGACTTACAACACATAATGAAACTGTTCCGTACCTCAAAATGTGAAAAAAGGAACCCTAATTAGATCACTTTATTGTCCGTCTGTTTTGTTAAAACTTGACGTAAACAAAACCTAAACATAATACCTCTTAAAGAAGGAGAATAGGTATAATACCTTTGTAAATTGCAGTTGTGATTTTCGAATTGAGAGCTTAATAGCAGGTTGAATGACTCTATAGCTATATTGTAGGTATAGAGTAGGTATCATACCAACTAGAGTGGGTGTGACAGAGGTTGAAGAGTTTGCGTTATGTTCATACATACTCATACTCGTTGCTTCATAGGATTTGTCAGACTTGTTTATGATAGTACCTTTTTTTCTTAGTTGGAGAATGTATAAATAAATAAACATTGCAGAGAAATGCCATCGCCATCTAGCCGCAAGTTAAGTCACTAGGCTGGTGTTATGGTGACCAGATACACAGGTGAACAGGTATCTTCTAGGAAAGCGTACTGACAGACCGCATCGTCACCTACCATCAGGCAGGTGTGATAATGGTCATACGCTTGCTTAGGTGGCAGCTCAATCTCACTCATGGGTAAGTTAACCATTTTTTAAATTTAAAGTGTGTATTTCAACCAGCGTGTGAAATTTAGTTGGTGAGCTGGCTTCTCCCTCTACTAATTTTGTTATTCTCCAAAAAGTTAATAGCTAGGTGAACAGTTATAAGAGCCTACAACAGTTAGCAAATAAAAACCGGCCAAGTGCGAGTCAGGCTCGCTCACGAAGGGTTCTGTACCATGCTGTATGGGAGGTCAACTTCCCTTTCTATTTTTAGTATAAAATGTGAACAGTAATAGATAATCTGTGAAAATTTCAACTGTCTAGCTATCACGGTTCATGAGATAAAGCCAGATAGACAGACGGACGTAAGTCATAGTAAAAGGGGCCCGTTTTAACCCTTTGGGTATGGAAAAATGAAATAAATAAATAAAATTAAGTTTAATTATTTTTAGAATCTACGATCGGTCTAACCGACGATGGCTGACATGAGCACTCTTTATATACCTAACAGATACAATCTCTTTGGTGATAGTCGTGTTTGCACCAAGGGCATTAATATTATTAGGCCCACTTTGCAAGCCTATTTAGATAGACTCAAAGTTTTCTAACACGGAGTTTTGATTGTTTAAACCGACTTCAATAAAAGAGGATGTTGTCTATTTGATGAATGTTCGGGCATAATTTCATTGTTTATGAACCGATTTAGATGATTATTTTTGTTGGAAAGGGGATACTTTAGGGGCGGATAAGAATCGTCACTTTCTTGTAAAACGAACGCATGTATACATGTACGAATGGAAACGGGAAATATTTAGTCTCACGAGTTTCTTGTACCTTGTGTGCGTTCTAAAGACATCCAAAGGGCGTGTTCAGATGACACGCGTCGACCACGCGCCCACTACGCGCATCACACGCGTTGACCACGCGTTGAACACGCTTTGATATTTGTTCTATATATAATTTGAGTCTTATGACATATCAATAGATCTCAAATTGCATTTATCCAAGTCCACCCGCTCACGCCACGCGCCCGCCCCGCGCCCGCCTCGCGCCCGCCTCGCACCCTCTTGCAGAAATGCAATTTGAGATCTATTGATGTGTCATAAGACTCAAATTATACAGGGTGTCCCGTAATGAATGGCCAAGCGGGCCCCTACGGATAGAGGACAATGTGCCGGATCAGAAAAACGAAAGTTATGTTCTATGAAAGTCTCTTAGTTTCCGAGATATCCGCCATTTTAATTTTTTTTTTAATTTCACGCCTTTCTCCATGTTTTGTTATGCCAAAACTGCAAATGAAGGATTTATCCCAATCTGTTTTTTGGATAGTGTTTCAGGATAATGTGCTATCGAATGCAAACAATATTTTTTATGACACATTGAAAGTTTTTTTTAAAACTAAGGTTTAACTCAAACTTCATGGTTTTTTAATTTTTTAACCTTTCCTGGTGTAAAAAAAATGTATGGTCACCCTGGTGCCAAATTAAAAAAAAAGTTGCCTATTTCATTGAGTTTCTGAAAAGGTATAATATGTGGTATTGCCAGCATTTAATACTGAATAAATTTCTAATAAAATGAGCAAGAGCATGCTATAATTATTATGTCGCTGTTTTTGATCGTCTTTTGTTTATTTTTCGATTGTTTACATTTCGATTGTTTTTTTTTCGTTTCGATCATTATTTCGATTGTCTTTTGTTTTACTTACTTGTATGTTTCTAAATCAAAGTTGGTGTTAGCGTAGTTGGTATTTTGCGTGACTGTTATTTTGCGAGTTGGGCGTTTTGCGTAGTTGGTTTTATGCGTCTAAAGACTCTTAACCACAGAAATTATAATCTGAATCGAGTCTCCTTTGAGGACCTGGGTGCTTATATGACCCAGGAGCTTAATTTATAGACTGTGGCGGGTTTCATCACGATGTTTTCCTTCACCGTAAGAGCAATTAGCGCACATACATTTCTCGTAAGAAAAATCACCATTAGTGCACGGCTGGCAACATGTTTAATAAACGGTTGGGTATATCCTGAAATTAAGTTTTAATGAACTTTAATTGGTTTCCGTTTCTTTGTAGGTAGGTGACTGTAAGTAGTTGATAGCTACTAACTAACTTACTATCAGCTACTTAGTTGTGAATCGACTTCTATGGCACAGTAGGAGAATTCCCGCCTTCGACGCAGAAGGTTGTGGATTCGATGGGTTGATCTCATGCCTCCAAATTTCATCTCACATCTTAAGAGGAAAGGGTACCGGCTCTCTCTCCATACACAAGTAGTCGACTGTTTCCTTCCTGGATAATGACACTAGAGCAAATATTTTTGTTGCATAAAACTTGTCTATGTCTTGGTTTTTTTCATATTCTAATTATCATAGAAAGAGGGGATTTAAAAAAAAACTAATAAAAAATAAGACATAGGGTCATAGTCATGGCAGTAATAAGCTTTATGCTACAAAAATATTTGCTCTAGTGTCATTATCCAGGAAGGAAACAGTCGACTACGTTTGTATGGCGAGAGAGCCGGTACCCTTTCATCTTAAGACTGACAGGAACAAATAGGAACCTATATAATTGAGTCTACAGGTTTAGAATTCAAGGACCTCGACCTCCGCTCACTCCAACCCTCAAAATGTACCTAAGTATAAGTAAAACAATAAATTTCAAAAATCCATTAAAACTTTTCAGTATAAATAAATCTTATCTTGAAAATGGCGATGAATTTATTTCATGAATCAAATTTTACGTATTTCTCGAAGATTTGTTTCTGAAAGACTTTTTATTGAATGATTGAATGTTCGTGATGTTTAAGTGTTTTAAGGCATTTAAGTACATTTTTTAAAGAAAAACATCGTGAAAAAACCCCCGATTTTGTTGGCTACAGACGTACAGTATGCGTCATAAGTCCACTATCAGTTTGCTACCATACTATCAACAAGTATAAGACTTACGGCGTTGGAAAAATATATCCATAATAGCTGCGCCCCACGGTTTCACTTGCGTAAGTCCTGATCCCGTGGGAATATCGGGATAAAAAGTAGCCTATGTGTTTTGCGTGAAGGAGTAACAAACATACACACACGCATATACAAACTTTCACATTTATAATATTAAAAAAAAAAACATTTATTTCAGATTACTAGATCCATATTTAACATTACATATTATGATTAAATTGAATTAGAATAAAATAAATAAATACAAAAATTAAAATATCAATAAAACACATTAACGTAAAATAAAAGTCAGTATAAATAAAAAATAATAATAAAAAGTAAAAGTCAATATTTCAAATTCAATTTCATTAAACAAGTTTCTTAATTATAATTTTCTTTTTGGCATATACAGGGTTATTGGAAATTAATTGACACTGCGTTAAGGGCTTCTTCTGTGCACCTTAACAAACAACTTTTGTTCTACGACTTTTGTCGAAACTTAATAAATATCCCAAAAAAAATATTTAAGTGTTTCTCGTACTGTCTGGTACTTTTCTATGTCTATGCGGCAAGTGGGCGCGCGCGATCGGCACGGGGCGCACTGCGTGCGACCGGATCGGGTTGTACCATACCTACTATGATTGATTCTGTGACGTAGACGTAGAGTTGAGTATTATTTGAACTGTTGGATTTAATTTTTTATTTTTGTATGGAATATTTTTATAATGAATTTCCAAAAGACGTAGAACAAAGGTTGATCGTTAAGGTGCACAGAAGAAGCCCTTAACGCAGTGTCAATTAATTTCCAATAACCCTGTATTAGTAGGATTAAAATTGCTTGCTAAAATGCAACTCTAAAATTCACTGCAACTAAATAATGCATTGCATATTCGCGAAATTCATCATAAAAATCACATTATTTAATGCTAGCTACGCAACGCGGGTTTCGATCCCGTGGGAATATTAGAACAAATAGTTCTTGAGATTACCGCGTTTAAGGTGAAAGGGTACCTGCGCTCTCTCCATACAAACGTAGTCGACTGTTTCCTCCCTGGATAATGACACTAGCACAAATATTTTTGTGCCATAAAACCTATAACTGCCATGACTATTCCCCTATGTTTTGTTTTTTTTTCATTTTCTAATTATCATAGAAATTAAGAAAAAAAAAGAAAAAATATGGGCATGGTCATGGCAGTTATAAGTTCTACGCACCAAAAATATTTGCTCTAGTGTCATTATCCAGGGAGAAAACAGTCGACTACGTTTGTAATAGTTTGTATGGAAAGAGTCCCGTTACCCTCTCCTCTTAATAAAAAAAAACGTGTGGCACTCGAGGACTGCCGCAGTAAAGCTATTGCATAAAAAGGTTTCTTGAAGCAAGAAGTAATCCCTCTTCCTATAGTTCCTTTAAACGCTCGAGAATAATTTCTTGTCTTAGTAAATGTTCTTATAAAATAATAAAAAAAAAAAATAATAATAAATAAAAAATAAAAAAAATAGTCGTCCGACATTTGTCGTCCGCCATTTGTCGTCCGACATTTGTCGTCCGTTAATAATCGTCCGTCATTTGTCGGGGGTGTTAGGTTTTTTCGTTACGGAATTTCTTGATTCGCCCCCCAAGGCCCGCGATAAAATCTATGCAATAGCTTAAAACATACAAAACTTTTCAGCTTTATAATATTACCTACTACCTATGACCCGCGGTTTCACCTTCGTACAAACAAACAAATAAATTATTTTTAACCTTGGACTCGTTCCATCAGGCGACTAAAAAGTCTCCCGACTGCAGTAGGTATAGGTATTTGCTGACAGGTGTTACAACATTAAACTGCGCCCGCGCCGCTCGAATCGCAGTAGCGATCCATTCAGTGCTTAACCGACTCCAAAATGTGGTGGTTCATATTGTTCTGTGCTAGTGATGTTTTGTGCCAAAATTTAACGGATAAACAAGGTTTGATTTACATTATAATAATAAATAATACTTACAGGATATTTTACGCAGCGCCATCTAGCTTCTTGCTAACAAAACCTGTAATCCCTCTGGAGTACCTTAAGACGATTCAAAGTGATCCCATGCAAATTGTATGATTCCAACAAATGAACAAAGAATTTTGACTTTTTTGACCTTTGAAATAAAAATACAAAAAGTTTTTTTTTAATTATCCCTAATAAATAAATAATGGTTTAGCTACTGCTATGCTCCCACAATTGACGCAATATGTTAATAAAAGTTTTGTCGTCATTTTCTAACTTTTAAAAAAAGTTTCGTGTAAGGTCCGACGGATTCTGTGGTTATCTTTACACACTGTATTTAGGTATAAGAACATTTTTGTAAACAAGAAAATTTATAAAAAGATTCACGGCGAGTATCGAACCTTGTGCTTCGAAGGCAGGTAGTCGTTTACCGCGCGACAGTGGTTATAAAAAATTTTTATGATGCTATTAAATAATCTATTAATATTATAAATGTGAAGGGTTGTGTGTTCGTTTTTTATGTTCTTCACTTAAAAACTACTGAACCGATTGCGTTGACAGGTAAAGATAGATAATAATTAAATATTTTTATGTATTTGCCAGAATATGTTACAAAATCGTTTCAAAATTCGATAAAGTAAAGAAATAAAATAAAACCGGCCAATTAAAATAAATAGGAGTCGCGCAAGAAGGGTTCCGTATCATGTTATTATGCTAACCTCAGTCAAATATTTTTTTCTGTTTTAGTATTTGTTATTTATAACATAAAGCGGCAACAGAAATACATCATCTGTGAAAATTTCAATAGATATCACGGTTCATGACATACAGCCTGGTGACAGACAGACAGTGAAGTCTTATTAATAACCGTTTTTACTCTTTGGGTACGGAACACTAAAAAAGAAAAATAAATAGGTATACGTGACGAATTAAGAACCTTAATCATTTTTAAAAGTCGTTTAAAAACGTAGTCAATCAGCAAGCAGACGTGAAAATATTTAAATAGGCATTTATAGTGAAACTAGCGACCCACCCCGGCTTCGCACGGCTGTATTATGCATGTATTATATCTAAAAACCTTCCTCGTTAATCACTCTATAAAAAAACCGCATCAAATCCGTTGCGTAGTTTTAAAGATCTGTGCATATAAATAAAGGGACATAGGGACGGCGAAAAGTGACTTTATTTTATACTAGCGACCAGCCCCGGCTTCGCACGGTTCTATTATGCATGTACGAGTATTATATCTAAAAACCTTCCTCGTTAATCACTCTATTTATTTAAAAAAACCGCATCAAAATCCGTTGTGTAGTTTTAAAGTTCTAAGCATACAAAGGGACATAAGAACATAGGGACATAGGGAAGGCGAAAAGTGACTTTATTTTATACTATGTAGTGATAGTGATAGTGAAGTGATACCGTGAATTTTGGGTCTTTTTTGCGCGAGGATGGAGGAGACTTGCCCAGCATATAAACTACCCTCCCAGCTTAGTTGACCGTGTCAAGAGGAAGAACTGGTCAATACGTCTGGAGTTAACTAAGTTGCGGGTTTTATCACGATGTTTTCTTCTACCTAAAGAGCAATGCAATGTAATTAGCGCTAATAAATTATTCTTTAGAAAAATCAATTAGCGAATCCTACTCCTACTAATATTATAAATGTGAAAGTTTGTGTGTGTGTGAGTGTTGTCGCGAATTGCGAATAATTATACACGTAGAATGAAATGTCGATAAAGAATACTATCTAGGCAAGAATTAGAATTTGAGGAAATGGAACGTATTTTTAGGCATAGAGAAAGAAAATAGGTTTGTAGGGGGGGCCAGTGAGAGGAGGAAAAAAGATGGCGGCAGAGGTGATGTGAGAAGGAAAGTTATGGTGTAAGAGAAAAACCAGTTTTAGGGAAAAGAAGCAGATAAACTCTTCTGTAAGAAGCACAAGTGAAATGCGAAGTAATGTGGTAAGAAAGAGACGAACCCGATGATAATAAAGCTAGGGGGTAAGTGCTCTGTTCTATATGTATCTAGGTAGGTGTCAAAAGGTAACCTCAAATGAGAAGAATGGAAAGAACTTGGTGGAAGCGGTTAATGGCATGGGGAGGCGAAGAGTGGCTATTCTGGGCTTTAGGCCCAATATCCAAAAATACTGAAAGATCATCAGATTGGTGATAAAACTTAGTGATAAGATATGGTTTCTATGCAATGTTTCTATATCTCAAAGAAACTTACTGACGGGGAAGGAATTGTTTCCGTTTCCCTATCAATTAAGAACTTCGATAACTCAGGCAAAGTGAATGTACTCGCGGAACTTCGCGATAAGTGTGTGTGTATGTATGTTTGTTACTCCTTCACGCAAAAACTACTGGACTCGGTATCTAGATAGCTAGAGACCTGGATTAACAGATAGTATTTTTACCGGGACTGTATCGGGAATTATGTGGGTGAAACCGCGGGGCGCAGCTAGTAAATAATAAAACGGAAAGTTTAAAATTAAAAATTGGAAATATAATGAAGAAAATAAATCTTAAGATCGGTACTTGACTACCCAGTTGGCACAATGGTCACAATGCCGGACTGCCAAACACAGGGTTGCGGTTTCGATTCCCGCCTCAGACAAGTATTTATGCTTAGATTTTTGTCTGTGGTTTGGTTGTTTCTATGTATTATAAATATATATCTAATATGTTTAATAAAGCAATTTCATCATTTACAATATAAAAGTATATAATAAGTAGTATAATATTATTCTTTGTCTGTAGACACAAGTCTAGTTACTTAGATTGGGGCTAGATGGCGATGTGTGGAATGTCCTGCAATATTTATTTATTTACTTGCTAGCAGTGCTCTGCGGTTTCACCCGCGTAACTCCCGATCTCGTTGGAATATCAATATAAAAAGTAGCCTATAGCTTTTCTCGATAAATGGACTATCTAACACAAAAATAATTTTTCAATTCGAACCAGTAGTTCCTGAGATTAGCGCGTTAAACAAACATACAAACTCTTCAGCTTTATAATATTACTATAGCGACCCTATATCGCACGGCTATATATGCATGTATTATACTTACATATAAACCTTCCTCTTGAATCACTGTATCTATCAAAAAAACTGCATCAAAATCCGTTGCGTAGTTTTATAGATCTAAGCATACATAGGGACAGACAGAAAAAGCGACTTTGTTTTTTATATGTAACTAGCGACCCGCTCCGGCTTCGCACGGCTATATATGCATGTATTATACTTACATATAAACCTTCCTCTTGAATCACTGTATCTATAAAAAAAACTGCATCAAAATCCGTTGCGTAGTTTTATAGATCTAAGCATACATAGGGACAGACAGAAAAAGCGACTTTGTTTTTTATATGTAACTAGCTGTCCCCCGCGGTTTCACCCGCGTAATAATTTTCTACGCAATTTTCTTAATATTTTCTTTCATAAGAACCTTCTCCTGACAATAACAAACACAACAAAAAAAGAATTGGCCAAATTGGTCCAGGCGTTGTTGAGTTATGCGCTTACCAACACATTTTGCGATTCATTTTTATATATAAGACTAGCGACCCGCTCCGGCTTCGCACGGCTATGTTATGCATATATTATACATAAAAACCTTCCTCTTGAATCACTCTATCTATTAAAAAAAACCGCATCAAAATCCGATCAAAATCAAAATTTAAGCTCACATAGGAATATAGGGACAGAGAAAGCGACTTTGTTTTATACTATGTAGTGATAGTGAAGATAAAGAAGTATAGATTTATGCGGGTGAAACCGCGGGGCGCAGTTAGTCTAGAATAGTTGCAACTCTAGGAACATTTAATACGCAAGCCGGTTTAGTTGGTACTTACCAAGTTTCTCAATAGAATTCCTACGTTCTAGGTAATTCTAACCAGATTTATCTAAGTTGCTGGACTCTTACGAAAGATGCTAGCTTATCTTAGATGCATTATAGGAACCACACGCAAAGTGCCTTTCGCCTAGCTTGTGTTATGGTAACAGACAATTTATAAAATACAATGTGTAGAGGTTTAGATGATCAACTTTTTTCGACGACTTTTTAAAATTTGAACTTTTTTCGTATAGTTTTTGAGATTACGTTTGTTCAAAAATTAGCTGTTTCTTAGAGTTAAAAAAAACTCAAAAGTCAATGACCTATAACTGTGCTAGTTATAAGGTCATTGACTTCTGAGTTTTTTTTGTTTATTGAGTTTCGACTAATACTATTTTAAATATTAATGGTCTTTATTTTAGAAAACAGCTACGGATATTCCAGTACCATAATAAAACTTTAAAAATTAAAAAAAATAATAATAATTCTCAATGTTCATCAGATCAAAAGTTGATCACCTAGACATCCAAATCAGCCCACTTTTCTAATAATATTCTCTGTGTCGGAACACATTTTATAAATGCTTTTTTTTAATAAAAACTTATTAGGCTAAACCTACATACAGAAATAAACCACAACAAATATTATTGCTTACCAAAATAAATCCGTAATTTTTTTTGTTCGACGGTAAGAATCGAATTCGCCACCTTCTGCTTGGCAAGCTATTGTTTCCCCGCGCTATAGAGTGTTAAATTACACTTAGTTTCGCGTCGGGAATCGAACCCGTTGCAGGCGTGTATTCGCCCACTATGCCACAGAAGTCGTCATTACTAACATTGTTACGCTTCAGTAATTATTTTCATAACATCCTGATGATTTCTACAGTTCCGATTGTAAAACTAGGTTTCATATTAAGAGGGTTACATTACATACCGCGTACTTTTCCATACCGGGCTAAATGACCGTTAGTTACCGGAAAAATTGACGACAAGAGATTGAAAGGAGTTCAACTTAATTGACTTAAAAAAGAAGGATAAGTATTCTAAATTCGTCATTTTTCATTTTAACGACCTCTGTGGCGCGTCGGGCGAACACCCGACTGCGACGCAGAAGGTTGCGGGTTCGATTCCCGCCGGGAACAAGTATTTATGCTGACCATAAATTCTTGTTTCTGGTTCTGGGTGTTTCCTATATGTATAATATGTATATATTTACAAAAAAAAAAAAAAGTATATAAGTAGTTTATTCGTTATCTGGCACCCATAACACAAGCATTAAGTTGCTTAGCTTGGGGCTGGATGGCGATGTGTAATATGTCCTGAAATATTTTTTTATTTATTTATTTTATTTTTATTTTTAACTAAGAGTTTTTAAATGTAGGCCTTTGTTTCTTTTTTTGTAGTTACATTTATTTTGGTTAAATGCTGTGATATTATTTCCTGTCTTTTGTCATATTTCAATTAGTTTTTGCTTTTGCAATTAGTATCTTAAGCAAAATATGAAGTTTTATTTTATCCTTTTTTTTACAATTAACTTGATGCTCTGAATATTTTCTTCCGAATAAATATTTGCGCTAAAAGCATTGTTCTTACGGTGAAAGAAAACATCGTGATGAAACCCGCGTCGTAGTTGTCTCCACACGTTCTTTTCTTTGGACACTGTCGACTAAGATGAGAGGGTGGTCTAGGTTCTGGGCAAGGCGACTCCATTTAATACTTGTCCCAGGCACTAAAGCGCCCAGAATAATAGCATGGTTTGATGTTGCTATTTTAATCATAGTAGCGCTCTAAGGTTTCACTGGCGTAGCTCTCGATCCCGTGAGAATATCGGGATAAAAAGTACCCTGTTCATAAGTGCATATGCGGTGTCGACACGGACAACTTTGGTCACCACGGGTTTTCCTGTCGTCGCAGTGCTGGCAGACTATCCCGCCACGCTGCTATAAATAATGTCATACCGGCTCTTCTAGAGCCGAACGGTCTTGTGCGTGACGATGGCAAGCGTCCCGATGGGATGACGTTAATCCCCTGGAATCATGGAAAACCGTTAGTGTGGGACGCTACTTGTGTCGACACACTGGCGGCTTCACACCTCGGCTCTACCTCCAGGGAGGCGGGTGCTGCGGCGACGGCGGCAGAGGTGGTAAAGCGACGGAAATATGTATCCATTGGTGATGGCTACATGTTTCTGCCTTTTGCCACGGAGACCCTGGGCCCGTGGGGACCAGAAGCCTTAGATTTTTGCAATTTTTTTTTCAAAATTATTAGTATTAGCTTCAGGTGACCAAAAGGCTGGCTGCTACTTTGGCCAACGGATCGGCATTGCCATCCAAAGAGGTAATGCAGCGAACCTTTTGGGCACCCTACCTAGGGAGATTTATTTAGATTATTAACTTTGTTTTATTTCTTTCTTTTTAATTAATGTTCCTATAGAAGTTTAATAAGTTTACCCTGTGTTATTTCCAATGAATTCAGATTTCAGATTTATTTATTTGCCAAAAATACAGTACAGCATACAGCAGATCTTAAAAAATATTAAATTATGTCCTTGTATTTTTGCTTGGAAAGCATGCAAAATATAAGCTTTCAAACTTACAATTCAACTAGCTGCCCTACGCGGTTTCACCCGCGTAACTCCCGATCCCGTGGGAATATCGGGATAAATTAAGATGCAAGCTATCCTATCTTTCAAGTTGGATCGAACTGCACATGGTGTGCGAATTTTATTATAATCGGTTAAGTGGTTTAGGAGTCCATTGAGGACAAACATTGTGACACGAGATTTATATATATTAAGATACAATGTCAATTTATTTTTTAATTCAAATGTCAGGTAATATTTAAATGACGATGTATCCTCATACCAAGTGTCATCAAAATCGGTCCAATAGTTTGGAAGCCTATTCGTGTGTAGTGTCTTGACAGACAGACGGATGGACGGACGAACAACACAGTTACCCTATTAGGATTCCGTTTTTTCTTTTCGAGGTACGGAACCCTAAAAAGATTAATTAAATTCCTCATTATAATATTAGTATAGTTTTAGATAAAACATACAGAATTATAATCAGAATATTTGTCCCACAGATGTCCCATCACAGTTCGATTACTATTCAATGCCGGCTCTATCAGAGCTGGACGACTACGACCTCTGCCTGAAGAATCCTGAAGCGGTCTACTGCATCGTTGACATGGAGCTGATGGATGATAACACTCCTCTATACCAGTTTATGAAGGTAGGTTTAACTACAGGCACATTATAGATTTCATCTCTGAGTCACCACTATCACACCTACCTGAAAAATCCTTCGTAGTATCCAATATGCTAAAATCATCGAGCATTGCCTGAGCTACAAGGTTTTTTTGATTTGATAACGTCTTAAAAATCAAATTGTACACTGGCATTCACAAAAAAGTATGACGTCATGGTTACGGGAACATGACATGTTATTGACAAGGTAACCGTAGCAACGTATTGTTACCATCAATGTTTTCTTATGACGTCCAAAATGTAAAGGAAAAATAAAGAAAAAAAAAATATTTATAGGAAGAAAAAAAAGAAAATAATACACAAAAAATTTCATACAAATCGGTTCAGCTGTTTAGGAGGAGTTTAGCAAATAATACCGTTGCTATGGTTACCGTCAATGTTTTCTTATGACGTAATCACGTAAAATTATCGTCCGTAAACCGACTTTACATATTTATTTTTATTTTTTACATACCTAAGCGTGCTACTTCTGTGCCGCATCGTCAACTACCTACCATCAGGCAGGTGTGATTGGCAGGGTGGTCAAATACTGACCTATCATTTATAAAAAATAAAATGAAAAATAATAAGAAGACCTAAAAAATATTAATAAAAATATGAAAATTTCTATTTACTTCATAACAAGGCTATTTATTATTAATTTACTGTATGTATGCTTGATTGGGTAAAAATTTTCGAAAGTCGTATCTTGTTTGTTCCCTATTCAGTAGTCATTTATCTAGTTTCAGGAAGATTGATTACGAACTGTAATTTGAAGGGAATTATTTTTACTCTTGGGCTGGTATTCTGTATCACATGGTGGTAGATTCTTTTAATATTTTTGAAGAAAATAAAATTACCGAGGAAGACGAGCAAATAAAGTCGAAAATTTCTTAGAATGCCTAAAAATATAACTTTGAGTAAAAGGGCTAAAGAGATTTTTATAAAAATTACCTTAAATGAGACTTCAGTGATTTTAAACCATCAGAATCATCATAGTCACCATTATTGGAGCCGTTTGTCGTTATAAAACAGACAAATGTAACGTTATAATATACATGAGCGAGCAGCTACAGTACAAACATAGTTATTTTAAAGAACAGTTAAAAAAGTAGGTAGGTATCTAATTAAGAATTCAGTCTATAATCTCATTTACTAAATTAAGTTTTAAGCTATTGCATAGCTTTTATCGCGGGCTTTGAGCGCGGCGACCGAATCAAAAAATCTCGTAACGAAAATAAAACCTAACACCCCCCACTCCGCCTACCATGTAGCTCGGCCGAGCGTTTTTACTTATGTTAGTGCACATGAATGTTAGTAAATAAGCGAGCGCTCGCCAACAAACTGTACTTTGTAGTTTGGCGGAAAACAAATTTATAAGAAAATGTGTGCCTTAAAACCCATGCTTCTACTACTCCCATGATTCTAAATATGCGTGGAACTGTAACAGAGGACTATCATTGTAAATTGAAACGCTTATCTGAAAATATGTGGCACCTAGGTACTTACCTACCATAAAAATCCCAAAATTAAATATTACTTTCCAAACGTCCATAAATATCACATCAAATCTACGAAATCGATAAATCTTCGCTGTCAATGAATAAGGGCCCTGATTGATGTCTCTTCAACGTTTTGAAAACAAAGTCAACAGTAAATCTTTGGAAAGAAATCTCGAAGGACTTTTTGTCAATCTGATTGAGGACAGACTGATAGAAGGGAGGGAACAGAGATGTTATTGAAAACGTACACAGTTTAATGTCACTATGATTGTGGAACGTTTTAGTTTGGTAGGTATTTTCTTTGGTAGTTGAAAACACTTTCCAAAAATCCAATGCTTTTACAATAAATAAAAATGGGACTGGGAAGAAAAAGTAAAAAAGATCCAAACGAAGCCAAAAGACACAAATTAACTTGATCCCCACTCGGGTATATCTGCTTACATTTGGTTGTTAATCTTGACTTTTATCCCCCATAACTTTCAGACGGCTAAACCGATTTCGATTAAACATAGCTGTAGGCGACGCTTTGTAATCTTTTACAACCTTGTTTTATATGTATATATAACCTTTTGGATTTTTAAAAATAAACGGGAGCGGGTGACACGGGGGCGGCGGCGAGTTGTCAGTCAGTTGTCCTACGTTCGTAAAAGCGAGCGCCGCCGTCCTCGCTTCTCCTAGCTCCACCACTCTTTGGAGGCCTATTTGTTTGTAACAATAGCTATTTGTAATTTACGAATCATGCCCTTTCATTTGATACCCCACTCGAGCATATCTACTTACATTCGTCTGTCATTGTGTTCATTAACCCCCGACGCAAAAACGACGTGGTGTTATAAGTTTGACGTGTCTGTGTGTGTGTCTGTCTGTGGCATCGTAGCTCCCGAACGGATGAACCGATTTTGATTTAGTTTTTTTTTTAATCCTAATTTATTGTCCCCATAACTTTCAGGCGGCTAAGCCGATTTCGATTAAACATAGCTAAGAACACTCCCGACTAATTCAACTTTCAAAGAAAAAAACTAAATCAAAATCAGTTAAGCCGTTCGGGAGCTACGATGCCACAGACAGACACACACAGAGACACGTCAAACTTATAACACCCCCGTCGTTTTTGCGTCGGGGGTTAAAAATACAATTTCTTAATTTCTCAAGTGTAGTTTACTTTAAATTACTGTAAAACAATCTAGTGATTTTC
Organism: Idaea aversata; assembly: GCA_907269075.1. Classification (NCBI taxonomy): domain Eukaryota; kingdom Metazoa; phylum Arthropoda; class Insecta; order Lepidoptera; family Geometridae; genus Idaea; species Idaea aversata. The sequence goes on from OU026106.1 coordinate 10,257,079, forward strand.
TTTGGTCTTTGCAATTTTGCGCCTACTTTTATTAGGAAACATATTAGGGTTCCGTAATCCTAACAGGAAACCCTTATAGTTTCGCTATGTCCGTCCGTCCGTCCGCGGCTTAGCTCAGAGAACTTTATTACTAGAACTAGGAACCCACCCGCCCCGGCTTCGCACGGCTGTATTGTGCATGTATTATATCTAAAAGCCTTCCTCTTTAATCATTCTATCTATAAAAAAAACTGCATCAAAACCCGTTGCGTAGTTTTAAAGATTTATGCATACATAGGGACATAGGGACGGCGAAAAGTGTCTTTATTTTATACTATGTAGTGAAGCCGTTTTTTTAGTATAAATATTTTAATGAATTACGCAAAAAATAAAAACATTTTATTAGGGTACTTAACCCAAAACGTAAAGTGGGTAGGGTTTTTTTCTCGCCAAACCTATAGCGTGAGGTATGGTTGAATAGGCCTTTTAAAAATTATAAAATAAAATATGGGGTATGGTAAAACCATTTTATTGATACTAGGATATGTTTCCAAAATATTAAGCTGTAAAGTGATTTTTTTCTCAGAGTCATTTTAGTTCATTTTGGTATATATTTTGTCAACAGAATTATTCATCACAATCCTACACAAACTACTTGCACACGAAACTGCATCGTGGAGTTTGTGCCTCACAGCACTGCAACGTCAACATCAGTCAGGCGAGCAACGTCAGTGAATCTACTGAGGTGGCCTTGATGGAGTGCTTCAATACAAGTATACATCAAGGTTATGGACTTCAGGTATGAATACAAATCATTTCAGATCCTCAAATGTCATCATCATCATCCGAGCGATGTTCCCGATTGCATCCCTCTCGGGAGCCCGGGGTCCGCTTTCCTACTTTTACGCCTCCACTTCGCACGATCTTCCTCAAATGTCCTTAAGGTAAAGTAAGACCTGAAAATCCCTATCCCTTTCCCTACCCCTAAAAAGGTCAAAAAATGACGATTTTTTTAGATTTTCAAGTTTTTTTTTCTATCGAGCAACATCACTCTAAGCGTGTTTCGAGGTGTATGACAATACAAAGCATTTCTTCACCTTTACGACAGTAGGAATATCATTCTATGGATTTTAGTGGTTGATACCCAAAAACTGTTTCTAAGACACCTCCATCGCGCTTCTGGTCTTACCACTTCGGCTTAAAATTGGTTTAACAGTAAATGTTTTCTTGTAAGAAAAATTATTTGTCAGACAAATTAAAAAACCCTCGACCGTTATAAGGAAAATTGCATATAGCTTTTGCAGGGTTGATTCAATTTTGATATTCAACCATAGCTAAGAACACTCCCGACTAATCAAAATTGAAAAAAAAAAAACAAAATTGGTTCATCCGTTCGGAAGCAAAGATGCCACAAACAGACACACACACAGACACGTCAAACTTATAATACCCCTCTTTTTGCATCTGGGAAAAGCAATTGTAAATCAGTGATATGTCTTACATCTCACTGGTTGTAAACAAAGTCGTTGTAACTTGCAACGTGGTGCTAAACGAGGTCAAAATTTACCGATAGAAATATAAAACGATTAAATAAGTATATTACTAAGTATACGATTAAAATAAGTATTTACCTTTTGAAAAAAGTTATCTTGAAGTGAGAGATAATTCAGTTTGCCTTTTTGCTGAAAATATAAAAATGAACCTTGATTCTTCACAAGTAATAAAACAATTTATAAACATCTTTTGTTAGAATTTGTCTATTTGTAAATTGTACCTTTTATGTATATTTTATTAAATTTATTTATTTATTTATATAGCCGATTAGCAAGTCTGCTTAATACCTACGTTAAATGTCTAGACATAAAGGATGAATTCAGGTTCGTCCTCAGCACAAAGCAAGAACAAAGAATTTTATTAATTTTGAATACGATTACCAAATTTATTTCAATAAGTTACTTACAAATACGGCCTATTTTCTCTAGGTAGAAACATTATCAGTTCGCTACTGCAAAACCAAAGAAGATAATCTGCCAATAGATGCTCTGGACTGGATCATCGGAGTCATCCTACTCCTGGTTCTCCTCATCAACCTGGGATGTTCAGCTTACTATTTCTTCTGGCCAAGGGAGAATAATGAAGGTAAATTAAGCTCTTATGGTGAAGGATAACATCGTGAAGAAACCGACTTACCATAGAACTCATTAAGATTTGAAAGTATGGGATACTTGCCAATCTGGAGTAGGTTTCTGGAACAGCAAAGGCCCCGACAGGCCCTGAAACGGGGTTTGTATCCACGGATATCGTGATCACATGGAAATAGCCACTGATCATGTTAAGTTAATAGATAACGTGATCATTTTTCAACAAAAAACAAATGGAGGTCCAGTGATACATATTTTAGGGCTAGCCTTACTTCACAAGGGTCTGCGCTGGTACGTTTTCAATTTTGGTCTTAATGCCTTCACTTAGACCAAAAACGAAAACGTACCATCTTCTTATCTTGATTTTGGGTCTGGTTACGGGCTAATTTTAAGGTCCAACTTTAGGTTCTCTTAAACCATATATTAATACTATCATATTTTGATCGGAGGGCAGAACTTAAGTGCTTAAATTAACCTAAAACAAATCCTAAAAATAAGAAGTGGCTTTGACAACGAAGCCACTTCTTAAAGCTAGGAAGACCACAAAGTCTTCCTAGATTTAGATACAAAGAAATTGACAGTATTCCTTAATAAGTTATATTTTTCCAGATAGCAAGTTAATGCTGGCATTCTGTGTCCAGAAGAACTGGAAAGCGTTGAAATATGGAGGCAGCGCTGATGGTGGACTCTTCAAATGTTTTCAGACTTTAAGGTAAGGAATTTAACCTGATAAAGGTCTGACTAGACTAGCATTTGACACCTAAATCTGCCTGGACAGGGTTCGACCCTACGAACAATTTTATTATTGACTAGCTTTTGCCCGCGACTTCGTCCGCGCAGGAGTCGAAAATAGTTAAAATAGGATTATTTTTTGTTGATTTCAAATTAGATTGAGTTTGAAACATGTGTGTCAAAATAAAATGTACTTACTTAATTTAATAAAAAGCACTAAGGAGTTCGAGTCGAAGTAAATCGCCTAAAATAACTTTCTACTCTTTTTTAAACCCGGTAGGTAATTAATTTCGTAAAATCCTTTCTTATCGGATGCCTACGTCATAAGAAGAACACACCCTCCAAGTTTCAGGTTTCTACGATTTAGGCTGTGCGTTGATCCGTCAGTCAGTCAGGACAAAGAATTGTATATGTATAGAGAAGATAGATTTTGAATGAGATGTATTTTAACTTGGAACACGAAAACCTCGGGTGCACCCAATTCTCTTGGGATGGGATCCAAAATGGGTATACGTCTAAGTACCTAAAGTTCTAAACCAAAAAAATGAATTCTTCTATTTCTGTCTTTCTACGCAGAGCCAATAATGCACAAAACTCTACGATTACCACATGAGTAAATCTTTAATCATATCGTGCTAATTAGTAATTACCTATCTATCATAGTCATCTTTTGTGTTTTTAGGGTTCCGTACCTTAAAAGGTAAAAAAGGAACCCTTATAAGATCACTTTCCTGTCCATTTTAAAAATGAAAAAGGTGTAAAAGTCCTATTCATTTGTTTAGGTATTTTCGTATTCATAACAAAAGATATTTCTTTTAAATTACTTAATAATTAGTATCTACTAACTTTGGGAACTGTGACTTTTGGCAAATTGTTCAAAATGTTATTATTAGGTAGGGCTGAACAGTTGCGCAGAGAGTAATTTTGGCGTATCCTAATAAAAATATAGAGTTTTAAGTGATTCAGTGGCTATCCTATAACAGTTCTATGTTTTAACAAATATCCCGTCTCCGAGATGGTTTAGAAGTTTTGTTAGAAAGCATTATTTGTGCACAGAGCACTTTTGATAAAATCTTAGTCATAACGTTTGGTCAAATACCCCATTTCCGAGACACCTATGAGATTTGGTGTAAAGGCATATTTCATTTGCCGTAATGTCCTCTATCGACAGGTAATAGCAAACGTATCGCGCAAAAAAAAAATACTATGTCAAGTTCCCAGTACTAAATGGCAAGACACCTTTTTTCAGTTCAATGTTCGAAGTTTTCAACCTCTTAGGTTTTACGTTAACGCTGTCAGCTTGAAGTGACGTCTTACCAATCATAGATTAATGAGTATGTTACCAATCTAATCAAAAGCACTAAAGAGTATTGATATCAACTTCGAAGCAAATCACTCCCAAAATAACTTTCTTCCCCTTTTTAACCCCGTTAGGGGATGAATTTCAATAAAATACGAAACACGTGTTCCATTAATTCTGTTAAAGAATGTTTATGCTAAATTTGAAATAGATTGGACTAAGGAATCACGTTGTCCAATACAAACTTTGCCCCCCTTTTTCACCCCTTTAGGGGTAGAATTTCAGAAAATTCTTTTTTATCGGATGCCTACGTCATACAAAGAACACACCCTTCAAGTTTCAAGTCTCTACGATCAGCGGTTTAGGCTGTGCGATGATCCGTCAGTCAGTCAGGACAAAGGATTTTATATGTATAGATATAGATAAGAAGATAATACATGCATAATATAGCCGTGCAAAGCCGGGGCGGGTCGCTAGTACTTTGATAAAAGAGATCCAATCAAAGAGTATTTAAGTTTTTAATAACCCCAGCACGCCGCTTCATACACATGTTCATACAAAATTGCTGGAGCGTTGTAATGTTCCAAATTCAAAAATCGCTCCTGCATTGGATTTAATTTTCTTTTACCGCGACACTGGCTTTATGCACGATAGTAATAACACAGTAATAATGCGAAGCCATAATAAAATTATAAATAAAAAAGAGATGGCGCTAGATGCTTCTTTCCGTATGTCAAACTGACAATTTTGACACCATCCCTACGTTCTGTACGTTTTCATGCAAAAATATTATGGTTTATTTTTTACGCCAAGAAATATCAAATTTTAATTAGTAACATAAATCTACTTGAAATACCTAAACCTCTTCTGATATTTTCTGAACACATTCGTGAATATTATGTTAAAATCTGTTTCCTAGTTCCCGAAATTAGACTGCACAAACAAAGGTAAACAAATAAAATCAACATTTTCTGAGATGAATGGTAGTTTCGCGAAAACGAAGAGATGGCGCTAGTTACTTGAAATTAAAAAAAATATCTTATTAAATTAATTACTTTATTTTCTAGTTAAAAAATGTGTATATTGCTATGTATTCTTAAAATACATAAGTGTACAAAATTTTTAAGCAGAACAAAAAGAATAATCAACTAATTTGTGATTTTCTAAATTTAAGAAAACCTGAATCGCGCATGCAAGATTTTTTTCTACCAGAGCTATATAAGGTTAGCGAATTCTATAGTGCTAAGATCATTATGGACGTAGAACGCTTACTTCCAAAACTTCGAATTTATTATATGTAGAGATAATTAATTTTCTTTCAGGTTCTACACAATGGTAATGATTCTTGGACTCCATTCGATGATTTTCATCGGCTACGGGTACACAGAGAATCCTGAATTTATTGAACACGTGAGTTTTAGTTTAAAAATCATTTTACTTGATAGCTTGATTTTACTTGATCGCACCCGTTGATTGTCAAAAATTTAATTTTGTATTCTACAGACGATCAATATCATACATTTTTGCATCGTCTGTTTGTCTATGAATAAGAAACATTTTTTTTATCGATGTGTGAGTGAGATTATCGGTCGTTAAAATTGATAAATCTAGCAGATTAATAACTGACGGACTTTTGAGATCGACAAAATACATGTAAACAAAAAATCAAAAATATTTATTCACAAGGGTACAAGGATCACATTGAAACGTCTTAAAAACTAAGTTAGGATGTGTACCTTCGGAACGCGCCCACCAATGAGAACAAGGCACAAGAAACTCATGGGGTCTTTTTTCATGTTAATACTAATATTACCTATAAAGCTGAAGAGTTTGTGTGTTTGTTTGAACGGGCTAATCTCAGGAACTACTGAACTAGAAAAATCTTTTTGTGTTTGATAATCCATTTGTTGAGGAAGGCTGTAGGCTATTTTTTATTTCAAGATTCCCACGGGATCGAGAGTTACGCGGTTGAAACCGCGAAGCAATGCTAGTTAGATATATTTTTGACTACAAAAAACAATCTTAATATATATAAATCTCGTGTCACAATGTTTGTCCTCAATGGACTCCTAAACCACTTAACCGATTATAATAAAATTCGCACACCATGTGCAGTTCGATCCAACTTGAGAGATAGGATAGCTTACATCCCGATATTCCCACGGGATCGGGAGTTACGCGGGTGAAACCGCGGAGGGCAGCTAGTTTATCTATAATATAATAATTATATATTATATATAAATATTTGTTTCCGGTCTGGGCTTTTCTAAATGTATAAAAAGTATTATTTACAACATATTTTTTAAGTCGTTTATCTGGCTTATATAACACAAGTCTTGTAATATTTGTTAATATTTATTATTTATATCAGTTCATAATAACATAATGTTGTTTATTGCTTTTATTCCTATCAATAATTTTCTCAATAGTTACTGCGTTATTGACAATTTATTGTAAAAAATAGTTTTTACAAGGCATTGTTATGAGAACGTACCTATTTGGCAACGTGAATTTAATCATCAATGATTGTTTATCAACACGTTTTACAGCAATAATACAAAATTCTATGTAAAATGATAAGATTGGCAATGATAAGAGATAATCAGGGCTAGTCAAGACCGTGTTACAAATGATAACAATAAACATGATTTTTGCAATGACGCATTCGATGTTTAATCAAACCAATTAAATACTCTTACAAAGGATAAAATATAAAATAAATTAGGACTCCCCCAGACTAATGGCGATAAAAATGCGATATATCGCCTGATAAATCGCTGCATAGGCGATAAATAAGTAGGTACGCTTATGGAAGTCCGGTAAGAAATAATAAAAAAATGTTGATAAAAGTAAGTACTTACATAGGTACATGATAAACATCAGTGATTATTAGAAAAATATTATTTTATTTACAAAAATAGATCATTACATTTTAGAGTTAAGACTAGAGTTCTGTTCATTCATTCAGTCATTACATTATTTATTGTTTCCTTTATTCATCGTTTTGGGGGCATTTGTGTCTTGACCTCCGAGGTGAGAGGACGTGTTTTCTATGACACGCCGTAAATTCCATTATAATACACTTTCACACTTCTTCATTATTTGACAAGATTGTTTTATCAATAATACCTTCTTTTTCTTGTACTTATGGAACAGCATAAGTAGAAGGTTAGTGAAATTATAACAATCTGAAAGAAAATAAAGTTAATGTTTATTATTTGCCCACTAATTGAGTTTTCGGTAAAGATGCTACCGCTTTACTTAAAGTTTTGACTAGATAGATTGACGGACAGAACAATTTGAAACATTTTAAAAAATCGCAGATTTCAAATACGTAATTATGTAGTCTTCCTTAACCTTAAGTCAATATTGCCCAAAATGTCCCTTAAACTCAATAGCCTTTCACCCCTCGATATTACATTACCTTATAATTTATATCCCTGGCTACAAATACTTCATAGAAATAGGAAGATACTGCCGTATGCAAATAATATTCGGAGAAATTATGTCACATGCTCAGGTTAAATTATGTGATATTTAAATCAAATAAAAAAATACTGATATTATAAAGAGGAAACGTTGAATTATTTGTTTGTTTGAATTGAATAGGTTTCAAAACTACTGGACCGAATTTGATAAAACTTGATACGATAATACATTAATTCATTGGTAATGTTATAGGATACTGTTTATCCCGATATTCCCACAGGATTGGCAGTTACGCAGGTAAAACTGCGGAGCGCTGCTAGTTATTAATTCAAGTGATTAAACTTACCTCAACAATAATCAAAGCTACCAGCACTCCTGTAAACGCCCCTCCCACGGAACCTATCAGGTCTGTCAGAATACGGTTGCAGCCCCCAAAGGCATCCTCCCTTGGGCATATTGTGTCCAAATTGTCGAGGGGTTCATTGCAGCAAGTTGGGGGTAGGGCGTCCATGGGGTAGATGCCGTCGTAGGATTCTGGGCCTGTGGTGCCGCAGCATCCGAACTGCAAGAAAACCAAAGTAATTTAGTGAAAAATAAAAAACACCCCAACTGCGGTACAAAAATATTTTTAAAAGATTACACTCCATAATTACTGAAATGTCCTCGAGATGGTTCAAATCAGGCCAAACTCCACCATAATTTGAGACCTAAATTTTAGGTACAAGTAATGTAATGGCGAAACTAAATAGTGTCATTAAGTCACTAAAATCGGCTATACTCTTAGTATTTACTTAATTTCAAAGAAAATTCTTACATACAAAAATATTATAAAGTAAGTAATATGGATATTTTTATCAATCATGCACCATAATTTTATTTAAACGTATTACTTACCAATAATTCCATTCCATTAAAAAGCTGAGGATTATCATTGAAAGTGTCATTCAGGAATGTATCAGAAGTTGTTTGTAGTGAATCCACGCCCGAGTTAATGAATATTGTAAGGAAAATCTTTCCAGCAGCCAATGCCATAATAATTATTGCATACTGAAAAGAAAAAAAAGGGGAAAATTAAAAAGAAAATAACTAAAATACATTTTAGTACTTACTTAGTGAGAGTAAGAAATCAGTCAACACAATAGGAATAGATCTAAATAAATTCAAAATATAGTGTAATTTAAATTTTAAATAAAAAAATGTTTGTAAAGTTTAATACAAAACCAAAATATTATAGTAATTTTTACCTATAAAAAGAAAAAAATTAAGGAATTACAAAAATTAACTTACAATAACTAGCATGCATTTGCTCTCAGTAAAAGCGCCACAGCATCCAAAGAACGCTATTAAAAATAGCACACATCCAACGACAATAACTAATATACCAATAAACCTCAAATCTATGTCTGGTACATCCTCATTCTTCAGTAGATTGTTTAGCCAGATGTACGCCCAAGTTCCTACGCCTATTATAGCTAGGCCTGCTAACTGAAATTATAAAGAGAAAAAGATATACAGTAAATGTCTTACTAATTGTAGAATTTTCACCTTCTTTAGACGTCAGTTAAATAAAGAAATGAATCGATTAGATATTAAAGTAGGTACTTAATCACTACATAATATAAAACAAAGTCGCTTTTTCTGTCCCTATTTCCCTTTGACTGCTTAAATCTTTAAAACTACGCAACGGATTTTGATGGGTTTTTTTTAAATAGATAGAGTGATTCAAGAGGAAGGTTTATATGTATAATACATGCATAATATAGCCGTGCGAAGCCGGGCGGGTCGCTAGTCAAATTATATACAGAAAAATAAAAAAATTGACTCTTTTACAAAAAGAGAAGTATAGCTAGATGAAGGATAAAATACAGGTTGACTCTCCCCAAATAGAAATAAATTCACAATTTTTAATACCATAGGGACATAATAAACTTTTTCAGAAATAACAAAAGATATTCATCAATTATTTTATTCTAACAAAATGAAATGTTAGAAAATTACACAAAATTTAAATTACCTAAAAACAAAACTATCACACGGAATGCAAAACCCTTATAATTTTTCCTTGAAAAACTCGAGGACTTAGGTCCGTACAGAAATTATCAACCTACATTCAACGTGTTAAATTTGAAAGTATAAGTACCTATAAAAAGACAAAAAAAACCTAATAAATACATACCGTAAATATTAAATTAAATGTTCCTAACAGATACTTAATGATTCCTGAAAGACAGCCCATTTTCCACAATTACAACCTCCTTTCTTTAGAGTAATAATAATAACCTCTTTTCTATAAAAGAGGTATTCACGACACAATTTAACACTACCCGTGTACAAGGAGACACTGAATTTATCAATATCGAACCAAGTCTTAATAAGTATTGAAATAAAACCTATTTAGACAAGGATTCAAATGAAATGTGGCTAAAAAAGGAACTAAGAAAATAAAAAAAACGATAAGATCTGCCGCCCAATTGTCGTATTCTTATGCAGCGCGTCTTGACTGCGTTTGCGTCATAACTATAGATTTCGTATTGCCATAATTTCTTAAGACGCACACGTCACGCACACGTTAAGCAAACCTATAACATCGCGCGCTCGCCGTATTGCCCTAATGAGCTTCGCGTCATTTGTATCGCACAATAACATTTGGCGCTAAATTTTGACGATAGATAAATGTCAAATTAATTGTCACCTTGCAGTGTTTATGACTTGTTCACATCGCGTAGGTGAAGCAGACGTGCAGCATACATATATTTTACAGGAATACCGATTATTGTTTGCGTCAACGTAACGTACGCGTCAACTGGACGTGCACTTAACTAATGCGTCATAAGTTACGGCAATTGGGCGGCTGGTAGTGTGTAGGTGTCAGGGATTCAGCCGCAGTAGAGTTCGTAAAACGTTTTGTCTAACGTCAAGCCGGCATAATTCTGACGGATTTAGCAAACCTACCTATTTGTTTTCGTTAGAATACAGGGTTTAGATTAGCTACAACCTTAGGGTTAAGCGTGGACCCTTAACCCCCAGGTTGTAGCTAATCTAAGCCCTTACTCTCAGTATCGTTGGAATTAAACATAATATGTAAGAAAACAGAATGTAGCTTATCTTAAGCATTTGTTAGAATGTAACCTTTTATCAAACACGTTATATGTTTTAACGCATTTATTCGTTACAGTTACATTTGGTTTTGGCAAGTGACCCTCCACCGATACTTATTGTTGTCATTTACCTCTTGTTATCTCTCACTGTTGGCATCTTGAAAATAATAAAAATGACCGCGTCGCGAGACACGCGTTTGGAACGAAGTCTCTTTAACTTTTTTTTCATATATCTTTTTTTTTACATATGATAGGTCAGCGTTTGACCACTATCACACCTGCCTGATGGTAGGTGACGATGCGGCCTAAGATGTAACACCCCTTCCTAGAAGATACCTATTCACTCGCGACTTGAAGACCCCCAAATTGTACACGTCAGGAAAGACAGACGTAGGCAACCGATTCCATTCCCTTGCAGTGCGAATAAGGAATGACGAAGCAAAGCGCTTAGTGCGAACGTCTGGTATGTCCACCATGAATCGGTGCCGCACACCAGTCTGCTTGGTTGTATGACGAAAGAATGGAGATAAAATGGAGATAGACATCTGTGAAATAAATTGAAGCCTCTTTGCCTTTTTTTCCGTGGGAAATAAGTTATCGGTCTCTTTTATTCTCTTTTTCTCTTACAGTTTTTCGTAACGCGTTACATTCTTTTTCGGCTAGGTCAACCCGTGATAAGGAATTTCGTAATACAAAATTTTTAAAGACTTTTTCATGCCCAAAAAGGTTAAATCATTCCCCACCGACTTTAACGCCCTCAGCAACACTCAATAAGATCCATGTCGCAATTTAGCTATCTGATCTAATCAGATACCGTGGAGTTTTATGAATAAGTTCTATTAATGTACATATAGATAAAATATGTTACGTGTGGGGCTGACACATAGAGTGGACAACATGACGATATTTAAAAAAAATATGGTTGTCTGTAAAGTCTGTTTCCGGACGATAATTTTACGTGATAACGTCATAAGAAAACATTGATGGTAACGATGGCAACGATAAAACGTTGCTATAGTTACCTTGTCAATAACATGAGGCGTTCCAGTAACGACGCGTGACGTCACACTTTTTTGAGATTGCAGGTGTTATTACCATATAAAACGTTATCACGTCAAAAACGTGTGGCACTTGGGGACTGTCGCGGTAAAGCTATTGCATCGTGCGAGCTTCGTACAGTCGTACCATATACATACACGTTAAACGAACGCTCGGCCGAGCTACATGATAGGCGGAGTGGGGGGTGTTAGGTTTTATTTTCGTTACGGAATTTCTTGATTCGGTCGCTTAAAATCTGATTAGTTTTAAATGTGTTAGGGCTTCCCAAACTTATTTTAATTGACGCCCTTGCCATAATTTTTACCTACTAGTTTTTAGCTCTTTTGTCAGAAAATTTTTTTAGAAAAAAGGCAAGTAGTCAATTTTAATAAATAAAAAAAGCAATCACACCATTTCTTTATCTCTTTTCATTTTACTTGGTACTGTGTTTTCAGCAATTAGATTCCCTTCCCTTTTTAATTGGGTCCTATTAGCGTGAGGATGGAGTAGGCTTACCCAGAACCTACTACCCTCTCAGCTTCTGGTATGAATTTCAACTTGCTAGGTCCACCCGTTCCTGAGAAAATCGGTGGTGACAGACAGACAGACAGACAAACGGACAAGAAAGTATTTTTTTCACCTTTTGAGGAACGGAACCCTAAAATATGAATATTAAATTCATATATTATTCTCACGATGCTTCTGAGTAATACCAAGAAGCCCCGGGGCTTTGCGACGCACTGTTTGGGAAGTCCTGCCTTAACCTGCTTTGCTAATTAAGGACAGCGAATCTGATTAGGTATTTTACGAAATATTGTTTACAATTTAGCTTCAGATAACGCAGGGACTTTAAAGCATAATTTTATTTTAATCGTCATTTATTCCAGAAATTTAGAAATTCGTTGACTTTGTAACGGAAACCTTAAAGGATTGGGTCCTCCGATAGAAACCCCGATTTAAGACCCTCTATCAAGCTTATTAACTAATGCATGTTGCCTAATTATTAAAATTGTTATTATTATATGAACAGCTAAAAACAGCTAGTTTTTATTTAATTTGTGGGATATAAATATTTTCTGAAATCCTAACTAATTTTGTAAATCTGAAAGTTTGTTTGTTTGTTAAAACAAACACAGTCACAGTCTTCACAGTCAAAAGACTGGACCAATATGAATGAAAATGGGCATTAGTAGTTTTCAAAAATTCTTATCGTTTCGAAACTTATCTGAATTATGGTCAATAAATTTATTTTTGACTAAAATTTGAATTAAATTTGGATCAACGTTATCTCTTATAATATCTTGTTTAACACAAAGAATTTCCATAATATTATCTATCAGTCATTGTGGGTATTCCTATTATCTTTATCATTATGATTATTTTAAATTATTGGATTTAATAATGTAGGTAAGTACTGAATTGTACTGAAAGATAATAAATGGAATAGGTAATGGTGTCATTAAAATAATAACATTTTATTGTTTTTAACCGACGAAAAAACAAAAACCGAGGAAGTTCTCAATTCGTCGTGTATGAATAGTTTTTTTTTATTTATGATCACAGATTACTCGAAGACGGCTCAACCGATTAAATCCTGGAGTAAAAAAAAAAAACGCGCTGCGGTAAATCGTGCATTGCATGTCAATAGTCGTCCGTTATTTATCGTCCGTTTTTGTCGTTCGTTTTTTGTCGTCCGACATTTGTCGTCCGTTTTTGTCGTCCGTTTTTTGTCGTCCGAAATTTGTCGTCCGACATTTGTCGTCCGTCAATAGTCGTCCGTCACTTGTCGTCCGTCAATAGTCGTCCGTTAATAATCGTCCGTCAATAGTCGTCCGTTAATAATCGTCCGTCAATAGTCGTCCGTAAATAATCGTCCGTCATTTGTCGGGGGTGTTAGGTTTATTTTCGTTACGGAATTTCTTGATTCGGTCGCGGCGCCCAAGGCCCGCGATAAAATCTGTGCAATAGCTTAAAAGTCCCTTTTCAAAAATTGAGTACACAATATTATTTAAAAGGCCTGATTCTAAAAGTATAGGTACCTATTAACTCAGATTTATCTAAATTAATAATTTACCACTTACAAAACCCACTAAAAGCAATGGAAACACGAAATATTTCACAACAAGTGTACCTACTGACATTGGACATTATGTTTTACGATCTCAGTCAACAGTTGTAAATTTTATATATACGTTGCTAAGTACATTTAAACTACTAATGTAAACTAAACATTTTGTAACCAAACTTAATTTAACTGGGGGTTAATGGTCTAGCTACGGGTTAAGCAACGCCTGGCGTACTTGAATTGGATTAGCAACATCAGTGACCCGTGGTTTTTTTCCGTGTAAGTCCCGATTCCATGGGAATAACGGGATAAAAAGTAGCTTATAATCTGAATCGATGTCTCCAGCTACCTATATACTGAGTTTTATCACAATCGCTTCAGTATTTTTTGTGTGAGAGATTATTGTAACAAATTTAAAACTTTCACATTTATTGTAATTAAGAAACTATAACAAAAATTAATTTAATTTTAACAATTTTAAATAATAAGTATAATATGATATTAAGTAGTATATCCGTTGTCTAGCACCCATAACACAAGTCAGTTACTTAGCTTGGGGCTAGATGGCGATGTGTGGAATGTCTTGCATAATTTATTTATTTCATTTATTTTATTTTATTAAATAAGGCATAGGTAGTATTTTAGGTGTAAAAAGAACAGATCACATACGCAATACCATTCTGCGAAAAAAGACAAAATCACAGATGTGGGTAGCACTTCAAATCAGCGAGGTTGAAATGGGATTGGGCGGGCCATGTATCAAGAAGGGACGGGGATAAGTGGGCTTAAACAGCAACAAGCTGGACACCTCCGGGTGCTCCGCGACGTCGAGGTCGGCCACGAAAGTGTTAGCGACACGACCTCGACCGCCTCGAGCCAGCTTGGCCGGAGGTGGCCCAGGACTTCGACCGATGGAGGGAGATGGGGGAGACCTTTGCCCAGCAGTGGGATACTAAGGGTTAGATAAAAAAACATTAAAAAACAAAACTCAAGTCTAAGTGTTAGGTACATTGCTGAAAGCGATCTCTTCCAGACAACATTTGGATACGCAAAAACGAAGTTTAGGATTCTGTCCATTCCAGTGGTTTTCACCACTGAATATTAATAAACATTGTTTGCCAGTTTGTCTCAACTTTTTCTATTAGATACTAGAACAAGCCTAGTAAATTCATCGAATACTAACTATTACGCAATCTGTATAAGGTCAACGAACCATTCACTTTGATCCAACAAAGTTATCTATGCTTTGAATGGTGGCGTTAGTATCTTCATAAATGCCTGTTTATATTCATAGTTCTTCATAAATCCGTCCGCAAAAAATTGTTTGGTTAAAATTGCATATCGACAACGTTATCTTTGAATTAGGAGAGGCGTTAGTATCTTCGAAACTGGTAGGAAAATTGTAGTTCTATAAAAATCCGTCTGTAAAGTTAATTTTGTTTAAATGTAGGAAGGTAGTTAATAGGTATTTATACCTATAGACCAGACCCACTCAAGCCTATTAGTCTGTTAGCTTCTGTTGCAAGCAAAATAGACAAGTTTTCTTTGAATTAGGTCAGTTTTGTTTTATGCAACGAAACGATATTTGATGAATAAAATTCAAAATCCTAGCTGCCTATCATCGCACACTTCAAACCAGTGTGGACCAAACCAGAAAGCTATTATGATGTAAGCATCCAATAAAAATAATTTTGGAAAATCAACCCCTAAGCGGATGATGTCGCGGATAAAAACTGGTATTAGATAAAACAAGTTCTCTATATTTTGGACGTACTAGGTATATTACTAGCTGTGCCCCGCGGTTTAACCCGGATAAGTCTCTATCCCGTGGATATATCGGGATAAAAAAGAGCCTACGAGGAGGCTCACAGCTAAGCGACTCTCGCTGATCGTTTACGGTCGTGCGGGTTAATTGACGCCTGGCGCGGTCATTACTTCGATGGGTAGCTAATTAGTAGTGTGGCAAAAATGTGTTTTCGTGAGCCCCTCCGTGCTTCGGAAGGTACGTTAAGCTGTTGGTCCCGGTTTCTCCATCTAGTAGCAGTCGTTAGGTCAAGTTAGAGGTCATTTGAAAACTCTAACAATAGGTGAGCCACACCACTATACGAGAAGAAGAAGGAGAAGAAGGAGGAGAAAAAGAGCCTAAGGTGGCCAAAGGATTAAAGCGCATTTGTTTGAGTTATTTGATATATCGGTCAGTTAGGGGTTTGAATTTTATATTTCAACACAATTTTCGGCCTCTGACTAGATCATAGACGACATAATAAAGGTCGCGGGCAGTCATTGGATGCAGAGAGCATGCGACCGATCGCTCTGAAAGTCTTTGGGGGATACCTATGTTCAGCAGTGAACTTGTTGTAGCTGACATTATGATGATGATGATTATCACTATTTTCTGTAGGTACATTTAAGTATTGCTTTAATGCGTCCTATTGGTAGAATAACTTCATAACTCTCTGAGTATTAAAAAGCTTTAAGAGTTAATCTAATCAATTAATTCATTGTTTATTATCAGTATTCTATCTATCTATTAAATATCTATCTTCTTCTTCATTATAAAGAGGAATTTTTTTGTAACGAATAGGTTCCGAAACTACTGGACCGATTCTGATGAAACTTGGTATGAGGATACCTTAATTCATTGGAAATGACATAGGCTTTGTATCGTGATATTCCCACAGGATCGGAAGTTACGCGGGTGAAACCGCGTTGCGCTGCTAGTACTATATCAAAAGGGAAAATACTCATCACTAAATTAGGACGTTTAGGACGTAGGGATTTTAGGACGTAGCACTTAGAACGGATATTATGAAAATGAGACTTTAAAGGTGTAAAAAGGGCTGATAAAGTTAGTAGTATATTATGTACTAGCTGCGCTCCGCGGTTTCACCCGCGTAACTCCCGATCCCGTGGGAATATCGGGATAAAAAGCCTATAACCTTCCTCGATAAATGGACTATCCAACACAAAAAGAATTTTTCAATTCGAACCAGCAGTTCCTGAGATTAGCGCGTTCAAACAAACAAACAAACAAACTCTTCAGCTTTATAATATTAGTATAGATTCTGTGTTTGTTGGAAATCACTATCACTTTTAAAGAGACACTTACGCGTGTAAAACCGCTGAATGCAGCTAGTAGCTATAGCTATAGTATAATCGATCGCTTATAACAGCCAATGTCGTTAACAGAGTTCGCCGCAAACCACAAAATGGTGACATTAATGCTTTATATTATTAGTAATTAAGGGCCACTTGCAGATAAATAGCTAAATCTCGAAATAATAAATCAAGACTTGTCCATACATTTTCACACAATTTTAATATTGCATTTTAGATAGAAAGATATTTTATTTGTGCAACACAGGAAGGAACATAGAATAAGATAAACATAAAGTTAGGCAAGGTTTTTAGAGGAAAGGGTACCGGCGGCTCTCTCCAGACAAACTATTACAAACGTAGTCGACTGTTTTACCCCTAAATCATGACACCAGAGCAAATATTTTTCCTTTTTTTTTTAAATCTTAATTTCTATGATAATTAGTCATGCATGCACATAATAGTCATCATGGCAGTTATAGGTTTTATAGCACAAAAATATTTGTGCTAGTGTCATTATCCAGGGAGGAAACATTCGACTACGTTTGTATGGAGAGAGCGCAGGTACCCTTTAACCTTAAGTAATTTAGCCTTCTGTCAAAATTGTATTGGCTAAAACGTTTGCTGAAATTGAACCAAATGGTGCCAAATGTTTTGTTTTCCTTGGACTAGGGGATCTGATGAGGTTAAAAAAACCTAGAGAGTTCAGCGCTTAACGCATCCCCTGGGAGAGCATATAGAGTCAACATTTGTTTTTTTACCAATCAATAGTGTTGCTGATAGAGATTAATTCCTGAAAGCAAACAAAGTATGGCTAAACATTTTTCAAAAATCTAATGATGCAGGTTTAGTTGTTGTCAAATTCGGGCACGCATCAAATTTCAGCATTTTTCGCTATCTCATAAAGTTTACTTCGAATGCCCATGTAAAAAATTCACCTTGTATAATATAATAGTAGATTTTATCACGGAAAACTGATTTTCCTCATGATTTTGTTACAGTCCTACGATGACTTCTTCAAAAGTCTACTCTTCAACGCGCGAGTGATCGTGCAGATATTCTTCGTAATGGGCGGCTTCCTTATGGCTTACAAGATGCTGGTCCATGCTGAGTCTCATCCCTTCACCTTGAAGGCTGTCCCTATGGCGCTGGTCAATAGGTGGATAAGGTATGTCATTGCATGATCGATACTAGACAAGCCGGGACCTTCCTCATGGCTTACAAGATAATTGGTCTACGCTGAGTCTTATCCCTTCACCTTGAAGACGGTCCCTATGGCGCTGGTTAATAGGTGAATAAAGTATGTTATTGTATGATCGATACTAGACAAGCCGAGACCTTCCTCATGGCTTACAACGTACGTACGTTACAACGTACGTTACAAAAGAAAAGTATAAAGGTATTCTATCCGTTGTCTGGCCACCATAACACAAGCCTAGTTCCTCAGCTTAGGGCTAGATGGCACTGCGTGAATTTCTACCAATTTTATTTTTTAATATATCATTGACCGAAATTCACTGGCCGTAAAAGGCCACGAAAATGTACCACTACAAAAAAATGGAATTTAAAAGAGCAAAATATTTATCCCCTTTGAAATCCCAGAGTGACAGAAGCCAGTGAAGCGAGACTGTACGATACAAACGACAAAGAACCATTCCGCTTATTTATAGAGCCTTTGCTTACGAAATACCGCTTTACCCATCCCTATTTCCCAGTACTCTACTAAAATTTGCCAAAGAAATTCATACATTCGGAAATAGTAATAAAGATTGGGAGCGAATGGTAGTCGGTCTTACGTAAAAGTTATATTATGTAAAAGTTATTTAATTTAATAATAGTTTATAGGTAATCTATATAAAAATATATCCCAATAGGGATAACAATCCTATGTCTAACATCACGCGTAAACGGCTTGATCAATTTCACTAATTCTTTTTTGACGTGATAACGTTTTATAAATTGGTGAACACCTGCAATCTCAAAAAAGTGTGACGTCACGCGTCGTTACTGGAACGCCTCATGTTATTGACAAGGTAACTATAGCAACGTTTTATCGTTGCCATGGTTACCATCAATGTTTTCTTATGACGTTATCACGTAAAATTATCGTCCGGAAACAGACTTTACAGACAACCATTATTTTTTGTTGTGTTTTTATTCTCAAGAGAAATTAAAAAAAAAAACGCCGGTAAAACCACGGGGCGCAGCATACATGATTCGTTTTCAAAAGTCGTTTATCAAATTGACCGTTTTTTTTTTAATTTTTAGAGGAATTTTCAAACTCATATCAATTATTTATGTAAGCGGTGGGATATGAAGCGAATGTAAAATAACATGTGATTAAAAGATACCCAAAATAATCATATTATTATTATTCTATCTGAATCACTTAAAGGACCAGAAGGACAATTCTGATAAATATATAAAATTGTTAAAATTACATTGCAATATAATTCCGATTGCATTTCGATTACAAAATTACGAGAATTGGCCTTCTGGGTGCTTATTTGCTCAGGTGCTCAAAGGACACTAAAGTGTCGCTTTACTAACGCTTCTGTTGTTGTGTATCCTTAAAGTGTTAGTAAACGGAAACGTTGTAAAATAACGTTTCCGTGTGCTTTGTTGATAGTTTTAGAGACTTTAAACATCATCGTGAGTTTTCTCTTTCACATTGTATAATATGTTCGAACAGGCTAGAAGTAGTATACATGCTTGACTTCGTCGTTGAAATACGCGCAAAACGATTTAAAATATGGCGCGACAGATGCGCTATATTTTAAATCGCCCTTTATAAGGTGGTTCGACAGACGAGCAGATAGACCATTATCAAATGGTTGTTAATAATAATGAGGTTGTAAGTAATCGTTTATTTACTTGACGTATTTCTATCTATCACGAGCTCCCTGCCTACAAGGGTTGTATAGAATTGAGAGGGAAATAATCTGGAGATTTCGACACAATGTTGTAGCTATGACATTCTGTTAATGAAATTAGCTTCCGCCTATATTCAGTAACGCCTAAAGTGGTATTATAGACATTCACAAGATAGGCAAATCTATTTTTTGTTACATAAACAAAAAACATAGCAATTTTTGCAATATATCTAAGAGGTCGTGACAAACTAAAGACAAACCGCTGAAAAAGAGTTGGACATAGTAAACAGACGGACGGACAACAAAGTGATCCTATAAGCGTTCTATTTTTCCTTTCGAGCTACGGAACCCTAAAAACACCCAAGTCCAATCCAATCCGAGTCCAATCCAGATGATGCGTCGTGTAGACGCGAAACACGTGTCGTGGTTTATGAATGGTGTCACTAATACTAATACTAACTTTTGCTTGTCCTCATTGCATGCCTCTTCAAGTGGGCGGGAGGGCGGTGCTCATTGCATTTTGTGTTTTGGCACTAGGCTCGGAACTAAAAACTGAATATTAATACTTCCATTACAGATATGTTTTCATTATTTAACTAGCGACCCACTGCGGCTTCGCACGGCTGTATTATGCATGTATTATATCTAAAAACCTTCCTCGTTAATCACTCTATCTATTCAAAAAAACCGCATCAAAATCCGTTGCGTAGTTTTAAAGATCTAAGCATACAAAGGAATATAGGGACGGCGAAAATTGACTTTATTTTATACTATGTAGGTAGTGATAGTGAAGTGACTTCACTTCACGCACTAGTGACTTCACTTCACGCAACGGATTTAAATAAAGTCAATAAAGTCAAGGAGATATTCACAACAATCACTACATATCATCAGATATGTAGTGATCACTACATCACTTCATATCATCAGATATGTAGTGATTGTTGTGAATATCTCCTTCTTTTGTCTTCTTGAATTTCTTTTGTCAGTCTTTTATCGGACACCCGCGCTAAATGTTTTCCTTCATTATTCCCTATTCGTCTGCAAGCGAATGGAATCAGTTGCCTGCGTCTGTCTTTCCTGACGTACACAATTTGGGGGTCTTCGAGTCGCGAATGAATAGGTTAAAACATACCTATTAATTATATAGGAAAGCATGCTACATCTTAGACCGCATCGTCATCTGCTATTAGGCTGCTGTGATAGTGCTCAAACGTAGACCTATCATTTGTAAAAAAATGAACCACTTTTCTAGCAATGCGCAGAACAATAACAAAATATTTAATTACTTTTTAGTAAGACATCTATCATTTAGTATCTAAATAATGTTTTATTATGTATCTTAAAAAAGAGTGTAGTTGGCATAGTAATAGATACTATTAACTGATTTACTATTATCTATTTATTTATCTTTTCCAGACTTATGCCAGCAGTTCTAGTCGTGATGGGTCTGGCTATGACATGGGTGCCCCACATGGGCTCCGGTCCCATGTGGGACGCGGTGGTGAAGAGGGAACGGGATATGTGCCGGATGAACTGGTGGCAGCTCGTCATACTCAGCCCTAATTTGTTCCCGTTCGAGTACTTGTGTCTGCCTCAGGCTTGGTGAGTAAATGACAAACAGGGTTTGTTTTTAGGGGTTTGTACCTCAAAAGTTAAAAAAAGAAACCCTTAAAAGATAAACAAATATTACAGGACATTCCACACATCGCCATCTAGCCCCAAGCTAAGTAACTAAACTTGTGTTATGGGTGCTAGACAACGGATATACTACTTATAATACATAGAAACAACCAGACCACAGACAAACATCCAAGCATAAATACTTGCCTGAGGCGGGAATCGAACCCGCAACCCTGTGTTTGGCAGTCCGGCATGGTGACCATTGTGCCAACTGGGTCGATCACTTTATTGTCCGTCTGTCTGGCTTACAATCAAGGGACAAAAATCCCAAATTTTTTATAAGTCCAAAAAAATTCTACAAGGGCAAAAAACTTATTGTTGATTGGTATAGGTATTTATTGTTAACCTTTTATCTAATTACGATTTTTACATATTTCATACTAGCTTTTAGCTGCGACTTCACTTTTCATGCAAAATCTGAGACTCCTACCACTTATATAATTTCTGAGATATTTAGATCAGTAAGTAAGTGAGTTAGTGATTTTCTATTTTACAAATATAGATAACAAGCGACCCGCCCCGGCTTCGCACGGCTATATTATGCATGTATTATACATATAAACTTTCCTCTTGAATCACTCTATCTATTTAAAAAAACCGCATTAAAATCCGTTGCGTAATTTTAAAGATCTAAGCATACATAGGGACATAGGGATGGCGAAAAGTGACTTTATTTTATACTATGTAGTGATGATAGTGATAGTGACTAGCGCGCTCTGCGGTTTCACTCACGTAAATTCTGATCCGGTGATAGCCTATGTTACTCCCAATGCATCAATGGGAATAACATACAACTTGGTTAAGACCAGTGTGGTGTGAGGCTGTAAATTTCCATACAAAAAGCGGTAACGTTTTCCCCACCATAAACGAAGTCCAATTTTGATAATTTTTGAAAATGTTCTAGATCTAATGGAAAACTAGGTTTAACCGTTTTTATTTTAAAGAAATATTGCCTCAGATAAAAGTTATTGCTATCTGAATATCTATATTTTTGACTTAAAAACTTCATCGAGCGTTTCAATTGTTTTTTAATAGACTACACTGAATTATCAAAAAGGATGAACGTATAAACTTTGAATAAGATGCAGTGAATTAAATGACCCCTTTATTTAATTTTTAACCGATTTCAAAAAAAGGAGGAGGTTCTCAATTCGGTTGTATGTATTTTTTTTGTGAAGAATAAAGGGGGTAAAAACGTTACGGCTCGCAACATTATTTGAAAGCAAAATGAAGGCAATTACGTCCGACTCACTCTATCGCACGATACGGGTCATTTTTGAAAATACCTACTCGCGCCGCGTATCGAAAACTCATGATTCTCTTACTCCTTAAGACCACCAAGTTACATTAAAAACGGTCCAGTTATTACGGAGCCTACTAGTAACCAATTAAAAAAATATTTTCTCTTTATAATATTAGTATAGATAGGCAAGTAGATTATATCGTTACCACTGTAGAAATATCCAAACCACTAACTTCTATAACTACATCCAAAACCTAAAACTAAGTAAATTACTTAATTCAACCTTCATTCTCCATCAAACATTGACTCGAGTGTCATTTGCTAGATCTACTTACTTGAACGTTGCGAAATGTTGGACAATTTGTCGTGAGGTAAATAAACCTTGGTTCTTGTTGACAATTGACTAATTTCTTGGCCATCTTGATCTTTATGATTGTTGAAATGCGGTTTGTTCTGAGAGATTGAAAAATAGATAGATAAATAAATAATAAATATTGCAGGACATTCCACACATCGTCATGTATATAGCCCCAAGCTAAGTAACTAGACTTGTGTTATGGGTGTTAGACAACGGAATATACTACTTATATACTTTTCTTTTGTAAATATATACATAAAATACATAGATACAACCAGACCACAGACAAATATCTAAGCATAAATACATGTCTGAGGCGGGAATCGAACCCGCAACCCTGTGTTTGGCAGTCCGGCATGGTGACGATTGTGCCAACTGGGTCGTCAAATAGAGATGGCATTCATTTCATTACACATTCAACTTCTAAACTTTTTAAACTCACACGATTTGTAATGATTGAGTCTCCGCGATCATGACTATTGTAACATAGTCAAAACGTCGAGGTAAGAGAAATAAAATAAAAAAATACGCGATTAGGACCCGGGAAAATATTTAGGTACTACACACAAATTATTTTCATAATTTATTAAAAGTAGTCTCTATATCAATGTATCATCATACCAAGTTTCATCAAAATCGGTCCAGAAGTTTCATGACCAATTCGTTACAAACATAAAAACAAAAAATCTTTCCCCATAAAAGTAGAATAGCAGCGCTCCGCAGTTTCACCAGCGTAACCTCTGACCCCGAAGGAATATTAAATTACTTCCAATGAATCAATGTATCCTCATACCGAGTTTCATCAAAATCGGTTAGTTTTGGAGCCTATTCAATTCAAACAAACAAATAATGAAATATTTTTCCTTTTAATTTTATTAGTGTAGATTGGTCAGCGTTTGACCAATATCTCACACGATGGTAAGTGACGATGCCGTCTAAGATGTTGCTTTCCTAGAAGATACCTATACGGTCGTGATTCAAAAACCCCTAAATAAACGGAGGCCTTCAAGAGACGCGAGTGAAGGTAGGAAAACTGCACGAAAAAAAACTTTTCCGACCTGGGGGCCTACCGCGGTAAGTGCGTCGGCTTCAAACCAACGCGTCGGTTTACGCCGACGCGCGCCCCACACTGGGCGAAATTTTAAGCCTGTCTTTCTCTTTTAAGGAGTTTTGAAAAATTAAGTGGTTTTTGTCATGTGTTTTAAGTATGCAGGATTGTTGAGTATATCAAAACATTTAAAAATAAGTTATTCTGGTTTTGTTATTTCTAAAAAACACTACAAAATATGACCTTGTTTTTTTTTAAATAATAAAACCATAATCACTTATTTTTGAATGTTTTGATGTCCCCGGCAATCCTGCATACTTAAAACACACGAAAACACTACTTCATTATTTAAAATTTCTATGAAAAGCAAGCTCAAATTTCTGCCCATTGTGAGACGCGGTTTGGGATATCGACGTCGGCTTAAAGCCGACGCACTTACCGCGGTAGTGCCCCTGTCCTCCTTTTGTGGCTGCACCGGCAAATTTATTTTTGCCGGTACAGCCACAAACAACAAAGTAGATATTACAAGTACTTAATTTCCTTAACACAAGTAACATTTCCTGAAATGATAGATTACTTGAAGTATTTTGTTTATCAACATCTTTAAATATTGATTTACTTCTAACTAAGACCAGTTTTCATTCGCGATTTTGGTTAATTTTTCAAAATTGTTTCTTGGCGGATTGCTCCGACATAACAGCAATATGTATGCCTTTCTGCCGTTAGTTTTACCTATTTGTTGATATTATCAGTCAGTCAGTCAGCATTTTGAAATATTTATATAGATGTTGCGTAATTTTTTATGTTAAATTTAGCAGCCAAACGTAAAATGTTTGTCACCTATAGCTAAATAAAAGTGGGTGCGTGAGTTATAGATCTTTGACATCATTAAAAAATAGTTTTTAATTGCATGCAAATAATTAATTACAATAAATTAATATAAAGACTGGAAAAGGATAGTCAACACAGTCAATAAAGTACAGTTTAAATTTGAAAAATCGACTAAGGGGTTTAGCGATCAGCTTCAACCTGTGACTTTTGTGTCTTAAAATTTTCACTTTTATCTTTTTTTCCGTGCCTAAAGAAGTTTATTTTCAAAAATTAAGTACCTACGTACATTTCTATTTAAAAATTTCAAACTCTTTGCCCTAAAAGTTAAACCACTATTGATAAAAGTACATATTCGGATGTACCAATTAATATAATCGGAGATGCGTAACGATTGCCAAAGGAACTAACTACCTAAGAATGTCGTAAGTCGGTGAAGCGAGCATGAAATTGCAATGCGTTGGACTATGCACACTGCACACACACCGGTTGCATGGCTGCATGCAACTTGGATTATCTAGGTTAGAATTCTTGTATCTTGGACAATGATTAATGATTTTATCTATAATTTAAGATTTTTTGAAATCAGTTCAGTAGTTTAGAAGCCTATTCATTACAAACAAACAAAATTTCCTCTTTATAATATTAGTCTATAATAAATTATCTTTCTAAACCCGTGATTTCTTCCGTTGAAGTTTTTTAATCCTTCCTTAACAGATGCCTACGTTTTCAGCTACATGGTCAATTGCTTTGAGCTTTGCGTTGATGTATATCAATCAGTCAGGACTTAAAGTTTTATATTTATAGATTGCATCTTGATAGTATTAAGTCATAAAAATAGTCGTCAAGTTTTTGGAGTTTACTCTTCAAGAATAGATTTCATAGGATCACTATCAGAATTTCCATTATTGCAAAATGATAACTATTGTCTTGACGTCTTGATATTAATACTAAATGCCGGGATAGCAAAACGTCTGGATCGTCAAATGTCATAATTAAAAATACTCTAGTAGCAAATTGTCTTAAAAAGTCCTAAGCCCCCATAACCCCGCATTTTCTCCTGCCGGATTTAGAATCGAGGGGACTGAAAGAAAGTAAAGGAGACCTAGACTCCGATTCAATGCACAGACTACAAAATGAAGGTCGCGGAAGTTGGACGCCGACCGATCGCTCTGGAAGTCTTTGGCCACACCCCCCTTTGGTCTTTGGTCAGTGGTTTGTGACCACTGTTCAGCAGTGGACGTCCTGTGACTGATATGATGATGATGGTGGGAGACCTTTGCCCAGCAGTGGGACACTAAAAGTACCGTATAAACTATAGGTAGGTATTAAAAAGTATTTTCTAAACACTGCTCATTTTGTCACCAGGTACCTCGGGACAGACACCCAACTATTCCTGATAACCCTCGTGATCCTGCTCATCATTTGGCGATGGCCAAGAACCGGAGTACCAGTTCTATCAGCAGTGATGGCCATAAGTCTTCTTATACCGTTCCTGCAGAGTTACTTTATGAAACTTCTACCGATTAGAGTCAGTATTTTCCCAGAGTAAGTGTTTTGTGATTTTCTGACTTGTTTTTGGCGGTTGACCTCAATGTTGATGTTGGACCTCAATTTTGCTTTGGCGGTTCATCTTAATATTCATGGTTTGCCTCAATTTCCGTGTTGACTTTTCTTTTTAGTTTTTTCTGTCTTCTAAATAGAGCTTACTTATTTGCCTACTTTAAAATTAGAACAAATGATTATGTTTATTTCGTTAAAATCTGGCAAGTGATATTTAAATTCGACTTAAATCAAAGCAAACGAAATAAATAATAATAATTAGAACAAACGTGTTTGGCAGTTGACCTCAATTTTGATAGTGGACCTCAATCAGACCTTTTTATTCAAAATTCGTTTATTCTAACTACAATTTTAAATAGACAATGATTATTAATTTATAAAAAAAAATTCAAAATACTTTCAAGTACCTACAAATTAATTACTTAATGCAATAATATTTTTCTATATTTTTTTAGTATGTCCTTATGTACTTTACCTATGAGGGAATACAATATTATTACAGATCCGGAAGATAACCTAAAACAACCTCTTTAGTTAAAAATAGACTAAAGAGGTTCTTTTATTTAATCGTATGCCATTCAAAACACGGAATTAGGCACTTTAACTTAACTATTTTAACTAAATCCAAATAAATTAGATTTTTATTAATTTTCCGATTGCCCAAAATTTGTATGCCATTATATCTTCGAAGCTGCTTTATCACCACAAAGAGAACACTTGCTGGGATATGATTAGGTAACTCCTGTAAACGCGAATTTAAGTCCCCCAAAAAAAAAAAATTTACCAATAAATATAAATTACCATATTTCCAGGTCAATAAGGAATATATTCGGGTACAACGATACGTTCTACCATGCCTACGTATCTGCTCAAGGCAACTGGGCAGGGTACCACCTCGGTGTGCTCACTGCGTACTTTTATCATAAGGCGCAAGCTAAGAAGTGGAACTTGGGCGATTCTTGGGTAAGTTTTATTCTACCAACATTATAGTGTTTCCAATTAGCATTTCGGAACAAAAAAATAGCTTAATAAATTGGGCTATCAAATTATGTAGGTATTAACAAATTTTCGAATAAATCCGGTAGTTGTAAAGATAAGCGTATTCAAACAAACTTTGTAGCTTAACTATTCTACTACCAGCACCCTGCAGTTTCACCCGCTAAAGTCCCAATAGTAGGAATTTCGGGATACCTAAAATAATAGCCTATAAACCTTCGTCAATAATTGGGCTATCACATGCAACAAGATATTTTAATTCGATCGGTAGTTCCAGAGATTAACACGTTCAAACAAACGATTAAAAGTATGAGTGTGAAAGTTTATCGCCTCTTCACGCAAATACTACTGAACCGATTGCAATTTAACTTGGTAAATAGATAGCCGAAGTACTGAAACTCACAGGTTCATACTCATAGTTTAAACCGTAATGAGCTATTAGTACAAAATCCCTTAAAGAACGACCTTCATCGAGCTGTTAGCTGAGCTAGATGAAAAGTATTTTATATCAAATTAAATAGGCCAATAAATATATTGCAAATGGGTTGCCAAAAAAATTTCAGTCCAGAATGTTTTTTTTAGACTTTTTTCTGGTTCGGTTAGTAGACAAATTCCATACCAATCTAAAGTATGAAGCTTATAGAATATGCAAACGTTAGATTGACTATTTTTCCCGTCATAACTCTTGGGTAGGCAGGTAAATCGATAGGTACTAGTTCCATTGAATAGCTCGATGAAGGTCAATCTTAAGGGGATCCCGTTCTATATTGTTTCAATAAAAACAGGTCATCAAAAAATAGTCCAAAGTTGAAAAGTAAAAAAGACCCGTAACTAATTAAAAAAAAACTTCCAGCTAATGAAAATCCTGTTCCTAATATCGATCCCCGCGGCAATGGGTGCAGTACTGATGGGCTGGGACCTTCACCACAGAGAAGCAGGTCCTTTCGAGTCTGCTGTCTTCAATGCTTTGAACCAGAACTTCTTCGCGTTAGCCATCTGCGTGTTCATCATTGGGTACTTCTATAGATGTAATCGTGAGTATGTTTTTGATTATAAAATCTTCAGGATGATGGTCCAAAACTTCTTTGCGTTAGTCATCTCCGTGTTTATCATTGGGTACTTCTATAGATGTAATCGTGAGTATGTTTTTGATTGTAAAATCTTCAGGATGATGGTCCAAAACTTCTTTGCGTTAGTCATCTCCGTGTTTATCATTGGGTACTTCTATAGATGTAATCGTGAGTATGTTTTTGATTGTAAAATCTTCATTATGATGGTCCAAAAAAGAAACGAATTTATCGGAATTCGTTTTACAAAGAGACTCATGTAACTAGAAGAGTGATGAGTATGAATGTAGAGGGATGGAGATGAAGAGGACAACTTAAGAAAATATGGATGGACTGCGAGAGAGATGAATGTGAACGATGAGATGACGACTAATAAGAGTGAATGGAAGAAGAAAAAAAATAATTTGGGATAAGGACAGGAAGATGATGATGATGCTGGAAAAGTTTTAAAAGTTGAATGGTCATATGAATTATAATTCTTTCATCTAAAATGTATGTTCCTTGTAGCAATGCAACTCTAGAAATTCTGAAAATAATTATGAAATAAAAATTGTAGAAATTTTTACATACCGTCATTTAGCCCCAAGCTAAGCAACTAGGCTTCTGTTATGGGTGCTAGATAACGAAGAGAACAGATGTATACTTTTTTTGAAAATTATACTTATTATTACTTAAAGACCAGATAGAGACCCAGACCAGAAACAAATAAATATAGCATAAATACTTGTTTGAGGCGAGAACCGAACCCGCAACCTTCTGCGTCACAGAGGTTGTCAAAAGAGTGCCATCTTCTCATTGGTGGGTGCCTTTCGAAGACACACATCCTAACTTAGTTTTTAAGACTATTCAAAGCGAACACATGCACTGTACATGATTCTGAATGAATAAAAATAATTGAGTTTGAGTTTGACTTTAACACCTTCCAAGCTGCAGAGAAGGTCCAGAAATCTACATTCAGTCACTCATCGAAGGAAAAATTGCGACAGACGTTGCTTTATTTCATAGTTAATAAGCTTTCTCTTTTTTTGTTATTTTCAATATTTTGTGTGTTGTACAAATAAAGTGTTTATCTATCTATCTTTATCTCTTGAAAGTAAACGTTGGTTCCTGGTTTCTATTTCTAAATGAAGCAGTAAATACTGATAGGCTGGGAATTCCAGAGAGGCGGATCCCTTCAAATTGGCTGTGGTCCCTGTAGATTTTCAAAATAATCTTTATAAAATCCCATTTGTTTCCAGGAATCTATGTAGGGTCAGTAGAATGGGGCCCTCTTCAGCCGTTGGGTAGACTTTCATACTGCGCTATGTTACTACATGCGACCATACTGAGGACCTATGGAGGACAAATGAGAAGGAGCTTCTATGCCACAGATTATACTGCTGTAAGTATAATGAGTTCAGTGGAACTTTTACTACTTATTTGACGCCCTTAGGGGATGTATTTCCAAAAATCATTTCTTGTAATGCCTTATTTTTATCTATGATTAATAAAAAAGCCATGCCCAAAGTTTCAGATCTCTAGACCCAACAAACTCTTAGATCGTTGTCTCAAAGTTTTAAGAAAACGAAGAAACTTTTAGTCCTTCGGTGCTAAACTTTTAGACCTTTTGCTAAAAACGTTTAGATCGTTGCGTTGTCTAAAATATTATAAACAATGCAAACTCGTTATGAGTAGTAGACACGAGTAATGTTAAGGTTTTTTAATGTTTTTAATTTGTGTACCAATCCAACTAACCAACTTATATCATATCCCATGTATTTCAATCAGTATCTATACTAATATTATAAAGCTGTTTGTTTGTTTAAACGCGCTAATCTCAGGAACTACTGGTTCGAATTGAAAAAATATTTTTGTGTTAGATAGTCCATTTATCGAGGAAGGCTGTAGCCTACTTTTTATTTTGATATTCTCACAGGATCGGGACTTAAGCGGATGAAACCGCGGGGCGCAGCTAGTCACTATCGCTACATAGTATAAAATAAAATCGCTTTCTCTGTCCCTATATCCCTATGTATGCTTAAATCTTTAAAACTATGCAACGGATTTTGATGCGGTTTTTTAAAATAGATAGAGTGATTCAAGAGGAAGGTTTATAAGTATAATACATGCATAATATAACCGTGCGAAGCCAGGACGGGTCGCTAGTAATATATATTTCGTAAAAATAGATAAAACTACAGAAAATTGGGCATTGAATAAAGATTTGCTTTATCGTTAATCTAAAAAAAACAACTCATTTGTTTATTTTCTTGTCATTTTAACAAAAGATTTTAAAAATAATAATTATCATCATCCAATCTGTGACATTATTATAAAACTACACGATTCCTTTCCAGATTATGCTCTACGCCGGCATAGTAAGCTGGACTTACATGATGGCCCTACCGTTATACTTATTCGTGGAAGCTCCAGCGTGTGCGCTCCAAAAACTGTACCTCGGACCCAAGAGAAGACCTAAGAAAGAGATGGAAGACAACAATGCGAACCATGTGAAGCCGGGACTATCTTCTATATCTGTTAATACTGTATCTACTCATATTTAAAATTATGGTGACCCTATAAGACTTTCGGTATAAGTCACAAAGATTTCATACCTTTATTTTTATCCAAACAAAAAACACATAGAAACATAGACATTTATACCAAAATTGGTCCGTGCCAAAAAATATGACTATTTATTCCACATCCCGTAAATCGTTTTCGTGTTTCTATTTGTGTAATTCTAAATTAAAGTTGATGTTATGCGTAGTTGGTAATTTGCGTAAATGGTATTTTGCGAGTTATTCGATTTGCGGTAAGGTGGTTTTTTGAGTAGTCGGTTTTATGCATCAAATGGATGCGAAAAGGAAATAAATAAATAAATATAAAAAACATAACAAACCGAAACACAAAAGTCGGCCCAAAAATCTCAGTCAAAAAAAATATCCAATTCAGCCCAGCTTAATTCAAAATCACTAAGCTATAGTTTTCAAGCTATTTCCAGTTTTGTGTTTTTAACAAATATTGTGTTTTTTAAAAAGGTGCTTGTTCTATGTTTCTATGCGTATTCTAGCTGTAAAAATGTATATTTTGCTTAGCTTTAGATGGTTTTATTAAGTGCCTTACTTTTAATAAACGATTTTTATAACTATTAAGTTTGTACTTTATTTTTTTTTAATTACTTTACGTAAAAAGACAATTGAAATACGTATTCTTCTAATAGCGTGTCCTAATCCCAAATTATTTGGTGTATGTCTTCTTTTCTCTTCTTTTAGTCGTCATCTAATCGTTAACATCCATCTCTCTCATGTTCTGTCTCACGCAGTCCATCCATATTTTCCTGATATTTTCATAGGTAGTCCTCTTCCTCTCCATCCCTCTTCTTTGAAATACGTTTTCAAAAAAAAACGTAATACGCACTAAAAAAATTGGTGGAGACACACGTACAGACAGACAGATGGACAAGAAAGTCATCTTATATGACCATAAAAATAGACCAATAATTAACAAACATACAAAAAACCTAAAAATCATAAAATTAAAAAACAATGAATTATATTTGTGAAAAAATAAAAATTGCAATGGAAAAGTTAAGGTTTTTAATTAAAAAAAAACATTGAGAGACCTTTAATTTAGAGAGTGTGTTATGTGCTACTTACCCACCTTAGTGGGTAAGTAGCACTTTCTTAAAAGTGTTTTTCAAAATTTCACCCTTAATAAAAAACCTGAACCCAAACACTAAAAGAAACCTGAAAACAAAAAATAAAAAAAAAACCTGAAACAAAGACTAAAAAGTGAAAAATAATCAATTTCGGGTCACTAAGACAGCAGATAACTTAAACATACTTAGAAGTCGGCGTTTTCGAGTAATCCGCGAACATATACAGGGTTATTGGTAATTATACTAGCAAGCCGTTGAGGGCTACTTCTGTGCACCTTAACAATCAACTTTTGTTCTACGACTTTTGGAAATTTGATAAAAAAAAATGTAAATTTTGAGGTTATATAAATTTGAAAAACAGCTGATTTTTAAAACAAAGGTAATTTAGACTAAGAACAGTAGATAAAACTTAAGAAATAAGTAAAATTTTAAGGTTAATGACCTCTCAGCTGATAAACAGCTGATTTTCAGGTAAACCTAACCTCAAAATTTTCACAAATTAGTTCGAATTTCCAAAAGTCGTAGAACAAAAGTTGTTTGTTAAGGCTGCTTATGCTGCCAAACGCAACGCGCCAGAAATACCCTTCGCTTACAACTAGTATTGTTGATTGTAAGGAATGTGTTATGTTTTTCTCAAAAGTGCTGAGATGGAATTGTAGGTTTTTTACCGATATTTTGGGGTAATTTTGAGGCGAAAATTCTTTGTCGTTTCAAAGCTAGACTAGTTTTAATTCTTAATTTTAGGATAGCTTCAAAACTATAGGAAATGTTTGGCTCAAAATCACACCAAAATGTCGGTAAAAATCTTACCTACAATTCCATCTCAGACTTTTTGAGAAAACAAAACACATTAGTAACAATCAGTAATCAATCAGTCAAAAACAGTTTTCACCAACGATGGCGACCGGTGCCAATAGTAAATATTTAGTATGCTGTGTACCGAGATCGTTGGCGTATGGACCCCCTTAAGGTGCACAGAAGTAGCCCTCAACGGCTTGCTAGTATAATTACCAAAAACCCTGTATATAAAAAATAATATACGCGACGAAATGAGAACCTACTTCTTCTTTGAAGTCGGTTAGTGAAAAGATGGAAAAGCGGTCTAAGCCGGAGACAAAAACTAGTCTGCTACAAGACTTAACTCTCAAGAATCCTGCCAATAGTCGTACCTACATCTTACGACTCCTTTGGGTACTATCATTTATTCTGTGCCTCCGGGAGCATTTGTACAAATGAAACCGCATTCTGGAACAACTAAGGGTGTGTTATAAGTGCTTCTCTAATAGAATGGTAGAGAAGTCCTATTTTTGTGTCTGTTTGTAGAGTCAAAGTCAAAATTTATTTATTAAGTTGGAATTATTCACTTATGTTGACATTTAATCATCTAAACAAACATACAAAAACTTCCCTTGCTTTTCCTTGCCTTCCTTTTGCTTCCTTGCTTTTCCTTGCAGTTGGGTACAAACTAATTATTCTTTTTTTTAAAGGGGTAGTAATTTATTAATATGGAGACTAAATGCAGAAGGCATGTCATTTAATAAATTTCCTAAAGTATTAGATTTTTTGTGACTTGACGATGTTTAAAATAAAGGTTCTGTTTTACGACCATCTCATAGTTGGTCGTTTCGCTACGTTTAGCTATTGAGACTTTCTTATCGTTAGATGTTTCGCACTGTTGCATGTTTTGGTACTTTCTGATGCAGAGGAATAAAAATATTTAAGGAGATTGGGGGTAATTTGGGGGTCTTCAAGTCGCAAGTAAATAGGTATCTTCTAGGACAGCGTGCTACATCTTAGGCCGCATCGTCACCTACCCTCAGGCGGGTGTATTCATTTATTTCAGACTTTTAAATCCTTTTAAATAGTATTGTTAGTATAACTTATAAACTATAAGTTAGTAAAAACATAGAAATACAAGATATTTAATTAATTGGGCCGATATTTATGATTAAATAGTGCGACTCTAGACAGCTTGTGTACTGCAGTCCAGTGTCGCACTGTCCCGCAATCTAAGCGCTGCACCATCGGCCTGAGGAGAAGGTTGGAACTGCCCGGACGCGGCGCATCAGTGAGGCTACTGTTTTCCGCATTATTGTGTGGAAATCATCCACTCTTGCCTCTGCAAACATACCCGATGTCCGAATTAATGTCCTCTATTAAATTGCAATAGGTTTAAAAAGTGGCCGCGCACATATTAAAAATAAAAATGGCTGTTCGTTTACTATTCCAGAATGTCATTACTGTTTTACTCACCCATCGATATATCAACTACATCACACCTTGCTTAACATGCACGATCTACAATACTTTACTGGTTAAAGTAAAAGCGACTCTATTACAACCTTACACGATCGAATATAGAGTAACATATCGAAAGGGTATCGAATGCATCGATTATCGCTAGAGCTTACGTCCGGCACTTACTACGGATTACTCTAATTCGATGTGCAAGTGTTGCCACGTTGTGACGTGTTAACTGGACACATTTACACTGTAAAGAACAATGGACGAAATCTCAACCTTCATCGTAACATTATGAACATTATTTTCTTGGTTAGAAGACTGTCTTGAAATCAAGTTTTTATTTTGATCGTCTTTTGTTTCTATTTTTGTCTTTTTTCTGTTTCGAAAATAGTTGGACAGAAAAGTTGAACCATCACTCCGCACTCAAATTATGTATCGTAAAAAAATAAGGGGGTTGGGTTATAAAGACTTTAGTTTAATTACCTTAAATCTAATTACGCGATACGTTAAAAATATACGTCTTGGCCTTTTGCGTTTTTGGTAATTTACTCACATGGTCATTCACGAACTGACAAATTTAAATACGCGATACGCCAAAAATGTATGTATTGGCATTTCGCGGAATTGGTCTTATGCGTCGAAGCCGTCACATTTGTCAAGGAAGCTTGGCATAGTGTTTTTTTTACCCGGTGCACTTTGAGACCCATGGACTGCATATGAAATCAAATCGGAGTGCCAGGCTACTTCTATGAGCTTAAGTCTAAAGTCGTAGGGTAAGTAATACCAAAAAGCCCTAATTTTGTTTAACGCTCAACATCTCCCCTCCCTCAACGGATTTATTTACTCACATGGTCCTCCCTGGAGCAGGGGTGACGATAAGAGCTGAACTGTTAAGATTTATCAATCATCAGCTAGAGGATAATAATAATCATCATATTATTAGTAAATGTAGGTAATGGGGATCACTTAAGCGAAAATGAAAAAAAAAGCAAATCTATGAATCAACTATTTATTACTCTGTTCTTATTATAAACTTTACTTTACTAACTATCGATTGAGATCAACTTTAATCACTTTGGTTTATTAGTTTTAGTACAATAGAATATTTAAAAAAAAATAACTTTGATCCCGATTGTCAACTTGGGTTGGCAATGGTGATCAGTATGTGGGCAATGGTGATCAACACATATTGCAAACATTTACACATATCATTTATACATATCATTTTCCTGGCATAACACATCCGTGTTCACGTCTGACGTCGAAGTATGATTGGAGTCCTGCAGAATTTCCTTCTTAACCTTGTCACGACTACCCTTCTGTGGCTTGATTTTCTTTCCTGTTCTTTTTCCTTCGTTTTTCACAGCGTTGGCCTACTATGTAGGTAATTGGGATCACCCGACTCCGATTACCTACATAGGCCATAAAACGGAAAAAAAATTTTTGGCGAGAAGTTATAGGTAATAATAACAATATGGCTGTTGAATTGCATGCTAAAATGCTACGACTAGTACACATTACAAGTACAGAAATAAATATTTGTTATTTTGTAATTTACCTTCGTATTTCTTAACTCGAAAAGTTAGATGTAAATGGCGCGAAATCTACACACACCCATAACTCGCCAACGCGTCGGCCGAACTGAGCCAGTCACCGCTCGCGCACGGGTGTGACGTCATGCTAGCATATACTTATGTTGGAATCAGTCGGTCGCGTTCGGTTTTTGTTATTTTGAGGTGATCACCATTGCCTACTGACTCCCATTGCCTACATTTCCCCTATCCTCTAGCTAGTCCAAGGAAAACAAAAACAAAAGACGATCGAATAAAAAACAAAAGACGATCGAGATGAAAAACAAAAGACGATCAAAATGGAAATTTTATTTCAAGACAATTTTTAACGAAGAAAAATATGTCCACAATGTTACGTATCATTGTAACAGGCAGTCAAATAAACCCCGTTATAGACGTGAGTGTATTTAGGTGACATATTGTGCTTGTATCAGCCATCGATTGACTGACATTACCTTTGCTCTGTTTGCTTTACATTTATGGTGAGCTTGCTCTTCGGAGATAAGAGTCTAGGGTCAGATTGGTTCAGTGTTTGATCCCATGACCTTTATGTCCCAGTGAGACGATATATTGAATTAAACAAAAATACATTCTAATGTAACACTATGGGAATGCAACGGATACTTTAGTCTGACTGAATGGCCCAAATTGAATCGACCTTGGGCCTTTCGAACGTAAACAGAAATTGACAACGTAAATGGCAATCTACAGTCAGGAGCAAGGTATAAGATAGAAAAATATCATTCATAAAAACAATAGATGTTTGGAATGTCGATAGATATTTCTAAAAAAAAACCGGTCAAGTGCGAGTCGGACTCGCGCACGAAGGGTTCCGTACCATTATCATCACATAATAAAAAAAATTGATGGCGCTAGTCGTAAAAATACATGAATGAAGGGTTAATGGCGGTTTACGGTTTATGACGTATTAAAGTAGTAAAGTATTAAATTTTAGAAGTTACAGGGGGGACACACTTTTTACCACTTTGGAAGTGTCTCTCGCGTAAATTATTCAGTTTAGAAATTTTTTTAAAAAACCTCAATATCATTTTTGAATACCTATCCATAGATGCCCCACACGTATAGATTTAATGAAAAAAAAAATTTAAGTTTCAGTTTTAAGTATGGGGAACCCTAAAATTTATTGTTTTTTTTTTCTATTTTTGTGTAAAAATCTTAATGCGGTTCACAGAATACATCTACATACCAAGTTTTAACAGTATAGTTCCTATAGTTTCGGAAAAAAGTGGCTGTGACATACGGCAGACAGACAGACATGACGAATCTATAAGGGTTCCGTTTTTTGCCATTTGGCTTGAAATAAAAAACTTACTTAAACGGACGAGGTCATGTAGGTTTATATTAAAATAAAAACCGGCCAAGTCTGAGTTGAACTCGCGCACGAAAGATTCCGTAACATGTTATAGGGGAGCCTTACTTAAATATTATTATTAAACTGAAAACTTCTTCTTTTAGAGATAAAATATCTGAACTCG
The DNA here is from genome assembly GCA_907269075.1 of Idaea aversata. NCBI lineage: Eukaryota > Metazoa > Arthropoda > Insecta > Lepidoptera > Geometridae > Idaea > Idaea aversata. The sequence goes on from OU026106.1 coordinate 10,294,567, forward strand.
CGACACCGTTACGAGACGCAGCTACAGAAACAAAGTATGTATATCGTCAAACTTCTTCATACAAAAAGAGAGCGCAATCAAATCAGGTCTTTAAATTACAAGCCTAGTTGCATTAAGCTTAAGTTTGAAGGCGCTATGTTCGTGTATCGCCTTGCAATATACTAAACTATAATCTGTCCATTTAACAATGCTTAACACCTGTAAACATACCTAAATTAACAAGTAGGTAAGAACAAAATACCTAATCTTCACACCTTCACATCGTTTATCATCCGGCTATCTCTTTAGGTACATACGAGGGAATGCAAACGGTACCAACTTCTTCAGAACCGGGAATTCGGTACTGGTATTCATGAGGAAATTCCCGATAATATTCGGTACTAGGGATGAAAGCTTCTTTCCGAAAAAAACATCAGGAGAATTTTACGTGTAAATTGATAAAATACTGATAGAATTATAATACATTTTTCGCTATATTTAAAGGGTTTCAAACGAATATAATTCACTTACATTTCAATCAAATGACATTCAGTCACCGATTTGTTATCCAAAAAAAGAATAAATAGCGAAGAAATAATAAACATTATTGATACTTATAGTATGTTTTACAGTTTTGTCAGCTTTATATACATTTTGAAAAACCTTAACCTCTAGAAAATAATAATTAATGAGTACCTACATAGTAAAACATAAATATATTCTATTAAGTTTCCCAAATAAACGACATTAATTAAAATAAATAAAATCAGCAAATAAGCGTGTTTTGGAAGTAATGAAAATTTTGAAAATGTATGTATTGCGGTTCTTATTTTATTCTCGATATTTTCGGCTCCGGGATTTCCCGGATTTTATACCCTAATACGTTACAAGTTTAAGCTGAATTCACACGATTAGTGCACAACAGTAACGGTTCAAGATAATGTTTTGTCCTGTTAAATTGTGGTGCAGTATAAAGGTCGACACCGAATGTATAATTGACCGAGCGAGTGAAGCGAGCAAAGCATCTCTATGTATGTATGTATTCCATGGCAGGTATATTAAAGGTTTTAAGATTTTATAATTTTTTTGGGGTATTCCCAATATGGTATCCCAAAAATTGGGGATAGCGTGAGTCTAAATGGAATCTTACCCCAAATTAATAATCAAGCCAATATAAGGGATAATCGGAGGTGAAAGTTACATAATATTAATTTTACTTCGCCCAAAAAGAGGGGCAAAAGGGAGACTTATAAGATCTGATTTCGATGATTCCTTTTTAATATGAAAGGTAGCTTCAAGTTGATATCATCATAAAAAACATACCTACGTGATGAATTAAGAACCTCCTTATTTGAAGTCGGTTAAAAATGAACAGAAAATGAGCAGAATGGCTCCTCTAAATGCTTTTAGTTCTATCAATAGAATCGGCCCTTTAACTTCTAAGTTTAATATAAATTGCAACCACTTTCTCACACAAACTTTCTCAAACTTTGTGCTCGCGAGGTCTATTCTACTACTTGTAAAAAGGATCGTAGCTAAACCTGGTGAGGTCCCGACAAATGTTGAAACTCTTGATCGTCAAAACTCGAGTAAAGTGTATGCAACACACGATCAAGATCATATTTTTCAAGCTTATTAGTAGCTAACAGATAACAAAATAAACCGTATGGATCGATAATAACGATCGTAAAAAATCAAGTGAAGTAGGCATCTGTACCAAGCTATCAGCGAGCGATCAGAAAGACTGTTGTCTGCCAGAACTCAATATAAGGGTTTCTCAAACTTTTAGAGCTACAGACCCCTTAGCAAATGACTGCGAATCTCCATCTATGATGTATAAAAAAAGGTAGGTACAAACGATAGGTACCAACAATAAGTTTATAAGCCAACAAAAATGGTTGTCTGTCGGTCGGTTTACGAATGAAAATTTTACGTAATAACGTCTTAGAAAACGATAAAAATTAAGTTTTGTTTTTTTTTTGTTTTTTCTTTACTTTATTATAATTGAATCCGTACCATTATACCTATTCTGTTTTTAACCCCCGACCAATGGAAAAAATCCTAAAAAATATTGATGGCAGACTAGGTTGTATAGATAGTAATTATTTTCCCGGGTCTTAATCGCGTATTTTTTGTTTTTTATTTCTCTTACCTCGACGTTTCGACTATGTTACAATAGTCATGGTCGCGAGGAGACTGGACGCGCGAATACGCGACACGCGATACGCGATACGCGTGGATACGCGATTAAGACCCGGGAAAATAATTACTATGAAAACAAATCGTGTGAGTTTAAAAAGTTTATTAGGTTGTATAGGTTAAAAGTTTTTGCCAGCCCTTTCGGGAATACATACTTCCGAATAATTATATAATTAACATAAAATATATTGCCTAAAAATAGTACATAAACATAACCTAAAATTCTTAAAAATATACTCCAAAAATATTTAATTTTTCTGTTTAACACAAATATTTTGTTAACTTTTTATTATTTTACAAGACTTTTCTTCTCCTTTCATCTCGGCTTTTTAAACGCCTATAATGCAATGATCAATTTACCACACTTGTATGTACTATTAAACTATACTTATGTTGAAACGTAAGTTTTATCGCAAACCCTTAAATATCAATTGATGAACCCCCAAGGGTTTGCGAACCCCACTTTAAGAAACCCTGCTCTATAAAATAAAGACCCTAAACCTTAAAAATGAAGACAAAAATAATAACATACCACAGTACCCACTTAGGGACGTGTATCAAAAATTACCAGCGCGTCTTAATAAAGGACCCGGTTATTTTTCTCCTTTGTATTTTGGAGGGAAAAAAAGGGATATATTGCGTGCCTTGCGCTTGACAGAGTAGTCGTTATGGTTGAATTTTATGTGAGGTGCTTTATCAAGGGATGAACGTGAGATACCGACTACTATAAGTTCTCGATTCTAACTCGAAATAATTGAAATCGAGTTCGAATCTTTGCTCTGAAGTACGGGTGTGGTACGGGTAGCTGACGATCAAGCCAAATATTATAGCTCTTAAGCAAAACCTAATAGCTAATAATCTTAACTTCCTGACTTTATAAACAAACAGTGCTAAGCCATTACTTGAAGTGAAAAAAAAACCTTAAATACGAATTGAGAAAATTGGTGGTGACACACGAACAGACGGACGGACAGATGGACAGACGGACATGAGAGTGAGAGGGTTCCTTTTTTAAATTTTAAGAAACTGTAGCAAAATAAGCAACGACTTCCAGTACAACCAGGGAAAAAACAACTCGATCGATTAAAAAAAAACTGTATGTAGCTGGAAACCGGGATTAACACATAGTATTCCGATATTCGAACGGGATCTGGACTACTGCGGAAATACTGGCCAATTTGAAATCTATTGAGATCCAACTCGATTTGGATAGATATTAGTTCCAATTTTTTTTTACGTCACACACTATCACACCCATCTGATGGCACCACATTCCCCGGCATCATGGCGAGAGAGGAACCGGCGGAGTTTTAGTGGGTAATCCGTTGGCCGCCCACTCGCTGCTACTAGAAGTGACGGGATGATGCTTATGGCGCAGATGCGCCTTATGCATCATCCCGTCCCATCCCAACTTTCCCATCCCGTCACCTTTTTTTAGGTGGAGAGATCTCCTAAAGAAAATATGATGTGGAAAAAAAATACGATGCAGGATAAGATGTGGCACGCGCCCCAAGAAGATACCTGTTCACTCGCGACCTGAAGACCCGCAAATTGTACACGTCAGGAAAGACAGACTCGATTCAGTGAGAGATTCGAGATGTTAACACAAACAAATAGTAAGTCCCGAAAACGGATTGTTGGAGATTTTTCCAGTCCGCTTTCGTTTGATGACTTGAATAAATAAGGTTTTTACTTACTTAGTGACCTGTTAGGAATCATGAGGTGGTGTTGCGAAAATGTGAGATCATTTACAATGAAAATTGTGGGTCAAACTGTTTTACTACGGCTATGAAACTTATGTTGAAGGCGTGGAACAATCAACACGTAAACAAATTGCTGGGTCTACGTTGGAATGGACGATCCTATTTATTTGACCGAGTGAGTGAAGCGTTTCTGCTTTAAGTCAGACAGACGACCAAATTTTTCCAATCTCCATTCTTTCGTCATACAACCAGGCAAGATGATATACGGCACCAATTCATGGTGAACTAGACATCCGCACTAAGCGTTTTGCTTCGCTATTCCTTAGTCGCACTGCAAGGGAACCAGTTGCCTGCGTTTGTCTTTCTTGACGTGTACAATTTGTCTTCAAATCGCGAGTGAATAGGTATCTTCTAGGAAAGCGTGCTACATCTTAAGCTGTATCGTCAGTTGCCATCAGGCACGTGTGATCGTGGTCAAACGTTGACCTATCATAATGTAATTTTTTTTATTTTTTTTTGGATTCGGTGATTTTCGATTGAAGTGGGTAGGTACTTCCCCCAAAAAAGAGGCTACTGGATACTATCTCCGTCGTATGCTACAACTAATAGTAAACTAAATGAAGTTCCTTACTATTCACAAGAGACTAGAATGCACACAATTTCCAATCTTAGATTAAACGCCGTGCAAGTTAAATAGCATTTCTCAGGCTCAGACGAACAGAATGTTTGAATTAAGTAAACTTAACTGCAGTTTTTTGTGTTTACAAATAGACGATGCTTTGCTTTATATGCATTTTCCTTTATATGTATGGTCATTGTTATCTTTTATGCACATAACTATGCTTTTTATTTGAGAAGTTTCATGCCATTTACATGCACAGTTTTGCGTTTACTGTGTACACGTTTAAAAAATAAGTAAATTAAAAGCTGGTTTAAAAAAATATATTTTAACTTCCGCTTTTATTGTTTTTTTTACATGCAAAGTTTTATTATTTAACTAGCTTTTGCCTGCAACTTCGTTCGCGTAGAAGACGAAAATGGTTTTAATTGGATTGGACCAAGGAATCACTTTGTCCCATACAAACTTTGTACTTTTTAGGGTTCCGTAGCCAAATGGCAAAAAACGGAACCATTATAGATTCGTCATGTCTGTCTGTCTGCCGTATGTCACAGCCACTTTTTCCGAAACTATATAAGAACTATACTGTTGAAACTTGGTAAGTAGATGTATTCTGTGAACCGCATTAAGATTTTCACACAAAAATAGAAAAAAAAAACAATAGGTATGTTTTAGGGTTACTTAGAACTAAAACTAAAAAAAAAAAACTTCAAACCCATACGTGTATGGTATCTATAGATAGGTCTTTAAAAATGATATTGAGGATTCAAATATCATTTTGTTCTAAACTGAATAGTTTACGCGAGAGACACTTCCAAAGTGGTAAAAAGTGTGTCCCCTGTAACTTCTAAAATAAGAGAATGATGAAACTAAAAAAAAAATATGATATACATTACCATGCAAACTTCCACCCAAAATTGGTTTGAACGAGATCTGCTAAGTAGTTTTTTTTAATACGTCATAAACCGTAAACCGCCATTTACCCTTCATTCATGTATTTTTACCACTAGCGCCATCTATTTTTTGCATTTTGTTTTTGCGTCGGGGTTAAAAACGGAGTGGTACTTACGGAACCCTTCGTGCGCGAGTCCGACTCGCACTTGGCCGGTTTTTCACCCCCTAAGGGGTAGAATTTCGGAAAATACTTTCTTATCGGATGCCTACGTCATACAAAGAACACACTCTCCAAGTTTCAGGTCTCTACGATCAGCAGATTAGGCCGTGCGTTGATCCGTCAGTCAGGACAAAGCATTTTATATGTATAGATTCAAGATTCTTGAGGTTTATGATTTTCAAAGTCAGAAATATCCCTTAGGGAAACGCTTTCAGGGTGATTTTTATACATAGCCCTTTAGGGCTATATCCTAAACTATAAAAGATAGCGAAAAATTATGAAAGGAGTTGCGAGCCCAATTATGTTTGTTCCCAAGAATTGATCTCTATCAACAAGACTATCTATTGGTATAAAAATAAATAGGTAATAATTTTTATTCGCAAAATAAATAGGTTCGATTCAATGACTTTAAAAAAATCTAATAATGTTTTAGTTTTAGTTTTTGTCAAAATCGGGCATGCAACTAATTTCAGAATTTTTAGCTATGTCTTAAAAATTAGGCCTGAATGCCACGAAAAAAATTAACCTGCAAGCGGTTGAGGCATATTTCTGACTTTAGAAATCATAAAACTCAAGAATCGTTAATCACTATCACTATTACTACATAGTATAAAACAAAGTCGCTTTCTCTGTCCCTATGTCCCTATTTCCCTATTATATGTATGCTTAAATCTTTAAAACTACGCTACGGATATTGATGCGGTTTTTTTAATAGATAGAGTGATCAAGAGGAAGGTTTATATGTATAATACATGCATAATATAGCCGTGCGAAGCCGGGACGGGTCGCTAGTCTATACATATAAAATGCTTTGTCCTGACTGTAGTTTAAGTTAAATTCACTGTAGAGTTGGTACATAAATGGTGCTTATTTCACTTAGCGGGAGCCTCTGTTTTATGTGTGTTGAATTAAGTATAAGGTAACTTAAGTGGAAAGGGTACCGACGCATAGTCATGGTAGTTATAGGTTTTATGCCAAAAAAATATTCGTGCTAGTGTCATTATCCAAGGAGGAAACAGTCGACTACGTTTGTATGGAGTACTCCGGTACCCTTTCTTCTTAAGTGGTAACTTAGAGTATCTCAAGAGGGAACGAGATGGTAAGTCCTTAGTTCTTGATTAACTATATATTAAGTAGTTTTGTGTATGAGCGGTGTTGGCCTAGTGGTAGATACCTCGACTTTCATTTTTTTGTTTTGGATTGTCCTACGAAAAACTTATGTGCGCTAATTAACATAGCTCTTAAGGTGAAGGAAAACATCGGGATGAAATTCGCGTCTTCGTTGTCTCCAGAAGTATTGGCGAGTTCTTTCCACTGGACACGGTCGACTAAGCTGAGAGGGTGGTATCACTACATAGTATAAAACAAAGTCGCTTTTTCTGTCCCTATTTCCCTTTGACTGCTTAAATCTTTAAAACTACGCAACGGATTTTGATGGGTTTTTTTTAATAGATAGAGTGATTCAAGAGGAAGGTTTATATGTATAATACATGCATAAAAAAATAAAAAATAAATAATATAGCCGTGCGAAGTCGGGGCGGGTCGCTAGTAATAATATAATAGATAATACGTTCATTATTATTTCATTTGCGTAGGTTGCAAGAAAAGGAACAACTAGTAACAACTAGCTGAGAGGGTGACTTGATTCTCTAAGTGGAATGTAAACACTAAACTGGCGATTCTCCTTGTCTGCACTATGAATTGCAACTAAACACAACCTGTACAATATATTATTGTATATTTTATTTTGTCGCAGTAACTATTGTAGATTGTCAGTTAGATTTTACAATGAATTCTTCCTGTAACTTTGTTAGTAAATTAGGTTTGTTCTACGTCCTGTACCACGGGGCTTTGGAGCCCCGGACCTTTGGAAAGCGTGCGTGGAGCCGAAGCCAACACGTAGAGGCCCTTTACAATAACAAGTATAATAGCAAACAATGGGGTGAATTCTAAACCATCGACTATCCCTATCTACACTATAAAGTGCAACCGCAAGGACAGAGATACTGGAGAACTATGGATACTATGGCACCTGCCGTAACAATGTCCAATAAACACGAAAAATGGCAGGCGGAGACTCGCCAACTCTCAGACTGGGCCACCCTAATTAGCCGAGTAAATTACAGCAAGGGGGCAACAGGAACGTGAGTGGCTTGAAGGATGGAGAGGCCTTACTGGATTTTAAGTCATCGCTGGTAGTCCGAGCGAGCGGGCCAACTCATCACTGACGTTCGACATCCATCCTTCGAGTATTTCTACTCATGCGACTCCACTCTGGACGGCCGGTGAAGGCAAGCCAGAGGCGGGGGACCGCATCCTCGTCAATATTCACCCCGACCAGCCAACCAAGGCAAGCCGGAGATGAGGAACGGTGACTTCCCCCTGGAGAACTCGGGACCGCGGGGTCGTTACTCCCCTTCACCTCGCCTCAAGGTGCCCTGCGGGCTAGGTTTGTTTATTCTTATGTGAAGTATTTATTATACATTTAAGACGTGTTTGGATTTAACAGGTTTTCGGCAATATGCCAGTGGTTTAAGAGATAATAAGTAAATTATTATTTCATTTGCGTAGGTTGCAAAAAAAAGGAACAACTAGTTGCATACCACGATTATTATTTCAATTTTGACAACTTGTTGTGAATCTTTGTTGCTAAACTGGCCAGAGGTAAATAACAACATAAGAACACATCATTTTTCGAACTTAAAAATTGAAAACCTCCTCCTATTTTTGAAGTCGGTTAAAAAATAGGTAAGTTTTATACCTACTACATTTTTTAAAGGACACGTTTAATTTTCATAGTGATTCGAAACTCGAATAGATTCTACGTCTGTGAGGTAGCCAATCAGGGTCGTGATCTCACGTCCTGTTTAATGACGTCACGTAGCCATCTTGGGTTCAAGTTATGAGGTTATGAGCGATGTCCTTTAAGGGCTTTTAAGGGTTTTGGGGGTCAAAATATTTCTGTTATTTTGTAATGGAACGTGGGGGTTACAGGTTAAAGGTTGACGCTCACATAAAGGTACCTACAGTCAACGTTCAAAAGTCCACCGGCACCGTAACGTTTACAATCCTGTGCAGCACTATTTGAACATTATAACAACGTAACCTGTGGATCGAACCCACGTCGGTTGGCTTATACCACTGACTACAACTGAAGACATAGCTATATAACATGTTGAAAAATTAATCACACTGAGTACTTTTAATCCAAGTATTTAAGTTTGTGTGTAACGTCTAATATAAGAAGGTCTTAAGTCCAATTACGTTTTCACGACTTTAACTCGCTAAACTAACTTTGATGTTTATTAGGATAAGTATATTAATCACTATCACTACATAGTATAAAACAAAGTCACTATTTCTCTGTCCCTATGTCCCTATATCCCTTTGTATGCCTAAATCTTTAAAACTCCGCAACGGATTTTGATGCGGTTTTTTTAAATAGATAGAATTATTCAAGAGAAAGGTTTTTATGTATAATACATGCATAATATAGCCGTGCGAAGCCGGGGCGGGTCGCTAGTTATACATATAAACCTTCCTCTTGAATCACTCTAGATATCTATTAAAAAAACCGTATCAAAATCCATTGCGTAGTTTGAAAGATCTAAACATACTTAGGGACAGACAGCGGAAAGTGACTTTGTTTTATACTATGTAAATTCTGTCTGTTTATGTTACGTTTCCACGACTTTAACTCGCTGAACTAACTTTGATGTTTATTAGGATAAGTATAAATTTATAATTGTGACATGTGGCTTTATTTAAATATCCAAAGCGAGAGAAACTTGGGGTTGCCGCTAGTTGTAAATAGATATTGGAATTGTCTTTAATGAAAAAAAGAAATTAAAAGGGACTATTAAGTGGTAAAGTCCCTGGAAAATGAACTAAAGTAACAGACACTTATTCATCGTACTTACTTACTAAGTAGCAACGAGATTGTCCTCTATAGTTTTCTAATCACTTAATTACAAGTTAAGGCTAACTTACGGTGCAGGTAGGGGCCAAAAGAAAAATGCCTGTTGCAGTTAACTAAAATACTATATATTATGTTCTGACGAAGAGATTGCAATGTTAAGATTTTAGAAGTCTAGGCGAAGAAATTTTGTTAATACGATTTATGAAAATTCTAAAATCATCTGGTTTTTAATGACCTTGGTGTTTTATTTTTGACGTGATAACGTCTCATAGATTGATCAACACCCGCACTCACAAAAAAGTGTCATGTATGGTCCCAAGACGCGTCATGTTGCGTTACCATGACGGCGTCATGGTCAACGTCACGCGTCTCGTGTTAAATAATAATATCGCTCATCTGGGCTTGTGTTATGGTGACAAGTGACGAATAGAAGACTTTAATAAAGGAAAAAAAAAAGGAAAAACATCTTTAAAAAATTTGGTGAAAAAATGGTTGTCTGTAAAGTCGGTTTACGGACGATAATTTTACGTGATAACGTCATAAGACGTTATGACGTTATCACGTAAAATTATCGTCCGTAAACCGACTTTACAGACAACCATTGTTTGTTTATATATTTTTATCTATAGACGTAAGGTATTATGCTTTTGGCTCCTATGCGATGTAATTACAAGTTAAGTCTAACTTAAGTTACACAGTCGAGTCTCATTCGTCTATTTTCCTTAAAGCTTTGTCTTTTATAGACTACGATAGTTTATCTCGGCTTTGGAACAAGATGGAGTATTGAAATTAGAATTAAGGTCGCCGCTGACTGTTTAATAAAAAATTTATATTTTCTAAGGTTTTTGGGACTTGAACGCATAATGAAACAGAGTTAACGGATATAATCGCGTTTATTTAGTTTTATTTTTGTTGTTCCTGATGTTCAAAAATAAAAAATTAAAATAAAATGGTTGTCTGTAAAGTCGGTTTACGTAATAAGAAAACGATAAAAATGAAAAAATAAAAAAAAAACAGCGCACTCCGGGAGTGCAGGCAGAAGTGAAAACTGTAAATCTGTGTAAAATCTCATCTGTCGCGAGAACGGCTGAAAATGCTCACCCACAAAAGTGCCCAACGCGCCATAAGAAGTTTTCACTTCAAAAAACTCTTTTTTTTTTACTATTTTTTAGTCTTCTATTCATTACTCGTCACCATAACACAAGCCCAGATGAGCGATATTATTATTAAACAATATAAAACAAAACACGAGACGCGTGCCGCGTCACGTCCACATAGGTTCACGGAACGTGACGCGTCCGTTCCCGGAACGTGACTCGTCGCAAGACGTCACACTTTTTTGTGAGTGCTGCCGGTGTTCATTAATTAAATAGACGTTCATCACGTCAAAAAGTTTAGCATCAGATACGGATAGTAAAGTCTAAGTACCCTAATAGGGTCCCGTTTTTCCCTTTGGAAACGGAACCCTAAAAAAACAAATCAAGTATTCCCCATTGTAATAGAACTGATCAAAACCCGACAAATAACGACTCGATTCTAACTAGAATCGATTCTAGAATCGAGTAATTCAAGTTGAATCACTCGATTGCAGTTACCGATGAATATGTATACACTCTAGAGAGGGGCCTGTATTTTAATCTGTGCTTAGTCGAATAGTTTTGGTTTAGTTCAACTATTTGTGCGTGGTTGTTTGATGCATCAGTACATAGTATAAAACTAAGTCGATTTGAGATAACGGCGACAGCATACATACATACCTACATATACAGGGTTTTTGGTAATCATATTAGCAAGCGGTTGAGGGCAACTTCTGTGCAAAAAAAAAACTGGTTGCCTGTAAAGTCGGTATACGGGCGAAAGTTTTACGTGACAACAACTGTGCTCGAGTGGAAGGGACGCGTGCCTTTCACTTTTTATGTCTGTCTCTCTCGCTCTTAGGCGGGCTAACCATGCCCGAGTGGAAGGGACGCGTGCCTCTCACTCGCTCTCATTGTGAGCGCATAACGTCAGCGGAGCGTAACGCAGTTTCTTGAAGTGTCACCCGGCAAACCAATTTATAAAACGTTGTCACGTCAAAAAACTAACAATTTTTGTTCTACGACTTTTAAATATTCGATCATTTTTTTAATTTTGAGGTACCCTTCTTCTTCGTATCGTTAGTACTAATTAAAGGGGAGTTGATTAGGCTGAGTTAGTTTCGCTCACTAAAGTGTGCTGCAGGTCTTTGACGTTGTTATTATTCAATTATTGCAACAATGACTTGTTTCAATTTTTGTTGCGCGGCGGACGTTTAACCTGGCGCAGCCTGCCTAGCATGACGACCAAAACACGATACGATAAAGCTATATCACGCGATATAACTACATCAACTCTCAAAATATGATACATAAAGCCGCCATGTTGAATTTTTATTATAAATTGCGACAAAAATTATGATAAAAATTCAACATGGCGGCTTTATCTATTATATTTTGAGAGTTGATGTAGTTATATCGCGTGATATAGCTTTATCGTATCGTGTTTTGGTCGTCATGCTAGGCTAGCAGGGGTCGTTAAAGTTAGTCTTCACTAAATATGGTATTAAAAATACATTCTTCCAACATCACTGCAATCTCTAACAAACTTAAAATTAATAAGAAAGCAATTTTTTAATATAATAAAAAAGCAAAATACGTTTATAATATCAGATTAAATCAGTCTCGAGACCAAATTAATCATTATTAAACGAACTCGTAGTGCTAATTCATCAAAAGCAGATATTAGATATCCCAAAAATTTACCAAAGAATTTTAAATTTAAGCGGTTTGACGATTGTAATCGTTAAATTTTGGACTGAATAAGATGATAAAGATTAGGCCAGTGGTCCTTAAACTTTGTTCCGAGTGTAATTTTGACTTGAAGTTGAGAAATGTAGGTACATTCGTCAATTTGAGTACTTACAACTTGTTTTAGTCGGGAGATCGGCCTCGGTGATATGAAATTATTTAACATCAATTTCGTCCCGTGGTTTTACCTTCTTAAGTCCGGGATCCGGAATTCTAGGATAAGATTTTGGCGGATTTTAATTTAATTTTCAAGTTTAAATACTTTTTGCCATTTTTTAAAGCTTTGTATGGCCACCCACCCCAGCGTGAAATGAGCAAATTTTTAAAATTATTAAATGAAGACAACATCCATGATATACAAATAACGTTAAATTTTTAGTTTTATTGGATTTTGTGTCCCAGATTCTGAATATTTTGAGAAAATACTTTAACAAGGCAAACCTCCGAAGACATGGCTTCATCCCGACTATACCCGATCCCATCTCTACCCAATTTTAAAATACCTAACAAAAATCCCAACTCTATCCGATTTCATTTTTGCATATATATAAAAGTAAGAATACAGTTAACATGAAAAGTTGTAAGCATTTTAATTATACAAAAAATGTTTCAATCAATTTAATAGTATTATGATTGGGATGACGATGTAACACTTGCGGTTTAAATAAAATTATTATTGTTGTAAGGAGGCAAGCACTGGCGAAGTAAAATAAGTAGAGTTTACATGAGTCGGATCCCAATCAAACAAAAGGTAAGAGGAAGAATTGTCACAAATTTTATATTGGCCCACCAGACAACCTCTATTATTTACAAAAAAAGGCAAATAAGTATTCTATCAGTTGTAAGGCCACAATAACACAAGATCAGTAGCTTTGCTTGAGGCGAGATTGCAATATTTTTCTATTCTTAACTATTTATAGTTTTCTTTTTTTTTTCTGCTTCTATTTCTTGTGTCTATTAGGTTTTAGCCATAGACTTTCCATGTAAAATAAATTAAACGAATTATTTATTTTAGTAAAAACCTTTACCGAATAAAAATAATAGGTACCTACCTATACAAATCCTAAAATATCACGTTGCATGAATTTGTCCTCCATTTTGTTTAGTTACAAATGTGAAACAGATACCTAACTCTAATTAAAAGTAAAAATCGAATGAAAGTTTAAGAACCACACGTTTCATTGTTTCCAGCTAGACCGATATTAATAGGTACCTATTTTGCAAAGTCACTAATGAAATAGAAATTTCAGAATCCCTTGGTGTATGGAAAATTTGAAAACTTATTATAAGTACCTACCTATTCGTTATTAAAGATTTTATAAGAACGTAAAATGTAAGAGGTTTAGGTTTTTAATTATTATGAACGAGTATGAAAATATTATGATTTTTTTTATTATATTATTTAGTTATGATCTTTAATAATTTCACCTACATAATCACTACGAAGTTGTGCTAAAGAAAATTAATATGTACAATGTGTTTTTATCGGGGTAAATGAAACAGTTCTAATAGTCTAGGCGACAATTTTCTACGAATTCTGAAAATTCGATTTTTTTTTCAAAAAATTTGTGTTCTATGATAATTTGAAAATTAACTGTTCTTGAAGTTATAGGTCAGAGCTTGAAGTTTTAAGTATTTAATGGCATTTAAGTATTTCCGAGAACAACCGATTTTTCAGTAAACCAAAATTATCAAAATTTTACTTTTTTCTCAAGTTTTAGAGGCTATGATTTTTATAACAGCCCTAATGAACATAATCTCAAAATTTTCGATTAAAAATTTTAATCGTAAAAATGAAGCTTGTAACGATTTTGAAAAGCCTAGCTCCATAAATGAAAAAACAAAAAAATGTTGTTTTGTTTGTTGTTTGTTGATTTGAGTAAAGATGGTCCAAATGCTCACAAAGTGCGTCCGTTCTCAAATATTTACACCCTGTATAATCGTCAATAATTAAACAAACATAAGTACCTAGACAGTCAAAGCTACGTCCCATCTCAAGTTTGAAGACATCTTGATGCCTTTAGATGTCACTGTTTAAATAGATCTTCGTCAAGACATCTCAATGGAATCTCGGACAATATTTTACCTAAGAATAATACACGTTTGGAATACACGAATAAGACACGTTATAATTGTCTTGTACGCTAAGATAATGCTGATGTCTAATGTAAATTATACAGGGTTATTGGTAACTAGCTGCGACCCGCGGTTTCAGCCGCATAAGTGCAAATCCAGAAATCACTATCACTATCACTATCACTACATAGTATAAAACAAAGTCGCTTTCTCTGTCTCTATATCCCTATATCCCTATGTATGCTTAAATCTTTAAAACTACGCAACGGATTTTGATTTTTTAATAGATAGAGTGATTCAAGAGGAAGGTTTATAGTATAATACATGCATAATATAGCCGTACAAAGCCGAGGCTAGTAATAAAAATAAATACATAAATATTGCAGGACATTTTACACATCGCTATCTAGCCCCAAGCTAAGTAACTAGACTTGTGTTTTAGGTGCTAGACAACGGATATACTACTTATTATACTTTTCTTTTGTAAATATCACTATCACTACATAGTATAAAATAAAGTCACTTTTCGCCGTCCCCTATGTCCCTTTGTATGCTTAGATCTTTAAAACTACGCAACGGATTTTGATGCGGTTTTTTTAATAGATAGAGTGATTCAAGAAGAAGGTTTATAAAATATGTATAATACATGCATAATATAGCCGTGCGAAGCCGGTACGGGTCGCCATAAGTATACTTATAATACATAGAAACAACCAGACCACAGACAAATATCTAAGCATAAATACTTGTCTAAGGCGGGTATAGGGTTAATGGTACTTAGGTGCAATAGAGAGAAATGAAACCATCACGAGTGCTGAGTAAATACTGGCTTTAATTATTAAGATGCATCATTAATATATTTATGTTAAGAGTACATGAATTACACACTACACCTCCCACCGGGGGAAAATAAAAAAAAAAAGATTATACATATTTTTTTTTTTTTTGTTTTTTTTTTATAACTAAGTACCTATGAGTAGAGTTAATTACTATATCATTATTAATTCAAAAACAATGTAGGTATACATTTTGTTATGTATGTATTATTAGCTTCTGAAGAATTATTCTTACAATATTACTATCTTTTTTTTTTTTTTTTCCAGTAAGTTATCAAATCCTTAAAATTAATTACACTTAATGCTTAGTTTCTAAATGCTATATTATAATAATTTCTTTTTGTATATAGTTTATATAAAATGTAAAATTAGTCATTGAAATAAATTGATACCCACTATAATATAAACAATAGGTACCTGCATAAATGTATGCAGTACGTCGCAGTATCGAGTATGTTTTAATGATTCATCGCTCCAATGTTATAGGAACTTACATAGATATATTTACAGTTAGTTATTCGTAATATGGCTTAGTCCTATTCTTGTGGACAATGTCTTTTTTTCCATTTATTTCAACCTCTACATTTGGCGATAGATCTCTTATAACAGTGTATGGCCCAGAATAAAGATTTGTTAATTTATTACCAGTTTCATTTTTAATTAGAATTTTGTCATTTGGTTTATATATTATTGCGTTTGTGTAAGTGTCAAATTTAGCTTTCGTTTTAATTTTACTGTTAATTAAATTGTTTCGCGCTTCGGTTTGAGATACCTGTAATCTATACTTAAGTTCAAGAGGATAGCTGTCGTGATTATATAATGGTTCTATTGATTTAATAAGGTTACTGGGTAAACTACATTTCGTACCAAAAACAAGCTCATAAGGTGTAAACTGCGTTGATGTATGTACAGTCGTATTATATGCGAAGCACCAAAACGGTAACCAGATACTCCAAGTTTCTGGTCTTCCTTCTACATGGATTCTCAAAAATGAATTGAGACTTTTGTGTGAGTTTTCTAATGCACCGATACTTTGGTGGTGGTATGCTGTTGAATTTAATTTGGAAATATTTAAAAGTTTACATACCTCTTTGAATGTGTCAGCCATGAATTCTGTGCCTCTGTCTGTTGCTATCTCGGTGGGAACTCCATATCGTAGTATAAATTCAGTAACAAATGCTCGCGCTACCTCGGATGATGATTTTGTTATAAGTGGCATCGCGCATACATATTTTGACAATTCGCATTGTAACGTGAGAATGTAGTTATAATTACTGTTATCCCTATCCAGTGGTCCGACTATATCTAGGAAAATCTTCTCAAATGCAGAGTTTGCAGTTGATGTAATTATCATTGGTTCTTTTATTGTTAATGTATATTTTTGTTTTTGACATTTTGGACATTTATTTACAAAATTTGCGACATCTTTTATAAGTCCTGACCAAAAATAATATTTTTTGATATTATTAAACATTCTTCTAATGCCCGCGTGGCCACTCGTGGGCAACAGATGAAAGTCGTTTAATATTACTTTTCTGTCATCTATATTTTCTATACGTTCAACATCTTTTAAAATACATAAGGAAGGGCCCCCCCAATCTTTAGTTTTCTTTATTTCGCTCACTAATTTTTCCACAAATATTTTCGTATTTTTATTTTTAAGTAAGTATATTTCTTCGATCGATATCTCTTTACAAAACTTAGCCAGCTCTCTCGCAAATTCGACTCGCGACATTTGTGATTGAGAAGCCGGATTAATATACAATGAATAGTGAGCTTTGTCGTAAGAAAAAATATTATTTTCATAATTGATGTTGTGTTTGCAACGTAATTGGTTTAATTTTTGTTTATCTATAAATCTTAGTTCTACTGATTTTTTAGGTTTTATATAGGTTTCGACTAAACGTGGTTGATCAGGCCAGGTGTCGTCGTTATTAGTCACGTCAGATTGAGAAGAAGTACTACTTGTACATTGCATTCTTCGGTTTTGAGCACGCGTCATCACAAATAAACAATCATTCATCTCTTTCAAATCTTTCGAAGTCACAATCACACGAGATAATGCATCTGCAGCTGCATTCTCTTTACCTTTCACATACTCTATTTCATAATCATATTCTTCTAGGAGAAGTCTAAATTTAAGTAATCGACTCGAAGGGTCTTTCATGTTAAATAGGTATACTAAGGGTTTGTGGTCTGTTAGTATCTTAAAACTTTTTCCATATAAATATGGGCGGAAGTGTTTCACAGCCCAAACCACAGCTAACAGTTCCTTCTCTATAGTAGGGTAGTTTCGTTCCGCTTTGTTGAGGTTCCTACTTGCAAAAGCAATGGGACGACCGTCTAAATTTGATAAAATAGCTCCTAATGCGTAGCCAGACGCATCAGTTTGTACTATGAATTTATTGTTTTCTGACAAATCGGGATATTGCAATACTGGTGGATTCATAATACATTGTTTTAAAGTTTCGAATGACTGTTGACAAAGGTTATCCCAGTTAAACTTTACATTTTTACGACACAATGAATTTAAATAGTACGCTTTTTCCGCAAAATTAGGTATAAATTTCCTGTAGTAATTTGCTAACGCTACAAATCTCCTGACGTCATCTATATTTTGTGGGACGGGGTAATTGTGAATTATTTTAATTTTCTCAGGATCTGGTAAAACACCTTCACTAGTTACTATGTGACCTAAATAAAGTAGCTGTTTTTTGAGGAAATCGCATTTAGATGGATTTAATTTTAAGTTAGTGTTACGTATTCGTTCAAAAACTTCAATTAAATTTTTGTTGTGGTCGTGTAAATTCCTACCCAGGATAATCAGGTCATCTAGATAACATAGGCATTTTTCGTAGCTTAATCCCGCCATTGCCATTGTCATCATGCGAGAAAAGGAACTCGGACTCGTTTTGAGTCCCATGGGCATTCTGGTCATTTGATACTGGCCAGAAGAGAATGCTGTGAACTTTCTACTTGACTCTTCTAGCTCTACATTATAAAATCCTTGGTTAAGGTCTAAATGCGTGAAATATATGCAACCAGATAAGGAGTCTATAATTTCGTTAATATTGGGTAATGGAAATTTATCATCTACGATGCAATTATTCAGTTTTCGGTAGTCTATTACCAATCGCCATTTTTTCTCTCCTTCTGATCGTTTTGGGACTAAAAGGACCGGACTACTCCATTCACTATTGCACGGCTCTATAATACCTTGTTCAAGCATGTTATCAATTTGTTTTTTAATTTCACTTTTCTGCGAATGCGGAAGTCGATAAGGTTTGGAGTACACCGGGGCTACATTGGGTTTTAAAATAATCGAATGTTTATATAGTTTAGTGGTTGTTAATCGGTCTCCTTGTATGTGAAAAATGTCGTTATATTTAGCACATATTGATAATATGCTTTGTTTTTCTTCTTTACTTAAATGATCTAAGTCTAATGTTGATAGCAAATTTTTAACTCTTTCTGAATTTTTTATTGTTTTTTCAAAGGAACATATGTCAAAATCACTTGCTAAATAAATTTCTGGTTTAAAATCATTCAGTTGTAAATCATGTTCTGTAGTATTTAGGATACGTACAGGTATTTGTCCGTCAGTTGGTTTAACTAAAACGCTCGCAACATAAATTCCGTTTTGTATTTCACACGCATTGATAACACAATCTTCTGTCATAGCTGTTTGAATGTAATGAATGGATTCAGATCGTGCTGGTATTTGTAGTGTATTGTTTCCGGTCTTTAAAGGTAAATTTAACTTTACACCTTCATTCCACAAAGTTATTGAATAGTTTTCAAAGTTTAAAATCGCTCCATATTTACTAAGAAAATCATGCCCAAGTATGCCACTAGCTTTACATGGCAATGAATCAAATACATAAAATTGATGATTCAGTGTTTGATTCTCAAATATAATATCTAGGTATACATATCCGATTGCGTTGATCTTACCTCCTAGCCCGTTGACAACAAGGTTTCCTTTATGGATTGGAATGTTGTGATCAATCACGTGTTTATGTTTTATGGCAGATATTGATGCACCAGTATCGATTAATAAATTGTATGTTATTTGACTGTATGTTTTTAAAGTTATGTGACAAGTATTATTACATGACAAAATTGCATTTTTAGTCACGAAAAAACTCGTTAGGGTTTTCAGATCGTGTAGTTTCCTCTCGTTGACTGTCCGAATTTGTCAAAATATGCATGGTTTGTGGTTCGTTTGACCTTTGACCCGAATAATTATAGTTATTATAATTTGACGTACCTCTGTAACCACGTGGTCTTGATGTCCCTTGGTAATTGCCATATCTCGAGCCTCTTCCGGTTCCACGTCCTCGGCCGAACTGGTTGTTATTCTGGAACCGTGGATTGTGTCCTTGCCAGCCTCTAAAGTGTCCTGGATTCCTGTTCCAACGGCCTCTGTAATTACTATGCTGACCTTTATAATTGTTATACTGACCTCTGGTATTTTTATTAAAATAATTATTATGGCGCATTGTTAAGATGTCTCCGGACTGCGGCAGAAATGAAGATTCCTCGTCTAGGGCCGCCTGCACCGCGTCATTCAAGGACGAGTAGTTTCTAGCTGTAACTATAGTACTGATACGACGATTTCTCAGCCCGTCGGCAAATACTTTAATTGCATGTTTTTCGTTACGGGGTTTTAGCACTTTATAATCGGCGTCATTCCCTTCGGATTGAGAAATTGTCAAGTCAACAAACATGTTAGTTAGTTGCCTACCGTATTCCTCTGTCGTTAGGTTATTTTGCTTAAAGTTAGTGAGCTTAACCTGAATAGCAGGGGCAGACTTTTTTGGTAATAAATGTAGTTTCATAGACTTTATTAATTGATCGACACTGTCATAGCTGCTCTCCAGTTTTAATTTTGCATTTTGTGACAATCTATTTTTTAATACAAAATTAATTAACTTTTTCTGGGAGTCTTCATTTAATTCTAATCGATAGTAATCTATGGCATCAATTAGCTGTTTAACACTTACTTCATCATCAGATAAAACTGGTAGTAAAGTCATAGCAATTTTTAAATCGAACTTAGCCATTTCGTCGTCTGATTTTTCTAATTTTTCCGAAGACGAACTACATAAATCTAAAATAATGTCATATAATTGGAAAAAATCGGTACTTATTTTTTCTATTCCTTCACATTCATCAACCTCTAATTTGTCTGACAATGCATTTAAACTTTCTGTTATTGAATTAAATCTACTTACTAACACATCAGCTTCCTTAATCTTTTTTAATACTATGTCACCATTTCTTCTAGCGGGGCCGATTTTTATTAAATATACTCTTATTTGCAATAGTTCCTTATACAATTCGCACAAACTCTCCACAGACATGTCATATCGTTACATATTTTTATTTTATGTTACCTATAATTATAGCAATCCTTTATTTTATACGCACTTAAGCCGCTTTAGTCTTTCGTATTTTAGTCCGCAATAGTTTATTTAGAATATGAGGCACGCTTATTTTTTTTTTTATTTTTTTATTAACACATCACAACACAATCACTTTTCACTTACGCCCGGTTAACATGTTAAACTGAAGAAACCATCACTTCGCATTGTTGGTATCATCACCGCCGTTGCCGTTAGCTCGATAACTGTACTCGTACAAATCACCACCTCGGTTTCTGTTTCGGTTTACAGATCGTCGCATAATATTACTGGAAATCTGTTCTCTGATCCACGAGTGGTGGCATTTCTTGTACTGCTTGTATAAGAAGTAACATACACCAAGAAACAAAATTGTGCACATTATAATGAGAATGACACTTATTGTAGATAAATGAATTTTAAGTTCTTCATTTGTCGCCGTATTTTGACCTCCATTTTGGGTGATGAAGACATCATCTTTTTCTATTTTTGAGTTACACATTTTTGGCCGGTGGTTGGTTGTCCAAAGTCCAATCTATATGATACGCGATGACGACGCGGAGCGAGACAAACCCTTAAAAGGCAGGGTCGCCATATAGGGTTAATGGTACTTAGGTGCAATAGAGAGAAATGAAACCATCACGAGTGCTGAGTAAATACTGGCTTTAATTATTAAGATGCATCATTAATATATTTATGTTAAGAGTACATGAATTACACACTACACGGGAATCGAACCCTGTGTTTGGCAGTCCGGCAAGGTGACCATTGTGCCAACTGGGTCGTCAATAATATCGGGGTAAAAAGTAACTTATGTTAATCCAGGTCTCCAGCTATCTACATACAGAGTTACAACGCAATCGGTCCAGTAGTTATTACGTGAAGGAGCAACAAACATACACACATAAACTTTCACATGAATAGTATTATTGGTAGGATTGTTAATGAAAGCGATTAAGGGCTACTTCTGTGCAGCCTAATAATCCACTTTCGTTCTACGACTTTTGAAATTCGAATTTTTTTTCGAGGTTATTGTTACAGCTGTTACGAACACGTAGAGGTCATTAGCCTTAAAATTATCCTTACTTAAGTTTTATCTACTGTTCTAAGTCTGAATGGCCTGTAATTTAGAAAATCAGCTGATTTTCGAATTAACATAACCTCTAATGTTTTCCTTAACTTTTTTCAAATTTCTAAAAGTCATAGAACAGAAGTTGATTGTTATTGTGCATCTTGACAATAAAGTCGCCTTCAACCGATTTGTTATAAGTTTAACCATGTATAATCAGCTGATGGTAGTGTACATAAAAGATCCTGACATTTAATATTTAATATCAATAGAGGGCATCACCACGAACAAATAATGCCTTTACACCAAAACCTCTAAAGCGTCTCGGAAACGAGACATTTAACCAAACGTGTTGTTCTGTGATTTTCCAAAAGTTCGCGGCGTATTTTGAGACCCCTTGCATCGATAGAGGGCATTACAAATAACAAATAATGCTTTTATACCAAACCTCTAAAGCGTCTCGGAAACGGGACATTTAACAAAACGTGGTGTTCTGTGATTTTCCAAAAGTTCGCGGTGTATTTTAAGACACCTATCATCGATAGAGGGCATTACGACGAACAAATAATGTCTTACACCAAAACCTCTAAAGCGTCTTGGAAACGGGATATTTATCCAAACGTGGGTTTGTGATTTTCCAAAAGTTCGCGGTTTATTTTAAGACCCCTACCCTCGATAGGCCCCTAGCATCGATAGAGGGCATTACAAAGAACAATAATGCTTTTACATCAAACCTTAAAAGCGTCTCGGAAACAGAATATTTGACCAAATGGATTTTCCAAATAATGCCTTCACACCAAACATCTAAGAAAAATCCTTTGGCTGGGATTCGAACCCACAACCTATTAGTGACTATTAGAGCGCTTAAAACTTTTCTAAACTATTAACCAGAAGCTTTCAAAGACATTTCAGCTTCCTTCATAACGGCCAATGAATCGGAAATCTTGAATTTCACAGTTCGACTAGTTTCTTTAGTAGTTTGCTTAGGTTTTTTACTTCGATGGGCTTTTAACCAATGGGTGAGTTGAAAGGTTCCAAGGTTTTAGTACAATAATATCCTGATTTTGTCACACTTATTTTAACAAAATTTATCTTCACTACATAGTATAAAATAAAGTCGCTTTCTCTGTCCCTATTTCCCTTTGTATGCTTAAATCTTTAAAACTACGCAACGGATTTTGATGCGGTTTTTTTAATAGATAGAGTGATTCAAGAGGAAGGTTTATATGTATAATACATGCATAATATGGCCGTGCGAAGCCGGAGCGGGTCGCTAGTAAAAGATAAACATGATTCCATCTTATATACAGGGTTATTGGTAATTATTTACTTAAGCGGTTGAGGGCTACTTTTGTGCATCTTAACAACCAACTTTTGTTCTACGACTTTTGGAAATTCGAACATTTTTTCGACAACTATGTGGTTAAGGTCGCCTATTTGTACAACTTATACTTTCTAGCTATTACTTTACTTTCTGTTTATCGTGTTCTGTTTCTTTCTGTGTTGTACAAATAAAGTTATCTATCTTATATTTACCCGAAAATCAGCTGTTGTTTACACAGAGAGGTCATTAACCTTAAGAATATAATATTTTTTAAAGTTTTTTCGGCTGTTCTAAGTCTGGGTGAACTTTATTATAAAGAAATAGCTGTTTTTTCTAATGACCATAACTTCAAAAAATTCCAAAAAATGATCAAAATTCCAAAAGTCGTAGAACGAATGTTTATTGTTAGAGTGCGCAGAAGTAGACCTTAACCGCTTTCTGATATAATTACCAATAACCCTGTATAATTTAACAATTGAGGGTACTTCTGTAGGTATACACCTAAATTATTTTTTAACAACTTCCAACCACCCTGTATAATAACTTCTGTACACCTTAACAATAAACTATTTTTTACAACTTTTGGAAAAAATTTTTTTCGAATGTTTGAGGTTATGTTAACAATAATTTTAATGGCAAAGTATTATGTGGATACGATAATATAATTACTACAAATTATATAAACAATATCTGAACAAGGTAAATAAATATTCTCAGGATATTTTGTACCTAGGCCTCAAGACAGTTATGTAATTAAGTCGTATTAGATAAATAAAAAAAAGTAGATCTTACCTAACAACTATATTTTTGAGAAAACTCAAGGGAAATCTCGGAATTTCCGAAGTAAATCTAGAAGAAATCCGAACACCTGACTGTAAAAAATCTCACGTATTTTTATCGCACGCAAAAAAAACAAAGTAAATACGTAAAGTGATTTGTTAGACATTATTTTTATTTAAAATCTTTTAGCCACAAGAAACTTTGGCCGGTATGTGACTAGCGACAATGGTACATTTAGAGTCTTTTGAAGATCATTCATTATAAAATTGCGTAAACCTGTACATTTTGTAGGAATTCTATTGAAAAATTCGAAATTCGTTTATTGTCGAAGCGCCTTAAAGAAAGACAAAATCTAATTAACACTAGCTTTTGCTCGCTACTTCGTCCGCGTATTATTGTTATTATGTCTGTTATACGTCCTGTATCACGGGGCTATGGAGCCCCGGACCTTTGGAAGGCGTGCGTGGAGCCGAAGCCAACACGTAGAGGCCCTTTACAATAACAAGTATAATAGCAAACAATGGGGTGGATTCTAAACCGGCGATTATCCCTGTCTTCACTATAAAGTGCAACCTTGTCCTTGGTTGCTCCGGTTTGGATAAAACTATTGATAATCTACAGGACAAAACTACTTGAGCTATTGTGATGGGATGGTAGTGGACTAGATACTGGAGAACTATGGATACTATGGCACCTGCCGTAACAATGTCCAATAAACACGTAAAAATGGCAGGCGGAGACTCGCCAACTCTCAGACTGATCGCGATCTTGTGCGACGGATTGCCAATCTGTCAAAAATGTGTCCAAATCTTCTCGCTACCTTCGACGGGGTGTGCAAGTAATCTTTTTCCGTTGGTGGGTGTCCAAAAGTTGTTGATTTGGCCCAAAGTTCTTCCGGCATACGGCAGATATGGCCCGCTCAATTTCACTTCGGTGTGGCAGCTTTTTGGGTAACGTCGACTATTTGGGTTTTGGGACGTATTGGAGTAGGAGTCGATTTTTCAAACTCTTTTTCTCCTAATTAACCTACATTAATTTACTGGGAGTAACATCCTTTTTATATATAGGGTTAAACCACGGAGCGTTAGTGAATAAAACCGGTCAAGTGTGAGTCGGACTCGCGCACGAAGGGTTCCGTAGCATTATCATCACATAAAAATACATGAATAAAGGGTAAATGGTGGTTTACGGTTTATAACGTATTAAAAAAAAACTACTTACCAGATCTCGTTCAAACCAATTTTGGGTGGAAGTTTGCATGGTAATGACCCAAGTAGCACGTTAGTGAATTTTGGAACTTATTTTGCAACTGTAGGTAGCATATAGGTGATGCAAGAGTGTATGGTATTACTTAAAGATGCAAACAGCACTCGAATTTGCAAATGAGTAACTCTTATCACTAACGGTTGCTTTTGAGTAATTTTTGTTTCTGCTTTATTACCTATGGTAGCATTAAGCCGAATCTATTACTCATAGGCGCATAAAGGTTTTAATTTTCTCTCTTATAAAACTCAAAGAGGCATATGACATCTTAAAATCCCCCCTAAAGAACTGTGCCCTAATAGGTGGTATTTTTCCCTCATTTGGCACCTTTAGTACTAAATAAGTAGTATATATGAGTTATTTATCACTTGTAGTGGCTCAAGAGTTATTATTGCAGCTCATTTGGAACCTTAGTGTAATTGCCTTTGTAAGGTCGAAAATACTCTTATATGCCACTGTAAAGCGTAGATCGGTTCCATTTTTATCTCATTTAGAACCACAAGATCTAATTAAAATAATAACGGGTCGAGTGCGAGTCGTACTCACGCGCTGAGGGTTCCGTACATTAGTTTCATTCCAGACAGTTACAGACAGTGTCAGACAGTTCCAAACAGTGCCAGACAGTGCCAGACGGTGCCAGACGGTGCCAGACGGTGCCAGACGGTGCCAGACGGTGCCAGACGGCACCAGACTGTACCAAACTGTACCAGACTGTATCAGACTGTATCAGACTGTACCAGACTGTACCAGACTGTACCAGACGGTACCAGACGGTACCAGACGGTACCAGACGGTACCAGACGGTACCAGACAGTACCAGACAGTACCAGACAGTTTCAGACAGTACCAGTCAGTGACAGACAATTGCACAGACAGTTGTACAGACAGTCCTCGACTTTACAAGTTAAGTAAATTTTACTTTTTTTACTTTATTATCCTTCACAATGGGTTTTGTACCCGTCTTGAGGATCCCCAATTCAAAGTAGAGACAGCAAGACCTGTGAAGTGAAAAATATCACTACTAGGTACTAATGAGTGATTTTTGGGCTTAAGAGTTCCAATAAGGTAACAAATAAGTGAAAATAAGAACTACAAGGTCTACTTTAAATCGCCATGTTTAAAAATAATAACCTTGAAAAGCATTATTTGTTTAATGATATTTTATTACAATAACATAAAACAAAATAAGTTTTGATAACTATTGTTGACAGTATACTTTTTGTGAAACTATAATGTTAGGTTTTTAACAACCAAATTGTTGTAAAGTATTATCTTATTTATTTGATCAGCACATATTTGTTAATACTTTTGATTAAATTGAAGGCGCATCAAAATTTAATAAGTAAATATACCATGGTTTCACGATAAAAAACCATTTGCAAGGGCTCCGTGATATTATGCTGCGGTTTACACGTACATTTTTAATACTCGCCAAATAGATGCAATATGGCTGTCACAATTAACACAATAGAACAAAGCACACCGTTTTTCGTTTGTCTCCGCCGAAAATAAGACTAGTTATGACAAATTGTCACTCAACGAATGAACGGTATCGCTTTATCGTTCAATCATTCATTCACAGCGCGCAATTCGCACCGTTAGTTCCAAGTGCCACTCAGGGTAACAATTCGAACTCTTATGCAACGCTTCTGCAACTATAAATGAGTTGCAATTTTTCTCCCTTTAGTAATATATAGGTTGCATATAAGTTCTAACCACCTATATAGAACTTAATCAAGGTGGATTTTATTACTAAAGGTTCCAAAAAAATACTATATGCAAGCTATTTGTTACCAAATGTGTTACTTGGGGAATATCATATATTTTTTTTAGTTTTATCATACTCTTATTTTAGAAGTTACAGTGGGGGGCACACTTTTTACCACTTTGGGAGTGTCTCTCGCGTAAACTATTCAGTTTAGAAAAAAAATATTTTAGTAACCTCAATATCATTTTTGACCTATCCATAGATACCCCCACACGTAAAAAATTTTTTTTCGAGTTTCAGTTCTTTATAAGTATGGGGAACCCTAAAGTTTATTGTTTTTTTTTTTCTATTTTTGTGTGAAAATCTTAATGCGGTTCACAGAATACATCTACTTAACAAGTTTCAACAGTATAGTTCTTATAGTTTCGGAAAAAAGTGGCTGTGACATACGGCAGACAGACAGACATGACGAAACCATAAGGGTTCCGTTTTTTGCCATTTGGCTACGGAACCCTAGGTAAAAAATTAGGGTTCTGTACCATGTATTTGTTGTTATAGCGGCAACAGTAATACATCATCTGTGAAAATTTCAACTGTCTAGCTATCACGGTTCATGAGATACAGCCTGGTGCCAGACAGACAGTAATAGGTTCGCGTTTTTACCCTTCGGGTACGGAATCCTAAAAATGAGAATATTTATTTCCAATCTCCGAAAGACAAAACCTTCTGAAGATTTCCTGGAAACATTTTTCAAAAAACCGAAACTCATTTTTAATATCACATTTCTCCACTTAAGCCCGAGTTTCACTGATCCATTAGCAAAGTGAAAAAATTTTACAGTAAAAATAGGTATTATTCTTTTAAAACTTCCGGTTTTATTTCTTGAAATCACTTTAATTTGTAGACACTTTAAGCTTGGTTAAATAATAATGCTAAACCTACTCCATCTATTACGTCATGTCCCAGGCACTACAACGCCAAGAATAGGATGGATTAAAGTTCCTGGCGCTTTATAAAATCATCTGGATTAGATGTCAAAAGGTCAAAATGTCACAAAGAAGTGTCATGGTAATATTGTGTGACGTCATGCATTATGGTCATATTACCATGACGCGTCATGAAGTTATCTAAGCGATATTATTTGAATAAATACTGTAATAATTAGAGTATTTATTCAAATAATATCGCTCATCTGGGCTTGTGGTATGGTGACGAGTGACCATTTAAGATATTTTTTTCTGTTTTTAGTATTAGTTGTTATATCGGCAACAGAAATACATCATCTGTGAAAATTTCAAATGTTTATCTATCACGGCTTATGCGGTTTTTAAATTGCTGTTATTTTAGTTATTAACTTGGTCGTACCCGCGACTTTGTCCGCGTAGGGGTTGAATTTTCAAAAATCCTTTATTAGCGGATATCTTAATTTAATATAGTAATATAGTTCTCGTGGGAATATCGGGATAAATTAAATGCAAGTTGGATTAAACTGCACACGGTGTGCAAATGTGATTAAAATCGGTTAAGTAGTTTAGGAGTCCATCGCGCACAAACTACGTGACACGTAATTTATATACATAGGTATATTAGAAATAGATAAAGTCTTGAGTATGAATTTGAGTTGAAAATAATCTAATAATAATAGTAATTTTAAAACTTCACAGTGTGTCCAGATTTTTGCTGTCGATCTTACATTATATAGGACCATGTCTCCAGACTTGATATAAATATTACTAAGAAACAGTTACTTATACTTGACAGTCAAGTGGCTGTATGAACAAACAGTACAAAGACATTACTTTAAAAAAATCTAATCTAAAGACGTAGACTATAAGCTATTTTTAACCTTGGAACAGTCTTAGAACAATATTTCACGGCTTATCACCGGCCTTTCAGGTACGGAAAAAAAAACGGAACAAGTTTTTTCAGGTTGGTATAGTTAAGCAGTTCGGTATAAAAAGAAGGATTGCTATGCCGATTCTAAGTTTTAAGTAGTGATGACGCGGATATTCGGCAACTATTCGGTGTTCGGCTACTTTTTTTTCGGTATTAGGCCAAATAAAAGTAGAAATTAGTAGTTGGCACAATGGTCAATTGGTCACCATGCCGGACTGCCAAACACAGGGTTGCGGGTTCGATTCCCGCCTCAGACATGTATTTATGCTAAGATATTTGTCTGTGGTCTGGTTGTTTCTATGTATTATAAGTATATATTTACAAAAGAAAAGTATGTAAGTAGTATATCCGTTGTCTAGCACCCATAACACAAGCCTAGTTACTTAGCTTGGGGCTAGATGGCGATGTGTGGAATGTCTTGCAATATTTCTTATTTGTTTCTTATTATATAAATTATACCAAAAATGTACATATAACGACATTTTTTTTTCCATGTAATTGTGCGCTAAGGCGTACTATATTTATGATACTTCACCTTAATGATAAGGAGCCATGGACACGACTTTAATGGCTCCATTTTGTTTTGTTTTGTGAGAGAAGGGTATTTCCCCCATATAAGAAACTCTGGGGAAAACCCCGAGAGTAATGTTTCTTCTTCTTGGTGGGCGCGTTGTGATGGCATAAATCCTAACTGTCAATGTGATGTCATGCAAATTGTATGATTCCAAATAAATAAAGGATTTTGATTTTGGATACAAAATCATGATAATTATCGCATAATAATTATCAAATTTAATTAATAAATTATCGTATTTTCAAATACTATTATAATTATTTTTTAATCTATAACGTAGGTAATTGAATAAAGTCTGTAAGTAATTGAATTTTTGTATTCTATGGCTTTACTCCTATGAAATTTAATTATCCCATACCTACCTAAAACCTATTAGTTGTAAGTTATGATGCGTAAAAACAAGTTTTTCAGTTTATTGATAGCAAACGATTTCGGTATTCGGCTAAATCTCTATTCGTAGCATCTCTAGTTTCAAGTATTTTTGTGTAAATTGTGTTTGATCCCTTTTCTTACAAGTTTTTGAACTTCGAAGTTGTATATTCTAAGTTCTTAGCGTATCTAAATATGAAAATTTCACAAAAATTTTACCCGGTATTGGCAAGGCTTGTATTGAATTTTATTGGCCAAGTTAGTGTCGGGCCATGCGCGATATAGGGTCCCAAAATGTATTTTATTTCACAATGTTACATGGTTTATAAATACATAATATACTGCCTGTTTTACATAACAAATAAATTCATAAATACATTATACCTAAATTCTTTTTTTTTTAATTCATAATTTCTTAATTAGAAAAGACGTTCATGCGATTCTTAAATTCAACAATGACGGTAATTGACTAAGTAGCGTAATTGGTAAGCGCACTTGAACGGTATTCAAGGGATGCGAGTTCGGGTCTCGTCTCAGTCGCAATTTTTGAAGACGCATTTTTCCTTAAAAAAAATTTTCAGATAGCCCAGTGCAGACACTTTAAAAAATAAAAAATCAAATAAATTCATTTAACTAATTGTCAATGGAATATGTTCGAGATTTTGCTATTCACTTCTCAAAGTACATTTTATAAGTTAGTCGTCTGTTATTCACTAACTATAAAACCTTCTTAATTGTCATAGTTTTCCTTATAAATTCGTTATATATAGAATACATACTATACTATTGTGCTACTATATCCAAAAACAAACAATGCAGCTGGAAGAAACCATTTAGCTAAAAGCAGACACTTGAGTCTAAGAATAAAATCATCAATCAAATCATATTTACAAATGTAAATATGATTTGTTTGGAAGTGATTTAAAAAAAAAAGGTTTATAATTAAAATAGTGATTATTGTGCAATAAATGCAATTTATAAGCACTATCAATTTGCATCATGATACAGAAACACAAAAACTACGACAGAACTATCGGAACGAAATTTCCCGCGAATAGGGTTGTTAATACCGTTTTAATCACTATCACTATCACTACATAGTATAAAACAAAGTCGCTTTCTCTGTCCCTATATCCCTTTGTACGCTTAAATCTTTAAAACTACGCAACGGATTTTGATGTGGTTTTTTTAATAGATAGAGTGATTAAAGAGGAAGGTTTATATGTATAATACATGCATAATATAGCCGTGCGAAGCCGGGGCGGGTCGCTAGTTTGAATATATGTGTGACACTTTTTACGTACGTAGGTACAAGAATTTCAATTTATTTTGTAAACACAAAATAAGTAGGTGACATAAATTACATAAAGAACAGACAAAGTACAAGTTAGACACCCACGCCGGGAAGGGTTTCATACATGTTGTATGGGTATGGTTTAAATGATATACATTGTACACCGGCATTCACAAAAAAGTGTGACGTCATCGCTCAAGTTCCGTTATTGACAAGGTAACCATTGTAACGTCGTTACGTGAACGTGAGTGTTATTGACAAGGTAATCATATATATATTGCGGGACATTCCACACATCGCCATCTAGCCCCAAGTTAAGTAACTAGATTTGTGTTATGGGTGCTAGACAACGGATATACTACATAAATACTTTTCTTTTGTAAATATATACCTACTTATAATACATAGAAACAACCAGACCACAGACAAATATCTAAGCATAAATACTTGTCTGTGGCGGAATCGAACCCAACCCTGTGTTTGGCAGTCCGGCATGATAACCATTGTGCCAACTGGGTCGTCAAATAGAAACGTATTATCGTTGCTATGGTTACCATCAATGTTTTCCTTTGACGTGATCACGTAAAATTATGGTCCGTAAACCGACTTTACAGGCAACCATTTTTATACTGTAGTTTTGGTGTAAATTGATTTTTGAGATTTAGAGATATAGATATAGATATTTAGAGATATTGAGATTTAGGAAATATTATAGAGAAACAATAGAGGATGTAAAGCTATTAACATATTTGTTATAAGGCTAAGGCTCATTAGGTACATACCTTTCGAAAAAAGAGGTTAGATTCGCTACATCCTCATTATTTTACATCCACTACATTTGATTTTTAAACCCATTACTCGTGTCTGTGTTGATATTGGTCAGATAGATTTCCACGAAAAGAAGATGTCAAAACATCCTTACTTTGTATGAAAAAAAAATAATAGGAAAAGGTTCAAACACTATCCAAATGAATTAATTCCCCCTAAAAACAGAACAACAAGTTGCATCGAGTTTGATTCGTCTTCCTTTCGTTGGTTGTGCCAGGGGTGCACATAAAAGGAAATAAAACAATACGCTGTGTGATACCCCTGTCGAACAGACGTAGTTCGAGTTCGACACCCCTGCAGGGTTGTAAAACAAAATCGTATCGGAGTTGGTGCCATCTGTGGATTGTTTTTAGAATATCTACCGCAGATAGCTATTCGTGATTTGAAGACTGTCAAATTGTACATATACGTTTGGAAAAAAAACTTTTGGATTTTTGGGATTCCGTATTCAATAAAGGAAAACATATTATATATTCGCGACGAATCGAGAACCTCCTAATTTTTTGAAATCAGTTAAAAATGGGACCCTATTACTAACGCCTGTATTCAAAAACAGTATTTAAGTTGCTCTTGGATAAGCGAACGCACTGCGTTAAATGCGGCCCTTTTATTGGTCAATTTGTGCTGCCCTCTTCACTCTGTTATATGTTTTGTGGCTCTATGCGTTCGCGCGCACTATGCAATGTCATAGGGTTGATTGTGAATACGGGTGTAAGACTCAGCTGTCTGTCTGTCCGTCCGTCTCTCTGTCACCAAGCTGAATCTTATGAACCGTGATACCTAGACAGTTAAAATTTTCACAGATTATGTATTTCTGTCGCCGCTTTAACAACAAATACTAAAAACAGAAAAATAATATTTAAGTAGGGATTCTATGCAAAAAAGTCAAGGTCAAAGTAATTTTTTTCTATTCATTTGGATGCAAGGTACATTTTGTATGAAGATCACATAGAAACGTAATAAAAACTAAGTTAGGATGTGTGCCTTCGGAACGCGCTCACCAATGAGAAGAAGGCACAAGAAACTCACGAGGTTAGAATGCACAAGAAACTCATGGGGTCCGACTCGCACTTGGCCGGTTTTAAAGAAACAGATTCATATTCATTTATTTCATAAAACATGGGTACAATAGTGGTGTTGATTTAGATTAAGTAGTTACATCCATGTTTCTCCTTATCGGCTTAGGAAGATGTCAAAAGAAAAAAATTATATTAAAATAAAATGAGTCTCGATTTAAAAATAAAAATTATACAATAAAATTAAATAAGAATTTGATAAATGTCAATGGCTAATAAAATAAAAATGTCAAATAAATGTTACGTCAGTTACGTCAGTCGTGTCAGTTACGTGGGTAAAGTCACTGGATGCAGCAACATAATTATATACATTACTAGCTGCGCTCCGCGGTTTCACCCGCGTAACTCCCGATCCCGTGGGAATATCGGGATAAATTAAGATGTAAGCTATCCTATCTCTCAAGTTGGATCGAACTGCACATGGTGTGCGAATTTTATTATAATCGGTTAAGTGGTTTAGGAGTCCATTGAGGACAAACATTGTGACACGAGATTTATATATATTAAGAAGAAAGATAGTAAGCCAGTCTGCAGTCTGCAGTGGTTATAAAGTTCATCTTAAACTGGCCGGTCTATATTTATGAGTGAAAGACTATCGTAAAATCTCGGCGAACGGTGGGCGCTAAGACGATGGAGGATAAATAAAGTGCAGGTTTAAAGGATAAATGGACATTAAACATGTTTTAGCTAGATTAAATTGCGATTTTCAAAGCGAGGTAAGTAATAATTGATTTTAAATACTTTCCCATTGCAAGCTGGCCGCAGTCCCAGGGGGATCACGAGGGTCATGGTAACTCATTGCCATAAGTACTTAAAATTATAGGTGGAATTAGCCTCATCATTACACAGTATAAAACAAAGCCGCTTTCTGTCTGTCTCTGCTGTCTGTCCCTATGTATGCTTAGATCTTTAAACTAAGCAACGGATTTTGATGCAGTTTTTTCAATAGATAGAGTCTTTCAAAAGGAAGGTTATAATAATACATGCATAATATAGCCGTCCGAAGCCGGGGCGGGTCGCTAGTTTTTGTATAATTTTCAATATTGACTCGTGGTTACACCGCTTTACTACACCAGTGTGACTACGTGTAATTTTTGTCTCGTGGTCGCCTATGTAGTGTGAGTAACAGGAAATTACTCGTGGTGACAGGTAGGGATATAAAAAAATACGAATTATTCCACGTTGATTTATATGGACGTAGACTTTTACAAATACCTAAAGTAAACAAAGAAACAGCGTTATATAATTTATTCAAAACATCAAAACTTATTCAAAACCCTTTATTTTATGAGTCTGTAAAGTTTTTCTATTAGAACTGACGTTTTATAAGTAATTAACTAATTAATAAAGTTTTCGGTAAGTAATTTTTAGGTTTTGTTTTTTCATGTTTTGGCTTCGTGCGATTTTTACTTGTTAAAGTACGATCAAGTGTTGGTAGTTTTATTCATCTCTAAAAATGACAAGTTAGTATTCTTTTTTCACCAGTTCTGTTCAGGGTTTACGTAAAGTTGAGAAATAACATTATTGAAACGAGTCGAGGAGTTTTAGGGCAGACGAAGTTATTAGTGATTTTCGAAGGTGTTGTTTTAGAAGTATTTTCCGTCGAATTATGTAGGTACAATCGAAGCAATGATTTGTTTAACTATATTTTTACGAAGAAGGTGTCGTATTGAAATATAGAATTGTCGAGCATTAAGTTCAGATGTACACTTAAAAATATGCATCTTGTATATCACTTACATTCTATTCGTGCACCCTCACTGACCTAAATTAATAGAGTTGCGCCAAAATTATGTTATATCACTAATTGGAATTAACACAAATAGGTACCTACCTATCTATGCTGAAATTCGAATATGAAGCACGTTATTAATTTCTGCTCGTTTCCAACCAAAACTTCTAACCATTTATAATTTTAACTTTTACATTTTAAATTTATAACGCGCCTGCAACTTTCATTCAGAGCTACACAACCGTCATGCCTGGGGCTTATAAATAAGATGACTTCATCCGGGGACGGCATGAAGGCTTGCCCTGCACCTATACCGTCCCCCAGAAGGAACGTCTCTTCAATACGTCTGGAGCCACTTAAGTCGCAGGTTTCATCACAATTTCAGACTTTAGTCAAATGCACGTTCTACCTTCTTCAATATAAATTAGATCGCAAACAATCCCGCTTCAAACTGCAGAAGATGTCGAACTAAACGATTACGTCGTTAACTCGTGATAATTGCTCTTCAAAAACTTGCAAACTTTCGATGTAAGCTTCGTTGTGAAACTAGCTTTCTTGTAAATTCTATTTTCATATTAAAATCCATGTATTGTATGAATTATTGCCTTATGCCGGCGCCTCACATTGGCTATGTTGGCTCCAAGGTATACTGTTGGATCCAACGCACCAATGTGAGGATCGATCTTGGAACGTTCAATAACGTCCAATAACGTTCCAAGATCGATCCTCACATTGGTGCGTTGGATCCAACAGTATATCTTGAAGTCAACATAGCCCATGTGAGGCGCCGGCATTAGGTATAAAAGACAGCGTGCACTGTAGAGGGTGTCTGATAAAGAAACCATCGTTCACGCAATGAATGCTTGACTGTCTAGCTGAATCAGGAGTTACACGAGTGAAACCGCAGTGCGCTGCTAGTATTATAAATAAATAAATAAATATAAATATTTCAGGACATATTACACATCGCCATCCAGCCCCAAGCTAAGCAACTTAATGCTTGTGTTATGGGTGCCAGATAACGGATAAACTACTTATATACTTTTTTTTTTTTGTAAATATATACATATTATACATATAGGAAACACCCAGAACCAGAAACAAGAATTTATGGTCAGCATAATTACTTGTTCCCGGCGGGAATCGAACCCGCAACCTTCTGCGTCGCAGTCGGGTGGTCGCCCGACGCGCCACAGAGGTCGTCACGTGTCCCGGAACACGCGTTTCGAACGAAGTTTCTTTTGACAGACAGACATGCAGTAGGGATAAGGATACACACACACACACACATAAATATAATATTTGAGAGCTAAGTTTTTCTTACGGGTTTTCGTTTTACATTTTCGTAACGCTCAAACTGGTTTGGATTTTTTATGGAATAGGTCTCGTCGCAAACCCGCTATAAGATTTTTGTAACAAGACATCAGACTACTACGTCATAACCACGTAATTATGACGTAACCTATCATTTGGTTTTTGTAAGCGATCCCTTATACTTCAGACCGATTCGAAAGATGTTTTCATGTTAAAATATCAAATCACTTTTACCAACTGAACCGACAAAGATACGCGCTACCTCTCTACTAATAAAAATCTTCAGTAACTAAACAATAAAAGTAAAGTAAACAGTAACAGGTAGAATAGTACGAGATCCCTCTAACAACGACCTTCATCGAGCTGTTTAATGGATGTAAAGTATTTTACATAAATCAAATTAAATAGGTCAATAAATATATTGTAAATGGGTTGTCTAAAAATTTCAGTCCAGAATGATTATTTTTTTTTGTTTTTAGACTTTTTACCGCATTGGTCAATAAACAAATTCCATGCCAATGAAATACATAATCTTTATTTTAACTTAACTTTAATTCACTAACCAGAACAGTACAAATTACAAGTATCTATTAACCTGGTTACCCAAGAGTTGTGACAGTAAAAAATAGGCATATTCTTTAGGCTTCATACTTTCGATTGGTATGGAATTTGTTCCTTATACAAACCAGTGAAAGATTAAAAAAAATCTCATATGTCGCGAGAACATACGCAAAAAGAGTTTTAGATGAAAAAAAAAATAGTCGGACGACAAATAGTTGTCCGACGTTTGTCGTCCAACAAATAGTCGTCCGACATTTGTCGTCCAACAAATTGTCGTCCGACATTTGTCGTCCGACATTTGTCGTCCGTCAATAGTCGTCCGACAAATAGTCGTCCGACATTTGTCGTCCGTCAATAGTCGTCCGACAAATAGTCGTCCGACATTTGTCGTCCGACATTTGTCGTCCGACATTTGTCGTCCGACATTTGTCGTCCGTCAATAGTCGTCCGTTAAAAAATACCATATGTTCGTCTTAATACACTCACAGCCAATAATACATTTTCGCCGCGCCGTAGAGAGGGGATAGCTGTCTACTCTCCATCCGTCTTACGCTTTTTTGATCAGGTCACGTGTCCTGACGCGAGTTTAAGATTTTATACCCATTACAGAAAAAGTGCTCAACGCCGCTAAAGAAGTTTTCACTTCAAAAAATACAAAAATTTAAAATTTTAATCATTACTACAATCACTTCACTACATAGTATAGAACAAAGTCGGTTTCTCTGTCCCTATATCCCTTTGTATGCTTAAATCTTCAAAACTACGCAACGGATTTTGATGCGGTTTTTTTAATAGATAGAGTGATTCATGAGGAAGGTTTATACATGCATAATATAGCCGTGCGAAGCCGGGACGGGTCGCTAGATAATCATCAGCACGCCAGTCAAATCACTGCGATTTTCGGCATGCATTACGTTTTTTAAGTTTATTTTTGTTTATAAATAAATTAAAAAAAACATATTCTGGATTGTTTTTTTAGACAACCCATTTGCAATATATTTAATTTGATATAAACACTTTTCATTAATTATACAGCTCGATGAAGGTCGTTTTTAGAGGGATCTCCGACAGGTAGTATTATATTTTATAGTTTAGTTACTATTAAAGTGGTGATACAGACGCAACTTAACCTGGATAACTCGCAACTAAACAACCGTTGTTAAACTAAGGTTAAAAGCTTCTTTCACAATGTTGAAGAAATGGATCGATTAAGCCCACCGTCCAATGCCAACTAAACTAAGTTGGTTTGTTTGTGTGTATTCCACTATATCCATGGAAATACAATATAGAAAAAGTGGCACATATGTTTTTTACCTGAGTGCAAAGGGTTATGTTTTTCGCGCCTATCTTGTATGTCTGATGTATGTAATATTCTGTATTTCCTCATATCTTTGTAGATATGTAGATAAATAGTTTGGTTACTACTCGACGAATTTCTTTATTTAAGGTCTATACCTTCTAATATTTTAATAAAGAGGAAAGATTTTTTTTGCTTATACAGGGTGTCCCGTAATGAATGGCCAAGCGGGCCCCTACGGATAGAGGACACTGTGCCGGATCAGAAAAACGAAAGTTATGTTCTATGAAAGTCTCTTAGTTTCCGAGATATCCGCCATTTTAATTTTTTTTTTTAATATCACGCCTTTCTCCATGTTTTGTTATGCCAAAACTGCAAATGAAGGAATTATCCCAATCTGTTTTTTGGATAGTATTCCAGGATAAATGTGCTATCGAATGCAAACAAATTTTTTTATGACACATGAAAGTTTTTTTTAAACTAAGGTTTAAGTCAAACTTCATGGTTTTTTTTTTTTTTTACCTGATCTTTAACCTTTCCTGGTGTAAAAAAATGTATGGTCACCCCCATGCTGGCAATACCACATATTATACCTTTTCAGAATCTCAATAAAATAGGCAACTTTTTTTTAAATTTGGCACCAGGGTGACCATACAGGGTTAAAAAATTAAAAATCCATGAAGTTTGACTTAAAAAAAAAACTTTTAATGTGTCATAAAAAATATTGTTTGCATTCGATAACACATTTATTCTGGAATACTATCCAAAAAACAGATTGGGATAATTCCTTCATTTGCAGTTTTGGCATAACAAAACATAGAGAATGGCGTGAAATTAAAAAAAAAAAAAAATGGCAGATATCTCGGAAACTAAGAGACTTTCATAGAACATAACTTTCGTTTATCTGATCCGGCACAGTGTCCACTATCCGTAGGGGCCCGCTTGGCCATTCATTACGGGACCCCCTGTATGTTTGTAACGAGTAGGCTCCGAAAGTACAGGGCCGAATTTAATAAAACTTGGTATGAGGATACATTGATTCATTGAGTGTAACATAGGCTAACATAGGCTTTTTATCCCGATATTCCCACGGGATCAGGACTTACGCGGGTGAAACCACAGAGTGCTTCTAGTTGTTTATAGACTAAACTAATTTTAATTACTTTAAGTTAATTGTTATAACAAGTAAAGACATTGAATTGACGTGAAATTAATCACTTAAGTTATAAAAATTACTTAGTTTACATTAAATTGATAAAGTAGGCAAAATAACTTGATTACTTAAGCGTCCATCAACTAAGTGCTAAGAGACATTGTATTTAAACACCAGTCTTAGGCTTTAAGAAACAGCTTTTGGATCAGCTTTAAAGCTTTCAAATAAATAAGACATTTTAGACAGCACAATCTAGCCCCAAGGTCAGCATCTAGGCTTGTGTGATGGCGGTCAAATACAGGGTTAATGGTGATTATATACAAGAAAGCGGTTGAGAGTCTTAGAAAGAAGCTTTTCTTGTTTTATAATGACGGAGAGGTTACTTAAAATACAATCTGAAGTTTTTTGACCTCTCTGTGTAAGTAACAGCTGATTTTAGGATTTATAAGATTTTTTATATTTCTAAGATTATTTTTACTAATTTAGAATTAGTAAAAATAATCTTAGAATTTTCAAAAAAATATTCGCATTTCTCTTTGATACAATTTCAATTTTATTAGTTTCACCTGTATGTTTGTATGTATGTATGTATGTTTCAGATAAGATGCAATGCCCTTTGCCGTTTAGACATCACCACATAGTATAAATAAAACAAAGTCGCTTTTTCTGTCCCTATTTCCCTTTGACTGCTTAAATCTTCAAAACTACGCAACGGATTTTGATGGGTTTTTTTTAATAGACAGAATGATTCAAGAGGAAGGTTTATATGTATAATACATGCATAATATAGCCGTGCGAAGCCGGGACGGGTCGCTAGTTCCTGTATAAACTTCTAAAGTTTACAGAACTATGAATTTATAGGTATTTGCGGGGGATGATGCAAAGGCTTATTTCGGAATAAGCCTTTGCATCATCTTGCCGCTCCCTTTTCCCTGAAGGTGGAAGGCGACCAAAGGTTTTTCCACATAAACTACACCAGTTCCTAGCTCACTGATGCTATCTAATATTTCATTACCAATAGTCAAATCACATAGAACCCTATTAGAAATTCCTGTCTTTTATCGTGCGACATATGGCTTCGTGCTTCACCGATCTCCGTTGTCGGACTTCCTTTGTTGAGCTCAGCTTTGGACAGTGACCACATGGTGGACTTACTTACGTGTAGGTACTCAGTAGGAGTAATCTACACTAATATATTAAAGGATTTTTGAAGTGAAAACTTCTTATGGCGCGTTGGGCACTTTTGTGGGTGAGCATTTTCAGCCGTTCTCGCGACAGATGAGATTTTGACAGATGAGATTTTAACAGTTATTGTGCTTCTACTACTATGCAATATTGAAAACAGCGCCATCTCTGTGCAAACGGCCGAACTACGATACTCACTTCTGTACAACAGTGTTAACAGCGACATCTCTCGGTGGATGGTGCAGGTTCGCAGCGAGCTGCCGTACGCAGTTCGCGTCGCACGCTAGCGCCATCACTGCTACACGAGTGAGCATTTTCAGCCGTTCTCGCGACAGATGAGATTTCGACAGATGAGATTTTACACAGATATACAGTTTTCACTTCTGCCTGCACTCCCGGAGTGCGCTGTTTTTTTTTGTTTTTATGTTTGTAACGAATAGGCTCCGAAACTACAAGAGAAATTTTGACGAAACTTGGTATGACGATACATTGATTAATTGGGAATAACATAAGCTACTTTATATTCCCACGAGATCGGGATTTCCGCGGATGAAATCGCGGAGCACTACTAGTTTAGAAATAAATATCTTTTAGAAATAAATATCTCTTGAATACCTTAAGACCTTTTTAAGATTTTTTGTTGAATACCTTTATACTATAATTACCTTGTTTTTATTTTAATAATATATTTTGAAAAAATAATAACAGTACTTACCCATTAAAAACAGGTTATTTTTATCTTAATATTCCCATAGGATTTTGACTTACACGTATCAAACAATAAGGCGCTACTTGTAGTCCTTTATTTATTTATTTATCGTATGGCTAATTATGTTGCTCTACTTCAAAGCTTTACAGTTTTCAGGTACGCTATCGCGTCCTTAGTTAAGTTTGTAAAATCCTCCGCTTGCCCGTGGTATTTGGTTAGTGGACAGTCAAAAACCATGTGGTGTACAGTCTGTTCGAGAGCTCCACATTGGCATACTGGCGAATCGCACCAGTTCCATTTGTGCCATAAGTAAGCACAGTTCCCAACTCCTGTCCTTATCCTATTCAACATGCACCAAACGCGTCGGGGCTCCTCAAAGCCAGCAGGACGTGCCCCGAGATTAGGCTTGAAGATATCGTCACCTGGGAGAGATCTTAACTCCCATTCAGATGCCCAGACTTCCTGAAGGTTATGGGCTGGTTCAGGGTCATGGAGCCTCAGCGCTGGAGGGTGACGGGACTTTAGTCTTGGCTGTTCATAGTCGACTAGGTCTTCGTGGATGGGTAGAGTTGGGGACGCTCGCATTTTTTGTATTTCAAGACCAAGGCATCTTTCTCTCCGCATATGAGGAGGCAGTATATAGGCTAGAGCTGGTAGCCAGTAAGTTGGGGTAGGCTTAAGGCATCCAGAGATGAGGCGCATCGTGTGGCGGAGTTGGACGTCAACTAGAGATGTGTGGGCGCTGTTCAGCCAAACCGCAGAGCTGTATTCAGCCGTCGAATAGACCAGCGACAACGCCGAAGCTCGAAGTGTAGCTGCATTGGCACCCCAGCTAGTTCCTGTGAGTTTTTGAAGAATGCTGTTGCGGGTTTTCAGCTTTGCAGACACTTTCTCAAGATGTAGTTTGAAATTTAGGCTTCTGTCGAGGGTAACTCCTAGGTATTTGGGGGAGAAGTTATGTTTAAGACTGGTGTTTCTAAACTTCACCCCGAGCTCTTGGTTGGCCATTTTGTTGTTCAGGTGAAAGCAGGCTACCTGTGTTTTAGTAGGGTTAGGGCACAGGCGCCATTTAGTGAAATAGTTGTCCATGGTAGAGAGATCCCTTGCTAACGTTAATTCGGTAGCCGCCATGCTCGCATCCTGTGTTACCAGTGCCAAATCGTCCGCATATCCAAACTTCCGGCTGTTTTATACTTGTAGTCCTAAAAGTGGCTCATGTAACACTCGCTTCTTCGAAAAACGAATTACAGTTGAAAATGTAGCTAAACTTGTCCAAGCGCAGCCGTCATGAGTTTTACTACCGACGTCCTACTAAAGCAACTTGTAATATGAACTACATTGTATAGGAAGACGTAAACCTATTTCCTATTATCTCATTTGCCCCTGGACGTAACATTATGTATTTTTTTAAATCTATTTACTTACGTAGGAATTTATATCATTGGCTCACTGATCCCCTGAATGGATGGCTATGGGTCCCTGAGGCTTGACAATGGTCAATGGACTAAATAGGTCTGAAATCGCGACGTAATGATAAACACGCCAGACATTTTGTTCCCTAACCTGAAATGCCTTTAATTCTATAAGGTTTAGGGAAAATATGTGGGATGCGTATTTTGAAATACGTGTAGTAATTAACAGTAATAAAACGCTGTTATAACAATATTAAGTTTTATTAACTTACTACATTTTTATCTACTGACGTCTAATACGCAGAATCATTAATTTACCTTTACTTACTCCAATCGGTTACTGGTATCATTTCTGTCACTTATAATGCGGTACATAGCGCCGTAAGCATTTTTGGTGCACTTACGATTTCGGACCGGGAGATTATTTGTCAGTCTAACGCTATCCAAAGATAGAAAACATATTCGTAACCGTTTGATGTTAATTAATTTAGTTCGAAACATGTTCCTAAGAATTCTTATTACTAATTTTATTAATTGGCCTCAAAATAAATGAGTTATTTCATTTCAGATTGTGTTAGTATTGTATAATAACTGTAAGCACCTTTCAGAATCTGAAAAATTAAGAAAACTTTTATCAATATATTTTATGAAACTTTAAACTTATTTTGTTAAAAAAAAATGGTGAATGCTGTATGAGGGCTGGAGCTGCAGTGGAGACGTCCAAACGTCTTTTTAAATAAAAGAGTTCTTCGTTTTAGTGCAATATACATAATAACCCAAAGAGGTTGGATTAGCAACATCCGTTTCAAACTATGATATCACATCCTTCATATGATTTTTGCAATTGATGCACTCTCCTGTGCCTTTATTCGCTAAGGTTCAAGTCGTCGGGCGCGCGTGATTAAGACGAGATTTCCATACAAAAACCGCCCCCCCTCCGCCCCTAATCACGCGCGCCCAACGACTTGAACCTTAGTGAATATAGGCCCTGATTGATTGTAAAGATTAACACGTCAAAAACACTACTTACGTTAATAAAAGTAGCAACAGTAAGCTTAGTAAATGGCCCAGCAGAAAACACTATAGTTTTCATGTTCTGATTTGTCAAAATGAATAAATCTTTCCGATGTGTGACGTCATGAAGATACCAAGCGCTTTCGTACGGACCCCGCCTTAGGTCTTGACTCTGAACACATAAAATTGGAATTTAGAACGTGTATGTTTTTGTGGTGATGAAATGAGGTATGGTTTATGTTGAACTAACTGTGTTATGGTAATACGCGATTATCAGAAGTAAATAATCATTAAAATATTCCGTATTGATTAATCGTAGCCATTAATTCTTAAATAAAGACCAAATAGCCCATTTAAAAACAATAAAACCACAGATAATATTAAACGAAATTTATACGTAAATAAAACTGTTTCCAAATACTTCATACGTTGCAAGAGATTTTGTTCAGTTGCAGTTTAACGGCCGTAGTTATAGTTGGACCCAAAAACTTCATACTGAGAAAAAAAAACTCAAAAATTCGAGAAGGTTTTCTTTAAATTCAACCTGATGGTGAAAAGCTCACGTAACTCTGATGGTTAGAGCACAGCTAGAGTTAATCGGGGCTTAAAACTCGAACGCATGGACGAAAATTGCTACTGCCGAGCTTCTGCTTGGCTAGAAAATTCGAGGCTGAATAACATCGTTTGAGAAAGTGATATTTTTTAGCTGTAATTACTACTTTTTACCCTATTAAGGTAATGTTTTATATGGAACTAGATTTCTAGAAATCATTCGCGTAGGAGTTGAACTTTCTAAAATTATTTCTTACCGGATGCCTACGTCATTAAGCTATCTGTGTGTCAAGTTCTAGCCAGATCCGTTCATAGCCTTCGGCTGTACGTAAACATGTCAGTCAGTCAAGACTGTGAATTTTATATTTATAGTTAAAAAGTTACCGAGTAGTTAGTGCACTCGGAAATGCAGCATTGTATATTTGAGACTACATTATAAACTATCTATAACTACGGCCATCTGTATAACCGATGAATAATTTATGAGACACCGTTATAAAACGAACTGAGAACCATTTGATAGCAGTTTATCAGAATTTGGTTTGTTCGAGAATGTATGAAAACGCAGTTTCATTTGACTTCGTATGCAGTATTGGTTTGAGAATTTTTGATTTAAGAATTTTGTGATTTTTTAGTTTATTTTTATAAAGTGTACTTCTGCTTTTGTATTTTTACTTTATAATTTTTATGCGTACTTAAATAATGTTCATCTCCTGTTTAAAAAATAATAAAGCTGAAATATTAATTTGTAAGAGAGAAAAATAGAAAATAATAGAATATATATACATTTATGTATATATGTACATATATTAAAAAAGGACAGGAACAAAAAAAAACAAAAATATAAAAGGTAGACATAATTACATAACAAAAAAAAAACCTTAAGGACTCTAATTTTTAATTACACCGCCATCTGTATAAGTAATTTTTATATTTTGTAGATTTCATTACATTTGTAACATTGGCGTTCGGAAGTTTTGCGCGTTTGAAATAACATTTTGGCGATTCATTGATGGCCGAGGGTAGTCTGGTTTTTATTGCCTTTTGTTTATGGTCTAAATGAGGACATCGTTCTGATCCAAAATCAGAGACAAACATAGGTAAATATATGAAGGTACTAACCGCATAAAGTACATCATTGCTATGCCAGCAGTAGATGAATAACTGAGCGACTCCAAACACGAGATATTCCGTTGTCAGGAACCGTTGCA
The DNA here is from genome assembly GCA_907269075.1 of Idaea aversata. Taxonomy (NCBI): domain Eukaryota; kingdom Metazoa; phylum Arthropoda; class Insecta; order Lepidoptera; family Geometridae; genus Idaea; species Idaea aversata. The sequence goes on from OU026106.1 coordinate 10,339,563, forward strand.
TGGCACTTGTTTCTGTCTGTAATGAAATAAAAATATAGCCATGGACGACGCATGACTCGCGCATATTATATACCTTTAAAACCTCCTGCTATGTTTTAACTCAGTCAAAATTTTGGAGAAGATTCATAATTTCCACAACACTAATTTTTAGACAGCATTTTCACACAATATAATATTTACGCGCTGTTCCGACTAGCAGTGACTATCTTATTCTTCTGCCTGCCCTTGTACCAATTTGTTTGCAATACGTCTTCTTCCATTGTCCTCTATTCATCATCACCATCACCATCATCGTTCACATCAATCTCTCTCTTATAGTTCCTCACTTAGTTCATCCATATTTTCTTTGATCGTCCTCTTAACAGTCACTATCCTATAAAATAATATAGCTACTTGATAAAATAAATACTTACAGTTATTTGATAAGCTGAAGCACACAGCATCACTGAGCAGACACACATGTAAAGTAGCATTATGGGAGACAAACAGGTGTCGAAGAGATGCGCGAACCTAAAAGGAAAATAATAGTTTTATCAAATGCAAACTTAAGTTTTCAGACCAGTTAAAAATGGTAGTCTTTAAAGCTTCACGGACGATAATTTTATGTGATAACGTGAAAACAAACACGAGACGCGTGACGTCTTCTATGACGCCGTCATAGTACCGGAACATGACGGTATCTGTAACAGACACTTTTTTGTGAATGCAGGTGATCCATGAATTTATTCCGGACTAGAATAAATTCTATAACCATAACCACCGGCCTAAGAGGACCTTCAGTCACTCGAAAGCTCTCATTCATTTTGGGGGTCTTTGAGTAACGAGCGTATAGATAATATTATCTACTAGGGGCTCATGCTACATCTTAGACCGCTTTTTCACTTAACACAATAGTAGTAGTCAAACGCTGAATAATTTGTTACATACAAAAAAATTACCAGGCGACTTAAGGCTCTACTAACAAATTATATTTCATCCCAACATTAGTCACTTAAATCCTGTGCCTAAATCATACTGGAAGCTCTCTAGATATTAGTTATTTGACACAAAATCAAATATGAAAATGTAGATAATGAAACAGTCATTAGGCAAATTTGGTAACATTATTTTAGTTAGATAAATAAACTGCTATCATTTATGTGGTTTTACTGAATAATATTAACTATTATTGGTTGAAATACACAGTTTTTTTGTCGGCAACAGAACCGGGCCGGAATACTCTCGTGGCAATTTACATGGGTGATTTCATTTGAATCAGCTGACTATTTTTTAATTAAAACAATCAAAATATTTTTATTTTTAACGTGAAGTGTTATTTTAGGTGATTATTTCAATCAAATTTATTTATTTTTCTTTTGTACACCTTTTTTATTTTTTGGTAGGTACTTACAGAACAGAATTAATGGTAAGAAAAAAAGCGCTAGAGGGCTATTTCTGTGCACCTCAATCAACTTTTTACGTCTTTTGGAAAGTTTAAGATTTTTTTCAAAAAATTGAGGTTTTTTCGATTAATATTACCTATAACAAATTTAAAAAAAAACAACAGCGCACTCCGGGAGTGCAGGCAGAAGTGAAAACTGTATATCTGTGTAAAATCTCATCTGTCGCGAGAACATACGCAAAAAGAGTTTTAGATGAAAAAAAAAAAATTGTCGTCCGACAAATAGTCGTCCGACATTTGTCGTCCGTCAATAGTCGTCCGACAAATAGTCGTCCGACATTTATCGTCCGTCAATAGTCGTCCGACAAATAGTCGTCCGACATTTGTCGTCCGTCAATAGTCGTCCGTTAAAAAATACCATGTATATCTGTGTAAAATCTCATCTGTCGCGAGAACGGCTGAAAATGCTCACCCACAAAAGTGCCCAACGCGCCATAAGAAGTTTTCACTTCAAAAATTAAATTCCAAAAGTTGTAGAACAAATGTTAAGGGTGCACGGAAGTACCTAGTCGCTTTCTTATACATAAATTTAAAAAAAACTACCGGAATTCTTACCGGAAACGATAACAGTTAGTAGGTATGTTTATTTTAACCAGTCATTTAAACTAATGAATAATTTTAATCATTCAAATGTTGAATACGTACAAATATGATTTACATTTTGTTATTGCAGTTTGAATTTAAATGATATTATAATAAATGTGATGTTTTAATTTGTGCTAATTACTGTTCCGCTTAATAATGTTTAATTAGAAATTTAACATATATGTCGCATCCGGTTTATCTATATCGAAACGGAAGACGCGTCAAGTGGTGCTAACTTCACTCCGACGTGTCTGGGCAGAGCCGTGAAGTCGGCCGAGTGTTGCTGGGTAGACAGACATCACCTCGACATTTGGTGTATCTGTCTCTCCGCTTCGATACGCTTGTGAAAATACAGGCTATGCGTGCGATACCTATCCTCAATTAAGTGGCTTATTTAGTATCTACATTGTAAATACATTGATTTCTTGTTAAAAAAAAATGGTCATTTTTGCACGTTACACACACACGCCCACACTATGTCATCAGAAAATGGCTGCTCAAATACTTCTGATCTGATATATAAATATTATTGTTCTTTTTCTTTTCGACTCAATGACGTTCGACCAGTAATTTTTTTTCTGCCCAATAGTTAGCCACTGCAACTGCAGCAGTTGGCCTCTACCAGGTCCTCCAATGTACAGGTACTAGGGCGCAGTGGGCATTGGAGTAGGTGCACCGTGGACTGCGACGGGGCTCCACACTCGCATTGCTCCACACTCGCATTGCTCCACACTCGCATTGCTCCTCAGTTGGTGCAAAATATCCCTATAAATTTGCTCAAATTTTGTCTACAACGACCCATTTGAGTCCGGAACATTACAGTTTGTAAACAGATAATCGGATGGTGCAAAATACCCAAAGAATTAGTAAGCTGAAGTGGCAATGGGCGGGGCATGTGGCTTGTAGAACTGATGGCCGTTGGGGCCGAAAAGTCTTAGATTGGAGACCACGTACCGGAAAGCGCAGCGCGGGACGGCCTCCGACTAGATGGACTGACGACTTAATTAAGGTCGCGGGAAGTCGTTGGATGGAGAGAGCATGCAACCGATCGCTCTGGAAGTCTTTGGGGAGGTCTATGTTCAGCAGTGGACGTCCTGCGGCTGATATGATGAATCGGATGGTGTAAGCCAACTTACCGGTACAAATCATATGTGACAAAAACCGAAACGAAAAGGCGTCTGACTACGTAAAACCCCATTTATTTCGGTTTTGTTCTACCAAAACTCTATTTTTCCTTTAATTCCTAAGCACTCTTAAACCACTGGCATATTGCCGAAAACCTGTTAAATCCAAACACGTCTTAAATGTATAATAAATACTTCACATAAGAATAAACAAACCTAATTTACTAACAAAGTTACAGGAAGAATTCATTGTAAAATCTAACTGACAATCCACAATAATTACTGCGACAAAATAAAAGACATAATAATAAATTGTACAGGTTGTCTTTGGTTGTAATTTATAGTGCAGACAAGGAGAATCGCCAGTTTAGTGTCTACATTCCACTTTGCTATTCTGTAAATGACCTATACGTGTTGTTTTGGCACCACGCACGTCTTCCAAAGGTCCACCTCGCGATATGGTAAATGGTACCTATTTGTATTAAGTACATAAATATGAGTCACGTGAAATTTTTAAAAAATATTTAGTAGGTATTACCTATTTTTAAAAAATATTTAGTAGGTATTACCTACTAAATATTTTTTTAAAATTTCACGTGACTCATATTAATGTACTTAATACACCTTATTTTTTTTCTATTGATCAAACAGCCAACATCGCGCGAATAATAATGTAAAAAAAACTATAAAAGAATCGACCGCTCGTTCTTAATGTAATAGATACCAATAGGAAAAATAGTTTTTTACCCGACTACGGCGAAGCCAAAAGGGAGGGTTATGTGTTTTAATGTTATATTTTGGCACAGTTCTAAAGTAATATTTTCGCAGTTTCTGAAACGATGTACACCCAAATCTCATTTCCACAGTGCGCCCCAGCCTCTCCCCTGATCCCGCAATGTTGCCAGCAATATTCAAAAGGCTGCGCATTTTTGCTCTAAAAAGTAGTGACTTTATTTGGTTACTTGTATGAATTTCACTACAAATTAGTCGTCAACTTCATTGTGCACTGTTACATCTAACCGTGTAAGTTAGATTGAGTCTACGTTTTAATGTGGAGTTCTCACGTTTGTACAAAGTTGCCAAGTACCTATACTTTAAGATAAGAGATCCAATTTTAAGTAAGAAAATCTGAATACGAGATGCATTAAAGTAAAAAGTAAAAGGTAGTTCGAAATATTTATGTTCGTAATAATGAAGATGTCAGGATTTTTTCCGCAAAGCTGCAAGTACATTGTAAATGCAAATTAAGTATTTATGCCTAGCAAGTGAAATCCAGCACACACCAAGGATATTCGGTTAATTTTAACAGGTTTTTACCAGTTTGAATACCATTCAAAGCACGAACGAAATAAAAACCGGTATTCAAAAATTGAGCAAATGGTATATTGCACCGACTGAGGAGCAATGCGAGTGTGGAGCCCCGTCGCAGTCCACGGTGCACTTACTCCAATGCCCACTGTGCCCTAATACCTGCACATTTGAAGACCTGGTAGAAACCAACGCTGCTGCAGCTGCGGTGGCTTACTATTGGGCTGGAATATTTTGACTGGTCGACCGTCACTGACTCGAAAAAGAAAGAAATAACCTGTTAGAAAGAACCTGTTAGAACCTGAAGAAAGAAGGTTAAAATTATGTGGGAAAAAAACGAGAGCGAGCAAAGATAACGACCGCAGAATTTCTGATATTTTGACTGCGGTTATAAGGAAAATGAATTTAACTAGAGGTCGATCGTCAAAAAAACGTGATAAATACGGGCAACACACGGACCAATTCAACAGTACGGCACGTGTCGGAACTGTGCTGTCACTGTCCTGTGCGGACTCCCCGACGCAAAAACGACGGTTTGTGTTTATCTGTCTGTGGCATCGAAGGTCCCGAACGGATGAACCGATTTTGACTTTGTTTCTTTTGTTTGAAAGATAAATTAGTCGGGGGTATTCTTAGCTATGTTTAATTGAAATAGGTTGAGCCGTCTAAAAGTTATGAGGGATAACATTCGGGGTTTTTTAAAGTTATTTTTACTTACTTGACCAAATCAACATGTCTCTTATGGCAAATTTTAAGCCTTTTCCTAAATTCTTCTTTATTTCCATTTTTGAAAATATTTCCTGTATCAATTCTGAGTAGTTCCAACTCAGCTCGAAAGAAAACCATGATTACCATAGCAGTTGTATCGAAAGATGTTATCCAGCCTCCGCCGTAAATGGCTGCATAGGATTGGAATACCGATGCCACTAAATAACCTGAAAAAACAAAATATGGTACAAAAATATTTAACGCTTTGAGAGGTCCTGACTCATCATCATCTTCCTGCCCTTATCCCAATTTATTTAGGGTCTGCGCAGGATGGTTTCTTCTTCCATTCACTCCTATTATTTGTCACCTCATCGTTCACATTCATCTCTCTCATGTCTTGTCTCACGCAGTCCATCCATCTTTTCTTAGCCTTGCCTCTCCATCCCTCTATATTCATACTCATCACTCTTTTAGTCACTTGCGTCTCTTCTCTTCTCATCACAACATGTCCATACCAACTCAAACGGTTAGAGGTCCTGACAATGGGATCTTAATTCAATTTTTTTTACGTGGTATGATTTATGAAATTTTTTGAAGTAAAACTATGGAAATAATCTAGAAAATTAGGTAAGAATTAAAGAGAACTGATTTCGTGTGGAAAAGTCTATCTATTTATTTCTACTTTACAGTCACTTTTGACTGTAAATTCCTACATAAATAGATATAGATGGCTGAGCCTCTGCTGTAGTACCAAATACTTTAGATACATCTAAATCTAATCTAATCTATGCAAAAGTGTCAAGTGCTTTTATTACATTCTGTCCCACAATATTTAGAGTCTCATAATATAACGACTACTGTCCAAAAAATCAACTTATCTAACGTAGCATAAAGTTTACACAGAAAAAAAAGGAATAAGTAATAAAGAACTAGCGACCTGTCCCGGCTTCGCACGGCTATATTATGCATGCATTATACATATAAACCTTCCTCTTGAATCACTCTATCTATTAAAAAAAAAGATTTAAGCATACAAAGGGAAATGGGGACAGAGAAAGCGACTTTATTTTATACTATGTAGTGATAAGAATAAATAATAATAATTAGACGAAATAAATAATAATAAGAAGACGCTAGAATCCACCCCATCGTTTGCTATTATACTTGTTATTGTAAAGGGCCTCTACGTGTTGGCTTCGGCTCCACGCACGCCTTCCAAAGGTCCGGGGCTCCACAGCCCCGTGATACAGGACGTATAGATGACACTAGAGAATAATTTCTTGTTTTAAGTAAATGTTCTTAAAATAATAATTAGCAGAATACTCAATTTAAGAAAATTGATATTAAATTAAGAATACTGCTTTTAGGAATCATTTAAAGTTTTTTTATTAAACCATGAAATTATTCTCTAGGTAGACGATTATTTAATTCAAGAAATTCTTTTTTCTGTGTATTAGTATTAAGTTTAGTATTAAAAGATATAATATATTACCTGACATTCGACGCTTGTCAAACGGGACCCAAGAACTAACAACCTCAATATACGTTCCGTTCCCATATTTCACATCATCCCTATAGCTTTCCGATGAAAAATACTTAGCAATCGGTGTACAAATTACAATAGCACAAGTAGTATACATCAAAAACCAGTAAAAATACGTAATTGTACGGCAATATTTAGTAAAAATTCCGATTTTTTGCAACTTTTCTTCGTCATCTGTCGCTCTTTGGTTTAAATCAGCTCGATTGACGTATTCAATAATTTGTTTCCATTTTTGCTGCCATGACAAGAAAGTTGTCACTTTTACAACACTCATAATAGCAAGCATTGTGATTTTTAAATTGTTTAACAGCAAATTAACATCGTGTTTTAAGAAAAATAATTCTATGCATTCACTGGCTGTGAATACTGAGGTTGCAATATGATGAAACATATACCAATATCTCCAAGCAATATGTTTTGGCAGCAATAAGCCCCAGAAATTGAGCGCTTTAACGTTCGGCCCTAATAAAGGGCGTTTTGGATCTTCCAACTTGTCAAATATACGCTTCAACATTTTCAATTGTTTTGAAATTCGAATTTTGAATAAAATAAATCAGTGTGGAAACTTCATTATATAAGTTGTCAAGGTGGTTTATTAATGAATAGTGCTGGGGTAAATACATTTCTTGGAATCAAAATATTATTTTTAGGAATGCCCATTTTTTTATAATTCGTTGTATTAAGGTTGCTTATGCTGCCAAACGCAACGCGCCAGAAATACCCGTCGCTTACAACTAATTTTGTTGATTGTAAAGAATGTGTTTTGTGTTTCTCAAAAGTGCTGAGATGGAATAATTGTAGGTGAGATTTTTACCGACATTTTGGTGTGATTTTGAGCCAAACATTTCCTATAGTTTTGAAGCTATCCTAAAATTAAGTATTAAAACTAGTCTAGCTTTGAAATGACAAAGAATTTTCGCCTCAAAATTACCCCAAAATGTCGGTAAAAATCTCACCTACAATTCCATCTCAGCACTTTTGAGAAAAACAAAACACACTCGTAACAATCAACAATTTTCACCAACGAAGGCGACCGGTGCCATTAGTAACTATTTAGTAGGCTGTGTACCAAGGTCGTTGGCGTATGGACCCCCCATATCAGTTTACAATAGAATGAAATATTCTTCATATTTAATGTATTCAATAATTATAAATTTAAATTATGAGGTTTATTAATAATTATTATTTTAGGTCTTAATTTAGGTTTTTAAAGTTAAGTACGTAAATAGTTACTAACATTTAATATTAATTAAAAGTCCTAGGAAGTGTTCCGAAAAGGCTGAGTTACCTCGTTGAATAGCGATGCTTATCCGGTTTTGGTAACCCGAAGCTAAAACTACTAATTTAGAACCTAATACTAGCGACCCGCCCCGGCTTTGCACGGCTATGTTATGCATGTATTATACATAAAAACCTTCCTCTTGAATCACTCTATTTATTTAAAAAAACCGCATCAAAATCCGTTGCGTAGTTTTAAAGATTTAAGCATACATAGGGATATAGGGACATAGGGACAGAGAAAGCGACTTTGTTTTATACTATGTAGTGATTAATTAGGAATTGGTATGTTTAATATAAAGAAGATGTGCATCTCTTTGTAGACTTAAATAAAAGCTGCGTTCGGGAAAGTTGCATTTTATTTATAGTACAATTTTACAGTGAAAAAGCAAGCATTATTTTTCCCAGGGGAAAGGTTTAAAAAGAATAGCTCGAGCTTTGAGCTTACAAAGTAAAAACAGAATGAACATTGCTCACTTTTGTAATTTTATAAGCTAATTTTTAAACGAGGATTACTTTAAAAGTAATTTTGAGTGAGCTGTTTAATATTTCGGCTGACTAACAGGTAAAAAGGTTACAGGATAACTTAAAATGTTTGAGCTTGAAGTCAAACAATTTATGTGCATGGTTTTTTTTTGGTAATGTTTAGTTGTTGAAGGGCTTACCTAAGTCGTGGTAATAGGCAACGAAATCCCTTCAAATGAAAAGATAAGCGAATTCAATACTTGGTATACCGCTAATATTCATCTGGATAAATAAATAAATATAAATATTGCAGGACATTCCACACATCGCCATCTAGCCCCAAGCTAAGTAACTAGACTTGTGTTATGGGTGATAGACAACGGATATAATACTTAAATACTTTTCTTTTGTAAATATATACTTATAATACATAGAAACAACCAGACCACAGACAAATATCTAAGCATAAATACCTACTTGTCTGAGGCGGGAATCGAACCCGCAACCCTTTGTGTGGCAGTCCGGCATGGTGACCATTGTGCCAACTGGGTCGTCGGATAGATAGACACTTTATTGCACCATTAAAACAAAAAACAAAATAAATTCTAACAAAGTACCTACTTACATAACTTATTTAAAAAAAAAAAAAAATTGAAAATTATAAAATACTAAAAATGAAAATAAAACATAGCATAATGGACGGCCTTATCGCTAAAAGTGATCTCTTCCAGGCAACCTGGAATGTATCTTCGGATCTTTAAGTAGTACTACATCTGGTGGAAACTATGATAGCATAAAAAAATCAGTCAATCAATTTAATTTTGGAAAGTTTTTTACTTCGTATGAATTTTACGATATATCGTACTACAAAAACTAACATAACGAAAGTTTCTTTTTCAGATAGTTAATACAGTAATCTAGCCAAACCAGATACCAATACCAAACCAGATGGTTTGGTATTTTATCAATAATTCAAGTTTTTCATACATGGTTTATCAATTAAAACAAAAAGACTTTTGCGCGAAACGAGCCAGTAGGAGGCAGCGTTAAATAACTTCTGAGTTCAATTCTTTTTTGTTAGCTTGTATTGTTCAACTGCTGCGCATAGGCATAACTAACATCATTCAAAATAGTAGAGTCCTGGGCTAGGTTAAGCCAGTCTGTGTCAAATGCATCGAGATCGTCATGCCATCGTTTCCAACGTCCGCCTCGATTCCAACATCCGTCTACCGGCAACCAATGCGTGACGACCTTAGCCCATCGGTCGAGATGCATTCGACTTACGTGCTCACTCAATTCGAATAAACCAGCCTTAATAAAGACATCTAGATAAACGGTTGGCAAACGATGCTTGGGCAAAAATTTAACGTAAGTAATTAAATGCAACGCAAAAAAGAAAATTTTAAGTTAATGTTTACCTGAAAATCTGCTGTTCCTTCCACGGAGAGGTCATTAAATTTAAGATTGTACCTACTTCGTTTTTAAGTTTTATCTACTAGGTAAGTCTGTTCTAGGTAAGTCTGAATGACCTTTGTTTTAAAAAAATAGCTGATTTTAGAATTTACATAACCCCAAAATAAAAATAATTCGAATTCACAAAAGTCGTAGAACAAAAGTTGTTTGTTCATAGAAGTGGTCCTCAACCGCTTTATAATAATACTAGCTGTCCCGGCAAACGTTGTTTTGCTATTTACAAAAAAAAAAAAAAATAGATGTTGGCCGATTCTCAGACCTACTGAATATGCTCACAAAATTTCATGAGAATCGGTCGAGCCGTTTCGGAGGAGTTCAAGTTCGAACCCCGTGACACGAGAATTTTATATATATAGAGATAGCGACCCGCCCCGGCTTCGCACGGCTGTATTATGCATTTGTTATATCTAAAAACCTTCCTCTTTAATCACTCTATCTATTAAAAACCGCATCAAAATCCGTTGCGTAGTTTTAAAGATCTAAGCATACCTAAGGATATAGGGACATTGGGACGGCGAAAAGTAACTTTATTTTATACTATGTAGTGATAACCAATAAATCTGTTTAGGTATGTTAGAAAAATATTTATTTTATTATCTACCCCATCACTAAAAACAAAATAATTTCATTATAATAACCACATACGTGTGTTATTTAACGGATGTCTCACTTCGTGTAATTGTATGTCATTATTGTTCATTATTACACTTTCATACAGCTTGGCTTAATTAAAGTTAATAAGTAGGTAGTGGCTGTTGCCCGCGGTTTGGCCCGCGTAAGTAAAGAAATTTTGGGAAAATAGAAAATCATACAAATAAGTCCAGAGGTTGATCTACTAAAGTCATTACATAGTATTAAACAAAGTCGCTTTCCACTGTCTGTCCCTATGTATGCTTAGATCTTTAAAACTACGCAACGGATTTTAACGCAGTTTTTTTAATAGATAGAGTAATTCAAAAGGAAGGTTTATAAAATATGTATATACATGCATTATATAGCCGTGCGAAGCCGGGGCGGGTCGCTAGTTAAAAAATAAAAACATAGAAAAAGTATTTTTGATAGGATTTTTTTAATTTAAATTATAAAAAATACACTTTCATATAGCTCGGCTTAATTAAAGTTATTATAAAAAATAAAAATCATTTATTTCAGGTAACAGCCTTATAAATAAGTATATAATATTAAGTATAATATTAAGTAGTGGCTGTTGCCCCTGCAACAACCACTACTTAATATTTAGGTATATATTTTATATGGGTCACTGGGTTTTATATGGGTATATGGGTAACTTTAGAAAAACCCATTAAAGCGAGACAAACCCCCTGGTTTGTCTTAAATATAAAAAGAAGAGACATAAAATAAGTATTTTTTGATAAGATTTTTTTAAATTTGTTTTAATAAATAAAAGATAAAGAAATACACTATCGTATAACTTGGCTTGATTAAAGTTATTAAGTTGAAAGGGTACCTGCACTCTCTCCATACAAACGTAGTCGACTGTTTCCTCCCTGGATAATGACACTAGCACAAATATTTTTGTGCCATAAAACCTATAACTGCCACGACTATGCCCCTATGTCTTGGTTTTTTTCATTTTCTAATTATCATAGAAATTAAGATTAAAAAAATAAAAAACACTACGCATGGTCAGTTAAGTTTTATGCACCAAAAATATTTGCTCTAGTGTCATTATCCAGGGAGAAAACAGTCGACTATGTTTGTAATAGTTTGTATGGAAATAGCCCTCGGTACCCTCTCTTAAGTAGGATCTTGCTTTTGCCCGCGGTTTATCCTGACTGAGTGAAGAAACTTCGGGAAAGTTGGCATAAAAAGTTGCATCGGTCTAGGGGTTGAACAATCTAATACCAAATTAAAAATATAATATACTTAAACAAGTATAAAATATTAGGGCTATTCTCTCGTCTTTCCTTGCCTAATCAAATACCTAGCAAAAACTCATTTCGCAGAAAAAGGTTTCTTGAAGCACAAAATCTCTTGTACTTATTAGACGCTAGAAAATAATATCTTGGTTGTAGTAAAAATCTGTAAATGATAGCCGTATTCTTAATTTAAAAGCAATATTCTTAAATTAATAATACTGCTTATTAAAATAATTTCTAGTTTTTATAACTACTAAAAACTAGAAATTATTTTCTTACGTCTATATACAGGGTTATTGGAAATTAATTAGCACGGCGTTAAGGGCTTCTTCTATGCACCTAAACAAACAACTTTTGTTCTACGACTTTTGGAAATTCGAAAAAAAAAAATGAAAATTTTGAGGCTATGTAAATTCGAAAAACAGCTGATTTTTTAAAACAAAGGTCATTCACACCAAGAACAATAGATGAAACTTAAAAAATAAGTAAAATTTTAAGGTTACTGACCTCTCCGTGTAAGGAACAGCTGATTTTCAGGTAAACCTAACCTCAAAATTTTCAAAAAAATGTTCGAATTTCCAAAAGTCGTAGAACAAAAGTTGTTTGTTAAGGTGCACAGAAGAAGCCCTTAACGCCGTGCTAATTAATTTCCAATACCCCGTATAGAATAATTTCTTGCTTCAAGAACTATTTTTTTTGCGTTCGTTCGTTCTACTGCGGGTCGTACAACATTGCCGATTAAGAAAAGATTAATAAAGTTTTCCTATTCCTAAACCATTACAATCTTTATGGGCATTTTGCTTGTTTTTTGTAGACATTATTATTTTCAATCTATATTTATATTTATGGTTCTAAAGACAATTTAGAATATATATATATCATTTTTTTGTTATAAAGTTAGTATCAGTGTTTCCTGCCTATTATAACAGAATTACAGCATCGTCCTACTCTCTTTAATCACAGGGTCCTTGCTGAAAATCAGCGTTGCATTTATGCAACACATAGCTGAGCAGGAGCCTATTTGGCGGCGACATTGTTATTTTGTTATAAATAACATAGCTTAGAATATTTAAGTCAGTCTGTTATTTTTAAAAATAAGTTTTGTCTAAGTTTTTTAGTTTTGTTGTTGGCCAAATAAAGATATATCTATCTATCTATCTATCTATCTATCTATCTATCTATCTATCTATCTATCTATCTATCTATCTATCTATCTATCTATCTATCTATCTATCTATCTATCTATCTATCTATCTATCTATCTATCTATCTATCTATCTATCTATCTATCTATCTATCTATCTATCTATCTATCTATCTATCTATCTATCTATCTATCTATCTATCTATCTATCTATCTATCTATCTATCTATCTATCTATCTATCTATCTATCTATCTATCTATCTATCTATCTATCTATCTATCTATCTATCTATCTATCTATCTATCTATCTATCTATCTATCTATCTATCTATCTATCTATCTATCTATCTATCTATCTATCTATCTATCTATCTATCTATCTATCTATCTATCTATCTATCTATCTATCTATCTATCTATCTATCTATCTATCTATCTATCTATCTATCTATCTATCTATCTATCTATCTATCTATCTATCTATCTATCTATCTATCTATCTATCTATCTATCTATCTATCTATCTATCTATCTATCTATCTATCTACAATTTCCTAAACCATTACAATAACTAAAGATCCCACGAGTTTCCAGTTTTACCAATTTTAACTTTTTAGCTTAAAGTGCTTGAAAAGTACTCGTTTCGCTTGTTCGATCTAAAAGTTTATTTCTTTAACTACTTATTTAACGTAACGTTTATTATAAATGAACAAGTAACTAATCTATACTAAATAACAATTAAATAACGAAAACTTAAATTAATTAAACTGTTTAACTATTAACTGATCAAAATCACAAATAGGTAAAAAGCGAAATAACACAACATCTCAGAGTCCGAGTTTCCAAAAATCTCGTTACGTCCTAAAAAAAAACAACATATTTATAGATTTCTTGATTAGTCTTTTTCTCTTTTAATTGTATTTATAAAATAATTGTATTTATGTTTTTACCTATGTCTTTTTTTGCTTTTATGTCAGTAGTAGGTACCATTCATATTTTGTACCATTGATGGTATAAGTGACACAACTTTGTATCCTTAGTTTGTAGATTACAAAAACGGAGATAGTTCTTATAGCTCTAACCTAGCAGGTTGGTCTTGAAAAAATCAAAATAAAATAAACTTTACCACTTTTAGGCTAAATATGCAAAGTGTCCCAAAATATAAAAATACGCCAAAATACTTTTTATATTTACGTTGTAAAATCTACAAAATTAGCCGTATCTTTTCTTTTCTTATTTTTTTTTTGTTTATTTGTTTCTTACAGAATCAACAGCACTTAATAAATACTAGCTATGAGACGATATACAAAACATACTGCCAATAACAGATTCTTACTATCTAATTTCATTACATTATAATATGTCGCTAAAGAAAAAAGTATCAAGAGAAGAGAAGATTTATTAAATACACACAACATAAGATCAAAATCAAAGCGTTACGAACGTTTGAAATCCTTCTGTGAAGAAAAGGTGAAGAATGTTCAGCCATTTTGACGTGACAACGTTTTATAAATTGGTTTGCCGGGTGACACTTCAAGAAACTGCGTTACGCTCCGCTGACGTTATGCGCTCACAATGAGAGCGAGTGAGAGGCACGCGTCCCTTCCACTCGGGCATGGTTAGCCCGCCTAAGAGCGAGAGAGACAGACATAAAAAGTGAAAGGCACGCGTCCCTTCCACTCGAGCACAGTTGTTGTCACGTAAAACTTTCGCCCGTATACCGACTTTACAGGCAACCCGTTTTTTTAATTATTATGAACTAGCGACCCGCCCCGGCTTCGAGCGGTTATATTATATCCGTTGCGTAGTTTTAAAGATTTAAGCATACATAGGGATATAGGGACATAGGTAGGGACAGAGAAAGCGACTTTTTTTATACTATGTAGTGATGATAGAGAAGAGAAAGCCTACTCAGCAGTTTATTTCTTAAGAGCCCTAAACACCAACGAAAATTAAACTTAAATTTGTTATTTTAGGGTTGATTTTTCAATGATGGGTGCTAAAGTTGTCTAAAAGCATTATAGTGATGATAGGGTTGCCAGCATCTTTTAGCCAGAATATATTTATAGCCAGTATATAGTTTTGGCTTAAGAAAAATATAGTACAATTTCTACCTCAATGCCTATTTGAAATGTTAAAATGGCGGGCATGAAAGTTGAAAGAACTTGACGTGGCTTGTTGTTAAAACAACAAGCCACGTCAAGTTCTTTTAACTTGCAACAACAAAAATCTTGCAAATGCAAATGCAAGATTATTAGCGTTGAGTCTTCTAGCAGACTAGCTTCAGCCCGGGGTTTCGCCCGCCATTTGACCGTCTTAGCAGTGGCATTTTCGAAAAGCCCTTATGAATAACTACATTTCACAAAGAAACACCATCCAAATGACATGTATATCTAATAGAAGAGACAGTCGTATCAGTCAATCAGTCAGGACTTTGAATTTTATAATAATACATTTTTACCCAACTATGGCAAAACTAAAAATATAGCTGTGTTTTGTAAAGTATTTTAATTTATAATTAATATTATTGTTTTGTTCGCTCTGGAAAATCAGTTTATCAGAGTAATAATTATTATGAGCAAGCGTAGCTAACGACCATATTTTTTTTTACTTTGAAAAGATATTACTTACATTAAGATATGTTGTAGAATTGTAGTATACCTACTTGTTCTACTTTTACAATTAAGACTTCTTTATGCAGTAAAGAAATAGAAGTAATTTTATATTATTTTGTATTTTGTTTTATCTGTCGCTCTAAAATAAACTAGTAACAAAGCAACATCTTTAATTTATTTATAATTAGCTCAAATAGTATTTTACAACAAGATAATAATATAGTAACAATATTTTACAGGCTTATTTACCTAAGTTACATATTTTTGCGTAAGTACTATATTATTTTATAACAGTAAATATTACCATACACTCGAAGTATAGTGTAGTGTAGTTAAATCTATAATTTATAGTATAGGTAGCTTGGCAACCCTAAATGACAGCCTGGACAGATGCCAGCAACTAAAAACCAGAACTACATTAAAATATAAATTATTTAAGCCTAAAATAATTATATTTCGCTACTTTATGACGTGGAAATTGTAATAAAATGGGTAACGGTACCGCTTATATGAGGTTTGTGTCAGACTAGCTATTTATGTTGGCTAGGTATGCATAAAACATGGATTTGATATTCAGTTTATGCTTTTAGTTTAGGCTGTTTTTTGGTTCGTATTGTTGACTAAAAGCTGTTTTATAGTTATTGTTATTTGTAAGTTTTTATTATTTTGAAAATGGAATTTTAAAATATAGGTAGGTCCAGCAGGACCACGACTGATGGAGGAACATGGGGAGACCTTTGCCCAACAGTAACTAGAAGTAACATAAAAAAATTGTTGTCTGTGAAGTCAGTCGGAGGATAATTTTACGTGATAACGTCATAAGAAACCGATTAGATGATTGTTTTTTTATTTTCATTTTTTTTTCTCTAAGTCTTCTATTCGTCTCTCGTCACCATAACACAAGCCCAGATGGGCGATAACATCGGGAACATCATCTTTTTTTGTGAATGCAGGTGTTACATCAATTTAATAGACGTTATCACATCGAAAAAGTGTTGCATATAGCCAAGAGAATGAATGTATTTTAAATTATGATGCATATAGCCAAGAGAATGAATGTACCTATTTTAAATTATGATGCATATAGCCAAGAGAATGAATGTATTTGGAAAATGATGATATTTTGCGAATTTGGTGTTTTGCGATTAATCCTCTTTTATTACAACGTAAACTTTACAAAAATCTTCTCAATCTGTAGAGCCGTCTTCGAGTAACAGAACATACATTCAATATTCTCGACGAATTGAACCTTATTCTTTTTTCGAAGTCGGTTGGAACATACAAAGAAAAAATAACATAATACATTATCAAAAAAAACCTGTTATCGCCTCGTGAATCTACAATCTTGTTTTTTATGGACCTGTCAGAGGTCGTAAAATTTCACGATAGGTGCCTTACTGGGGTTGATCTCGATATTTGAAGGTGATTTTACATTTAAAAGGTACAACGCATTAGACCTTATTCAAACAGAAAGTAGATTACCACATACAATGGCTGCATCAGTGTAATTTTTTAAAATAATATTTCAGCGTTTGACACGATAAATGACGATGTAGTCTAAGACGACCCAGTTGGCACAATGGTCACCATGCCGGACTGCCAAACACAGGGTTGCGGGTTCGATTTTCGCCTCAGACAAGTATGGCAACTAGACTTGTGTTATGGGTGCTAGACAACGGATATACTACTTATATATAGGGTCAACCGGGGCAATCGCGTCTGGCGGGGCTAATGCATCTTTTCAAATTTATTCAAAACCTTTATTACAACGCCATCTGTACTAACCGCGGGTAAAATATTTAGTTTAAGCAAATTGCAATTAGATGTCAGCAGTTTACATAGATTCAACAGTTCTTGAATAAATTTGAAAAGATGCATTTGCCCCGCCAGACGCGATTGCCCCGGTTGACCTACTTTTCTTTTTTTATAAATATATACTTTTAATTCATAGAAACAACCAAACCAACGATCTAATAAAAGTTGCACAAATGTGTGCCCAGAAGGCCAATTCTCGTAAATAACATTGTTCAAATTACATTTCATTATCATTTCGATTGCAAAAAATACCCTCAAAGTCAGTATTTTTTTTGCAAAAAGTTTACTTTAGGTTTATTTTGAGCTACTTTGAGAGTATTATTTGTGATCGAAATGATATTGAAATGTAATTTCAACAATGATTTTTACGAGAATTGACCTTCTTATCGCTAACGCTATTTCTTTCAGACAACATTAATTTAACTACAAATTTTAGCAGCCCTTTAGATGTCAAATTTCCAAAATCTTTTTTTAGTGCTAGCTTGCGTCCTAAAAGAAAACCCCCATGCAAAGTTTCAAACTCATGTAGTGTATTAGTTGTCTTGATAAGTCTTTTTCTGTTTTATGTTTAAAAGTAGGTGCTTAAGACCAGTGTGAGGCTGTAAATTTCCATACAAAAAGCGGTAACGTTTTCCCCCCCATAAACGAAGTCCGATTTTGATAATTTTTGAAAATGTTCTAGATCTAATGGAAAACTAGGTTTAACCGTTTTTATTTTTAAGAAATATTGCCTAAGATAAAAGTTATTAGTATCTGAATATCTATAATTTTGCCTTAAAAACTTCATCGAGCGTTTCAATTGTTTTTTAATAGACTAAACTGAGTTACCAAAAAAGAAAAACGTATAAACCTAGAATAAGATGCAGTAAATTAAATGAGACCGAGAAATATTTCATTTTGTGAAGGATAAAAGGGGTAAAAACGGCCCGCAACATTATTTGAAAGCAAAATGAAGGCAATTACGTCCGAACTTAAACTCTCTCTATCGCACGATAGGTACAGGTCATTTTTGAAAACACCTACTCGCGTCGCGTATCGAAAACTCATGATCTTCTTAAAAGGAGTCGATGTTTTGGTCCACCTAGCTTGTTCTCTTCTGTTTTGCAAGGGAATGGAATCGGTTGCCTGCGTCTGTCTTTCCTGACGTGTACAATTTAGGGGTCTTCAAGTGGCGAGTGAATAGGTATCTTCTATAGGAAGGCGTGTTACATCTTAGGCCGCATAGTCACCTACCATCAGGTAGGTATGATAGTTGTCAAACTGACCTATCATATGTAAAAAAAAGTGCGCTGTTTTATAGGCAATACAAAAAATATCAAAACCAAAAAATATACGTTTATATTTTTTAAATAAAAACGGATTCGTAAATAAATAATACCTTTTTGTCGTACTATTTTAACAGCTCGCTGACTCGTTCGGTTTGAAATTCGAATATGAAATTCGTAACTCAAATATTGGATTCGAATTTCTAAATTCAAAATAGAGTTTTTTCGTCATTAAATACTGAACCTACCGAAGTTATTGAAAAACGTAAAAACTAAAAACCCGTTACTTTTTTTTGAACAAGCTAAATCTTAAGCCTAGTTCGGATTAGGCTAGTATTTTAGTCGAGTAGCGAGTAATTTAGTAGCTAAACGTGTCCGAACACCAATTTTTGTGTCGAGTAGGTTAGTAAGTAACTTAGTCGAGTCGATCCATTTTATTCTATTTTTATTAGGCGAGTGGCGAGTAGCGAGCGAGGCCCTCGCGTCCCTGCTCACTGGCTCACCGGCTAAACAAGTCCGAACCTGTCGAATTAGTCGAGTTGATTAGTTGCCGCCACATCATTGTATTGTTTTGTAGGATGTTCATCTTGTAATACACCACTCACTTATAAACTGTACTCGAACAAAGTGCGAACGGATTTTGGGCAGTAGCGAGTATTTTAGCTAGTAAATTACCCGCTACTCGACTAAAATACTAGCTTAATGCGAACTAAGCTTTGGAATATTTTATGAATGGTTATGTACGCCTTCTAAAAGGTTTTCTTATTTCGCCAAATTGTTGATCGGGTTATTTTTAATTTGACAAATTGTCATTCAAGTGTTTTTGACGTATTAAGTCTAATATAATATTGATGCAGGGGGCATTCACAAAAAAGTGTCACGGTAATATTGTGTGACGTCATGCGTCCCATTCTCTTTAGGAAACTTATTATTTAATAATAATATCGCTCATCTGGGCTTGTGTTATGGTGACGAGTGACAAATAGAAGACTTAAAGGTATAAAGGAAAAAAATATATAAGTAAGTAAAGGAAAAAAACAGAAAAAAAGCTTAATTTTCATTGACGTTATCAAGTAGTAAAATTATCGTCCGTAAACCGACTTTACAGACAACCTTTTTTTATTATAGTAATCGTGACAAAGTGCCAATTCAGTTATTCTGACTAATTTTCAACAGTGTTTTTAAAGATATTTTGGCAAATAGACAACCGTGTGTTTTTTAATTGTTATTGTAACAAATTGTAAATAGAGTGTTTTAATTTGTCAATATGACAAATTGTTGATCGGAATATTTTTAATTTGCTAATTTGTCTGGAAAATATCTTGTTTGATACTAAAACTAACAGCGCCCTACACGCATAAGTCCCGATCTAAGGCGAATATAGGGATGATTAATTAAGCGCAAAATTAACCACTTCCTCTTCTTTTGAAATCGGTTAAAATATCCAGTAGCTTCTTAGCCTATTCGTTACTAACAAAAAATACACAAAAAATCTTACCTCTTAAGGCTGCTTATGCTGCCAAACGCAACGCACCAGAAATACCCGTCGTTTACAACTAATATTATTGGTTGTAACGAATGTGTTTTGTTTTTCTCAAAAGTGCTGAGATGGAATTGTAGGTGAAACTTTTACCGATATTTTGGGATGATTTCGAGGCGAAAATTCTTTGTGTTTTCAAAGTTAGACTAGTTTTAATTCTTAATTTTAGGATAGCTTCAAAACTATAGGAAATGTTTGGCTCAAAATCACACCAAAATGTCGGTAAAAATCTCACCTACAATTCCATCTCAGCACTTTTGAAAAAAACAAAACACACTCGTAACAATCAACAATTTACACCAACGAAGGCGACCGGTGCCAGTAGTAACTATTTAGTAGGCTGTGTACCAAGGTCGTTGGCGTATGGACCCCCCTTAATATAAGTGTAGACAAGTTAAAATTATTCCGTAATACCTTTTTCAACAACTAAACAAGAAAAGCGTCGAGGTTCAAATGAAAAATACATTTATTAATGTCAAGAAAATTGTTCTGTAAGCACTTTCTTCTGAAATTGTTTTTTGAATGTTACGAATTGTTTCAGAAAAGTATGTTTAGTTTATTTATTTGTAAATGGACGATTAATGTTCAACTTACGACCTCTGTGGCATGATGGGGCAACGGTCACCAGCGACGCAGAAAGTTGCGGGCTCGATTATAACAAATATTTCTGTAGGTAAACAAATAACAAAACAAATGGGTGTGAGGAAAGGGTACCGGGGGCTTTTTCCATACAAACTATTACAAACGTAGTCGACTGTTTTCTCCCGGGATAATGACACTAGAGCAAATATTTTTGGTGCATAAAACTTATAACTGCCATCATCGACCATGCCCTATGTATTTTTTGTTATTTATTAGAAAAAAAATTAGGGGCATAGTCATGGCAGTTATAGGTTTTATGGCACAAAAATATATGTGCTAGTGACATTATCCAGGGAGAAAACAGCGTTTGTATGGAGAGAGCGCAGGTAACCTTTCACCTTAAGTAAATTAATCGTTCCGTAGGAACCAGTTCCTTACCCAAAGGATAAAATTGTCCTTAGTGACACTTGCAAGGTTGAGACGAATCGATTAACGTAAGATTCATCAAAATCGGCCCACGCGTTTGGGCTCTAGAGAGCCACATAGGTTCAAACTTACATAGGTACATAGACTAATGAACACATTACCACTCCTTTGCGTTGCGTAGTCGGGTAAAAAAGGAACCTTTTACTAAGTTCCACTGTTTGTCTGTCTATCACCAAACTGTATCTATACGCGTGTATCTATAAAGTTAAATTAATTTTATTGAATATTAGGGTTCCGTATCGAGTTAAAATTTTGACGAGTTTACTGTTATCACTTTGATTAATTTAATTATTTTTGGATAACTGCTTCAACGGTAATTTGTTTAAGTAACCAACTTTATTAGAGACAAAGATTTTGATTATTTATTTTGATTTAAATTCGTTTGACGATTTCTGAAGTTTGCATCTTGCCTCAAACAAATATTTAGTTTTATTTATTTTTGGGCGACCCAATGACAGACCCGTGGTGACGATGGTCATCATGCAAGACTGCCAAACACAGGGTTGCGGGTTCAATTCCCACCTTAGACAAGTATTTATGCTTAGATATTTCTCTGTGGTCTGGTTGTTTTCTACGTATTGTAAGTATATATTTACAAAAGAAAAGTATATATAATAATTAGTCCGTTGTCTAGCACTTATAACACAAGTCTCGTTACTTAGGTTAGGGCTAGATGGCGGTGTGTGGAATGTCCTGCAATATTTATTTATTTATTTCATGAACTGTGATGGCTAAACAGTTGAAATTTTTATAAATTATATTTTCTGTAGCCGCTATAACAACAAATACTAAAAACAAAATACACAGAACCCTAAGTGCGCGAGTCGTTTTGGTTAATTTTGGATAGTCATAGTTGTTTTTTGATGTGAAACATCTTTAGCCGCACGTAAAACCGATTTTTGGCGTGGCGACGCATGCCGCTATATGATGGTATATATATACAGTCTATATGCAGTAGTGTGTACGGTGTACAGTACACCGTAATCGACTGTGCGATTCTATCACAATCTGTTCTTTTCTGCATATTACTTTTACAAAATAATGTCGATGTTTCACATCTGCCAGGGCGTCCCGTGTTTTTTGTTAATGTAAGTAGTGTGTGTTTTTCGTCTGAATAAACTTCGTATCTATGTAATAAATTTATCTTACAAACAGAAAATATTTCCTTTTTATATTATTAGTGTGGATTCACCAATCAAATTCATAAACTAAAGTGAAAAACACCAGCGCCTAAATATAAATTCTTTATAAATTATACCTACAACATACTTTTTATTTAAGGGGTCCCTTCACGATTCTCAACACGTTTTATAAATACAAAATTAGGTTTACTAAACTTGTAGAAAGCTTTAATCTCAAAGAGAACAAACCTACATGAAAAACAACCTACTGTTTATTATTTTTTAGATTTAGCAGAACCTTAATTAAGGTGAAAGGGTACCGGCGCTCTCTCCATACAAACGTAGTCGACTGTTTCCTCCCTGGATAATGACACTATAGCTAATATTGTTGTTGCATAAAACCTATAATTCCCATGACCCTATGTCTTAATTTTTTTTATTATCTATATATCATAGAAATTTAGATTAAAAAACAAAACAAAGTATAGGGCATGGTCATGGCAGTTATGAGTTTAATGCAACAAAATTTTTTGATCTAGTGTCATTATCCAGGGAGAAAACAGTCGACTACGTTTTTATGGAGACAGCCCCCGGTACCCTTTTCTCTTATATTAGACTACCTACTTATACTAATATTTTAAAGCTGAAGCGTTTGTTTGAACGCACTAATCTCAGGGACTACTGATCCAAATTGAAAAATTATTTTTGTTGGATAGTCCATTTGTCGAGGAAGATTATAGGCTATTTTATATTTCGATATTTCCACGGGATCGGGTGTTACGCGGGGGAAACCCCGGAGCGCTGCTAGAAATACAATAATTGAGTAGTTACTGTAGTTAACTTATTTATTTAATACGTAGGGAAACTTATTCAAATTTTTGGTATTTATATTTTTTGCGATACACTTATCTATTCAAATTAGGTTTTTAATTCTCGTACGTTAAAGTGAAGTTTTTGTAAAATCAGAAAGAGTTTGTCAATTATTAGATTAATATAACTTCAGAATGGCTGGACTTAATTGGCTAATTTTGATTTTAAAATATTTGCAGAAGTTCAGGGAAACGATCTGTAAATTTTAATATGAATAGGTAACGAGGAAAACGAAAAATTGTGTTGGTAGGTACCTACCTAATCTTTGCCTAGTACTTATTTTAAATCAGGAAAATATAGCTTCTCGGCCAATTTTACGTTTGAATATCACAATTCGTGAAGGGCCACCTTAACGCGAAATAATAATTCAGTTGAGAGAGTTACTGGGCGGAATTCGATCCCAATAAATTTTGAGGTAGCAAAAACAATTTGTTGTATCGAGATACTGTCAGAATTGCCACGGTTTATAGGATAAGGAGGAGCCGGACTCAGGCTTAATGGGGGGCGTTTGTAATCAATCCGACGAACGGTACCTATATCGAATCAATTTTAAAACAACAACCCACCCATTTTTGTAACCGGACGATGCCCATTTATGATGGGTAGGGGGACGGTCTTATGCTAGCGTGCGCAGGAGTTACCAAACCATAACCCTGGAAGTGTCTCCTGGTGCTAAACGAGCTCCAAAAATAATAAAGGCAGGCAAGGTTTTCAGAGTCCTGTTGAATCACAGGACTTTGAAAATTTCCTAGGACTAACCAGTTGGACAACAAAGTGTCCTCTGGGTGGTGTTAAACGAGCTTCATAAATAATAAAGGCAGGCAAGGAAATTTTCAGGGTCCTTTTGAATCACAGGATTCTGAAAATTTCTTAGGACTAACCAGTTGAACTACTGGTTGAAATGTATACAAAAGACGATTAAAACAAAATCAAAAGATTAAAAAATGATTGCAATACTCTATACAGTAAAAGTACTTTTGTAGTGCACAAATTTCGGTATGTTTTAAACACATTAAAATAAAAAATATTGTTTTTTTTTATTTTGGAGCTAACTCAAAAACTCTCAGAGCTATAACCAGTGTTTCTAACAAAACGACGAAGTCCATGGACACAATACTAGCGCCAGCGAGTTTAAAAGCGCGCTCTAAATGAAGGTAGGTATAGGTACCTACGTGTCACTGTGTGTATCAATACTGAGATACCCAATAATTTAGAAATTGTAGGAAGTTTTTCACATTAAGCTTTGGTTTTTTTTCTTCTTTTTTTTGCGTAAATGTACCTACTCCACTGCCGACATAATAATATATTCAGCAGAAAAAAAATGTGCACTACAAAAATACTTTTCCTGTATAACCCAATCAAAGCAACTAGTCTGTCACCAGGCTGTATCTCACGAACCACGATAGCTAGAGAGTTGAAATTTTCACAGATGATGTACCTTCTTCTGTTGCCGCTTTAAGAACAAAACAGAAAAAAGTAAATAATAAATATATTTTAATTATGTTTTTAAGAATTTAAGGTTATTTTCATGTTTACTATTTATAGGCAATATTTTTTTTTAAATTATACTCCCAAAAGGGCAGGCAAGAGACTTTTAACCTATTTTTATTTTCAAATCATTAATGATTTTTAGAATCTGCAAACCCCCAAGAACCCCTTCTTAATTGTCCTTCTTCGATCACTGTATTTTGAAACTTACGAATTGAACTGAGAAATCGGAAATTGGATAAGAGAATAATCTGTCCACTCAACACCAGTTTTTTAAGGAAAATCGCGGAAAAGAAAAGAATAATTGGTCGCCATTTTATTGACTCGATTTCTCTTGCCGATTTCAATTTTGAAGTTTTGTTTGATGTAGGTAGGTAGGTACTTGAGTATTTGTAAGGATTTACTTTCCGAACAATAAAGTGTAATTATCTAACACTTTTACCTACGTAATTATAATAATACTAGCTGCGCTCAGCGGTTTCACTCGCGTAATTCCCGATCCCGTAAGAATATCAGGGAAAGAAAATTAGCCTTTGTTACTTCCAATTAATAAGTGTATCCTTATATGAAGTTTCATCAAAATCGGTTTAGTAGTTTTGTTACAAAAACATAAAAACTTTCCTCCAATATTAGTGTAGAAGAAGTGTTGATATAATATGTAGATATATGCCTGCGCCTTAGTTATAATTATTCGAAATCTATAATAATTATCGAAACATTAATATTTTTATATACCAAAGTATAGTATGTAAATGCCTGACTATTGATTTTGCTTTATTCTATTGACTTCTGTATTGTTTGACATTTAAGTATTATTACTTGATTCATGTTTTTATTTTATTTTTGACATCTTAGTTTGTAATCATCTTTATTTATCCCTTGACATGACATTTTATTTAATCTATAATTTTGTATTTTAATATGGATCTATGATATTATTATCTGAAATAAATGAATTTTAATTCATTTTTTTTTTAGTATAGAGTTTGGGATACTAACCCGACCAAAGCCACATGTAAAAACAAGTTAATTCAATTACTTTGCCGTAGTAAAAGTAAAAGATTGAAACTCCATATATACAGGTTGTAGTGCGGATTAACGCAGCTCAGCGCCCGTGTCCGTTCCGATTAGTGTTCTAACAGCCTGTAGAAAAAATAAAACATTTACTTAAGAGGAGTTAATTCCTTGAAAAGATTTCTTGTTCTGTTGGTTTCTGTTGTCTTATTGTTAAAGTGAAAAGTCTTCATCAAAGTGTCTTTAAAAATGGTCAACTGAACAGAATTTTTAACTCCCTGTAGAAAAACTAAACAATTTACTTATGAGGAGTTAATTTCTTGAAAAGATTTCTTGTTCTGTTGGTTTCTGTTGTCTTATTGTTGAAGTGAAAAGTCTTCATCAAAGTGAATGTCTTTAAAATCGGTCAACTGAACAGAATTTTTAACTCCCTGTAGAAAAACTAAACCATTTACTTAAGAGAAGTTAATTTCTTGAAAAGATTTCTTGTTCTGTTGGTTTCTGTTGTCTTATTGTTGAAGTGAAAAGTCTTCATCAAAGTGAATGTCTTTAAAATCGGTCAACTGAACAGAATTTTTAACTCCCTGTAGAAAAACTAAACCATTTACTTAAGAGAAGTTAATTTCTTGAAAAGATTTCTTGTTCTGTTGCTTTCTGTTGTCTTATTGTTGAAGTGAAAAGTCTTCATCAAAGTGAATGTCTTTAAAATCGGTCAACTGAACAGAATTTTTAACTCCCTGTAGAAAAACTAAACCATTTACTTAAGAGGAGTTAATATCTTGAAAAGATTTCTTGTTCTGTTGCTTTCTGGTATCTTCTTGTTGAAGTGAAAAATCTTCATCAAAGTGATGTCTTTAAAATTGGTCAACTGAATAGGGTTTTTAACACCCTGTAGAAAACTAAACTATTTACTTAAGACCAGTGTGAGACTGTAAATTTTCATACAAAAAGCGATAACGTTTCCCCCCCCCCCCCCCCATAAACGAAGTCCGAATTTGTTAATTTTTGAAAATGTTGAAGAGGAGGAGTTCATTCCTTGAAAAGATTTCTTGTTATGTTGGTTTCTGTTATCTTCTTGTTGAAGTGAAAAGTTTTTAAAATTGGTCAACTGAAGTTTACACTTTCATTCGTCACATAAATAGGTACTCGATAACTAGGTATTAAATTATTAAACAACCATCAACAAAGATAAAACTCGGTTGCAGGTAGATAGGGACAAAACTAGGTAAGACATTCAACGCGTCTCGGTGCATACCGTGCGACAGCTGATTGACACATTAGAAGTGAGGGTAACATTGTATTGCAAGTAATATTATAGACCAGGGCCGAAGCCTTCAAAAATGATAAAAAATGAAAAAAAAAAAAAAAAAAAAAAAAAAAAAAAAAAAAAAAAAAAAAAAAAAGTAAGGATGCTTGTGTTATGGTGGCTAGACATCGAATAGAATATAAGATACCTGTGGATAGCTAAAAGGTTTTTTTACAAACTTTGATAATAATGACAAAATAACAAGAAAATAAACATATTAATTATTTTTCACTTTGACAATAAAGCAAAATGTATCATGTAAAATTAAAAAATCCTGTTTTTACGTAGTTTTCATATTTTTTCTAAATATTTAGTTTTTATTTAGGTAAGTAGCTTTTATCTGTCCTTTCTTCCTTTGTTGTTACTAAGACTCCACTGTCTCTGTCCGTCTGTCTATCACCAGGCTATATCTCATGAACCGTGATATCGATAGTTGAAATTTTCACAGATGATGTAGGTATTTCTGTAGCCGCTTATTAAAAACAGAAAAAAAACCGTTGCACTCCGAGACTGTCGACAGTAAAAAAAATTTTTTTAACTTATTTACTAAGCAACTACAAAATAGCTGCGTCTCCGTTCCGTGATTTTATCTGATCTAAAAATATGCGTACCGCGCTAAAAGAAAGTATCACTTCAAAAATATTTAAGTGGGACTCCTTTACAACAACCGGTTTTTTGTTCCTCATTTCATCTCTAACTTAAAATATAAGAGTAGTATATTCTGTCCAATTAACCCGTAACCATCGGTAGAACCCTTGTTAGTGTCAACGTCGATATGTGGATTACTTGGGGTTGGCTGTTGGACCGGAAACAATGATACATGTAGGTTATGGAGCTTGGAGGTAGGTCTGGCGATAGGTTTCGAGATTTTTGACAGTGGAAAATCTAAGGGATCTAATGACAAGGTCTGAATTTTTTTTTGACAACCCATTTTCAGTATATTTATTGACCTATTTAATTTGATACAAATATTTTTCATCCATTAAACAGCTCGATGAAGGTCGTTCTTAAGGTGAAAGGGTACCTGCGCTCTCTCCATACAAACGTAGTAGACTGTTTCGTCCCTGGATAATGACACTAGCACAAATATTTTTGTGCCATAAAACCTATAACTGACATGACAATGCCTTTATGTTTTGGTTTTTTTCATTTTCTAAATATTATGATTAAAAAAATAAAAATAAAAAACAAATATGGACCATGCCCCTATTGGGCATGGTCATGGCAGTTATAAGTTTTATGGACCAAAAATATTTGCTCTAGTGTCATTATCCAGGGAGAAAACAGTCGACTACGTCTGTAATAGTTTGTATGGACCCTTTCCTCTTAAAGGGATCTGAGATTATGTCGATTCCGTTATACCTAGTGCCTTTTTATTTATATTTTTGCATTTAGAATTTATAGGTAGGTACCTAAACAAGGGACTATAATATTACGATAATAATTCTAATTTAATACTATAAATCCGTAAGTTTGTTTCTTCACAGTCAAATCGGTCGGTCTATTTTAATGAAAATAAGCACAGTAGTAGTTTAAAATATGAATAAAATAATATTTTCAATCAATTTAAGGGATGTCAAAGTAAAAATTCTTTATTCATTTGAAATCATACAATTTGCATGAGATCACTTTGAATCGTATTAAAAACTAAGTTAGGCTGTGTGCCTTCGGAATGCGCCCACCAATGAGAGGAAGGCACAAGAAACTCATGGGTTTTTTTTGTGATCATGCTCACAAAGGTCAATATTCCAAATACTTTTGAATGGTATATTTGAAATAGATAAGATCACGTTCATGGGTTTTTACATATTAGGTATAGATGACTTCTATCATATTATCATCACTACATAGTATAAAACAAAGTCGCTTTTTCTGTCCTTATTTCCCTTTGACTGCTTAAATCTTTAAAACTCGGATTTTGATGGGATTTCTTTTAATAGATAGAGTAATTAAAGAGGAAGGTTTATATGTATAATACATGCATAATATAGCCGTGCGAAGCCGGGGCGGGTCGCTAGTTGTATTATATGAAAAAAGAATGGATCAGTAATAAAACGTATGCGGAAAAGCAACAACAACATCCTAAGTTATCTGGCTGGTAGGATGGACTCTGACATTCTGTGTCTTTATACTGCTCTTCATGTTTGTAAACCTAAGAGGGGTCCTCGGTTTTATACATGACTCTGACTTGTTTTGAATTTATGTACAAAACTTGCATCAGCTTGCATGTAGAATGATTTAGATTAAGTTTCAAATTAAAATATTATTTTTTTAAGTGACATGAATACTGGTAATTTTTTGTAAGTTTAATATGGGTTTTCTAGCCTGATTTTTTTTTTTTTTTTACGATTAAGACAAGTATAATCCGGATCGAAAACTCCAAGGAAAAACATCATTTATAAGTATTCTTCTTTCTTGGGAAATCTAGTCCGAGAAAATTGAATTTCAAATACGAATGAAGGTAAAGTGCATCGATGCCACATTGTGTACTTCCGGGTATATCTACATACAACTCCGAAGATGGTACCCTATTAAGTAGCTGCGTCACAATGGGATTAGAATCGGAATAAAAAGTATTCATTCTTTATAATTTACTAGCGACCCGCCCCGGCTTCGCACGGCTGTATTATGCATGTATTATATCTAAAAACCTTCCTCTTTAATCACTTTATATATTAAAAAAAACCGCAACAAAATCCGTTGCGTAGTTTTAATTTAAGCATACATAGGGATATAGTGACATAGGGACGGCGAAAAGTGACTTTATCTCTACATATAATAAATTCGAAGTTTTGGAAGTAAGCGTTCTACGTCCATAATGATCTTAGCACTATAGAATTCGCTAACCTTATATAGCTCCGGTAGAAAAAAATCTTGCATGCGCGATTCAGGTTTTCTTAAATTTAGAAAATCACAAATTAGTTGATTATTCTTTTTGTTCTGCTTAAAAATTTTGTACACTTATGTATTTTAAGAATACATAGCAATATACACATTTTTTAACTAGAAAATAAAGTAATTAATTTAATAAGATATTTTTTTTAATTTCAAGTAACTAGCGCCATCTCTTCGTTTTCGCGAAACTACCATTCATCTCAGAAAATGTTGATTTTATTTGTTTACCTTTGTTTGTGCAGTCTAATTTCGGGAACTAGGAAACAGATTTTAACATAATCTTCACGAATGTGTTCAGAAAATATCAGAAGAGGTTTAGGTATTTCAAGTAGATTTATGTTTCTAATTAAAATTTGATATTTCTTGGCGTAAAAAATAAACCTTATTATTTTTGCATGAAAACGTACAGAACGTAGGGATGATGTCAAAATTGTCAGTTTGACATACGGAAAGAAGCATCTAGCGCCATCTCTTTTTTATTTATAATTTTATTATGGCTTCGCATTATTACTATCGTGCATATAGCCAGTGTCGCGGTCAAAGAAAATTAAATCCAATGCAGGAGCGTTTTTTGAATTTGGAACATTACAACTCTCCAGCAATTTTGTATGAACATGTGTATGAAGCGGCGTGCTGGGGTTATTAAAAACTTAAATACTCTTAGATTGGATCTCTTTTATCAAAGTACTAGCGACCCGCCCCGGCTTTGCACGGCTATATTATGCATGTATTATCTTCTTATCTATATCTATACATATAAAATCCTTTGTCCTGACTGACTGACGGATCATCGCACAGCCTAAACCGCTGATCGTAGAGACTTGAAACTTGGAGGGTGTGTTCTTTGTATGACGTAGGCATCCGATAAGAAAGAATTTTCCGAAATTCTACCCCTAAAGGGGTGAAAAAGGGGGGCAAAGTTTGTATTGGACAACGTGATTCCTTAGTCCAATCTATTTCAAATTTTGCAAAAACATTCTTTAACAGAATTAATGGAACACGTGTTTCGTATTTTATTGAAATTCATCCCCTAACGGGGTTGAAAAGGGGAAGAAAGTTATTTTGGGAGTGATTTGCTTCGAAGTTGATATCAATACTCTTTAGTGCTTTTGATTAGATTGGTAACATACTCATTAATCTATGATTGGTAAGACGTCACTTCAAGCTGACAGCGTTAACGTAAAACGTAAGAGGTTGAAAACTTCGAACATTGAACTGAAAAAAGGTGTCTTGCCATTTAGTACTGGGAACTTGACATAGTATTTTTTTTTTGCGCGATACGTTTGCTAATACCTGTCGATAGAGGACATTACGGCAAATGAAATATGCCTTCACACCAAATCTCATAGGTGTCTCGGAAATGGGGTATTTGACCAAACGTTATGACTAAGATTTTATCAAAAGTGCGCTGTGCACAAATAATGCTTTCTAACCAAACTTCTAAACCATCTCGGAGACGGGATATTTGTTAAAACATAGAACTGTTATAGGATAGCCACTGAATCACTTAGAACTCTATATTTTTATTAGGATACGCCAAAATTACTCTCTGCGCAACTGTTCAGCCCTACCTAATAATAAAATTTTGAACAATTTGCCAAAAGTCACAGTTCCCAAAGTTAGTAGATACTAATTATTAAGTAATTTAAAAGAAATATCTTTTGTTATGAATACGAAAATACCTAAACAAATGAATAGGACTTTTACACCTTTTTCATTTTTAAAATGGACAGGAAAGTGATCTTATAAGGGTTCCTTTTTTACCTTTTAAGGTACGGAACCCTAAAAACACAAAAGATGACTATGATAGATAGGTAATTACTAATTAGCACGATATGATTAAAGATTTACTCATGTGGTAATCGTAGAGTTTTGTGCATTATTGGCTCTGTGTTAGAAAGACAGAAATAGAAGAATTCATTTTTTTGGTTTAGAACTTTAGGTACTTAGACGTATACCCATTTTGGATCCCATCCCAAGAGAATTGGGTGCACCCGAGGTTTTCGTGTTCCAAGTTAAAATACATCTCATTCAAAATCTATCTTCTCTATACATATAAAATTCTTTGTCCTGACTGACTGACGGATCAACGCACAGCCTAAATCGTAGAAAACTGAAACTTGTAGGGTGTGTTCTTCGTATGACGTAGGCATCCGATAAGAAAGGATTTTACGAAATTAATTACCTACCGGGTTTAAAAAAGAGTAGAAAGTTATTTTAGGCGATTTACTTCGACTCGAACTCCTTAGTGCTTTTGATTAAATTAAGTAAGTACATTTTATTTTGACACACATGTTTCAAACTCAATCTAATTTGAAATCAACAAAAAATAATCCTATTTTAACTATTTTCGACTCCTGCGCGGACGAAGTCGCGGGCAAAAGCTAGTTATAAAATAAAGTCACTTTTAATAGGTTATTAAAGGTTTAAATATCATATATCATAATATGTATATAAATACATATTATGATATATGATATTTAAACCTTCCTCTTGAATCACTCTATCTATTAAAAAAACGGCATCAAAATCCGTTGCGTAGTTTTAAAGATCTAAGCATACAAAGGCACATAGGGATATAGGGACGGCGAAAATAAGTGACTTTATTTTATACTAAGTAGTGAAGTGACTATGTAGTGATACAATAATTATTAATTTATATAATAATTTCCTTCTTCAAAATTCCATCTTTCTCTATACTAAATAATATTTTAATACCTATATTTTAATTCCTGCTGGATTATGATTTGTGGTTTTGCTTGCTTGTTTTGTATCTAAATATATGTACTATTTTCTACTCGTGAGAACATAATTAATTTTCTGTTTCTTGTTTCGTTTCTTATTATTTCTGTAAAGCTGTTGGTTTTCCAAATAAATAAAATAAAATAATTAATAAATCGAATGTTATTTCACAACTGCAACTCTATTTTGCTGATTTTTTAACCATTTTAAATCATTGATGTTGCTACTAAATTCAAATACTTGGGCTTCCTATTGTTTTATGTAGAAAAAAAATTGGAATTTTAAAACTCAATGATTTGAAGAACCGGTAATTTTATCAGTAGTGAGTCGAAACGTAATTAAAAACTTTATTAACAATTTGAAGGCTTCAGTTGTTTTTGTTAAACGTAATGATTAAATTATTCTTGGTCAATAGGTCCATTTCGATTTCTAATAATAGTACTGTGGTAAAAATCCTTAGAAATAGAAGGCACTTATTAATTCCATGTAGAACTCACACAAATCGTATTCATAGTAATTATTTTCCGGGTCTTAATAATAATTGCCTTTTTTCCCCTCCTATTTTTTGTTTTTTTGTTTGATTGATTGATTGATCCATGATTATTGTAACATAAACGAAACGTCTAGGTAGGAGATTTGACGACTCAGTTGGCACAATGGTCACCTTGCCGGATTGACAAACACAGGGTTGCGGGTTCGATTCCCGCCTCAGACATGTATTTATGCTTAGATATTTGTCTGTGGTCTGGTTGTATCTATGTATTATAAGTATATATTTACAAAAGAAAAGTATATAGGTAGTATATCCATTGTCTAGCATCCATAACACAAGTCTAGTTACTTGGCTTGGGGATAGATGGCGATGTATTAAATGTCCTGCAATAATTACTTATTTATTTAATTATTTTTCCTGGTCTTAATCGCCTTGTTTTCCTTTGCTTTTTAGTATTTTTTTTTGTTTTTTGACTATATTTTAACACAAGTATAGGTTTAAAAGATGAAAATCGATTAATACCCGGGAAAATAATAGGTAACTATTAGTAAGTATTACGATATCTGTCTATGTAAAAAAAAACTGGTTGCCTGTAAAGTCGGTATACGGGCGAAAGTTTTACGTGACAACAACTGTGCTCGAGTGGAAGGGACGCGTGCCTTTCACTTTTTATGTCTGTCTCTCTCGCTCTTAGGCGGGCTAACCATGCCCGCGTGCCTCTCACTCGCTCTCATTGTGAGCGCATAACGTCAGCGGAGCGTAACGCAGTTTCTTGAAGTGTCACCCGGCAAACCAATTTATAAAACGTTGTCACGTCAAAAAATACTTTCAATGTAGGTAGGTAAAATTAAACCAACCAATTTAACTTTTTTATTACATTACCCGACATGCTACCGCAACTTCTCTATGTAATATAAAAAAATAAAATTTCGTTATCCGCTACCGGAAAATTCATCATAATCGAATTCCTCTTAGGTATAGGTATCTATCTACCTTCCATCAAATATTTTTTCCATAAAACGGGTTTCGGTTAAAGCGCGAAAAACTGGCGGAATTTTTGACATGAAATCTTCTTTATTATAATAATCATAGAGATTAAAATATTAATATTACATTTGAGAGTCGAGTACGTTTTCTATGACGATATTTAGATTCCCTCAGTTTTTTTAAACTATTAAAGTTATTTAAAATATGATAATAACTAGGGATGTTTATTGCTTTAAATAACCATGGTTTATAAAGTTCCGTACTCCAAAAGTTAAAAAAGGAAACCCTATAGATTTACTCTCTTGTCAGTCTGTCCGTCTATCTATCAGATCTAGCAAGTTAAAATTTGTACCAGATACTGGTGTTCCGTGTTCCTAGTTATATCACTACATAGTATAAAACAAAGTCGCTTTTTCTGTCCCTATTTCCCTTTGACTGCTTAAATCTTTAAAACTACACAACGGATTTTGATGCGGTTTTTTTAAATAGATAGAGTGATTCAAGAGGAAGGTTTATATGTATAATACATGCATAATATAGCCGTGCGAAGCCGGAGCGGGTCGCTAGTAGTGTATAAAAATCAAGATCCTGCCTGAGTCAAGACGATAAAATTATATCGGCAATTTTTTTGTTTTTTTTTTTTTTCTATTTATCTTCTCTAGGTTTAATGATCACATTATGAGAACCTTCTCATGTTCTCTCTATTGTAGTATAGATAGTTTATCTCTATTTAATAATATTATGTAAATGTTATATTTTTTAAGGAAATTTTCGTTTGAACAAGTCCAGTAAATTGAGTGAAGTAAACTTTGAATCAATTTAAAGTAAAAAGATGTAATACTTCTAGAAGTTATACGTTCGTCCGTCCGTCTATCTGATATTTATTTTACGGGCAGCTTCAACCTGTTACTTTAGTGTTACAGTGATGCTCGCTCATCTTAGTATTTCACTCTTGCAGCTTCAACCACGCATTGTGGGTTACGCAGCTGCAACATGTGACTTCCGTGTCACAGATGCGCGCGCAGCTTAAAATTTCACTCTCATCATTTTTCATAACGCGCTTAAAAAACTATAACTCAAAACAGCTATGCCGACCCACGACGACCCAGTTGGCACAATGGTCACCATACCGGACTGCCAAACACAGGGTCGCGGGTTCGATTTCCGCCTCAGACAAGTATTTATGCTTAGATATTTGTCTGTGGTCTGGTTGTTTCTATGTATTATAAGTATATATTTACAATAGAAAAGTATATAAGTAAGTAGTATATCCGTTGTCTAGCACCCATAACACAAGTTTAGTTACTTAGCTTGGGGCTAGATGGCGATGTGTGGAATGTACTGCAATATTTATGCCCCGGAACGAGAATTCTATCAAAAAGTCTTTGGCATGTCTTCCTCTTAAGTTGTCATTAAACTAGTTTATGTCTAGGGATATAACTCAATAAATTAAATGGTAAATACCTACCTAGAGGTACAAATAAAATTGAATTGTCGCTATCGAATGTAAAATAAATTGAGTTTATACTTGAATCATTTCTTATCGCGTCTTTAACTTGAAACCAATTTAAAGTTTGTTTACTTAAAGGAGTTAAAGATGGTTGAAATGTCGATGGAAATTGTTGCCTATTTTATGTATTATATCTACTAATAAATATGTATGATAGTCTGTTTGTTTGTCGGAATTTCACAGGTATCTGAGTTTCACGACATAGGATTTTTTTTAGCGTGGAAGTTAGGGATACTCGTAACTTATAGTCTTCCTTCAGATATTGCGAAGCTTGCTACTATTATCTTATTTGTCCTGTATCACGGGGCTATGGAGCCCCGGACCTTTGGAAGGCGTGCGTGGGGCCGAAGCCAACACGTAGAGGCTCTTTACAATAACAACGTTTAATAGCAAACAATGGGGTGGATTCTACACCGGCGATTAACCCTGTCTACACTATAAAGCGCAACCAAGGACAATCTCCGGTTTGGATAAAACTATTAACAATCTACAGGACAAAACTACTTGAGCTATTGTGATGGTATGGTAGTGGACTAGATACTGGGGAACTATGGATACTATGGCACCTGCCGTAACAATGTCCAATAAACACGTAAAAATGGCAGGCGGAAACTCGCCAACTCTCAGACTGGGCCACTCTAATTAGCCGAGTAAATTACAGCAAGGGGGCAACAGGAACGTGGCTTGAAGGATGGAGAGTCCTTACTGGATTTTAAGTCATCGCTGGTAGTCCGAGCGAGCGGGCCAACTCATCACTGACGTTCGGCATCCATCCTTCGAGTATTTCTACTCATGTGACTCCACTCTGGACGGCCGGTGAAGGCAAGCCAGAGGCGGGGGACCGCTTCCTCGTCAATATTCACTCCGACCAGCCTTATCTTATTTTATTATTATACATATTTATATACTTATTTTTGTATTTAAAGACATAGCCATAAGATTGATAGGCGTAATTGTTTTTAAATGGTATTTTTAAATAGCAGTATGTCATAACCTCATTGAATTAAACAAATTAAGAAAGTTTATCAAAATAATTAAATAAATTAAATACCGTTTTAGGTAAACGTTATTTTATTTATCTAATTTATTTTCCTGAAGTACTTAGCTTAATAATGTGAAATTGGCACATGGGTTTACCTAAGGTTAGTCAAATGGGGTCATGACATTCTGCTTCATAGGTAGGCAAGCTATTAAAAAAAAACGCCTATCAAGCTTAATGTCCTTTCATGTGGACTAAAGAAATATTTTGCCTACCGTTACCGAATCAGAGGCATCTTATTTGACGATCAAAGCCACGGGTAAAAGCTAGCTAACCTAAATGTAGGTAACTGATGAAATCGTTCAGCGTCAGTTTGAAAAGGAAATGGGATGGAAGGACAAACTTTTTAGACGTTCTCAAAGGGTATTTAGTAGCAGAGTACCGTGGTTTTACTTGAGTAAGTTCCGAACCCTAAGAAATATCCGGATAAAAAGTAGCTTAGTAGTTAGTACTTCTTGTCCATACAAAGGTTGCCTGGAAGAGATCGCTTTGAGCGATAAGGCCGCCCTTTGTAACACTTAGACTTAAGCTTTGTTTTCTGTTTTAATTAATGTAATTTAAAAATAGATTGATAAATAGAAAAACACTTTATTTCAATACCTAACACACAAAACATTAAAAAAAATATTAAAAATGACAAGAAAGCCTATTAAATTGTACAAACAGGCGATCTTATCGCTTAAAGCGATCACAAAATGACGATAAAAATGGTGTTTACAATAAAAAAATATCTATCTATCTTACGAGATCTTTCTGCATGGCATTTGTTGTTTGTATTAAAGTTCTGTATATAATAATTATTGCCTAAGGTTTGAAAGATGACTGAAAAAAATAGTCGTCCGACATTTGTCGTCCAACAAATTGTCGTCCGACATTTGTCGTCCGTCAATAGTCGTCCGACAAATAGTCGTCCGACATTTGTCGTCCGTCAATAGTCGTCCGACATTTGTCGTCCGTCAATAGTCGTCCGACAAATAGTCGTCCGACATTTGTCGTCCGTCAATAGTCGTCCGACATTTGTCGTCCGTCAATAGTCGTCCGACATTTGTCGTCCGACATTTGTCGTCCGTCAATAGTCGTCCGTTAAAAAATACCATATGTACGTCTTAATACACTCACAGCCAAATTAAAAACAGTAGGCCCAGGCATACATTTTCGCCGCGCCGTAGAGAGGGGATAGCTGTCTACTCTCCATCCGTCTTACGCTTTTTCGATCAGGTCACGTGTCCTGACGCGAGTTTAAGATTTTATACCCATTACAGAAAAAGTGCTCAACGCCGCTAAAGAAGTTTTCACTTCAAAAACATTAGATAAAAGCGGCTACTACGCCAGTCCTCATGCTCATTATTCTACCCCTTTAACCTTCAACTGCTAAGTTTAGATATTGAAAAGCTACCAGATTGTCAGAAAGATGCGGGTATTTCGAATTATCTAAATATTTATACCGGCCAAGTGCTTCGTTCCGTACCATGTTGTATGGAAGCCCCACTTATTTTGTTTTCTGTTTTTATCATCATCATAATTACATATTATTATAATATTTCATAGATTCATATATATTTTTGTTGCACTTGTGTATAATACTGTTACTGTAATTGGTTTCATACCGTTTTAATTAATTAAATAAATCTGTGAAATTTTCAAGTATCTATCAAGGTTCATGTAATACAGCCTGATGACAGACAAACGGATAGACGGACGGACAGTTTTTACCCTTCAGGTACGGAACCCT
Organism: Idaea aversata; assembly: GCA_907269075.1. NCBI lineage: Eukaryota > Metazoa > Arthropoda > Insecta > Lepidoptera > Geometridae > Idaea > Idaea aversata. The sequence goes on from OU026106.1 coordinate 10,378,014, forward strand.
AAAAATATAGGAACAATAGATTGAGGAGACTACTATGCGAGTCCCCATACTCATATGTTAGTACCAAATTTCAATTGGAAAGCGACCAGGGGCTTTATTCTGCTATTTGGCCAACCATTGTCATTATATCGAGACTCTATTGATATTACATCGAGATTGTGACTTTATTTGCTACTAGCTGCGCCCCGCGGTTTCACCCGCGTAAGTCCCGATCCCGTGGGAATATAAAAGAAAAAAAGTAGCCTATGTGTTAATCCAAGTCTCCAGCAATCTAGATACAGAGTTTCATCGCAATCAGTGCAGTAGTTTTTGCGTGAAGGAGTAACAAACATACATACACACACACACAAACTTTCGCTTTTATAATTATTAGTAGGATTCTGCTAAAGTTTTAATAACATCGCAATATAATCACTAAGGAGTCTCAATGGTATGGTAATATTTAGCTTGCAGGTGTTGCCTAGCAATATGGTATATGTTGCTAAGCAATATACCGTTTTGACAACTATCGAGATTCCATTAAGCCACGATTGTAGAGCAGAATACAAAAGTGAGTCAGTGGTGCGTCAGTGGTGTTTCGATAGAATAGTCAACATTAGGAGAATACGAATTTGACATGTAATGTCATATTTTTGACATTAAATTTCTATTACGATTATATCGACACACTATTGAAATACAATTGTGTTAGCAGACTTAGGCCCCTGATGTAGGGACACAGGTATTACGGAGTATCCAAATATTTACGTCGAAAATCCCTAGGGAAAGACATTTCAATTTGTCGTTAAGACAGATTATTAAACAATCTCTGTTCAAGATGGGATTTACCTCTTATTTTCCAATTTTACCTGGATATTCTCAATATCAGTACGGCTTATCTATTCGACGAAGAATTTGACAAAGTTTTGAGTGGGTAATATTCGTGGATTTTGTTCTTTAATATAAAGAATCTATTGTTTTTTTTGAGTACGATCGAGTTCCTATTTTTCATCCGTATGAAATCTTCTGAATGGGGGAAAAATGAAAATTTTCGTAGCATCTTCACCCAAATCTATTAATTTAAAATTTAAAGTCTTGATTATATCAAATAACAGCGCAAACCAATTGATGAATTTTGCTTTAAAGCATAATAAGAAGTAGGTATCCGCTAAGAAAAGATTTTGAAATTTCAACTATTAGACGAAAGGAGGCGTTTTTAAAATAATAATATGTTACTTTTGGGCCGGTGACGTCACGGAGCTGGCCGGATTCGGTTATAGTTTGCCAATTTTTCAAGTGACCACTGGTAAATGTATAGCATGGGTCATGAGTGAATGATCAGTTTGCTACAATAATACTATCAACAAGTATTGGACTTACGACCTTCTTCTATTAGACGTTCCACACAAACTTAAATACTTGAATTAAAAGTACTCAGTGTGATTATTATTTTCATCATGTTAGCTATGTGTTTAGTTGTGTGAGTGGTATAAGGGGCCACCCGCTACACTAACCGAACGTGGGTTCGATCCACAGGTTACGTTGTTATAATGTTCTGTTATATTGTGTTGTTAAACAGTGCTGAACAGGATTGTAAACGTTGCGGTGGGCAGAGACTTTTGACCGTGGATTGTACAGTAGGAGTCAGAATTGCAGACCCACTGTAGAGCTCTAAAACTGCTGATTGTTAGAATGTTTTCGATTCAAGCAAGATTCTAAGGTCTTGCTCGAGCACGAATTTCAATAAAAACATTCCAATAATAGTAATTTTAGATCTCTACGGTGGGTCTGCAATTCTGGCTCCGATCATACCTCAACTTAGACACCCTAGCTCGGGTATAGGTAAGTACCTAAGTAAGTACTTAGAAATACCAGTTTCAAATTAAACGCTACTAAATACCTATACCCTAGTTTAACACAATATCTTAGGACTCTGATTCTAAGTGGTATCTTCAGCAACGATGCTTAAGGGCCTACTTGTATACGGGCTGTTTTCCGCAATTAGACCAATTTTAATTGAGTCCTTTTTGCTTGAGGATGGAGTAGGCTTGCCCAGCACCTACTACCCTCTCGGTTTAGTTGACCACGTCCAATGGAGAGAACTTGTCAATACTTCTGGAGCCAACTAAGCCGCGGGTTTCATGACGATGTTTTCCTTCACCGTAAGAGCAATGTCAATTAGCGCACATAATTTTTGGCGTGAGGATGGAGTAGGCTTGCCTAGCACCTACTACCCTCTCAGCTTAGTCGACCATGTCCAGAGGAGAGAACTTGTCAATACTTCTGAAGCCAACTAAGCTGCAGGTTTCATCATGATGTTTTCTTTCACCGTAAGAGCAATGTCAATTAGCGCACATAATTTTTTGGCGTGAGGATGGAGTAGGCTTGCCCAGCACCTACTACCCTCTCAGCTTAGTCGACCATGTCCAGAGAAGAGAACTTGTCAATACTTCTGAAGCCAACTAAGCTGTGGGTTTCATCATGATGTTTTCCTTCACCGTAAGAGCAATGTCAATAAAATTAGCGCAAATAATTTTTTTATAAGAAAAAATCATCGGTGCACAGCGGCTGGGATTTGAACCCACGATATGCATAAGGGCCTATCCGATCTTTGTATGTAGGTATAAGTAGACTGCACCACTCGAGTTCCAATACTCCATTTTACCATTGAAGTGTCATTAAAGGTCCTTATAAAGATTAATTAAAAGTAAAGCTCCGAGTATTTTTCTCAAAGAACATGCCCTTGGTACTTCACATCCAATCTCTTTGGACCCTAATTATAAGAATTTATGGGATATTCCTTTTTTTAAACTTCGATTTTCGAGAGTGAAATTTTAATGTTTTTGGCGGGTTGACGACGTGTTTAGAGTCATCGCCCAATGTACAGAATTAAAAAACAAATACATATTTTAAATAAAGTATGTAAAAATAACATTGAAAATATAAACATACACTTAAATAGATAACAAACAGGTAAAGACTAGTAAACTAAAAAAAAATTGACAAACATCGCAAAAACAATAAAATTAACCATTATGAACTAAGGAGTACCAAACTCGTAGAGGTTCTTAAATAAAATAGAAAACTATGGAAAACTAATAAGGTAAATATAATTATGAATTTTACAACGTACCTAAATAAATATCTGCTTATATTATTTAAATATTTTAGTAGAGTCAGCAGAAAAATAATCTGACACAATTATTCAAGACTAGCTGCGCTTCGCGGTTTCACCCGCGTAACTCCCGATCCCGTGGGAATATCGGGATGAAAAGTAGTCTAGGTATAGCCTTCCTCAATAAATGGACTATCCAACACAAAAAGAATTTTTTAATTCGAACCAGCAGTTCCTGAGATTAGCGCGTTCAAACAAACAAACAAACTCTTCAGCTTTATAATAATATTATAGTATAGATTTCAAAACAAATGCACCACTGCCGTTGTTATATTTAACGACGGATTCGTTAAATGGTGCTGCAAATATAAATAAATATTTCAAGAAAATACACCAGCGTCATCTAGCCCCAAGCTAAGCAACTAGGCTTGTGTTTTGGTGACCTGACAACGGATATAATACTTTTATACCTTTTCTTTTACAAATACATACTTATTATACATAATATACCCCGATAAGAAGCAAATACCTGAACATAAATATTTGACTAAGGTGGGAATTGAACCCACAACCTGACGACGACCCAGTTGGTAGAATTATTTAAGTATAGTTTTGACGACCCAGTTGGCAAAATGGCCACCATGCCGAACTACCAAACACAGGGTTGCAGGTTCGATTCCCGCCTCAGATAAGTATTTGTGCTTAAATATTTGTCTGTGGTCTGGTTGTTTCTATGTATTATCACTACATAGAATAAAACAAAGTCACTTTTTCTGTCCCTATTTCCCTTTGACTGCTTAAATCTTTAAAACTACGCAACGGATTTTGATGGGTTTTTTTTAATAGATAGAGTGATTCAAGAGGAAGGTTTATATGTATAATACATGCATAATATAGCCGTGCGAAGCCGGGGCGGGTCGCTAGTAAGTATATATTTACAAAACAAAAGTATTTAAGTAATATATCCGTTGTCTAGCACCTATAACACAAGTCTACTTACTTAGCTTGGGGCTAGATGGCAATTTGTGGAATATCTTGCAATATTTATTTATTTATAGTAAACACCATTTTCTTCCACTACCATTCCCATTCACCATTACCACTATCTACCGCCTTTTTCCACCTTCCACCTTTTTCTTTTTCGCTTTCTTAAACAATAACAGTGCACTTTTCACAATATCTAAAATTGTATCAATTAATTTTTCTGCTGACTATACCCACTATTTCCAACAAAGCAAAATATTTCTATCCAATGCCGAACACAAACGAACGAAATGGAAACATCTGTACAAAATTCCTACACAAACGGATTTAAAATGAAACATGCTTGAAACAAGTTACAAAATTAGACGGAACTAATTTCCTCCGACATATTGCTGGTAAAGTTACTGTTAAAATTGTACAGAATGCAATTTCAGGTGCATATTGAAAGCTAAAACCAAAAATATTATTTTTATCACAGTTGCTCATAAAGTGGATCTTATTAAACCGCTTTTAGGCTCATAATGCAACGTATTATACACGCGTGCGATAAAAAAAATTCAACTAGTGGTAAAATAATACGTTATCCCGATAAGTTAAATACGTATCTTACTGCTAATTACATATTAGGTAGATGAAACATTCTTAATTTATCTGGGTTATACTGTTTTGATGGATAAAAAAAGGTACCATCAAAGAGTTTTTAAGCCTTACTGGCCTTGCCTTGCTGCTGCCTTGCTGGCTTCAAAAGGTTGTCTGTTATCGAACGATAATTTTACGTGATAACGACTTTGAAAACAATTAAAAATTGAGTTTTGTTTTTATTTTGTTTTTTCTTTAGGTAGGTACATAAATATTTTTTTTCCTTACCATTATATTGTTTTTAACCGCCGACGCAAAAACAAATGAAAAAAACCCTAAAAAAATATTGTATGACAGACGAGGCTGTATAGGTTAAAAGTCTTTTGCCTAGCTTTTCGGGAGTGTAATTAACAAAAAATAGTAAACATTACCTAAAATTCTTAAAAACTTTTTATTATTTTAATAAGTCTTTATTTATTCGCAACTGTGATAAAAAACGTCGTACGATACAGGTGTGGATTGATCATTCTTTTACCACGCTCGCGTTCCGCTCGCGCGTCATAAACCGCCTCGATGGAATGATCAACTTTCCACACTTGTATCGCAATGTACTAATCTATATTTTGGCTCATGTAATATACTTATTTCCAAAAGTTGTAGAACAAAAGTTAATCAACCGGTTTCTTATCCAAGTACCTGAGTGACCGAGCTTTTCTCGGTTATTTTTCGTTTTTTTACTTTGCCCCCGAAGCCCCTAATACTAAACTAGCTTTCGCCTGCGACTTCGTTCGCGTAGAAATTGGACCAGAGAATCACGTTGTCCCATACAAACTTTGCCCCCATTTTTCACCCTCTTAGGGGTACAATTTCGGAAAAACCTTTCTTGTCGGATGCTTACGTCATACAAAGAACACACCCTCCAAGTTTCAGGTCTCTACGGTCAGCGGTTTAGGCTGTGCGTTGATCCGTCAGTCAGTCAGTCAGGACAAAGCATTTTATATTAATAGAAGATTTCATGAAAATCGTTAGAGCCGTTTCCGAAATCATGATTATAAATTTTAAAAAAATGCTAGTTTAAATATATAGGAAAACCCTGTATAACAAAAGGAAGACGGGTAGAAAAAGTGTTTAGTCCACTGCCGCCTTCTTACCTTCATTCGCGTACCTCGAAGGCCCTCGTTTTTTGACGGTCTTTGAGTCACGAGTCACGAAAAATATGTTGTAATTTGTGTGGATAGTAGTCTGGAAAATAAACTATTTCATTTGATAAGTACTTCGTTGTTTTGAATATAAATAAGTAGCTACTGAATTTCATTAACACTCTGAAAGCATTGAAATTCTTCTTTCATTTTGTATAAAGTTCTACGTCCACTGTATTTTATTACACATCTAATGTAGTCATTTCTGGAAATAGTCCTTTAAAACTAGGATCTTATGTCTTGGCGGCTTTTTTTTCCAAAAAAATAGCTAGTGCCAGTCACGTCTGCCGTATGTCAAATTAATCCTGGGCCAAACTGACAACTGGAACTCTTATAACTACAGACGCCCCCGAGGTAGACCCAAAAGACGACGGTGGGATGACTTAGACTTCTTCATTGAAGAGTGACTCCTTCATTTGACGACCCAGATGGAACAATGGTCACCATGCCGCACTGCCAAACACAGGGTTGCGGGTTCAATTCCCGTCTCAGACAAGTATTTATGCTTAGATATTTGTCTGTGGTCTGGTTGTTTCTTTGTATTATAAGTATATATTTACAAAAGAAAAGTATATAAGTAGTATATCCGTTGTCTAGCACCCATAACACAAGTGTAGTTACTTAGCTTGGGGCTAGATGGCGATGTGTGGAATGTCCTGCAATATTTATTTATAGCAGTCGTCTATAGCACAAGCCTGTGTTAGGCGGAAAGTGGTTGGGATAACCTTTGCCCAGCAGTGGGATATCATGGGCTAGACTCTAGAGATAGCCTAGGTCTGCGTTTGACCACTATCACACCTACCTCATGGTATGTGACGATGAGGTCTAAGATGTAACACGCTTACCTAGAAGTTATACCTGTTAATTCGCGACTTGAAGGCTATTTGATTTGAATATATTTTTGAAGTGAAAACTTCTTACGGCGCGTTGGGCACTTTTGTGGGTGAGCATTTTCAGTCGTTCTCTCGACAGACGACAGATTTTCTCGCGACAGATGAGATTTTACACAGATATACTGTTTTTTAATTTGGCTGTGAGTGTATTAAGACGTACATATGGTATTTTTTAACGGACGACTATTGACGGACGACAAATGTCGGACGACTATTTGTCGGACGACTATTTGTCGGACGACTATTGACGGACAACAAATGTCGGACGACTATTTGTCGGACGACTATTGACGGACGACAAATGTAGGACGACTATTTGTTGGACGACAAATGTCGGACGACTATTTGTCGGACGACTATTTGTCGGACGACAAATATCGGACGACAAATAGTCGTCCGACTATTATTATTTTTTTCATCTAAAACTCTTTTTGCGTATGTTCTCGCGACAGATGAGATTTTACACAGATATACAGTTTTCACTTCTGCCTGCACTCCCGGAGTGCGCTGTTTTTTTTTTTAATTTAAAAAGGGGTTTACATGAAATTGTTTTTCCTCGAAATAGTTTCGAGGTTAGATACATATTATTATACTAGCTGTTGCCCGCGACTTCCCCCCCCGCTTCGGCTTCATTCAGTACGGACGTGTTTTGTTTACGCTTGAGAATTATATATTTTTATAGTGGTTTGATGTGTTGGTAACCATTGAACAACTGATTAAAGCCAGTGTAACTAATTAATCAAACGTTATAGCAGTGACAAAGTGCGATTATATTGATATTAAACTGTAAATCACCAAAAAATATTTCGTCTCACAAAGTGATAATCTTAGTGACTACCCCACAGTTCCAATATAAATTGTTAATTCCATAAGCGCCTTATAAAAGTTTACGAGCAAAATGTCTATTCGTCGTACACCGCCTAAAATATGCGCTTCGGACCCTGAACTATCGAAAAATAAACAACATCTCAAAAGGAAATTGGAAGATGATGACGGCGCGGGCAGCTTGGCAGAATTTATGGAGGATATGAAGAAGCTAATAGCTCACAGTGCAGCACAACAGGAGTCTAGAATCGGTTCATTAGAAAAATCACTTAAATCGATGATTGATTGTCAAACCACCCGACAAGAAACTAAGTTACAATCTGTCCAATCCTCACTTAAAGAAATTAAAGAGCAAAATACTGAATTGCTAAAATCACTGGAGTTTCTTTCTGCCCAGTGCGACGAGCTTCAAACCAAGGTTGGCATTTTGGAAACTGAGCAAAGGGAACACAAAAACTACGTGAAAACTCTAGAGGATAGAATCGAAACCCTGGAAATGAGTGCGCGCTCGGCCAGCATCGAGTTAAGGAACATACCTAAACGTCAGCCAGAGACTAAAGGTGACCTTACGACGTGCGTCAAAGCCCTGGGAAACGTTTTGAATATTAATATTGAAAAACATGATATAAAAAATGTCTTTAGAGTCCACAAAAAAACCACGTCTCTTGATAAAACTACCTCGAAGCCTGTAATAGTTGAGTTTTCGTGTAAATCCATGAAAGATGACATCATAAACGCGGTGAAAAAATATCGCATCGATAAAAAACAATTAAATACAGGAAACCTAAATATTCCGGGACCTACGGTACCGATCTACATCTCAGAAAATTTAACAGCGAGGACCAAACGTCTATTTTTCCTAGCCAGGGACTTCGCACATAAAAATGTATTCCGATATTGTTGGACAAGTCATGGTAATCTGTACTTGCGCAAGTCTGAAGACAGCCCGGCGATTCGAATTAGATGTGAAGATGACCTCAAGAATATAAAAACCATTTCATGACTAGTCTTTGCGAGTCCTTTTCCTAATTGTTTACTATTTGTTTTGTTGAGAAAAATATTTAAGTTGTATAATTATCTTAAACATAGTCCAGTTCCTCAATTTATTCATATTGTTCCCCTTATATTACAACTATTATTATTATTATATTTAACTTATTCATACTTACACATATTATTATCCACATACAATACTTATGAAATTCAATCACACTACACACAAACTAATAATCTTTATTATAAATTAATTTACATTGAATATACCCTAATAGCCTCATCCATTCATCTATCACAAACATCACACCTTAAACATAAGCTCCCAATTAATTTTATTATTTGCCATGGGCCGCACTCAGTTAGAAGACGGGCTGTGGGCAACCGCGCCCGCGCCGGCTTGTACTGGTTGTCTTTTTGGGCAAGGCCGTTGGAATTTGCCGATGACTTTATAATATACCAACTAATCTTGAACGACACTGATTCTGGCGATTTTTTGCATGGTGGCAGCCGGCCTTATATTATTATTATACTTATTTTATATTGCATAGTTTGTTCAAGTTATAAAATTCAATCAACTAAATAACTCCTTTAATGAAATTGACTGTTATAATCCAGCAGAGTCTGTGTCTTGCGATGTTGAGGATAGTAAAAAATACTTGTTAAATAATGGTAAATGTTTTAAAATTATTCACCAAAACATTAGGAGCGTAAATCGAAATTTAACTGGTTTATTGCCAATTTTAACCAGAACCTCAGTATGTTGGGACTGTATTGTGTTGACGGAATGTTGGCTCCCTAAGAGTCCTGTGATTCCCTCTATTGACGGGTATAATCACTATGCGACCACTAACAACCTTACACAGAATGAAGGTGTCATTGTTTACTGTAGGGACGATTTGATGATCCACGTTGAGGAAATTATGATTGCGGAATCTAATTGTTTGTTAATAAAACCGGATATTAATACAACGGTTTTAGCTTTTTACCGCCCTGACGGATACAAAAACCCAACAAATTTTATTCGATCGCTAAATGAATTTCTTTCGGCTATTTCATCCAATCAAAATAATAATATAGTAATTATAGGAGACATAAACATTGACATAACTATTAATAATGATAATGACTACTGCTCTGAGTACCTAAACGTTATGGCTTTTCACGGTATTCTTCCTGGTTTTACACTTCCAACTCATAATAAGACGTGCCTTGATCATGTCTTGGTGAAAACGAAACATGCTGCCCGGTGTCTCGTCATCTCGTCAACGGTAACTGACCACAATAGTATAGCATTATATATTGCCCTAAAAACTAAGTCTAAACCTCCGCAGTCAAAAAAACTTCTAGATAAAGTAGGTTTAGACCGCGACATTAATGATATTGACTTTAATCCTATCTACGGTATTAAGGATGTAAACGAGGCTGCTGATTTCTTCGTTAATGTACTTCAGGCAGCCATTATAACTAACACTAGAACTGTACAGTTGTCTAGGCGTAAAAATGTAATTAAGCCTTGGATTACTTCTAGTATTTTGAAATGTCTAAAAAATCGAGATAATTTATATAAAAAATCTAAACGGGATCCTGGTAATGACATAATGCTGTTAACCTACAAACGATACAGAAACTTTTGCTGTAAAATCATAAAAAAAGCTAAAAGAGATTATGAAAAACAATTACTACTTAATGCTGGAAACGACAATAAAAAATTATGGAGTGCCATTAAACAAATTACATATACAAGTAAAATCAAAGGCAGTTGCACTGAACTTATATCTAAGGATCCACAAAATGACGTTAATAATGTAAATAATTTCTTTGCTACCATAGGAAAATCACTTGCTGAAAAAGTTGTTCCCACAAACGATTATATTCAAATCTCTGATAAATCCAATTCATGCTCGTTTGTTCTATTTCCAACTGACCACACGGAGGTCAAATCTTTAATAAATAACCTCAAAGTGGACTGCGCTGTGGGTCTGGACTTGATATCGGCTGACATTCTGAAATCTTTCAAAGCTTTACTGGTTCCGCCAATAACATATGTTTGCAATCTTGCCTTCGAGACTGGTATTTTTCCGATGGTTTTTAAAAGATCTAGGGTTCAACCAGTGTTTAAGAGTGGTGACAGGCTCAGTGTCAACAACTATAGACCTATTTCAATTTTGCCGACATTATCTAAAATTCTGGAACGGTTACTTAATAGTAGACTGGTGGCTTATCTAGAGAAAAATAAACTACTATCTAACAATCAGTTTGGTTTTAGATGCAACAAATCAACAGCAGATGCTGTACATGAACTCACTGATCATATAATAACTAAACTCGACAGTAAAAAGAAAGTATTAGGCATCTTTCTTGATATGGCTAAAGCGTTTGACACTGTGTCTGTCCCCATACTTGTAAAAAAACTAGAACTGTTGGGCATAAGGGATCTTCAGTTAAAACTTTTTACAGACTACCTAACAAATCGTTCGCAATGTGTCCATATTGATTCCTTCAGTAGTAATGAAGTAACTATGTCCTACGGTGTTCCGCAGGGCAGTATCTTAGGCCCAACACTATTCCTATGCTACATAAATGACTTGTGCAGTTTAAATCTTCCTAATGCAAAAATCGTCACTTTTGCAGATGACACTGCTCTTATTTTTGATGGCAATTCTTGGAAAGAAGTGTTTGATACTGCCCAGACGGGCTTTAACATAGTAAATGCTTGGCTAAGGAATAACATACTGACCCTAAATACGGATAAAACACATTTTATGAGATTTTCTATCAGAGGCACGGTTCCATCTAATACATATGAGTTAAAAACGCATCTTTGTAAAAATCCTACTAATCCTAATTGCAACTGCCCGGGAATTAAGGAAACCGAGTATATTAAATACCTAGGTGTTACGCTTGATAACCATCTTAACTTTCACAAACATACTGCCTTATTAGCGGCAAGAATTCGGAAGCTTATAGTTATATTTAAAAACCTAAGGCATGTGGCTGATGCTGGGCTTATAAAAACTGTCTATTTTTCTCTATGCCAGTCATTGCTAGGGTATTGTATAACTTCATGGGGCGGGATTTATAGGACAGCTTTCATAAAGTTAGAGAGAGCTCAGAGGGCGATACTTAAAGTGAGCAACTTTTTACCCTTCTACTACCCCACCACTGAACTGTACAAAAAATGTAAGGTGCTGACGGTACGACAACTGTTTATCCTAAATACGGTCCTTAGGAAACACTCACAGATTGAGTATGATCCAGATGCAGTGTATAGAAGGCGAAGGTGGGACAGAGTATGCTCAAATCCCTGTTTTAGAACCAAATTCACCCATCAATTTTATTGCTTTCTGGGAGGTCATCTATACAATACAGTTAACAAATTAATTTATATATATGACGATAGTAAAGCTTCCTGTAAAAATAAAATGAAGAACTGGTTGGTTTCTCTCGATTATGACGATACTGAGAGGCTTATGGAATAGAGCCGCCCTGCGCCAATCTACAGACACTTCTCACCCTACCCCACTCTACACTTTTACACATACTCATGGACAGTTCCATCGGCTTGGCCGAGGCCTTCACACACAAACACACTCGCTCACACACACACTCACACACATACACAAACATTCACCCACAATACTATGAGGTGTGGAGTCCCTCCCTGCCCAACTCGTATGAGGCTGGAGCCTGAGGGAGGGCCCTCAAATACAATTTTACACACTTGTAGACGGATAAAAATATATAAATATAATTAACTTTTCGCATGTATAGTAATATGTACTTATCTATAATATCTTTATTAATTATTTTTTATTATTTATATAAAATATTATTTTTTACTATTATTTATCTTATTATTTTTGTTTAATATTATTTTGTATACCTAACCTACTATGAATCCTACCATTTTTTTTTTGTTTAATTATTATACTTACATCAAATTTAAAATTCAAACTTATTAATATGTCAGTTGGCTTAAATCTACTTAAATTCAAGTCACATTAATTACTACTATTTATAATGTAACTAGAGTTTGGGGGTCCTGGTGATTCTGTGAAACAGGTATCATTTTGATACCTTATTCAGACACCAGCTTCCTCTACATAATTATTATTTTCACAGTGTACTTACCTTTATAAGTGTATTTAAATTAAGAGGAAGAAATAAATATTAATTTATTATTATTATTATTATTACTTCGTTCGCGTGGTGTGGTAATACGCATGTCCTTATATCGTGAAAAAATGTCATTAAAACTAGAGCACGGCATATTTTATTTTCTTTCCCGCCAAAACTCTTGTCATGAGGGGTCCTGACATTTACTATGGAAGCTTAGCATAATGTATTTTTTTGCACTTGCATCGATGGATGGCATTACAGATAAAAAAAAAAATTTTTGTTTTTTTCGCCCAGGAACTTTAATGAGTAGAAGTCTAATTCTAAGACGCTGGTGGTTCTGGCATTTTTTGTTCGATGTAGTGCCCTCTATCAATTGGTATGAGTCACCGCGGCATTTAGAGCAACTAAGTCTGTTGTGTTTAAAGGCATTTTTAAAACTTTTATATCTGTGAAAGTTTTCATAATAATCGTTAGTTATACGATTATGTCGAAGCAGACCTTTACTAAATGTTTCTTTAGATTCTAAAAGGTCCATTTATGGCTCCCAATAGACACATTATTGGTTTAAAAAATAATAATTTACAGATGAATAAAGCTTTTACAATTTCAAAAAGCTTCTTTTGTAAACTTTTTCTTACCATAAAAACTTAGATACCTTTTTAAATAATGTATTTGTGGAAAGAATATCTTCGTGTACAGGGTTATTACTATAATATTTATAAATATAATAGAAAAAAATGATTTATGAAAATTATAGTTTATGTTTAACGACCCGCCCCGGCTTCGCACGGCTATATTATGCATGTATTATACATATAAACCATCCTCTTGAATCACTCTATCTATTAAAAAAACCGCATCAATCCGTTGCGCAGTTTTAAAGATTTAAGCATACAAAGGGAAATAGAGACAGAAAAAGCGACTTTATTTTATACTATGTAGTGATGTTTAACTACAAATATCAGCTGATACTTACACGAAGAGGTCATTATATTTAAGATACTATATTTTATGTAGTTTATTCTAAAACATAAATCTAAACTCATAGCTATTTTTTAACACTTAAATTTTTTTCGAATTTCCCAAAGACTTGCCTAAAACAAAAGTTAATTATTAAAGTACACAGAAGTTGCTTCCAAACACTTTCTTATACGAATACCAATAACCCTGTATACAGATTTTCTTTTATAATACCATAATCGGGAAAGTGTAGAAAATTGGCCCAATAAAAGCTCGTACACGATTACAGCTTTGTAATTTAATTTCTTTAGAAGTTTTCAACAAATAGGTGTTTTGTAGGTATTTTGTTTCTTTACAAGTTTTGGTTTCACACGGTTTGAGCATAAGTGCCGAGTAAATCTTTGCGTCGAGTTTTTATATCTTGTATCTTTCAATTATTTTCTTTCTTATTATTTTGCTTCAAAAATCTGTTAAGGTTACGGGTTCGATTCCCGCCGCAAATAAATATTTATGTACTTACAGATATATTTTTTGTCTGTTGTCCGTTGTCTAGCCACCATAATACAAGCTTATTCATATTTAATCTAAGTTTTTTTTGTCAAGTAGATACCTATATCAAAAAATCATCTTACGCGTTTGATGTTTAGAGAGCCACAAATGCCTTCTCAAGGAGTCGTCAAGGGAGCTGTTTTTGAGAGCATTGAAAAAATATATTTAAAAAATAACTACATAAATATTGCAGGACATTCCACACATCTCCATCTAGCCCCAAGCTAAGTAACTAGACTTGTGTTATGTTTGCTAGACAACGGATATACAACTTATATACTTTTCTTTTGTAAATATATACTTATAATACATAGAAACAACCAGACCACAGACAAATATATAAGCATAAATACAATATGTCTGTGGCGGGAATCGAACCTGCAACCCTGTGTTTGGCAGTCCGGCGTGGTAACCATTGTGCCAACTGGGTCGTCTCATATATTATGCCTTTGGATAAGAGTCATCCGTAAAAACATAAATACTTTCATAATACCATAGGTATTTAGCAGCAACGCGGTTTCACCCGCGTAACTCCCATAGGAATATCGCGATAAAAAGTAGCCTATGTCACTCTCAATGAATCAATGTATCCCTATAAAAAGTTTCATCAAAATCGGTCCAGTTGTTTCGAAGCATATTCAATTCAAACAATCAAATCTTTTCTCTTTAAAAAACACCATTTTTAAATTACATTAGTAAGATAATTAAAAAAACTAATTAAGTTCTTAAATCTAAACAGTCAATTAAACTACACACAAAAATAGAAAATAAACTGACCCCAATCAAACAAACTCCTCCCCAACGTTCCCGATGCAAAGCTGGACAATATGCAGGCAGCGTTACCCCGCTGAACCGCCTAATGCCTTTGCACCAGGAAAAAAAAGTGTGTGCGTGTAACCTTTAAAAAGTGTGCGCGATTGAAGTAAAACTTCTTTTCAAAGCGTAATTTTGAAGGAAACAAAATAAATAATAGATTTTTGCAAAAATATCTAGTATTTTCAAAGGTTTCCGCTACTTATACTTAACTTACCAACTACTTACTTAACTATCTAATTAGAGATAGAAGAATAGCATCGCGGACAGTCACTAACTTCCTAATACTAATGAAGGTATTCGATCGTAATGAAGGTAGAAAAAAAATCTGAGTTACTCCCTATAGTCGCGCCTAAAGAAGTTTTACTTCAAAAATATTAGTATAGATATTATGTAATACATAGGCTGATAAACACATTACCCTCCCTTGAAGCAGTCGAGTAAAATAGAGAAGCTTCTCAATTCATCGCATATGTTTACGTAACAAATAAAAACATCGTTCCCTTGACTTTACACCTTTATTGACCTTTGCCTCTATATATTGTTTGTCAACCAAATTATATTAAAAAATAACAAAAAGGGTTCTCTCACTAAGGGTCGACCCGTGTCAAGTTGATATCATATCTGATATCAGTAGCAAAGCACCAATATAAGGTAGACCCTTTATCTCAGAATATATCTCAAATAAAACCCTAGTTTAAGAGCCTTTAGCCTTAAGGTATAACCGACATTTTATATGGAATATCTGATTTGGTCAGAGACTTTTCCTATAGAAAAATGTCGAATTAATTTTTTTCACGTTTGATACGTTTTTTTCTATTACTACGAGTTTACTGTCCGCCCATCTGTCCGTCTGTTTGTCACCAGGTTGTATCTCATAAACCGTGATAGCTACCTATTTACACAGTTGAAATTTTCACAGATTATGTATTTCTGATGCCGCTTTAACAACAAATACGTACTAAAAATAGAATATACGGAACCCTTCGTGGGCGAGTTCAACTCATACTTGACCGGTTTTTTAAATGTTTGTTACCTCTGAACTCCGTAATTTATCAAGTAGGTAATTTCATATAGGTTCCATTAATGTACATTGCGATACAAGTGTGGTAAATCGATCAATGCTTATAGGCAGTTTGTGGCGCGCGAGCGGTACGCGAGCGCGTATAAAAAAGCCGAGATGCAATGATCATTAGCCACACGCGTATTTTACGACGTTTTTTATTACAGTTGCGAATAAAATAAATAATAAAAGACTTGTTGAAATTATAAAAATTTAACAAAATATTTGTGTATGTTTACAATTTTCTATGCAATATTTTTTTGTTATTTATACTTCTAAAAGGGCAGATAAAAGACGTTACGTTCTTCATAATCATTATGTTACGCCATAGTGGACGAAGATCTTTATAATACTTAACTACATTTTACAACAACAATTAAGCATGTCTAATAACTAATACAATGAAAAAGAAGTGAAATCGTTTATTTCTATGGATTACGTGGATATACAATATATTAATGGAATAGCCTTTCTTGTTTATATTTTGATCTTTGCTCCAAGATCTAGCAATTTCTTAATTAAACAAAAGCTTAATTCTAGCTAAAAAAGCTAGCTTTTTTTTTCATTTTTTTACTATATTAAGTCTCCTATTCGTCAATCGTCACCATAACACAAGTCCAGATGAGCGATATTACTGCTGCGTGCTGTGTGACGTCACCGGAACGTGACAATTACGTCACACAATGGGAATATGATAATGATGTCAACCAAATCAAATCAAAATTCTTTATTCATCATACAATTTGCATGACAACACTTTGAAGCATCTTAAAAATTAAGTTAGGATGTGTACCTACCATCGGAACGCGCCAATGAGAAGAAGGTACAAGAAACTCATGGGATTATTTTAATTTTTTGGGATCACACTCACAAAGGTCAACTAATATTGTTGAATATAAATTTGAAATTAAAGTTCACCAATAAACTTTTTAAACTCACACGATTTGTATTCATAGTAATTATTTTCCCGGGTCTTAATCGCGTATTTTTTGTTTTTTATTTCTCTTACCTCGACGTTTCGACTATGTTACAATAGTCATGGTCGCGAGGAGACTCAAAAAAACGCAAAAATACGCGATTAAGACCCGGGAAAATAATTACTATAAAGTTCACCAAGTTTTAAATTGTGACAAAAATAATATTGGACAAGTCTAGATTTCATAAAACCAAAATGCAATTTTTTGCAATTTTGCTCCAAGTGAAAATCTGGGGGCACGGCAGTGTCCCCGCCGCCAATCTAATATTTTTATACCGTCGTATCCAGCATAACTAAGTCTCTATTAAGGAGGCAGGTCACGATCTCACCTAACGATGGCTCATTAATGTCCGAAAACCTTTAGATATCTACTCTTGTAAATGAAAGATCGATAACTAGTACCTACTTGTAATTGATCTGTTCTAATTGTACGGTCGGCTGCATAATTGCTGACCCACCGAAGAGCTCCAAAACGGCTGTTATAAGAATGTTTTTAACGCGAGCAAGATTCTAGACACCTGCTTTAGGTGAAGTTTAAAGTCTTCTAACTCATCAATTAATCAACCAAAAATGATTAGAATGAAAACATTCCAATAATAGTAATTTTAGAACTCTACCGAGGGCTGCGATTATGCAGCCCTCGGTAGTAATCGGAATGATATTAGAATGTAATTTGAACAGTGTTGTTTACGAGAATTGGCCTTCTGACTGTTATACTCAAGATAATGGACCGATCGAGACTTTGACACATATTAGCTTTTATGGAGTAGGCATCTGTTAAGAAATAATTTTTTAAAACTTTAACCCTATACGTGGAGGAAGTTGCGGGGCATTGCGGGCTGGTACTCAATAGCGGTACATTAAAAAATCTCAGTAGATCCATGATGGATCTGGTGAGTAATCTACTAAGAAAGAAAAATCTCAGTAGATCCATGATGGATCTGGTGAGTAATCTACTAAGAAAGAAAAATCTCAGTAGATCCATGATGGATCTGGTGAGTAATCGACTAAGAAAGAAAAATCCCAGTAGATCCATGATGGATCTGGTGAGAAATCGACTAAGAAAGAAAAATCTCAGTAGAGCCATGATGGATCTGGTGAGTAATCTACTAAGAAAGAAAAATCTCAGTAGATCCATGATGGATCTGGTGAGTAATCGACTAAGAAAGAAAAATCCCAGTAGATCCATGATGGATCTGGTGAGAAATCGACTAAGAAAGAAAAATCTCAGTAGAGCCATGATGGATCTGGTGAGTAATCTACTAAGAAAGAAAAATTTCAGTAGAACCATGATGGATCTGGTGAGTAATCTACTAAGAAAGAAAAATCTCAGTAGATCCATGATGGATCTGGTGAGTAATCGACTAAGAAAGAAAAATCCCAGTAGATCCATGATGGATCTGGTGAGAAATCGACTAAGAAAGAAAAATCTCAGTAGAGCCATGATGGATCTGGTGAGTAATCTACTAAGAAAGAAAAATTTCAGTAGAACCATGATGGATCTGGTGAGTAATGTATTAAGAAAGAAAAATCTCAGTAGATCCATGATGGATCTGGTGAGTAATCGACTAAGAAAGAAAAATCCCAGTAGATCCATGATGGATCTGGTGAGAAATCGACTAAGAAAGAAAAATCTCAGTAGAGCCATGATGGATCTGGTGAGTAATCTACTAAGAAAGAAAAATTTCAGTAGAACCATGATGGATCTGGTGAGTAATCGACTAAGAAAGAAAAATCCCAGGAGATCCATGATGGATCTGGTAAGAAATCGGCTAAGAAAGAAAAATCACAGTAGATCCACAATTTGAAATCTGGACCCTAAGAGAAAAAATAACTTAATAAACCCATTTTGGATCTGGCCCATGGATCTTCTGAGATTGATCCATTATTTTGATCGAGTCCGTAAACTCACGGTAAGGCCCCAACACAGTAACGAAATGTACGTAACAATTTCAAGTCCCATGTAAATGCGTAAGCGAAACACAACCATGTTATCTCTGGAAACTTCGCAACTTAGCATCGTTCGAGTTGAGCATTTCACATACTTACATTTCTAACTTACAACTTTGTAAGATAAGCTCAAAAGTTACACCAACTTAATACATTCTCGGTTAAGTTAAAGCTTTTGCATTTAATTAGTGGCCTTTCTGTTGTTTTGTATTGTTTGTTTTAGGAAATTTGGATTTGTTTAGGTGATTGGAGTTTAGGAAAATAGGTCGAATACTGTCTAGACGATTGGAAAGCGGAGCAAACGCATACGAAGTCTGAAATACTCGCCTCTAATAATCAAGATCTCGAGAAAATGGTGCTGTTATAGCATCAAAATATCAATCCACTAGCGACCCGCCCCGGCTTCGCACGGCTATATTATGCATGTATGAACCTTCCTCTTGAATCACTCTATCAATTAAAAAAAACCGCATTAAAATCCGTTGCGTAGTTTTAAAGATTTAAGCATACAAAGAGATATAGAGACAGAGAAACCGACTTTGTTTTATACTATGTAGTGATAGCGACCCGCCCCGGCTTCGCACGGCTATATTATGCATGTATAAACCTTTCTCTTGAAATTAAAAAAAACCGCATCAAAATCCGTTGCGTAGTTTTAAAGATTTAAGCATACAAAGGGATATTGGGACAGAGAAACCGACTTTGTTTTATACTACGTAGTGATAAAATAAAAACAAACATATGACAGATGTTACGTTTCAAATAACACAGATAAAACGTATTCTGAAGTGAGAAAATATTTTCTCTCTAGACGCTTTATAGAATAATTTCTTGTTTTTTTAGTTATTTATGAATATTTTGAAATTAAGTTAATGTATATACCTACTATAAGCAAGAAATTATCCTCTAGTGTCTCTAGGGAGTATTATTTTTGTACTTCAAAGAAACCGTATTAGTCAGTCGGCACAAGCAAGCTTTTACAAAAAAAACATTTAAAATGTATGTTAGTATTATAAAGATATAAGCAAAACATTTGCTAATGTAAGTAGTCATTGCCTAATCATTTGATTACCTACCCTTTCGCACCAATGCATCTTTAAAGAACATTTCAAATCACATTTACGTGGCCGAATTCACTATCAAATAAGTCCACTCACGTTGAACAACATAAAAAAAAAATGCGTCGTCGCGCGCTGCGCCGTAAATCTGATTTTAACGTTTTATTTTAATTCTAATAGACAACTACACACGTAAACTTTTTTAACTCACAAGATTTCGACCCAGTTGGCACTATGGTCACCATGCCGGACTGCCTAACATAGGGTTGCGGGTTCGATTCCCGCCTCAGACAAGTATTTATGCATAGATATTTGTCTGTGGTCTGGTTGTTTCTATATATTACTAGCTGCGCCCCGCAGTTTCACTCGCGTAAGTCGGATCCTTAAACCTTCCCTGGACTACAAAAAACATTTCAAAAACGAAATCATCTAAATCGGTTAGTGCGTTCTGGAGTTATAGCGTCAGGAAGGAAAACCCGACTTATTTTTATATAGTAGATAAGTATATATTTATAAAATAAAAGTATATAAGTAGTATATCCGTAGTCTAGCACCCATAACACAAGTCTAGTTACTTAGCTTGGGGCTAGATGGCGATGTGTGGAATGTCCTACAATATTTATTTATTTATTTTATTTTTATCCATAGTAATTATTTTTCCGGATCGTACTCTCGCCACTTGGTACAGTCTCCTCGCGACCATGACTATTGTAACATAGTCGAAACGTCAAGGTAAGAAAAAAAATATACGCTTTAAGACCCGGGAAAATAATTATTATGACTATTGAACCGTTCCGTTACATACGTTATACATTTTGTAGATACATGTATGTAGTGTGATAAGATATTTGCAAGAAAGTGATAACTAAAGTGAAACAGAATTCAGAATTGTTAACATCTTTCTAAAAAGGTATTCAAAACCCACTGAATTTTACCTCAAATATTTAATTTTACGACGAAATAAATGTACGAGATTCGGTTATATCTTTAAACGGTTTGAAAGCCTTTGAAGTCAAAGTTGTCCTTTAAATTGTAGGTATATGTCTCGTTGAATTAGAAATATTCCTATTTTTTTTGGACGTTTTTCTTGGTTAATAAGTTTGGTTGTAGATTTTAAGCTAAATCACTAAATATTTAAGGATTTTGATACGGTTTTTTTAATAGATAGAGTGATTCAAGAGGATGGTTTATATGTATAATACATGCATAATATAGCCGTGCGAAGCCGGGGCGGGTCGCTAGTATTCTTATGAAGCATTTTTAACCCCCGATAAACAAAAGACGTGTGATATAGGAAAAAAAATCCTTACGGAAATAGAACCAGTAATATTAGGTAATATGTAATATAAGAAAACTTTTTAAAACCAAACCCTTAAAAATGTCGGCTTTTGATGATGTTGTTGTGTAATGAAAGAAATAGTGAAGAAACTGGAAGAAATTGTAATGTTCCATAGAAAATAGGAACTACTCTTAACTTTTCCTACATTTTTGTAGATAATAATTATTATTTAAAGACAAAAATTCCTTGTTTCTGAATTTATTCAAACTTATGTTCCTTAACTTCTCAACTGGCCTACAAACCCCCGAGCGGTTTTTCGCCGAAACGCTACACTGGCCAAAACCGCTCGGGGGTTTCGGGCGTATTTAAACAGCATTTTAAAAGGTTTTCACGACTTGAACTCTAAATTATGAGTTACTACGATCAATTTGTTCGTTTAATTGGTTTCAATTTGTATAAACTGAATACCTTCCTTTGCGTCGCTAAGTCGGGTAAAAGGCGGTTACTTAACACTAAATCAGAAAATAAAAGAAACCAAATAAAACGTCAAATATCTTATGAATATCGATAGGAAATGACATAAAACAGGAACCTTAAATTACAACTGAACAAAAATCTTATAGAAATTTCTTTTACAACCACATTCTTCCACTTAACTTTTTACTCGCAACCCAACTCAAACCGCGACCTAATAATATTATAGACCTGTAAAATAAAGATATTTAAGTCAAAAGTGTAATAGACAGAACACCAGCTGAAAATTATCACAGAAAAAAAAACTAAAACCTCATCTTGTGTCCTTTTCTCAGAGGAGGGTGCAATAATAACTATCAAACGGTTTTTTATTTGTTCAGTCAATATTGAGATCACTAAGTTCATCAGTTTGTGGCGAACCTTTGCTTTGCCACCAACAAATGGCGCTGTTGGTAGCGATGGAACAGATCGAGGAAACGAAGTTTTTCTGAGGAGAGATTTAATAAATATAAATATATTAAAACGGATATATTCGCGTTTTTTATTTTAATTTTAAACCTGACGTTTCGGGAACTTTACAGTTCCCATGGTCACAGGCAGACTGAGATGACATTCGTCTTACAAAAATATTATGTGAAATGCTGTCAAGCTACCGTCTACTTAAAATTAATAAAAAGGTTACTAAAAAGGTTAATAAAAAGGTTTCATCTAACGCAGAATTGACTAACGGTGTCCCGAGGTATTGCAGCTGTTGCTTGCGGGGCTTGAGACCTAACTAAATGTAGTACTGGGTCCCAAACCGGTGGTACTTGATGAAACCTTTTTATTAACCTTTTTAGTAACCTTTTTATTAATTTTAAGTAGAAAGTAGTTTGACAGCATTTCACATAATATTTTTGTAAGACGAATGTCATCTCAGTCTGCCTGTGACCATGGGAACTGCAAAGTTCCCGAAACGTCAGGTTTAAAATTAAAATAAAAAACGCGAATATATCCGTTTTAATATATTTATATTTATGAGTTCAAGTCGCGAAAACCTTAGAAAATACTATGAGAGATTTAATACTAGTTCTAAAGAAATATCGTTGGTGGGCGGCTTTCCGGGTTGACCAATGGGCTAAGGTCATCAAGTATTGGGTGCCGGAGGACGGACGTCGGAAGCGAGGCAGATCCCGAAAATAATGGTGTGATGATTTCGATGCATTTGACACAGACTAGTTAAACCTAGCCTAGGACCGTAATGCTTGGAGACATGCTAGGGAGGCCTTTGCCCAGCAGTGAAACAATATAGGCGAACAAAAAAAAGTATATTTGACTTTTATTGACGAACTCTGTGGCGCGTCGGGCGAACACCCGACTGCGACGCAGAAGGTTGCGGGTTCGATTCCCGCTGGGAACAAGTATTTATGCTGACCATAAATTCTTGTTTCTGGTTCTGGGTGTTTCCTATATGTATAAAAAAAAAAAAAAAAGTATATAAGTAGTTTATCCGTTATCTGGCACCCATAACACAAGCATTAAGTTGCTTAGCTTGGGGCTGGATGGCGATGTGTGATATGTCCTGAAATATTTATTTATTTATTTATTTATTTTATTTGTTAAACAGCAGTGCTTTAAAACAGTGGTGAGGTGCTGGTAATGTTCATTCTTTTTAAAATAAATATTACAATGTTAGTTGTGAAATCAAGTAATGTTACGAAAAACAAATGATGTTTTCTCTATACCTACTAGTATGGATATTTTATATATCTTTAAACTCAATATTTAAAAGAGTGTATTATTACAATATCCCCTGAAATGATTGATCGGTATCAATCATTTCAGGGGTCTGCTCCTCAATTAAGGGTCGGAACTCGGATTCATCAAGTTTCTTCAAGGTTTCATCCATCCATGTTCATACTACTAATATTATAGATACTAAAGTATGTTTGTTTGTGTATTATTATTAACTAGCGACCCGCCCCAGCTTCGCACGGCTGTATTATGCATGTATTATATCTAAAAACCTTTCTCGTTAATCACTCTATCTATTAAAAAAACCGCATCAAAATCCGTTGCGTAAGTTTTAAAGATTTAAGCGTACAAAGGGAAATAGGGACAGAAAAAGCGACTTTATTTTATACTATGTAGTGATAGTGATGGATCTACCTCATCGATACGCCATGGAGACGTCGTCGCTGGCTACGTATCCTTAGCTACTTCTGGCTACCCTAGATCGCCAAGTCACAAAAAAAAGTGCGTCCTTCCTCATGGCGACTCGTTGGACTCTGAGTGAGAGAGCTTATACGTGTAAATTTTACTGGCTACTGTGGCCACACTGTGACTACGTCGCTCGCCAGGATGCCAGTGTGTCAAAGCAAATTTTTATGAAAGTAAACAATACAATACTTCGAAAACTCTTCTTTTAAAATCAGTTAAAAATGTGTACTTATGTCACATTTTTAACTGATAGAATCATCTCATCGGTAGACCTCTTCGAGTAATCGGGGAACATTCACCAAAAAAAATACACACGCCCGACGAATCCTTCTCTGGTAAGCAAAGCAGTGTGTATACTAGTAGAAATATATATTATGATAAAAAATTATGTTTGTAGTAAAATGAAATGTAATTTTCATGTGTAAAGGAGGGCAATGGAATAGAATACCTACGTACTTTGCGAGATAAACACTGTATAAATATAAGAATTAAAATCAGTCATTAAATTTAAAAAAAAATGAGGTTCAAGACAAAGTAAGTATCTACGTAAATATAAGTATAGGTAATGTAAAAGGCATAAGTTTTAAGTTAAGCACTTAAGTAGTTGTTTTTGACATAAATCTAATTTAAAAAACCCCTCCTAACCGTAAGAACTTAGAAGCACACTTGATAAGCAATTTTTAAGTAAATTAAATTTCGGCAAAATGTGGTTTCGCAGCCACATTAGAATTGTGAAACCTCTTGTTGAAACCAAAGAGGACTTACTCATTTTAATGCGATCGACTGAAAAACTGAAAAAGTAGGATTTGCAAAATTCGTTAAAATTCGTTAAAATATATGACGTCATATCCGTCAAAATATGATGTGAAGTGAAGTGTAAAATACAAAAGTACTATTAGCTATTAGTCCAAAAATATCTTAGTTTAAGTATATCTCTTTTTTCACGTTATTTATTTTCAATTGAAAACTTTTCTAGATATAAAAACGTCTACAATATTTATCCTATCTTCAAGAAAAAGGTTTTTTTTACAAACTTTCTATAAACTCCCAGAAAAAGATTACACGAAAATAACTGTTGTATGAAAAAAATCTCAACAATTTCGTCATAGAATTTTGATTGATACATTTACGAGCAAGAAATTCATGTCATTCAGAAAAAAACTAATTATAATAACATTAATCGTTGTATCTTTGGGGGTTATCAGAATGACATTTTTATTAAAAAGGCTTAATATGAGTAGAATAAAAATGCTTGTACAACTATTAGTTCTAGGTACGACTTCTAAAAATTGGAGCTGTTTTGGAAAATGTTGAAGTTAAGTTTATCGGATAAACAGCTATTTTCAAAATAAAGACCATTACCGTTCAAGATAGTAGTCAAAACTTATTAAATAATAGATATAATAGATATATTAAATAATAAGACCCCAAAGTCAATAAATAAAATAAATAAATATTGCAGGACATTCCACACGTCGCCATCTAGCCCCAAGCTAAGTAACTAGACTTGTGTTATGGGTGCTAGACAACGGATATACTACTTATATACTTTTCTTTTGTAAATATATACTTATAAACACAATGAACACTAATTGAAAAAAAATAACTAAAAATGGCTTGATGGGTTGAGTTAATCTCTCGTTCAGCGAACGGTAGGTATATTGCTGTGCTTATATTTTATATTTTTATATTGCAAAAAACTGACCTAAATAAATTGCTTCCGCAATCGTTCGCAACATTCTAAAAGAAAGTTTGTCACTGTTGAAGTTAATTTTGAAGCTATAGAATGTGGATAGAATTCCTGTGATACTGTTTATGATATGAGTTTATTAGCCTGCAATAAACATTCATGTTCAATTGTTCATTCGTTCGTTCGTCCATAGTTCAATCATTCGTTCACTCACTCATTCTTTAATTCAAGCATTCATTTGTTCAATAACAAATCTTATAATAATGACTATTCTTATATTAGCCATAATGATAATATTTATTATCCTATAACTCCCGATCCCGTGGGAATAACGGGATAAAAAGTAGAAAGAAAGAAAGAAAGAAAGAAAGCATTTATTGAGTACAAACACACGACAAACACAAGAATGAAGAAATGAACATGACAATGAAAATTAATTACAAAACAAAAAAAAGTGGTAAAGAAAAAAAACAAACAAAATATATGAGGAGTCGTGTGCTGACCCAAATGGGTCGATCTCAGCTAAAAACTGCAGCAAAGCATGCTTAGCTGCAGCGCTGGTCTTCCGGCCAAACCCAAAGTAGCCTATAACCTTCCTCGATAAATGGACTATCCAACACAAAAATAATTTTTCAATTCGAACCAGCAGTTCCTGAGATTAGCGCGTTCAAACAAACAAACAAACTCTTCAGCTTTATAATATTAGTATAGATATACGTAAATGTTTTCTGAAATATAATATGCTCTGGTTTTATATACCACAAAAGATTTAAATTCTTAGTTTGTTATGTATCAATAGGTATTATAAATGTAGTGATAATATTGTCTGTGGGGTTTTGGCGCTGGATGCCGAAACACAAGTTCACGCTTAGTTCGGCAACAGTGGCTACAATATTTCTTGATATGTATGTAACTAATTATAGTACCTACAATGTTGTTTTTGGTAAATCAACGATTTATTATTTATTATTATATTATGATAAACACTTCTTTCTATAAGCTCACAAAAATACCTACAGGATAAAAATAATTAAAACGTGTTTAGAAGAGAACATCTTCAATTTCTTATAGGTATAGGCAAAGTGATTCCTAAATCACCCAATCAAATGAATAAACTGAAATTTGTTAGATCACAAATCAGCTAGTTAGTCACTGGTTACTGGCCGATTGCCAAAATTGTTTGCGGCTATTAACTATAGACTACAACGACCTTGGTACACAGCCTACTAAATAGTTACTATTGAAACCGGTCGCCATCGTTGGTGAAAATTGTTGATTGTTACGAATGTGTTTTGTTTTTCTCAAAAGTGCTGAGATGGGATTGTAGGTAAGATTTTTACCGACATTTGGGTGTGATTTTGAGCCAAACGTTTCCTATAGTTTTGAAGCTATCCTAAAATTAAGAATTAAAACTAGTCTAGCTTTGAAATGACAAAAAATTTTAGCCTCAAAATTACCTCAAAATATCGGTAAAAATTTCACCTACAATTTTATCTTAGCACTTTTGAGAAAAACAAAACACATTCATTACAATCAACAATACTAGTTGTAAGCGACGGGTATTTCTGGCGCGTTGCGTTTGACTGCATAAGCTGCCCTAAGCTTTGGTTTACTAAATCTTTAGGTGAATGGTTTCACCTAAACATATAACGTTTGAACAAAAAACAACCTTTTAAATGACATTAGACAGGTAACGTTGTTTGCTCCAAAGAGTATAGTCAGTCTAGTAGAGTATAGGCACATTACTGGTAAGAATTTTAAATATACAGAATTTAATTAACACATATATTTTTTTATCACAGTTGCTCATAAAGTGGATCTTATTAAACCGCTTTTAGGCTCATAATGCAACGTATTATACACGCGTGCGATAAAAAAAAATCCAACTAGTGCTAAAATAATACGCTATCCCGATACGTCAAATAATGACATATTAGGTAGATGAAACATTTAGGTTATACTGTTTTGATGTATAGAAAAAAGGTACCATCAAAGAGTTTTTAAGCCTTGCTGGCTTAAAACTCTTTGTTGGTACCTTTTTTCTTCTTTTCAAAAGTTTGTCTCTAAAGTCTGATAACGATCGATAATTTTACGTGAACGTCTTTGAAAATAATAAAAAATTGAGTTTTGTTTTTATTTTGTTTTTTCTTTAGGTACATAAATATATTTTTTCTTTACCATTATACATATTCTGTTTTAACCGCCGACGCAAAAACAAATGAAAAAAACCCTAAAAAAATATTATATGTCAGACGAGGTTGTATAGGTTAAAAGTCTTTTGCCTAGCCTTTCGGAAGTGTAATTAACAAAAAATAGTAAACATAACCTAAAATTTTAAAGAACATTTTATTATTTTAACAAGTCTTTTTTTTATTCGCAACTGTGATAAAAAACGTCGTACGATACACGTGTGGATTGATCATTCCATCTCGGCTTTTGCCACGCTCGCCTCTATGGAATGATCAACTTTCCACACTTGTATCGCAATGTACTATTATTACATTTCTTTTCTTTAACTTCCAAGTGCGATAGAAAACATCGCACGATACGCGTGTAGATGAGTCATTATTGCGTCTCGGCTTTTTAACGCGCTCGCGCTCCACTTGCGCGTCATTTACTGCCTCTATGCAATGATCAATATACCACACTTGTATCGCAATGTACTATTGTATCGCATTACTCCCAGGGGATCGGGACTTAGGCGTATAAAACCGCATAACGCAGCTAGTGTATAATAAAACAGTTTGACATGTAACACCATCTCGTTAGAGTAGTTAATCTGACGGTCACGTTTCTATTCTACTTAGTGACACCATTAATTTGGTTACAAAATGTGACCATAAACATACAGATACAATTTGTTAGTAGGTTACAATCGAGAGCAGTTTATTTGGGACAGCTTAGTTAAAATAAATAAATATTGGAACGAAGCGAAGTTCCTTATCGCGGGTTGCTACCTAGCCGAGAAAAAATTTCACGAATTGTTTATTGCCAGGCTCATATTAATATATCAATTTCAAATAAAGTACCTAGTTATTTATCTAATGAAATAGCCACAAAAGGAGGATGGGTCGGAAAAGTTTTTGTTTCACTGACGTCTTTCTAGATGTAGCACGGTTACCTAGACGACAACCAGTTTTTTGTGACTCAAAAACTCTCAAATAAACTGGGGCCTTTGAGGGACGCAAATGAAGGTAGGAAGATACAGAGAAGAACAAAAAACTTTTAAGTTTTTTCATTTTTTTAAATTTTATTCCATTTTCAGACAAATTGTCTTTTTTACCTTAAAAAGTATGTAAAAGGCGAACTAAAGATCTAAAGGTCTAAATATAGAACATGAAAAGTTAAATAAACTTTCCATGACCTTTCCATCAAAAGCAAAAATAATTACGAGATCGTTAACATTTTTTTCCTTTGATGATAATAATGAATTTAACACATTCATAAAATATAATTACAGCCTGGTTTAATTATAGAAATATTCCAAGATACGTTGGCCCTCAGCTTGATTTCAAAGGTACCTATCCAACCAAACATACCTACCAATTATTGTTGATTACTAGCGACACGTGGTACCTTCTAAAGTCCCGATTCCTTAAAAATATCGGGATTAAAAGTAGCAAATATGGAGAAACAAGATTCAATGTTTCTTCCTTCAAAATTTCATCAAAATCGGCCGAATAGTTTCGGAGATTAGTCTTATGAAACAAATCTAAAGTTTACAAATATTATTATAATAGGGGCAGAACCTAACTTGCTCAATTCATTTTTCTTATTGGACGTTTTTTTCCTTACTTATTTTCACATACATTCACTTAATCACATTTTTAAAATGACATAAAATAAAAAAAATAAAAATAAGAAAAATAATACAAAATAAAAAAAAATAAAATAAAAAATACCCACCATCCAAAAATTCAATGAAAAATTCAAAGTTTACAAATTAGAATTTATTTCATAGGGACCTTAAATCATAGATTACCCCCGAATAGATACCGCATAAAGAACAATTAACTCTTGAAGTTTTTGAAAAACTTTCTTAGCAGATGTCTTCATTACAATAGCTTTCTTAGATGCCTTTAAACCTGATATTTTAATAAAAACTTTTTAGTTTTAAAAATACGTTTTCACGTCTGTAAATAAAACTATCTACTAGTTGATACTGACTATAATATGAAAAAATCGTGCGAAGTCATAATTAATTAAAAATATCTGAAAGCCTTCTAAGGTGGTACGGTCTCATGTGGTACGGTCACGTAATGATGACATCGAGATGTCAAACTAGCCCTAAACCTAAACGCAAAAAAGGTAGAGGTCGTTCCCTGTCGACATGGTGGATAAGCATGATCCGCCTACTAAAGAAGGACGTCTATTAGACCCGACAACCCAGGATGCCCTGTAGCCAAAAATTAGGAGAGCCGACCCAACCTGTATGGTAAATGGTAAAGGAGAAGGAAAAAACGTCCTAAATTCGTTGCACCCAAGTGTATATCTCAAGGAATATCACCCGAAATGAGGGTAAGAGTCACATCAAGTTACTAAGACTCTACAAATTGAAGTAATATCATTGTCACTTACATAAATGTCTTCATTCGACCAAATTATAGTGACAATTTATCTTACAAGTGTGTTTGTGTGTTTATTATTGAGGGAATAAGAGATATGAGAGCTTTTGTATGTGGCATCTAGGTGACGCCCAGATGGTTTAAGGGCATTGAACCCACCCAGCGCCCACCCAGCACCGCCTCGCCAAATAAGTGTTGAAGCTCCGGAAGAGATCGAAAACTGGTCTAGAGTCATTTTTCAGGAATTAATAGGATTTTTTTCTATACAAATATTATAAAGAGGAAAGATATTATGATTGTTTGTTTGTTTAAAATTAATGGGCTCTGAAACTACTGGACCGATTTTGCTGAAACTTTATATGAGAACTGGAACTGGAACTGTTTTGCTGGAACTTTATATGGGGTTTTTATTCATTGAGAGTGTTTTAGGCTACTTTTTTTTCGATATTCCCAATGGTGACGCGGGCGAAACCGCGGTGCGCTGCTAGTTAATAATTAGTAGTTTAGCGTTTAACGTAGCACGCTTTTATAGAAGAAACTTTTGTGACTCAAAGACCTCCAAATAAACGGGGACTTAGTTACTCTAGGTGTGAAAGTCACTCATTAAAGTCCCGAGACGGAGTTTGGCGCCCGAGCGTAGCGAGGGCGCTTATAGATCGAGGGACTAAATGAGTCTTTCACCCGAGGTAAACACTGTGCTTTTCATTACGAATAATACATAAAATTCTTCCTAACAACGACAGTGAATGAGGAACTCCATCTTACAAGGTTGGGACCAAAGAGGTTATACATTAAGTAGTATTTTTTTTAGGTTTTTGCTATTTGTATTCAATACTCATATACGTCGGTACTTAGCGAAGAGATTTTATTTAATGAGTAATCCAACACTGGGAAATGACGCGAAGTCCGTGGATTTCAATTACAGTTTAATGTAACACGGTTTGTCTAGAAAATGTTATTTACACAAAATACACAATCATAAATTGGAAAACTAGCTTAAACTTAACACAAAAACATAATAAAATAACAAAAGATAAAACTAATTAAAACGTTTAACAAGCATTTCCCGCCAGTTTTTTTTTACTCAAGGAACGACACTGACCGCAGGGTCGCATAAAGCCACATCAGCTGTTGCTGATCCTGCTGGAGCTGTTGCTGATGTCTCGACAGGGCGCGGGCAGCGGCGCAGCATGGTCATACGTCGCTTTGACCATTTTCGTCTTTACATTTATTTTATTAAGATATTAATCTTAAACTAAATATATCTACTTATTAGAATTCTTTTACTGAGAAAAAACAACTAAGTACTAAACCTTAGCAGTATGCATGAGCCGTATGAAGCCATAATTGATATTCTTTGGTGCTACTACCTAAAGCAAGGAGGTTAGATTTTGAAGTTCCTAATGTATAATGATACTGATACTGGCTATAATAATATGCATATTGCACAAGTCGTGCAAAGCCATAATTTGACATGACACCTGTCAGTGAAAGCAATTTGCCCTAGGGCTGAAAGTTTTATTTTCTACACGCTCTTCAGGCATATTTAGACCTACTTTCGGAGTATGAGTAATGAAAAAACTTTTCCAACCCGTTCTCCTTTGTATTCAAGAAATTAGTACCCGAATATCTTCCTAAATAATTGAGTATTGTTAAAAATAAAAAGGTTCATTAAAACAATAATTTATTTATTAAAATACAAATCAAAACTACCATCAAATTAAATTACTTATACAAATAAAAACTAAAAAAATTAATACAAAATAAATTAAAATTATGCCAACCCTACCCAGAAATAAAATATCAGACAAAACTAAATAAATAATTAAATTCATCAAAATCGGTCTTGAATTTTCAGAGAAAATAAAAAATATTTCTTACTTATTATTATTAGTGTAGATGTAGACAAAGGAAAGCAGAACTGCTTATTTTTGAAGCTGGGTAAAATACGCTCAGACCAACAATCTTCTAAAACATTTCATTGCAAATAACAAACTTCAATACAAAGACTAAACTTAGATGGTTAAGTTATTCAAAGTCATTATCAAGTTAAACTTAACTATTGCAGATTGTCCAGAATTTAGAATATTCTAGCTATTTTAGGGTAAAGGACGAAGCCCGTGATTGGCTGTTTCCAGAACAAAGTGTTTTTTAATATAATATTTTATCATAAGATTTTCTTTTTTGGGACGCACCTAAAGGGTAAAGTTTCAACTCCGTATTATATTTGGAAGTGGTTTATTTAAGCTTGCAAGATTTGATGACAAACATCGGCACAGGTGAAACTAAGTAAAAGCTTGTTAAAACGGGACCCTTTTACTATGACTTCACTGTCCGTCCGTCTGTCTGTCAGTAGGTTGTATCTCATGCACCATGATAGACACCTAGGCATTACTTACTTATCTTAGACTCTTAAAAAAATGTTACGCGTCACGAAAACGTGAAACGAAAAACCGTAAGAGAAACATATCTCCAACATAATAATATTGTAATAAATGTGAGACATTAGTATATAAGTAAATATACACACACCTATTTGTACGAAAACATAAATAAATAAAATAAAAATAAATATTGCAGGACATAAAAAAACATAAATAAAGAAAATTAAAAAAAAACATACATACATTGCAAGTTAAATACAAGCTTTTAAAAAGAGTAAGTATCGCTCATAAAAGTATCCTGACACTCCAATGTTTTGTTGTCAATCCTTGCTGTACTAGTTATTTAATCTAAATGACAATAACTTTATAAACAATTAAATGATAACTAACTACGTTATGTTTGAGTGGAAGCCATGTCTTCTATGGAAATGGACATTGTGCTTTGGTAAACGTTAACTGCAACAAAAATATCAAGCCTAAGTTTGAGCCAACATTTTAGAGGAATTTTATCTTTCCTTAAATAAATGCAATTTCAACCCTTGATAGTTAATGGATTAGTTTATTATTTTCCCTAATAAACTTATAAACTCGAAGACTAGAACAGCACAGACAAAAAAAGAAGAAAAATAATTAAATTTAAAATATCGTATTTATCTGTAAGGATTTTTCACCGGTGTCAGTCCCGATTCCGTGGGAATATCGGGATTGTGTTGGATAGTCCATTTATCGAGGAAGGCTATAGGTTACTTTTCATTTTGATATTTCCACGGGATCGGGACTTATAATAAAATAAATAAATAAATATTGCAGGACATTCTACACATCGCTATCTAGCCCCAAGCTAAGTAACTAGACTTGTGTTATGGGAGCTAGATAACGGATATACTACTTATATACTTTTATTTTGTAAATATATACTTATAATACATAGAAACAACCAGACAACAGACAAATATCTAAGCATAAATATTTGTCTGAGGCGGGAATCGAACCCGCAACCCTGTGTTTGGCAGTCCGGCATGGTGACCATTGTGCCAACTGGGTCGACTTACGCGGAAGAAACTGCGGAGCGCAGTTCGTTTAAAATATTAGTAGAATTTCATGGCGGCACCCCTTTCAAACCAGAACCCAGCAGCGCACGTCTAAAACTACTTATAAGCAGAAATAATCATGGTACCTACCATTTTCCTTTGACAAACACGTAAAATAAAACCTCGTATAAATAATGAGGCCACTTGAGGCCACAGAATAAGTATAGTAACTACAGCTTTAATTTTTACCCGACCTCAATAATAAAAGGGACTTTTATCATACGACTCTAGTACGCAGTAATCCGATATATTTAAGTATGTCAGTCGGTAATGAACGATCTTTGTCGTGACACCATGTTCTTAGTTTAATTCAGGATAAAATGAAAAATTATTTAATTATAATAATTATTAAATAATAATAATTATTTTATCCTGAATTAAACTAAGAACATGGTGTCACGACAAAGATCGTAAAATAAAATGAAAAATAATTTAATTATAATAATTATTAAATAATAAATAATTAAAAAAATATTTTTCATTTTATTAAATAATATTTTTCATTAAATAATTATTAAATAATAATTATTATTATTTATTATTAAATAATAATTATTATAGTTAAATTATTTTTCATTTTATCATCGCCGAGACCCTAATTAAAAAAATAAAGAAAAACCTTACATAATTATTACAATGATCTTAAGTTGCCGCACGAATCAAAACCTGTATTGTAACGAAAATTCGTTACGGAATTACTTGATTCGGTCGCCGTGCTCAAAGCCAGCGATAAAAGCTATGCAATAGCTTAATTATAACATTATTTATTCCTCACCTCCTCCTTTCTCATTTGTTTTCACTGACAATTTATTTTAAATAAAAATTGTATAGCCGTTTTTATACAAAACAGGTTCTGATTCGTGCGGCAACTTAGGATCATTGTAATATGTAAGGTTTTTCTTTATTTTTTTAATTAGGGTCTCGGCGATGATCAAATGAAAAATCTCAAGCGTTAAACTGCGCAAGTGTAAAAAGCTATTGGCTGTAGAAGGTGGCAACCGTGCATGCCAATACCGAAAGAAAAGTTAGGTTATGTGTTTATCCAGGTCTTCAGATATGTACACACTGAGTCTCATCGTAATCGGTTCAGTAGTTTTTGCATGGACAAGTAACTAACTTAGTAGGAAAATGTGAGGCAGGAGTTCCTGGAATAAAACTAAGATTGCATAAAAATGTTGTTATATTGTGTTGTTGTGTATATCGCAGAGGAAGATTTTTTCCTCATTTTGCTAAAAATTTCGGCAATAAATTAATAAATTTTAGTTATAGGCAAGGGCATTTTGATTTGGCGCCTTTTTGCGACTTAGGCGAATTTACGGGCTCAGAATTTAAGCATCTGAAATCACAAGATCTTGATTTCTTGACCGAGCTGGTCTTTGGATTACTTTCCGTCCCTAATAAACCATCATATTGTTATAATTTATACTTATTTTGGCTAAGTATAATAAAGGGCTAAGTATTTTATAAATAAACCACACGAAACTCAGCATCATAAACATCTCATTAAAATTAATTACGAGTAATATCCTTTTACATGCCCAGTTTATGGTCCCCCTACACCTTATAAGCTGACACTGTCCCCACTCTAATGAGCAAGAGGGTCCTGTTATCTTATCAATTATTTTCCCTTTCGTTAGACTAGAGCTATCATCATTTTACATGCCCAGTTTATGGTCCCCCTACACCTTATAAGCTGACACTGTCCCCACTCTAATGAGCAAGAGGGTCCTGTTATCTTATCAATTATTTTCCCTTTCGTTAGACTAGACCTATCATCATTTTCGGTTCAGTAATTTTGTGTCAGGAAATTAATTTGGATTTATTGGCGATTCGATTTTGAAATTTCGAATAGGTTTAAGTACAGTCGGCAATAGAATTGCAAACCCAACAAAGAGTTCTAACTATTATTGGTTTTATTTTTAATTCTAATATGTTCATGAGTTGAAAGACTTTTGAACTTTAACTCGAGCAGGACTTTGAGAACATAGATATACTTTTTTTTCATTTTGTTAGTCTATATTTGAGAATTAGAATTTTGCTTGGGTTGAAAACATCCTAATAAAATAGTTAAGCTTTGGAGCTTTACGGCTATAACCTTTTATTATTCTTAATTTTATTTTGAATAATAATTCAAAATAAAATTTGCTTGCTCTTGGAGAGTTATTAAAAAATAATAGGTAGGGATAAAAAAAACACAAACGATTTGAGAAGCTCTTCTATATTTTGGAAATTCCAAAATATAGAAGAGCTTCTCAAATCGTTTGTGTTTTTATCCCTACCTATTATTTTTTAATAACTCTCCAAGATAAAAATAAAAAATAATAGATTTTTTATTATAAATAACTCTCCAAGAGCTTTTGTTGTTCACATGCTATTTTTGTAATAATAAAATTTTGCTATCTATACCTACCTACCTACTTATCCCTATTTAAATATATTTCTCGTGTCGCGTTATTACTTACCAATCTCCACCTAAACGGCTGAACCGATTTATATGAAATATTTTGTGTATAGGTATATTCGTTAAGTCTGAGAATCGAACATCATCTATTTTTTATAATAATTCCTTTTAAGCTATTGCATAGCTTTTATCGCGGGCTTTGAGCGCGGCGACCGAATCAAGAAATTCCGTAACGAAAATAAAACCTAACACCCCCCACTCCTACCATGTAGCTCGGTCGAGCGTTGGCAATGCAATAGCTTTACCGCGGCAGTCCCCGAGTGTCACACGTTTTTTTTTTGTAAATGGCTAAAGAACGTTTTCCTGGGATAGCTAGTGTGTTTATAAAATCCCTTTAAATATTTTTTCTCATACTATCTATCACGTACTTACAAGACGTTTATACACACTCCACTACGGCTGTGTCTCAATTTTCCCTTCTAGTAAATACCTTCATAGCAATCGTGGAAAGTTCACAATTCAGTCGATTTCACTCAATAAATTCGTAACTGGCAACACCGTATTTAACATTTTTTGCAACTGACAACGTTCTCATTGTAATGGCGTCGGGCTAATGAACGCAGTAATTAATTTGCTCTCCTCTCGATTTTATTACTTGAATTCCTTAGAATACGGAAGATCGTTAATTTGTTGTGGCAACATTGATTCGGTATTGTTTGTATTGTTTGGTTTGTATTATTGTTTTAATGGGGAAAATGGGGAAGTTATTGTGGCAATAATTTTCGGAATACGACTCAGTAATCAATGGTGAGTAGAAGTTAAGTGTTACTTACGTATTCGACAATGAATAAAGAAGAAATAACTCTCCAATATCTATAGAGGGTGAATTTTTATATGGCCCTTCAGGGCTTTCTCCTAAATTATAAGAAACTAGCGACCCGCTCCGGCTTCGCACGGCTATATTATGCATGTATTATACTTATAAACCTTCCTCTTGAATCACTCTATCTATTTAAAAAAACCGCATCAAAATCCGTTGCGTAGTTTTAAGGGACATAAGGATATAGGGACGTCGAAAAGTGACTTTATTTTATACTAGCTGTTGCCCGCGACTTCGTTCGCGATGTGGTTTTGGTTTATATAGAATGCCTAGCATTTTCCCGCATAGATACTATTTAACGTTCGGTGTAAGTTATAATAACAAAATAGATATATTGTTTTTAAGCTATATTTTTTGATTGATTTGGCAAAGGCACTTATGTAGGTAAGTAATATTTATATTTATTTATTTCACTCAAATAGAACATAATACACAACAATATAATAAGCTAAAACTAAGTTCAATTCATATTCGCACAAAACTTTCAACAGCTTTGTCTTCCTCATCATCTCATCTTTGGTTTTCTTGTAAATGAAAGTAAAAAAGAATTATTAACTAACCGTTGTCCCTCTATCCATATTTTTGTATTCATAATAAGGTAGGTTATAGTATTTATAAACACCAACATCATGCAAAAATAATCTATTTTGGTGCAAATAAAATTTTGTTTTTTATTTTCAAATATTATTAATGATTAAATATGAAAGGCCAATTGGACAGAACAGATACTTATACATAAAATAACGTCCTTATCCTATTGATAGCGGGCATTACGTTGAACAAAAAATGCTTTCACACCAAACATCTAAAACGTCTCGGAAACGGGGTATTTGAAGGATCGTGATGTCCTTTGATTTTACAAAAGTGCACGATGCCCTTAGAGACCTATACCTATCGATAGAGGACATCGAAGAAAACAAATAAGGCCTTCACACCAAACTTCTAAAGGATACAGGGTTTTCGAAGAAACGTGATGTTCCATGATTTTCCAAAAGTGCGCGGTGACTTTATGCCAATAATAATTGTGTAAAATTACGGTATGCGGGTTATTTTATTATGCTAAAACGTTTATGCCAAACTACAAAAGGACATTTTGTTTATGCCAAAAGTGTGGTTTCCATCTAAAACCTCTAAGCCAACCTCCAACTACTAAAGCGTCTGGGAAATGGAATATTTAAAGAAAAATGATGTCCTATGATTTTTCATTAGTGTGCGGTTCACTTTGAGACCCATACCCACCTAAATGAACAAAAAATGCCCTCATACAAAACCTGTAAAGCGTAAGGGCATTATTTATCCATCGGGTCTAAAATCACAGCGCAAAAAACATAACACTGCCACGCTCCCATACTGAATGTCCGGACCCTTTTTGCAATTTTCTGAATTCTAGACCAAATTTCCCAGATTTTCTTAATTAAGTAGCTAGGGCTACGTAATTTTGGGGAAAACAAAATAAAAAAATAGCTGTGACATACGGCAGACAGACAGACATGACGAATCTATAAGGGTTCCGTTTTTTGCCATTTGGCTACGGAACCCTAAAAATTGATTTTTACAAACATACCTTATCTATTATTCACTTCAAAAACTTCAAAAAAGCAGGAGGTTCTCAATTCGTCGCGTATATTTTTTATGTATAATTTTCGCCGATTACTTACTCGAAAACGCTTGAACCGATTTGGAAAATTCTTTTTAGGGTTTCGTACCTCAAAAGGTAACAAAGAAACCCTTATAATATCACTTTCTTGTCTGTCTGTCTGTCTGTCCGTGTGTCACCACCGATTATCTCAGGAACGGTTGGACCTAAGTCCAACAACAACAGCAAGTTGAAACTACTGAAGTCTATGGTCCCTATTAGTGTATAAAAATCAAGGTGTATAAAAACTAATGTACGGAACCTTCGGCGCGCGAGTACGACTCGCACTTGGCCGGTTTTTTTTATTTTGTTTTTATTTTCTAAGGTGTCCGCGACTTGAACTCATAATTCAAACTATTTAAATAAATTAGTTGAGCGCGATATAAGTGTAACATCGAGGAGGTCTTCGCTATAGGAGATCCGTAATTTTATGTAGTAGTACCTCTTTGTACTAACCTCATTTTCAGTTTCACGTAGGTAGTAGATATATGCAAACTATTTGGTTTTATGACAACTGTCATCTTGAGCGGAGGCATGTACCTGTACGCCTAGTATGACTTGTTGAAGCACTCGAAAATAAGGAACCCTTATAAGGTCACTCTCTTGTCTGTCTGTCTGTCAGTGTGTCACTACCGATATTCTCAGAGACGGGTGGATCTAGTAAGTTGATTTTTAGGAAGTTTCATAGTAAATACTCAATATAGTATGTTTGATCGAATACGTAAAAAAGTAGTGCTAGGCGTACTGTTCCTTTTTGACGTTTGATTACGTTTTACACGGAAAAATATTTCGATTTCACATTTTTAAAATGTTTTTTTATCAAATATCATAATTATTGTATTAAAGTTAAATTGAAAAATACCCTAAATGTTAATCTGGTATTTTCTGAACATATTGGTGTGGACCTCGTTGAAATCTGTTCTCTAGTTTATGAGATTACCTGGTTCAAACAAACAGACAAACAGACAAACAGACAAACAAAAATTCTAAAAACTACCCTATCGTGTTCAGCTAACTATTCTAAGACGACCTGTGTATTTTTTTTCTGGATATTTTACAATTACAGATTTTTTTATGTCTACAGATTTATTATATGTATAGACTATGTAGTGATAGTGATAGCGAACATTCTTGACAGATGTTCACAGTTGACAGGTCTTGGCAGGAGATGTAATAGCAATTTACTTCAGTACAAAACAAACCGCGACCACGTCACTAGCGATCCGCTTCTACTTAACTTAAATAAATATTTTTGGGTTTGTGGTTTTGTGCTCAACTACTACCTACTACTCCGTCTGACTAAACGAAATATTTACAAAAGTCATTACCAGGAATCAACCTGATAATTTATTCTAAAACCATAATCAGCCTATATTTTTGTACTAATTGATAGTATTGCTAATCAAAATTAATTCCTGGGAACAAACTTCAAATCGATAAAAACAACTTCTATAGGTACACTTATAGTTTTTGTCAAAATCGGGCACACAACTCCTTTCATTTTTCGCTATCTGTTGTAGTTTAGAATTCATCCCTTAAAGCACACATAAAAAATACACCCTGTATACTTTTTTTTGTAAACATTTACTTTTAAATACATACATAAACGCTCACGGCAAAAAAAACAACAAGAGGCATGTTAATATTCAAGCCGTCACCTTACAAAACTAAGCTAAAACTTAAAGACTAATCTCAACAGAAAGTATCTAAGTTCAAGTTACCTAAGTTTAATCCATAAAACCGACAAAATGGTAGTCAGTTGATATCGGTAAAGAACGGTTAAAGTTCAGCGCACACAACGCCGAACGGCTCAATAGGACAGATAAGACATTTTATTCCAAACCTTTAGGGAGAAGGAGAAACGAGTTTATGTGGTATTTTTATTTTATTTATTTATCCCAGCACCAACGAAAACGCCTTATAAATTCCTATTAATGCTTAGTATAGGGTTGTTTTTTAATGCTTTAAACAGCCATATACAGGGTTATTGGAAATTATACTAGCAAGCCGTTGAGGGCTACTTCTGTGCACCTTAACAAACAACTTTTGGAAATTCGAACATTTTTTCGAAAATTTTGAGGTTAGGTTTACCTTAAAATCAGCTGTTCCTTACACGGAGAGGTCATTACCCTTAAAATTTTACTTATTTTTTAAGTTTTATCTATTGTTCTTAGTCTGAATGACCTTTGTTATAAAAAATCTGCTGTTTTTTTTGAATTTACATAACCTCAAAACCTTCATTATTTTTTTAAATTCCAAAAGTCGTAGAACAAAAGTTGCTTGCTAGGGTGCACAAAAGTAGCCCTCAACGACTTGCTAGTATAATTTCCAATAACCCTGTATAATTATTATTTGTTAATTATTTCTTGGAAAATAATTGTGTGTTGTCGTTTTGTGAAATATTTTCATACATTTTGGTATAATTTGAAGACAAAAATACAAGTTTTTAAGCTTGTCTAAATGTTAAAAAATGTTTAAATAATCTCGTTTTAAAATCTTAATGCCACATAAAATGAAATATAATAAATACCTAAGTAAGTTTAAAAAAAAGACTGTTAAAACTCAGCTTCGTAAAACGTCATTGACAAAATTCAGACAGATGTAGTTAATCCAACCTCTTTGTTAAAAGAAAGATGTTAGATTTGCTAGACATAAAAAACTTTTTAAACTTTTTAAACTCATACGATTTGTATTCATAACATAGTAATTATTTTCCCGGGTCTTAATCGGGTATTTTTTGTTTTTTATTTCTCTTACCTCGACGTTTCGACTATGTTACAATAGTCATGGTCGCCAGGAGACACACAAATCACTACCACTTTTGATATACATAAATCTTTCTTATACTTCCGTTACAATTTACGACGTTATGTCCGCATTTGGTTTTTCCAAGTGACCCTACTATCCTGTCCGATTTTAAAGATGCCAAAACCCTGTTTATATCGGCGTCGACTTTAAAATTCACACTTTACTTAATACTTTATTCTGCCTGTGTTCCTCCAGTTAAATTAATTTTATTGAAAATTAGGATTCCGTATCGAGTTAAAATTTTGACGAGTTTACTGTTATCACTTTGATTAATTTTATTATTTTTGGATAACTGCTTCAACGGTAATTTGTTTAAGTAACCAACTTTATTAGAGACAAAGATTTTGAGTATCTATATTTTGATTAAAATTCGTTTGACGATTTCTGAAGTTTGCATCCTGCCTCAAACAAATGTTTAGTTTTATTTATTTTTGGACGACCCAATGACAGACCCGTGGTGACGATGGTCAAACACAGGGTTGCGGGTTCGATTCCCGCCTCAGACAAGTATTTATGCTTAGATATTTATCTGTGGTCTGGTGGTTTCTATGTATTTATAAGTATACGACTTATAATAACAAAATAAAATATGTAAGTAGTATAATATATCCGTTGTCTAGCACCCATAACACAAGTCTAGTTACTTAGCTTGGGGCTAGATAGCGATGTGTGGAATGTCCTGCAATATTTATTTATTTTATTTTATTATCTTAGGAACACCTACAACTAATACCACAAACTAGAAACAAAAATATAAATCATATAGCCAATAACGGTATCGACAACTAGAACTAAATTAAGGTAAAAAAAGCAGTTATTACACGATATCAAAACCAGAATAAAGAGCTACATATTAGGTAAAGAGAATCACATGTGTACGATGCATAATATACGATACGAATCACTCAGAAGAAAACAAATTGAATATTATTATCTGTACCTACATATTTACTTTTTTGCGGCAGGATTCGAGCTCGTAACCTTCTGTGTCGAAGGTGTTTTGCCCACTGCGCCAAAGAAGTCGTCTAAAACTACCTACGTATCTACCAACCAAGCTAATATATTATTTAAGTAGCCATGTAGGTAACAAACCACATAATCCCACTTTATCACCGGTCACTTAAAATATTACCCAGTTACTAAGCCAAAAGAAGCCGAAAAAGTCCGAAAATTTCAATGAAACCCCCAAAATCGGGTCCCAGTTTGAGTAAAAACCCCCTAAACTGTTGCCCAAACAAAGATTACCCACAACTTATAGCAATTTGGGCATTTTTATGTTTTCCCTTCGAATAGGGTTGCCAATGTTGGCAAGCGAAAATTGCCGTACCTATTCCTTTATACGACCGGATAGGCGGTCTTAAAAATTATGAGCACTTAAAAGATTTTCGGAAGGAGGTGTGATAACCGTTATGGGTTTGTGGAGTGAAAAATCATAAGTGTTGGTGAGATAGTAAAGTTTTAATATCAAGAATGAAATGCATAGATAGCAGATTTAAAAAGTTACCTGAATTTTGTTTTTAAGGAAAAATCCGTCATTAAAAATTGCAACTGAGATAAAACTCGAACTCGCATCCCTCGAATACCGTTCAAGTGCGCTTACCAAATACGACACTCAGTACCGTCATAGTTGAATTTAAAAATCGCATTAACCTCTTTTGAATTAAGATTAGAAGACGCATTATTCCTTTAAAAAATTTCAGATAGCCC
The DNA here is from genome assembly GCA_907269075.1 of Idaea aversata. Lineage (NCBI taxonomy): Eukaryota > Metazoa > Arthropoda > Insecta > Lepidoptera > Geometridae > Idaea > Idaea aversata. The sequence continues at coordinate 10,421,186 of OU026106.1, forward strand.
AGTGCTGGCCATGCACTATAAAAAAAAATCATTGAGTTATAAAGTTGTTCGAATTGTAACGCGTAATCGTAATTCTTTGAGAAGGTTTGTGATGAGAAGGTAGTTTCAGATGTACCATCAATCTCTCCCTATTAGTTACAGGGTCTATCGATGGTACCTATGTATTTAAAACTGAGTAATTTGCTGCACGCTCGAAGTGCAATTCTGTTCATCACTCCGAATATCCTCATCACATCTTCAGCTTTTTTTTTCAAAACCACCTCTGAAGTATCTCCTTTTAAAACAAAAAGAATCATCTGAATCGGTTAAGTCGTCTTTGAATGATCGCTTAACAGTCATCGTATTTATATTATAAAAGTGACGGTTTGTGTGCGTGTGTATATGTATGTTTGTTACTCCTTCACGTAAAAACTACTGTGCCGATTCCGATGAAACTTGGTATCTAATAGCTAGAGACTAGGTTTAACCCATATGCTACTTTTTATCCCGATATTTCCACGGGATCGGGACTTACGCGGGTGAAACCGCGAGGTGCAGTTAGTAATCACTACCTACATAGTATAAAACAAAGTAGCTTTTTCTGTCCCTATTTCCCTTTGTATGCTTAAATCTTTAAAACTACGCAACGGATTTTGATGCGGTTTTTTTTAATAGATAGAGTGATTTAAGAGGAAGGTTTATATGTATAATACATGCATAATATAGCCGTGCGAAGTCGGGGCGGGTCGCTAGTAAGTAATATAATGGTAACTTAAATAATTATTTGTTTGTTTTTCTTTATGTTTAGGTTGTGGTAGTGCTAGTTCGTAGATACGCTCACGTCTGAATATGCGAATTACATCATTTTTCATTACTCATACTTCGAAAATAGGTCTAAAGATGCATGAAGAGCGTGTAGAAAATAAAATTTCCAGCCCTAGGGCTTTTCTCTTTCACTGACAGCTGTCATGTCAAATTATGGCTTAGCACGACTTGTGCAATGTGCATGTAGCCAGTATCAGTAACATTACGCATAAGGAACTTTAAAAACCTAACCTCCTTGCTTTAAGTAACACCAAAGAATAACACTACATGTATATAACCTCTTTGGTCCCAACCTTGTAAGAGGATCAGGTAGTATGGAGTCTCTCATTCACTCTCGTTGTTAGGAAGAATTTTATGTATTATTTGTAATGAAAAGCACAGTGTTTACCTCGGGTGAAAGACTCATTAAGTCCCTCGAACTATTAGCGCCCTCGCTACGCTCGGGCGCCAAACTCCGTCTCGGGACTTGTAATGAGTGACTTTCACACCTAGGATAACAATGTACTATTTTAACCGTGAGATCCTGTAATTGGCTTTCTGTTGTTACACTATGTTTTATAAGTATGCAATAGCTGTTGGATATCCGAATAAATAAATAAAGCAAAACATAAAACTTTTTTGAAGTCGGTTGGCAAGAAATTGAAACTCATTTTTCTAATATAGGGTAATAAGCTTATGCTGAGTCCTTGTTAATGGAACACAGCTCTTTAGACTTCCTACTCAAAAATACCTACAAGTCTATTTCATATTTTATTCATTGTTTCCTTTTCAGTTATTGTAGAAGACTTATATAATAAAAGCTTTATTTTATTTTTCTTCTATCGTAATATTTTCGTAAGAATCTAAAAAAAAATTATATTTCATGTCAACATTCATTAATTATTAAGATTTTGAGACGTTTCTACATAAAGGTCTAAATATATTTTATTTTGTTTAAACATTTCAAGTCCCCATAACTGGTTAATTACTCCGCATCCTTTAATTGACATTGTTGGACAATAATTAAAACAAAAGTTTATGCTTATGCGCCACGTTTTAATGACAACTTTTTTTGAATATTTCGTCCTAAAACTTAACCATCAAAATATACCAAAAGTTTCATTTCATTTCAATCCAATCAAATCGGCAATAAAATCATAAAGCCCACGTCTAAATGACAACTGATGACAACTTGTATTTCAGCCGGATATACCGCCGAAAACCGGATAAATCCGGATAATGTTGACAACCCTATTGAAAGCTTTATAGCCGAAACATGGAAGTTTGCGGATTAATAATTCTGTGTAAGCTCCGAAGTTTTTTATCGTATAATGTTGGTAGGATCGCAATGGCCGGTTGCGGGCTAGTATTCTACGTATATTGGTATTTGGGACAGATTTTTATCATATACTAGCGACCCGCCCCGGCTTCACACGGCTATATTATGCATGTATTATACATATAAACCTTCCTCTTGAATCACTCTATCTATTAAAAAAAAACCGCATCAAAATCCGTTGCGTAGTTTTAAAGATTTAAGCATACAAAGAGATATAGGGACAGAGAAAGCGACTTTGTTTTATACTATGTAGTGAAGTAGGTATAGTTTATATATTTGACGACCCAGTTGGCACAATGGTCACCATGCCAGACTGCCAAACACAGGCTTGCTGGTTCATTTCCCGCCTCAGACAAGTATTTATGCTAGAAATTTGTCTGTGGTCTGGTTGTTAAGAAAAGAAAAGTAGGTAATAAGAAAAGTATATAAGTAGTATATCCGTTGTCCCATAACACACGTCTAGTTACTTAGTTTAGGGCTAGATGGCGATGTGTGGAATGTCCTGCAATATTGATATATTTATTTATTTTATATATAGGTACTTAGTTTTAAATAATTAATAAATGATTTGCTTTTGAGTTGAGAAATAAAACACATTGGCATCTCATACAATTTAGTAGTTAGCTGATTTAGCACTACCTAAAAGCACCACTTCAAAATTGGGTACCTTACTTACGGAACCCTCTTTGCACGAGTCAAACTCGCACTTGCCAGCTTTTTATTTATTTTACTTTATCAATATTATTCGTTTCCGACCGTTTCTCACACGAAAATCTGTCTGTCAACACCCAACTCGGAAATTTATCGGCAATATTTTGATATGACAGACTGACGGACAGTAGATAAACGTTTTTTTTATTATTTTCCGGTAACGTTCTAGTGATTATTTTAAAAGGCACTTGACGTTCACAAAATAGTGCATATTCTTTTTTTTCCCGACACAAAATATTTTCATTTTGCATGTCTAAAAAATAATACACTGTTATTAATTTCACCTCATACTTCTATTATTACTAATCTTTTACACTAAAATTAAATAGAGGACAGTTTTTTTTTTGTTTTTTTTTTTTGTAACGAATATGCTCCGACTTAATAAAATGTTTCTTTATTTAGGTTTTCGTTACCAAAGGGACCCTATTACTAAGACTCCACTGTCTGTCTGTCTGTCACCAGGCTGTATCTCATGAACCGTGATAGCTAGACAGTTGAAGTTGTCACAGATGATCCATTCTGTTGCTGCTATAACAACACATACTTAAAACAGACTTTAATGGTACCCTTCTGCACAAGTCCGACTCCCACTTGGCCGGTTATTTATTCATATAGTCTCAGTGACAAAACTAAAACAACTGAAGGAAGTCAACAATACAGTGCTTTATTTGATGTATACGTCAAGGCGCCGCTATCTTGACTACTGTTTTGTGTCTATAAATAAGAATAAAATGACGGAATGTGGTTCATTCTGTCACAGTAGCTTCATGATGTCTGAACCTTTTCATGGTCGCACAATTTATTTGAGGTGATTAGTTTAATACCTTTTAGTGAGTGGATTAGGCGTTGTAGTAAAATAACGCTGATGGGTAATGTAACCTATATGGTTCAAATATATTCTGATGATATGTGCCTTTAAATATATGTAACCTACGCTCAGATTTGGTTAAAATAGCTAAGTAGTTCTTTATAATAGGGCCTCCAGATATTCTCAAATTAAATTTTCTGCGAGCAATCTGCCGATTGAAAAGTTTAAAGCATGCATTCACCCTTATATTTGAAATAATATAAAAGATAATAACTCTGTCTAGATGATTTATTAGATCACTTATTTGTAGAAGCTTACGGGTTCGATTCCCGGCGTAGTATGTCTGCCTTAATATGAATATTAATAGAGTAAAGGTGTCCCGTTTGTTAGGTTATCAAATTAATTAATGTATATTGAATTAATTGATAGATTTATTGAATTTGCTCGTAGGTATGTTTTATTAGAAGATGTGTAATAAAATTAACTAGCAGCGCTCCGATATTCCCACGTAACTCCCGATCCCTTGGGAATATTGGGATAAAAAGTACCCTATGTCACTTCCAATGAATCAATGTATCCTTATACCAAGTTTTATTAAAATAGGTAGGTCGAGTAGTTTCGGAGTCTATTTATTACAAACAAAAAAAAATATTTATTAATATAATATTCCGCTTAATAATATTAAGTAGGTATAGCAAAACATTATAAAAAATAGACAGGGAAACATGTTAACATTTGAACAGCAAACTTAGGTTTTGTAAAAAAAGAATGCTTGCTTTTGAAGAATTATATAGGAAGAAGAGAGAGAGAGAAATGACCGCAGATAAATGGAATTAATAAGTTAAAACCATACAGTTTTATCACCATTATTGGCAACTAACTCTGAGTTAAATTAATTAATTCTAGACTGTGCAAGTGGCCCGAATATAAAAGTAAACATTACATATAATATCTATACCTATATTATAAAGAGGAAATATTTTTGTGTTTGTAGGGAATATACTTCGAAACTACTGGACCGATTTTGATAAAACTTGGTATGAGGTAGATAGATAGATCTATCTATCAATCTATACTATTATAAAGCTGAAGAGTTTGTTTGTTGGTTTGAACGCGTTAATCTCAGGAACTTCTGGTTCGAATTGAAAAATTATTTTTGTGTTGGATAGTCCATTTATCGAGGAAGGCTATAGGCTACTTTTTATCCCGATATGCACACGGGATCGGGAGTTAAGCGGGTGAAACCGCAGAGCACTGCTAGTGTATTTATAACTTTATTTGTACAGCACAGAAAGAAACATAACACGATATACACAAAGTAAGTATAAGCTCGAAAGTATAAGTTGCCTTATCGCTGAAAGCGATTTCTTCCAGACAACTTTTGTATGGAAAAGATTTGATTCAGCTTTTATGGTGGGTTGATTGATTGGAAGGAACATAGGTTACTTTTTATCCCGATATTCTCACGGGATCGGGAGTTACGCGGGTGATACCGCGGAGCGCTGCTAGCATGAAATTCGTTCGGTAACTCCTGAAATACATTTTGGTAATCCAATACTTGGTCGAAGTGCATTTGGCACCAAACTCGTATGATATTTGTATTACGTGACACAACTACCTTATGTAATATACTAGCGACCCGCCCCAGCTTCGCACGGCTATATTATGCATGTATTATACATAAAAACCTTCCTCTTGAATCACTCTATCTATTAAAAAAAACCGCATCAAAATCCGTTGCGTAGTTTTAAAGATTTAAGCATACAAAGGGATATATGGATATAAAGATATAGGGACGGAGAAAGCGACTTTGTTTTATATTATGTAGTGATAGTGAAGGTAGTTATGTCCGCGGTTTCACCCGCGTAAGTCTCTATACAGTAGGAATATTCGGACAAAAAGTCGGCTATATGTTCATTCAGGTATGTAGCTATCTATATAGAGTGTACAAATAGGTAAGTACTCGCAAAACGGCTATTTTTTGAAAATATTAGTCTTTGGCCTTAGGAGTTAATTTGTTACTAGCGACCCGCCCCGGCTTCACGCGGCTGTATTATGCATGTATTATATCTAAAAAAAATCCTCTTTAATCACTATGTCTATTAAAAAAAACCGCATCAAAATCCGTTGCGTAGTTTTAAAGATCTAAGCATACAAAGGAACATAGGGACATAGGGACGGCGAAAAGTGACTTTATTTTATACTATGTAGTAATAGTGAAGAGGAAAGGGTACCGGGGGCTTTTTCTATACAAACTATTACAAACGTAGTCGACTGTTTTCTCCCTGGATAATGACACTAGAGCAAATATTTTTGGTACTTATATAACTTTTAATTGCCATGACCATGCCCCTATTTTTTGTTTATTTTTTTTTTAATTTCTATGATAATTAGAAAATGAAAAAAACCAAACAAGATAGTCATGGCAGTTGTAGTTTTAATGGCACAAAAATATTTGAGCTAGTGTCATTATCCAGGGAGGAAACAGTCGACTACGTTTGTATGGAGAGAGCGCAGGTACCCTTTCACCTTAAGCATATTCTTTATTTTCCAAAACAGATGATTTTCCAAAAGCTCATACTTCAAAAAAAAAAACTAATCTTCAAAAGTCGTAGAACAAATTTTGTTCGGCGGCTTATAATAAAAACGCACTAAAATACGAATAACGCAAAGTTTGCGAAAGAATCGCGTTCCAAAATTCTTTTTAACGGTTTTAGAATTGAAGTTTTAAAATTGGAATTCTTAGTTCGAAAGTATTGGAATTGGAGATTGTGTTGAGAAGTGAATATTTTATTGTTCAAGTATCAATAAAAATGATTTGTGTTTATAAAGGAAATAGAAATTGTTTTATTAAACAGTGGGTTTGAAACCCCTTTGATGAACTTTATTCTTTTATCGACCCATTTTTAAGTACCCAAGTCCGCATAGTCACCTAAAATTTATTAGTACAACACATTTAATAATTGCCTATTTAAGTTCAAACAGTTGATAAATTATTAACCTGTATCTTGAAATGTGCCGGTTTTTTTCTATAAACTATCGGTTTATTCCAAGTCTCCGAGTCTCCATTAACCCAAAATCTATTCAATATTTAATAAAATAAAATAAATAAATAAATATTGCAGGACATTCCACACATCGCCATCTAGCCCCAAGCAAAGTAACTAGACTTGTGTTATGGGTGCTAGACAACGGATATAATACTTATATACTTTTCTTTTGTAAATATATACTTATATATAGATAGAAACAACCAGACCACAGACAAATATCTAAGCATAAATACTTGTCTGTGGCGGGAATCGAACCCGCAACCCTATGTTTGGCAGTCCGGCATGGTGACCATTGTGCCAACTGGGTCGTCAGACAGACAGGACGCACAATAATACATTTATTAATTGCCTATTTGAATTAAACTTGTTAATAAATTCGAAGTAACCCCCCTCTTGAAATGTGCCGGTTTTTTTTCTATAAACTATCGGTTTATTCCAAGTCTTCAAGTCTGCATTCACCCAAAATCTATTCAATATTAAAGTACGCACAATACATTTAATAATTGCCTATTTAAATTCAAACAGTTGATAGATTAATTGTAACCTCTCTCTTGAAATGTGCCGGTTTTTTGTCTATAAAGTATCGGTTAATTCTAAGTCACCAAGTCTGCATTCACCTAAAATCTACTCAATATTAAAGTACGCACAATACATTTAATAATTGCCTATTTGAATTCAAACAGTTGATAGATTAGTTGTAACCTCTCTCTTGAAATGTGCCGGTTTTTTTGTCTATAAAGTATCGGTTAATTCTAAGTCACCAAGTCTGCATTCACCTAAAATCTACTCAATATTAAAGTACGCACAATACATTTAATAATTGCCTATTTAAATTCAAACAGTTGATAGATTAGTTGTAACCTCTCTCTTGAAATGTGCCGGTTTTTTTGTCTATAAAGTATCGGTTAATTCTAAGTCACCAAGTCTGCATTCACCTAAAATCTATTCAATATTAAAGTACGCACAATACATTTAATAATTGCCTATTTGAATTCAAACAGTTGAAAATGAAACGAGATTAGTTAGCAACCTCTCTTGAAATGTGCCGGTTTAATTTGAAATTTGTGAACCAAATTATTTAATCTATTTCAATGCTAATTTCGGATACTAATATTTCTCTGTTTTGATGTAAATGATTTTGCAATTTTAACGCAAAGTTTTGTATTGTGCAATTGTCGATTGATTTACGAATGACAACTATGATTTGTTTATTATACAGGGTTATTTGTAATTATATTATGAGAAAACGGTCGAAAGCTACTTTTATGCACCATAACAATCAACTTTTGTTTTACGACTTTTGGAAAATGGAACTTTTTTTTATATTAATTTAAATAATTATTAGTATTTCCTTTTATGTAGGTAAAAAGAAGAAAATCACGCAGAGATTGGAGAATTTCCTAGATGTGGCATCACTATTTGTTATTGGCAGAGGGCCTTAAGAAAAATAAAAGTATTGTCACATTTGAAAATTTTCCAAACTTTGGGTGGGTAATTTCCCCAAACGTAACATTTTTTTTAGTTTGTTTTCAATAGTTTTGTTAACTTCTGCGTGTAGGTACCTAATAGGGATTACAAGGTTTTTGTTACACACTATATAGTTAAAGTTTAATAGAGTACAGTGAGCGAAGACCATTAAAATAAATAAATAAACAAATAAAATAATTACATAGATGAATTTCTTTTTTCTTTTTTTACACTAATTTTTTTATAAAAGCAAGTTACCGCAAACTCATTTTTACTGCATCGACTTAAACCAAAACAATATTTTCTAACCGTACTTATTCCGGTATTTCCCATTCGGTAAAACATATCCGGTATTGCCGGAATTGGTGCCGGGTTTTAACGACCGGGGTCGCGTGAATCCGACGCGAGGGATCAATTCCATTCGATCGTCGTATACAGCCAGTATTGGTGTTTTTAACTGCATATTCCGATTGGTTTTATTTTCAATTTATAATTTAGTCTATGCTTGTACTTGTACGTTTATGGGCTGTTTTCCGCAACGTCTTTAGTTGGGTCCTTTTTGCGTGATGATGGGATAGGCTTTCTTAGAACCTTTCTGCTTAGTCGACCGTGTTCAGAGGAAAAAAAACCATTCCATTCGATCTTAGTGGTATTTTTAACTGCATATTTCGATTGGTTTTATTTTCAATTTATAATTTGGTCTAGTATAAGGGCTGTTTTCCGCAACCTCTTCTATTAAATAAAATAAATAAATAAATATTTCTTGCTTGCTTTGGTCGCATCCTCTAAAAGGATCCAACTAAAGCCTATACTACCCTCTCAGCTTAGTCGAATTCAGAGGAAAGAACTTGTCAATTGTCAATACCATTACATATGATCGTATTAAATAGCTAGTATGGGGCTTTATAACTGCTTAATTCGATTGATTTTATTGTCAAAATATAATTAAAAAATATACAATGTGTTTTAGCCAAGGGGTATTAATACGAAAGGGGGTTGTTTTAGACGTCTAGGCGAACAACTTTTGTTCTACAATTTTTGCAAATTCGAAGTTTTTGTATGAAACAGCTGATTTTCAAGTAAAAATTCCCTCAGAATTATCGAAAAAAAAAGTTCGAATTTCCAAAAGTCGTAGAACAAAAGTTGTTCGCCTAGACGCCTAGAACAACCCCTTTTTGTATTAATACCCCTTCGCTGAAACACATTTACCAAAAATTCTTACAATAATGATTACATCACAGATCCGCCACACTAGGCTGGGCCTGTCCTGTGGGGGAAGTATCCTCAACAACAGTATTTGGGTTTTTACAGTAATAAATATGTAATACGTATGTGTGTATGTAACTTTTCAACTGGCCGAGGTCGCGCTCCCTAGTAGCGGTAGACTGGCCAAGGCGAAAAAAAAATGGCCGCTTGAAGGGGGCAGACCCGTTTATTTCATATAAAAGCATATAAATTAATTTTGGTTTGACTAATAATTCATAACATTGATACCTTTCTGCATTCAGAATGAAATTTCCTATTTAGATGACATAGTTTAAATATTAGTACTTGAACAAATAATGTGAGTAATTGCAGAGTGAAGTGCAAATTTGCAAAATGCACTTGGAAAAAAATTTGCAAAAAAATTCGTAAAGAAACTAATATCTCCCGCGAAATTTATGAGTTAATAATACAAAGTGAGGTGATCTAGCGGAAGATAACTTAGCCAGGCGTTGTTTTATCACAAAACACAACACTTAAAACAAATGAAAACAATATTAATTAAGTCGAAACGCGCACTGTCCAAAACAAAAACAAACAAACATGGCCGTCAGAGGCAATTGACCGAAGTGACATTGACATTGAACGATTATAACCTTACCAAATTAAGTAGTATGGTTTTATATGCAACTCATGTACATCCCAGAATAGGTTGGCTATACTTGACCTTGACATACATTCATTCATTAGACGTAAACTTCAAAATACGCCCGAAACCCCCGAGCGGTTTTGGCCAGTATAGCGTTTCGGCGGGAAACCGCTCGGGAGTTTGTAGGCCAGTTGAGAAGGTAATTTAGTCTAGTCTTTACTTGTATACGGGCTATTTTAGTTTGATCCATTTTGCGTGAGACTATGTCCAGAACCTATGCTACACTACCTAATTTGGCCATCTGATATGCGACACCGATTCATGTTGAAAATGCCATACGTTCGCACTAAGCGTTTTGCTTCATCATTCCTTATTCGTACTGCAAGAGAATGGAATCGGTTGCCTGCGTCTGTCTTTCCTGACGTTTCCAATTTGGGGGTCTTCAAGTGAATAGGTATCATCTAAGAAGGCGTGTTACATCATAGGCGGCATTGTCACCTATGGTGTGATAGTGGGCAAACGCTGACCTATCATAATAATTATGTATAACTTCTCTCTTAGCTTAGTCGACCGTCTCCAGAGGAAAGAACTTGTGAATCCGACTGGAGCCAACTTAGCCGCGGGTTGTACTTGCTACGGCTATTTTCCGAAATTAAACCTCTTTAGTTGGGTCCAAAGTCAAAGTCAAAGTCGAATCTCTTTTATTCATTTCGATGCTTATGTATACAATATAAAATGATCACATTGAGACGTCTTAAAACTAAGTTAGGATGTGTGCCTTCGGAACGCGCCCACCAATGAGAAGAAGGCACAAGAAACTCATGGGGTTTTTTTTTTTTTCATGTGATCACGCTCACAATGGTCAATATTACAAATATTTGAAAGTATTATTTGAAATGGAGCAACTAAAGTCACGTCCATGGGTTCTTATCATTAAGGTAAGACGAAGTATCATAGTACGCCTTACTGCACAATCTATGCTTTATAAAAGTTTTGAACCTGTTAATGGACATGTCATATACCTCTTTAGGTAATTTATTATAATAGAGCACACATTTACTATTAAACGACCTGCTTATTTTCCGGAGCCTACTACCGGGCACGGTCAGCTCATCCCTATTTCTTAAGTAGAAACCATGAAAATCGCTATTTTTGCGAAAAATATCAGGATTTTTGTGAACGTACCTAGAGCAAGTTTTCGTAAATATATTGTAAATAGAGCGTTAATATATTTATCCCTTTAAATTTTTCTCTAAGTGATTCCCTTGGGCCCATTTTATAGATAGCTCGGACAGCTCTTTTTTGTAATATAAAAATAGCATCAATATCTGCAGCACACCCCCACAGCAGGATGTCATACGCCATTTTGAGGATGAATAGAGTTAGCTTTCCGAGCACCAATAATACCCTCTCAGCTTAGTCGACCATGTACAGACTTGTTAATATAATATCTAACGTTCGAGTTACAGATAGAAAAATAAGTTATTTCGATCGTCATTAACTGATACGAATGGGGGAGTTACCGAAACGCTCATATTTTTAATAACGGAAACCCCTATGGATCTTTTTCCTTAAATATAACCACAACTTTAGAGTACGCTCTCGAAACCAATGCACACTACATTTTAATGTTAAATATTTTCCGAGGTTATGTAAAAATAAGGATTTTTGTCCAGTGCAAAGATAGCTATAAATAGTTTAAATTATATTGCCATATAATTCTGATTGCTTTTCGATTATATCACAATGCAATCGAAATATATTTTTTATATTTTATTGATAAAATAAATAAATAAATATTGCAGGGCATTCCACACATCGACATCTAGACCGAAGCTAAGTAACTAGACTTGTGTTACGCGTGCTAGACAACGGATATACTACATATATGATAGCGATTATTGATTTTAATGTTATTTTGTTAATAGAGAAACGTTATTTAAAGTTGCTAGATTGACTATGGCAAAGACTTGTTTACCAAATCAATTCGATTACTTTTATTTTACGTTTTAATATTTTAAATGTTTAAAAATTCATAAGTTCCTATCAAAATGATTGAAATAATTTATTATTAATTTTAAAAGTTTATTAATTACTATTAAGCCCTTATGATTTATTTAGATTTTAAAGAAAGTACTTTTAGGTCAATAATGATACTGTTAGTAGAAAAGTGACGTCACGTCTGTCAAACTTGTGGTGGACATTGCTGATCCCCACCACCGCCTTTAAAAGCCAGCGCTGAGGCGATTATGGGATCTTTTGCTGCTCAGTCGTCCGTCGGTAAGGTGGTTGGGCTCGACGATGTATAAAGTAAGACTATTCCATATTTTTGATTCAGTGTATTCTTGTCTAGTTTGTTGATAAGTTAACAGTTGTTACTAATATTCGAAATAGTTGTTGATTTAGTAATAAAAGGTGAAGTGTGGTTCGCTTTGCCGTCCACGTCAGTGGTTTATGGTAACCGTTTTATCATGTTATTTACCCGTTGTTTGTGTTGTGTACCTATTACCATTAAACTAAACTACCAAGAGATCTAGCTTCTATTGGCAGAAGCCCCTTTTCACCAACACATATACTTTTATTTTGTAAATATATTATACTTTTATTACATAGATACAACCAGACCACAGACAAATATCAAAGCATAAATACTTGTCTGAGGCTGGAATCCAACCCGCAAGCCTGTATCCGGCATGGTGACCATTGCGCCAACTGGGTCGTCAACTGGGTGGGGTGATATATATTTATAAAATAAAAATCAAAATTCTTTATTTATTCAGAATCATACAATTTGCATGACATCGTTCCGAAGGCAGGATGTATACATATAAGGGACAAGAAACTCATAGGGGTTTTTTTGGAGTTTACTCCTTAAGAATCGATTTTCATATAGGTATAAGGCGCCCGGTATGAGAAAAAAGTGAGCAGTAAAATCTACTGATGAATGACCTCGTTACGTTTTTGGTGCGCAACCTGTTCTGTGCACCTTTCACTTTTCAATCGTGTGTGTGTGACTAGCTTGTATACTTGTGTTTAACGGACATATTGTATGTATTGTATATATGAACATGTGTGCTTTGTATTTATTAGATATTTAATTGGAAGAATCGATTTTCATATAGGTATAAGGCGACCGGTATAGAAAAAAGTGAGCAGTAAAATCTACTGATGAATGACCTCGTTACGTTTTTGGTGCGCAACCTGTTCTGTGCACCTTTCACTTTTCAATCGTGTGTGTGTGACTAGCTTGTATACTTGTGTTTAACGGACATATTGTATGTATTGTATATATGAACATGTGTGCTTTGTATTTATTAGATATTTAATTGGAATAATAGTTCCTTATCGCGCGTTGTGAAAGGGGGCTAGACGGAAAAAAATCTCACGAAAAGTTGTAACGACACTTTTTGCTATAGTAAGCTATTGTAAGCCGTGCGACGTGCGCATGTTTCTCTTATAGAAAGCAAGCCAAATATTTACATTAAACAAAAAAGAAATTAAACAGTGGATTCTCGGTAACTCGAACCTTGTTAAATATAAAATTCTCGTGTCACGGGGTTCGAACTTGAACTCCTCCGAAACGGCTCGACCGATTCTCATGAAATTTTGTGAGCATATTCAGTAGGTCTGAGAATCGGCCAACACCTTTTTTTTTTTGTAAATAGCAAAACAACGTTTGCCGGGACAGCTAGTTGTTTTATAAATAAAATAAGGTTTAGGGTTAGGTAAGGTTTAAAATAAACGAAAATGTTTTTCTAAAAAGATTTTTTAAATAAGTTTTTTAATTGAGAAATAAAAATAAATAAATAAATTTTGCCTTCACTCTGCAACTACTGACATTATTTGTTTATGTACTAATATTTTAAAAAAATAATCTAAATAGGAAATTTCATTCTGAATGCAGAAAGGTATCAATGTTATGAATTCGTTAAACCAAAATAAGAATAAATGGTATTAAAGGGATTTCCCCCCTCAATTGGCCATTTTGTTTTTGTACCTACTCAGACCTGGAGTATAGGGGGCGCCAAGCGCTTCAGCTGAAAGGTTAAGTCAAAATCCTCAGTAACTGGAAAAAAAATTGCATTCTCTTCCGCTAAATTTTTGTGTCTGTTCAGACAATCGGTCTGAAGTAAACTCCAATCGTGCGTCGGAGCTGACACACACATTTTTTTTATCTAAGCTACAACAAAGCTAAAAGCTAAGACGTAGTGGATTACAAGCTCGAACATTATGCATCTCGTAAGCCCAGATTTATTCCGAGTTCATTCCCGAACCCCGGGATTCTACGGGAATGGTGACGCTACGTGACTAGAAACCAAAATATAACTCGTACATATTAACTTGAAACCTCAAAAACTAAAAAAAATGCATTTTATACGGCAGACAGGGATAATCGTTACTTGTTATTGTAAAGTGACTCTTAGTGTTGATTTTGGCTCTATAAATAAAGGACTCCATAGCCGCGTGAAATGGGACACAAATATATCAAACAAATAAGAAGTGCTGTATTTAGGTACTTAAATAGAATTGAGTTTTACATTAAATAATAAAAACTTAGATTTGATGTGAAATTTCTTTAAAAACGAAACAATTTTAAATATCATGTAATGGATGTGACGAAAAAGGATATTGCTAATCTAACCTCCTCAGAAATATCAATGAACGAAGAGCTGCAAAGCTCCTTGCCTTTACCTTCTAATAAAAATAATAATAAGATAAATAAATGAATGCGTATCAGACATAATAATCAGTGTGTGCAACACGCGACTAGATAGTAATGATGATCGAGGCGGGAATGTAACCCGCAAACTTCTGCATGACAGGGTGTTCTCCTACCCCGGCCACAGAAGTTATCAAAAATTAAATAGGAGAATTTCATTTTCAGGATAATAAACAATGCAAAAATTCTCTATAGTTATGTCCCAAGTTAATATCGTAGGACTTCAGGTCACTTCAAAAGGACTGTTAGGAATTAAAATATTGACTTTGAATTTTAGTTTGAAGAATTGACCACTGTCTAACGATGAAAAGGGTTAAAATGAGATGAGGGTTTACCCTTTTAAGGGTAAAGACGTGTTAAGTTCCGATAGGCATTGTGAGTTCTGACTTTTATTGAGATCTAAATTATTGAGTACGACTAAAGGGCAAATTATATTAAACACCATTTGAGTCCATTGTATTTCTGAAATATTGTAAGTAGTGTAAGAATGCAAGCGAAACCAGTGGTAAAAGTTATAGACAAAACTAAAATGTAAACATAGTAATTTGATATTGCATCGCACCTGCACTGATATGAAGATGTGTCAAGGGCAAGGTTACACAGGAATTCAAACTGTAAAAGTCATGTGAAGTAGTATGTACCTAGTTTAATTAATTACTTTTAATTTAATTAATTTAATAACTCAATAAAAATGATCTGATACAACTGTTTCGTATGCAAAACAGAAGTTAGCGAGTTCGATTCCCGCCTCACACAAGTAGGTAAAGATATTTATTTCTGGTCTGGGTGTTTCTATAATGAATTTTTACAAAAAAAGGATACTTACTAAGTAAAAGTATTCTATCCCGTTGTCTAGCCACTATAACACAAGCCTAGTTGCTTGCATGGGGCTAGATGTCGCTGTTTGTAACGTCCCAAATATTTTTAAGCTATTGCATAGCTTTTATCGCGGGCTTTGAGCGCGGCGACCGAATCAAAAAATTCCGTGACGAAAATAAAACCTAACACCCCCCACTCCGCCTACCATGTAGCTCGGCCGAGCGTTCGCTTAACGTGTATGTATATGGTACGACTGTATTTTAACTTGATTTTGTTTTGTTTATCTACAATATAGGAAAGATTTTTTTGTTTTTAAGCTATTGCATAGCTTTTATCGCGGGCTTTGAGCGCGGCGACCGAATCAAGAAATTCCGTAACGAAAATAAAACCTAACACCCCCACTCCGCCTACCATGTAGCTCGCTATGCAATAGCTCTACCGCAGCAGTCCTAGAGTGCCACACGTTTTTTTTTTATAATTTTCACGATGAATGTCCAATACAGCAAGTTGACCTACGAATGACAACTTCACAAAGACGCTTTTCAACACAATTCTTTGACAAGAAGATAACCCGCCTGCATAATAGGAAATAGGTTCTTATTCCGGCACAATAAACTTTATACAGGGTTATTGGAAATTATATTAGCAAGCCGTTGAGTCGTTGACCAAAATTTGTTTGTTTACGTGCACAGAAGTAGCCCTCAACGGCTTGCTAGTATAATTTCCAATAACCCTGTATAACCATAGCAAAGTATTACAGTATCCAAAATCGTAGTGTTAACGATACAAAAAGTTCTTAAGACGTTATCACGTAAAAAATTTCTTCAGAATTTTTACACTGGATGGACACATTAAAAAAAATACATACAACCGAATTGAGAACCTCCTCCTTTTTTGAAGTCGGTTAAAAATAGTGGTAGTACGTTTGAAAGAAGAATCTCATGCCGTAAACGTCAGCATATAGCATCGACCACATTTTACTAGATAGGTAGGTATATTTTGTCCAGTTTCACATCACTCGTTGAACGTATAAATCACTGCGAGATGTGTTTACAATGGACTAAATAATACCAAAAAAAAAATCCGTCGTCTGAACCGATTTTGATAAAATATAGCTAAGAAGGCTCTCGATAAATCACGTAGGTATAAAATAAAAATAATTTTATTATCTATAAGAAAACATTGATGTTAACCATATAGGAACGATAATACGTTGCTATGGTTAAAATGTCAATAACAGAACGTGAGCGATGACGTCATACTTTTTAGAGAATGCCGGTGTTAATCGATTTATAAGGCGTTATCACGTCAAAAACGAAATCATAATCGGTTTATCCGTTCGGGAGCTACGATACCACAGAAATACACAAAACTCGGCCGAGCTACATGGTAGGCGGAGTGGGGGGTGTTAGGTTTTATTTTCGTTACGGAATTTCTTGATTCGGTTGCCGCGCTCAAAGCCCGCGATAAAAGCTATGCAATAGCTTAAAAAGGTACGCACACACGTCAAACTTATAACACCCCTCTTTTTGTGTCGGGAGTTAACAATAAAAAGAAAGAAATCGTGTGTATCGGTAACGCAGCCGCAGTAGAGTACCTATAGCCAAGTGAACTTGTCTGTGTTCCGATACGTAAAGAAAGGAGTAGAATTATTAATCCAAAAAAACATTGGTGGTTTTATTTTGAAATGTAAGTAATTAAATCGAATCGGTAAAAAAAGTTTTCTTATATTAAGATAACGGAAATCGATCTACAAAATACCGGTTTTTTGCTACCCTAATATTTTTATATTCCGAAAATAACCGGTTCAACAGTATGCACACAGCCTAAAACGTATGTATCACGCACAATTAAACTTGTAAATGTCCGTGTCACCGATTTGTAGTGACTGTAATTTGTGCTACCAATGTGGACGAACCTTTATTATAATCAGTGTGCATTAAGAGGGTTTTGCTCTCCCTACATTTCCTATAAAATCTCAGGTGGGTCGCTATAAGACCAACCTTAGGCGATGGGGTTACACCGACCCAGGAAATGTCTACTGCCATTGTAACCCTGGTCAAACAGAGCAGACTATGCCTCATCTGCTGGAGTGTCCCTCGTGTCCGGTTTCATGCTGCACACAAGACCTCTATGAGGCGACTGATGATGCCACGGCTGCAGCCACTTATTGGGCTGGATACTGTTTATAACATTATAATAATATTAATAAAAAAATTGAATTAAAAATCAAATACAAAAACTAAATACAAAAATATAAAAAAAAAACAAAAAAAAAATTGGTTTAACGGAATCGACACGAAAAGAAGAGGAAATATCCTTTCCGAATAAATATTTCTTCTCAAGCAGTTTCCAACCTTGGTGATTTAAGGTCGCTGCATACGTGACTGGAAAAACCTTGGACGGGACAGATACATAAATATTACAGGACATTCCACACATCGCCATCTAGCCCCAAACTTAACTAGACTTGTGTTATTATAGGTGCTAGACAACGGATATACTACTTATATACTTTTTTTTTTGTAAATATGTTCTTATAATACATAGAAACAACCATACCCCAGACAAATATCTAAGCATAAACACATGTCTGAGGCGGGAATCGAACCCGCAACCCTGTGTTTGGGAGTCCGGCATGGTGACCATTGTGCCAACTGGGTTGTCATGACGTGACGTGCATCGTTTATAAAGTGTTCGTAGTTATAAACATACGTAACGTGATTTTTCTCGTGCCTGACGGGACGTGACGATTTCTTGACATCGTTTCATATAAAAATATCACGTCCCGTCCGGCACGAGAAAAATAACGTTACGTATGCAGCGACCTTTAGCTAGGGAAACTGATGGTTTGTACGCCTTATGTCAGATACGCAAAAATACAGAAATGATGAAAGCCAAAAACCTACACGAAAAGTCAGCCTAGCAGATTTAAACAAAAAAAAACCACTTAACTTTAAAGCTCTTATTCAAATAATAGCAAATTTAAAACTTTACCTCCACTTATGTTGCCAACTATTGGTAGGTACTTATATGGTACAAATCAATGGTACTTCTGACACAAAGGCATATAAATTGACCTTTTTAAATTTTTTCTTCAACAAAACCCAGATTTGCTCTACAGCATACCTCACATTGAAGGTGAAATACGTAAAAAAATAAGAAAATTAAGGGTACGACTATGCCAGAAATGCATCGCACACTGCAAATACTTATTAATACTTTATCTTTTTTAGTTATATAATACTTTAAAGTGATATTGATTTACTACAAACACAGAATGAGTAGGTATTCTAGGTAAACAAAATCATTTTTCAGCGCCCCGCGGTTTCACCCGCGTAACTCCCGATCCCGTGGGAATATCGGGACAAAAAGTATTCCTCGATAAATGGACTTTCCAACACAAAAATATTTTTTCAATTCGAACTAGTAGTTCCTGAGATTACCGCGTTTGAACAAACATACAAACAAAATCTTAAGCTTTATTCTTCTTAATATATATAAATCTCGTGTCACAATGTTTGTCCTCAATGGACTCCTAAACCACTTAACCGATTATAATAAAATTCGCACACCATGTGCAGTTCGATCCAACTTGAGAGATAGGATAGCTTACATCCCGATATTCCCACGGGATCGGGAGTTACGCGGGTGAAACTGCGGAGGGCAGCTAGTATTAGTATAGATTATTAGAAAGGCAGTAGGTTAGAATATTGTGGCCACAAACTATAAATAGTTCATAATATCGTAAAATGAAACTATAAAACGAATCACCCGATTCGGATGCTTAAAATATATTACAATTTCATAAAAATATGTATATCATATCCCGTTGGGATAGAGGCTTTACGAGTATATACTTGTAACCGTTAAACGATCGTTGTATATAACGAATGTTTATGTTTAGTACCTAGAGTCTTATACTCAATCGAATTATGTTTCTTGTTCATATTTATTATTGGAGATTATTTTTTAAGATGTTTTGGTAATAATGAAACTTATTTAACGGATATAATCGTGTTTATTTCGTTGTTTTTGGAACCAAGTTTCTTATCGCGGTTTATCGTGAAGTCGAGAAAAAATGTAATGTAACGCGTTACGAAAAACCGTAAGATTAAGCAAGATTAAGTAGACCGATAACTAACTTATCATAGTGTGTATGTACGGTCGGCTGCATAATTGCATACCCACCATAGAGCTCCAAAACGGCTGTTATAAGAATGTTTTAACACAAGCAAGATTCTAGAAATCTGCTTTAGTTGAAGTTTAAAGTCTTCTAACTCATCAATATTTATCAAACAATTATTATTAGAATGAAAACATTTCAATAATAGTAATTATCGAAGTCTGACGAGGTCTGCAATTATGCTGCCAACTGTATTATGTAAAAAAAAAATGGTGAAGAGACTTTGTTTTAAACGCATGTCCCGCGGCGAAACGTTTCTTTTTTTGTTAAAACCTAACGTTTTGAGAATTTTTCAGATCTCATGGTTAGAACCAGACTGAGATGACAAATAATAGTCTTAAAAAAATATATGGAATTTTGTTAAACTTACAAAATATATATTATGTTTTGGTAAATTTGACGGCTACACTGTGGTGCGGCGGGCAAACCCGCGTGACACAGAAGGCTAAGGATCGTTTATTGCTGTTGTTTGATAAAAAAGGGGAGTTTGACAAACAATTTGGTCAAACAAATTTAATCTTTTACAGGGCGCTTAAGCTACTAGGCTTGTGTTATGGTGGCCAGATAACGAATAGAATATTTAAATATTTATGCAAAAGTTGCGCCCCGTGTTTTCACCAGCGTAAGTCCTGATTCTGTAAGAATATCGGGATAAAAATTAGCCACTATGTTAATCCAGGTCTTCAGCTATTTACATACCTAGTTTCAACACAATCGGTCGAGCTAAAAACCCTAAACATATTGTACCTATGTCAGACGAGGCTGTTTAGAAGTCTGCCTTTTATAAGTTTTTTTTGAACAATTTTTTTATAGTATTTTCTAAGGTTTTCGCTACTTGAACTCATAATTAAAAATATATTTAAAAGCGCTGAGATAGAATTGTAAGTGAAATTTTTACCAATATTTTGGGGTAAGTTCGAGGCGAAAATTATTTGCCATTTCAAAGCTAGACTAGTTTAAATTCTTAATTTTAGGACAGCTTCAAAACTATAGAACATTTTTGGCTCAAAATCACACCAAAATGTCGGTAAAAATCTCACCTACAATTCTATCTCAGCACTTGTGAGAAAAACAAAACACACTCGTAACAATCAACAATTTTCACCAACGAAGGCGACCGGTGCCGGTAGTAACTAATTAGTAGGCTGTATACCAAGGTCGTTGGCGTATGGACCCCCCTTAATGTATTTACTTATCTCTGTCTTCTTCTTCTTCTCGTATAGTGGTGTTGCCTATTGTTAGAGTTTTCATATCGCTTTAAGGCCTCTAACTTGACCTAACGACTGCTACTAGAGGTAGCAACCGGGACCAACGGCTTAACGTGCCTTCCGAAGCACGGAGGGGCTCACGAAAACACACTTTTGCCACTCTACTAATTGGCCACCCATCGAAGTAATGACCGCTCCAGGCGTCGCTTAACCCGCACAACCGTAAATGATCAGCGAGCGTCGCTTAGCTGTGAGACTCTTCACTTATCTCTGTGTAAATAAAACCAAATACTAAAAACAGAAAGGTAATACGGAACACTTCATGCTCGAGTTCCACTCGCACTTGCCCTCTAAATGGTTTTGAGATATTTTGAAAAAAAAAAGCACTTTTCCTGACCTTAAAATTTAATAAAGCAAATTTCTTTTGCAATTCAACGAAAAATTGAAACAATGATTATGTTTTCTTTATTTCCCGCCAAAACACAAAACAAATAATGAAAAACAACCCGTATTCTCCCAATAAAATGACATATTTATATCATACAAATACTAAATATCACCAAATAACACTCGACTTGTGCAAATAACGTTTCCATTTCGTACCTAACTCTATTATTAAAGACGTGATGTTTGTGTGTGTGTTGTTTGTATGTTGATAACTACTAGTTGCGCCTCGCGATATCACTTGCACAGGACAAAGGCTTTTTGAAGCAAAAAGTAAGCCTGTCTTTAAGAGGAAAGGGTACCGGGGGCTTTCTCCATACAAACTATTACAAACGTAGTCGACTGTTTTCTCCCTGGATAATGACACTAGAGCAAATATTTTTGGTCCATAAAACTTATAACTGCCATGACCATGCCCCTATTTTTTGTTTTTTTTTTTAATTTTTGTTTTTTTTTTTATTTTAGTTTCTATGATAATTAGAAAATAGTCATGGAAATAGAAAATAGTCATAGTCATGGAAGTTATAGGTTTTATGGCACAAAATTATTTGTGCTAGTGTCATTATCCAGGGAGGAAACAGTCGACTACGTTTGTATCGAGAGAGCGCAGGTACCCTTTCACCTTAAAGACGCTAAAGAATAATTACTTGTTTTCAGTAAATTTTTTAGTAACAATCATTATTCCTAATTCAAAGCGATTTTCTTAAATAATAAATAAAGTAAAAGAATACTTCTTACTTAATGCTTTGGGGGCCGAGGGTTTGGCATTTGTGAGAGAGATTGGCCGTCGCCTCTAAATTTTTACAAAAAAAATAAAATAAAAGAATACTGATTATTATTTTAAGCAGTATTTTTAATTCGAAAGCAACAATCGAAAATTAAACTTACTGCTTATTATTTTTTTAAAGAACATTTTAAAAAATCTAGAAAACTAATTTTCTGTTTCCGCAGAATAGAAAGTTCTCCTTTTCCCATCTATAACTAATTACAATCCTAAGTTAAAAAAAACCTGCCAAGTGCGAGTCGGACTCGAGCAAAAAGGTTTTTTAGTCCATACCATGTTGTATGGGACCCCACTAAAATCTTTTTTCTTCTGTTTTTAACACCTATTTGTTCATAGCGGCAACAGAAATACATCATCTGTGAAAATTTCTACTGTCTAGCTATCACGGTTCATGCAATGTATCTCATCTGTTTGTCACCATGCTGTATCCTGGTGACAGACAGACGGAAAGTGGAGTCTTAGTAAAAGGATTCCGTTTTTAACCATTGGATACGGAACCCTAAAAGGGGTATCATAGTTGATTTGGCGGTTTAGACGTGAAAACGTAACAGACAGTTACTTTTGCATTCATTATATTAGTAAGGAAGTAAGGGTGTGTTTTTATTATTTGGCACAAAACAAAACAAAGTAGAAAATTCGGTTCTACCGCGTAACTTAATTACTTTCGCTTTCAGATCAATTGGTGTAAAATTTCATCAGAAATAAACTCAACGTATTTCGTAACTTTACAGATTACCACAGTTGCATTCAAAGAAATCGTTCTCTTTTTTTAAAGTGTCTACAGTCGTATGTATATATTATTACGTCCATAACAATCGTGAACTCTACCAAGTCCACAATTACTTTTGTAATCAAACAAATTTCCATTTAATTACATTGATGCATGATTGTTCCCTTCATGGTCAAATTGACTAAACCGAATTTGATATAGATTTTCAGTGGCAATAAGAGTAAAGAATATATTATAAGGTAGATATTATATACCTATACCACATGAGTAAGAATCCTATACTAATGTCTATGGTCCCTATTAGGCGTCTAAAAAGTATCTTAACATTGCGATCAAAAGATATGGCCATATTTCGATTTTGGCGAAAGTTTGCAAGTACCAAAATTCACCTCGATCTTCAACTTTTTTTGATTTTCGGTTTTTTTCCTAATATTGTACTATAAGATCTTTCAACCTATATATCTCTACATATAATAAATTCGAAGTTTTGGAAGTAAGCGTTCTACGTCCATAATGATCTTAGCACTATAGAATTCGCTAACCTTATATAGCTCCGGTAGAAAAAAATCTTGCATGCGCGATTCAGGTTTTCTTAAATTTAGAAAATCACAAATTAGTTGATTATTCTTTTTGTTCTGCTTAAAAATTTTGTACACTTATGTATTTTAAGAATACATAGCAATATACACATTTTTTAACTAAAAAATAAAGTAATTAATTTAATAAGATATTTTTTTTAATTTCAAGTAACTAGCGCCATCTCTTCGTTTTCGCGAAACTACCATTCATCTCAGAAAATGTTGATTTGGTTTGTTTACCTTTGTTTGTGCAGTCTAATTTCGGGAACTAGGAAACAGATTTTAACATAATCTTCACGAATGTGTTCAGAAAATATCAGAAGAGGTTTAGGTATTTCAAGTAGATTTATGTTACTAATTAAAATTTGATATTTCTTGGCGTAAAAAATAAACCATAATATTTTTGCATGAAAACGTACAGAACGTAGGGATGATGTCAAAATTGTCATTTTGACATACGGAAAGAAGCATCTAGCGCCATCTCTTTTTTATTTATAATTTTATTATGGCTTCGCATTACCACTATCGTGCATATAGCCAGTGTCGCGGTCAAAGAAAATTAAATCTAATGCAGGAGCGTTTTTTGAATTTGGAAGATTACAACGCTCCAGCAATTTTGTATGAACATGTGTATGAAGCGGCGTGCTGGGGTTATTAAAAACTTAAATACTCTTTGATTGGATCTCTTTTATCAAAGTACTAGCGACCCGCCCCGGCTTTGCACGGCTATTATGCAGTATCTCTTCTCTTATACATATAAAATGCTTTGTCCTGAATGACTGACTGACGGATCAACGCACAGCCTAAACCGCTGATCGTAGAGATCTGAAACTTGGAGGGTGTGTTCTTTGTATGACGTAGGCAGCCGATAAGAAAGGATTTTCCGAAATTCTACCCCTAAGGGGGTGAAAAAGGGAGACGAAGTTTGTATGGGACAACGTGATTCCTTGGTCCAATCTACTTCAAATTTTGCATAAACATTCTTTAACAGAATTGATGAAACACGTGTTTCGTATTTTATTAAAATTCATCCTCTAACGGGATTAAAAAGGGGTAGGAAGTTATTTTGGGGGTGATTTCCTCCGAAGTTGATATCAATACTCCTTTTAACTTACCTACATTGTAATTTGACACATGTTTGAAAACACAATTTTTCCGATTTTATTCAAAAGAGGTTGCACTTTTAGAACACGGCCTCATAGGAACGTAGTATTCGAAATTTAAAATGGTGAGGACTAGAACTGTAATAACTGTGCTAGAACATTTTGGTTATGTTTACGAATTATTCCCTAAACAAACCCGCGTAAGTCCCGTTACCGTGGGAATATCGGGATAAAATGTATGCTACACTATTAAGTATTCTGTGACGTTCGTGTTTGCTGGAACGCGTTCGGCCGAGCGGCTGCAGTTTTTTGTTGTTTAGGTACTCAGAACCTACTAATTGGATTTTGATGTTCCTAAAATGTGCCTATACCACGACCTTCGTCAAAATAGAGCTATCTAATATTGTAAACCAGATTTCAATTGATTTAGGCGTTTTTAATTGTATAGGTATGTATAACATGAAATTTAAATACTATATATTTTCGTTCTACTACTTTTTCCCACAACCCATTTTTTTAATTTGCTTCCAAGTACACACTTTTGTCCTTTCTTTCTTTATTATGCGTATAGAGAAAACATGTAAAATACGACATACGAAAATACATGATAATACAAAAGAATGTTTAAAATAACCTACCGATTTTGGTAATATTAAAACCCACAGAAATATATTAGTGATAAAACCAATTAAAAATCCTGTTAAAGCCATTTTCGACTTCTATGCGGACGAAGTCGCGGGCAAAAGCTAGTTTGTTAATAAATTTGTATTTTAAGAACCACTTATGATGATCAAAATCACGATGCACAGCAACTTATAAAAGAAACATGATAATGCCTTGGTATGATAAATAATTCCAATCAAAATTGCAATAAAACTACTAATACTAGGAAATAAGTGAAGGCACTGGTAACATTTTACAATAGAAGGCACAAAGGTTACGTCAGATTATTACGTCCGGTTTTGTTAGAAGGTTGCCGGATCGGAGGATTAACAAGTTTGTGGCCAATAGGTCGTCGACAGTTGACATTTGAAAGCAACCGTTAATTGCTTATCGATCGCTTTCAAACGATACAGATTTCGAAGTGGACGGATTAGATGAGGGACTCATCAGCAGTCATGTTTCATAACAGAGACAGATAGAATGAAGAAAAGCTATTGGAGACAGGTCATTCGATCCAAATGCGGACTACCCCAATCAGCTACGATTCTCAATCATAGGGACCGACTGCATAGAGATACTGAGACTAAATAATCGTGACTGTTTATTTTATTTAAATTAAATAAAAAAGTCAAAGCGTTTGACCACTATCTTACACGATGGTAAGTGACGATGCGGTTGTGGATGCTACGCAAATGAAATCACGGGTTAAGGCTAAATACAAAAAAATATATTTGCGTAAGGCTATGATTATTTTTAAGCAAAATCAACAGGTTCGATACCAGGCAAGGGTAATTCGTTTTTCAAAAATCGAATGATGCAGTTTCAAGGTTGTCAAAATCGGGCACGCAACTCCTTTCAGTATTTTTCGGTATCTCTTACAGTCCCTGTAAAAAATCCATCTAAAAATAAACCCTGTATATTCAAAAATCGGATAGAATGTTTTGCTGTAACTTTCCAGGAAAAATACGACGTTATCTATTTTACATCACTGCAGTAACTTGGGGTTAAAATCGATTAGCTTCTGCGAAAATTGTATGCCTCATAATGAAATCTACACACGACTATCTAGACACGTAATTAGTTTATGACGACCCTAACTTAGTTCTTAAGGCTTTTTTACTTATAGGTCTGCGTTTGACTACTATCACGCATACTTGATGGTAAGTGACGATGTGGTATAAGATGTAACACGCCTTCCTGGAAGATACCTATTCACTCGCGCCTTCAAGACCCCCAAATTGTACACGTCAGGAAAGACAGACGCATGCAACTGATTGTTATACGAATGAAGAAGCAAAACGCTTAGGAGATGCTTAGGTGACTGACATTTTTACTGTTTATCGTTGTCACAAATCAGTTTTAATGATTCAAATAAAAAAAATTGTCAACCTAAAGTTTTCATATTCTAGCTTGCATACTTTCGATTGGTATGGCATTTGTCTAATAACCAAACCAGTAAAATGTTTAAAAAATAAAATTAAAATATTCTGAATTGATTTTTTTTAGTCAACCCATTTCCAATATATTTATTGACCTGTTCCATGTTTAGTTTTAGTTACTAGACAATTTTGACCGTCCTGAGTTGCTTGACATATTTATTTATTTTTGGATTTTTTACATTTTCTTTTGTTGTTTTAATTATTTTGAATGTATCGTAATTAATGGTTTTTTTCGAGCATAAATACTTGTCTCAGGCGATAAATCTTGAATATAACATGGACCTGTTTAATTTGATATAAGATACTTTTCATCCATTAAGGTGAAAGGGTACCTGCGCGCTCTCCATAGAAAAGTAGTCGACTGTTTCCTCCCTGGATAATGACACTAGCACAAATATTTTTGTACTTTAAAACCTATAACTGCCAAGACTATGCCCCTATGTTTTGGTTTTTTTCATTTTCTAATTATCATGGAAATTAAAATAAAAAAATGAAAAAATATAAATAAACAAAAAATAGGGGCATGGTCATGGCAGTTATAAGTTTTATACATCAAAAATATTTGCTCTAGTGTCATTATCCAGAGAGAAAACAGTCGACTACGTTTGTAATAGTTTCTATGGAGAAAGCCCCCGGTACCCTTTCCTCTTAACCAGCTCAGCTAAGGTCGTTCTTAAAGGGATCTTAGACTATTACGTAAAAACTAATAAACAGATTGCGATAAAAGAGCATCTTGTGCATTCTTACGTAGGTGTTAACTGGCAGCTCAATCTCTCCCATGGGTGGGGGTTAAATTTACAAAAATCCTTTTACACCGGATACCTACCTCATAGTGGTTATCGGAAAGCCAATTCTCGTAAATAACATTGTTTAAATTAAGTAAGTACATTTTAATATCATTCCGATTGCATTTCGATTGCAAAAGATAAACTTAGAGACAGTTTTTTTTACAAAAAGCTACTTTTGAGGGTAGTTTGAGCTACTTTGAGGGTATTATTTGAGATCGAAATGATATTGAAATGTAATTTAAACAACGGTATTTACGAGAATTGGCCTTCTGTATGCCAAATTTTAGAGTAAAATTAGCACTAAGAAAAATAAGTTAAAAAATGGTTGTCGGTAAAGTCTGTTTCCGGACAATAATTTTACGTGATAACGTCATAAGAAAACATTGATGGTAACCATGGCAACGATAAAACGTTGCTATAGTTACCTTGTCAATAACATGAGGCGTTCCAGTAACGACACGTAACGTCACACTTTTTTGAGATTGCAGGTGTTCACCAATTTATAAAACGTTATCACGTCAAAAATATCTTTATAAAAGTGATGAGAAAAATCGCTACAATGAAAAAAGCTCTTGTAATATTATTGTTTTAAGAGGAAAGGGTACCGGGGGCTTTCTCCATACAAACTATTATAAACGTAGTCGACTGTTTTCTCCCTGGATAATGACACTAGATCAAATATTTTTGGTGCATAAAACTTATAACTGCCATGACCATGCCCCTATTATTTGTGTTTTTTTTTATTTTAATTTCTTTAAAAATGAAAAAATACCAAAACATAGGGGTATAGTCACGGCAGTTATAAGTTTTATGGTAGAATAAAATTTGTGCTAGTGTCATTATCCAGGGCGGAAACAGTCAACTACGTTTGTATGGGGAGAGCGCAGGTACCCTTTCACCTTAACAAATCATCCTAATTTCAAGTCAGAATTAGCTGGCCTAAAAAGTATAGAATAAACACCTACGGAAAATGTGTGGGTAGTTACATATTACGTCTTACTTCACTCTAGTAGGTGTTCAACTTTGAACTTTCCTTTTATCTTGAAGAGAAAGTTTTTTCTCTTTTCCTAACACAGGCTAAAACAAACAATAGATACATGTTTTACAAAGAAAAGTTATTACCGGGATCATTGCTTCATATACAAAATTGAGGACGATTATGCGTGAGATTATGCATAAACATATTAAGATAAATACATTTAACAGGTCACAAAAATGATCACAAGGTTCATGTTATTAAATTAGTTTGACACGTTGGTTAATCATGTTAAGATCTTAAACGTATTTATTTTTTGTTGTGCAAATAAGATTGCCTGGTAAGGCCGCCCACTGTGCCGTATTTTTTTCATTTTTAGTTTTTTATAATTTTTAAATTTTTATTTATTTAATTTTTTTTTTATTATGTAAAGTACTTTTTGAATTAATTTTGTGTATTGGTTTTAGTGTGTGTGTATGTGATTATCTATCTACACCTGGGTTATTTTAAACAAAAAACAACGAGTGACCGTTTGCTTTCAAAATGAACGGTCCGGGATCTATTTTCCGTTCAAAAAGTTCACTTAATTTGTAGTCTGCTATTACGTAAGTAAATATTTATAAATAAGTGTATTTTAATTAAATGGAAGAGGCTATTTACTTAGTTCAATTTGTATTCGGATCTGTCGAAGAAAGCTTAAAGTAGATGGAATCGCCTGAAGTAATATAATTAGATTGAGATAAAATAAGAAAGTAAATAGTTTATATTGTTTACTTGCGACCCGCCCCGGCTTCGCACGGCTGTATTATGCATGTATTATATCTAAAAACCGTCCTCTTTAATCACTCTATCTATTAAAAATAAACCGCATCAAAATCCGTTGCGTAGTTTTAAAGATCTAAGCATACATAGGGACTTAGGGAAATAGGGACATAAGGACGGCGAAAAGTGACTTTATTTTATACTATGTAGTGATAGTGAAGTGATAGTGATAGTGACTAGCTTTGCCTCATGGTTTTACTAGAGGTTGATTTTGTGGGAAGATCAACATAAATAGTAGCCGCAAAGCGCATTTTTGTAAGGCAGCCGCAGGTTTTCTCTAATTAAGTTTCTTCTTGGGGAATTTTGATGTAAAATGTGGACAAGACCTTTCCAGACAATAGAGCTTTGCAATGGTGTCAGTAGCAGTTTAATTGCATATAATAGCGAGAACAATAATAGAAACACAGACCTGAATTTTGAAAAAACTTGAGAGGTATTTTTAAGGAAAAATGCATCTTCAAAAATTGCGACTAAGACGAGACTCGAACTCGCATCCTTTGAATACCGTTCAAATGCGTTACCAATTCCGCCACTTAGTCAAGTACCGTCATAGTCGAATTTAAGAATCGCATTAACCTCTTTTCGAATTAAGTTTCGTTAGCGACATCTGTTAGTATGAATTTACATTACATATAACTCGAAAGTTAACCATTTTAGTTAACGTGTTCGACAAGAGATGGCGCTTTTACTAATCTCAATGATATATTATTTTTTAAAGTGCTAAGCCTGCACTGGGCTATCTGAAAATATTTTTAAGGAAAAATGCATCTTCAAAAAAAAAAAATTGCGATTCTTAAATTCGACTATGACGGTACTTGACTAAGTGGCGGAATTGGTAACGCATTTGAACGGTATTCAAAGGATGCGAGTTCGAGTCTCGTCTTAGTCGCAATTTTTGAAGATGCATTTTTCCTTAAAAATATTTTCAGATAGCCCAGTGCAGGCTTAGCACTTTAAAAAATAATATAACTTGAGAGGTGTCAAGGGACACCCGGATGGAACTAAGTTCCTTTCGATTAATTAGTAAAGGAATTGTAATATTTATTTAAATTCCTATAGGTACGAGTAAATATAAAAATGTTGTGTCGCAGTGTTAGTTACCTATGTCCACCTTAACGGCTGAACCGATATGCATGAAATTTTTTGTGTATACTTATTCGTTAGGTCTGATTCAGTCGTACTAGGCAGTAAACTGAGAATCGAACAACATCTATTTTTTTTTCCTATTTTTACCTTAATTTTTCCTTATTTTTTTTTTCTTAAATAGTAAAACAACGTTTGCCTGGACAGTTAGTCTTTATATAATAAATACAAAAAAATAGTTTGTGTTTCAAAATAATAACGGTGAATCCAAAACAGAATTACCAAGAAAGACTGAAGGACTAAGCAAAGAAAGACTGAAGGACTAAGCAAAGAAAGACTGAAGGACTAAGCAAAGAAAGACTGAAGGACTAAGCCTTTTTTTTGTGTATTTGAAGGTTTGATAATCGAATAACATCAAATTTTTCCCGTTTTTGTGAATGGCAAAACAACGTTTGCCGCGACAGCTAGTTAAGTATTTTATAGATGTCTTTTTAGAATCTTTTGTATTGTACTAATCTTTTTCTTTTGGCTCAGCTCGACTCCGCCATGATTTTTGTCGTATATGTTTTTAGATTAAGTTAGATCAACTAAGTTCTGAACTAAATCGAGGCTATTGAATTACAAAGGTTGAATTAACGTTCACGGCTGAGATAACACGTCCAATGTCTATTGTACGTGACTGAGTTTTGTGGTGTGAGCCGGTATTGATTTGGTCACTACAAATATTTATAGATAATTAACTGCGCACCGAGGTTTCACCCGTGTAACTGCCGATCCCGTAAGAACTTCGGGATAAAAAGTAGCTTAAGTTACTCCCAATGAATCAATGTATCCCCTTACGAAATTTCATTAAAATCTGTACCCTGTGTGTGTGTGTGTTGGAGCCTATTTGTTACAAACAAACATAAAAGCCTATATTGTAGATAGATAAATAGATTATAGAAGATATCATCTATACGATGAACAGCGCCCCGAGTTATCCCTATTCTTATCCCTATCACTACATAGTATAAAACAAAGTCGCTTTCTCTGTCCCTATATCCCTTTGTATGCATCATCATACTCATCATCATCATGTCAGCCCATACACGTCCACTGCTGGACATAGGCCTCCCCCATACGACGCCACAAACAGCGGTCCTGAGCCGCCTCCATCCACCGACTACCCGCGACCGCCACAATGTCGTCGGTCCACCGGGCAGCTGGTCTCTCCCAACACTCCGTTTCGCGTTGCATCGCGGCCGCCACTCGAGAACCTTTACTCCCCAGCGGTTGTCAGTTCTGCGAGCTATATGACCTGCCTATTGCCACTTCAGCTTACCAATCCAATCCTGAGAGCTATGTCGGTGACTTTGGTTCTTCTACGGATTTCCGTATAAGAAATTTTGCATAATAAATAATAATAATAAATATTGCAGGACATTCCACACATCGCCATCTAACCCCAAACTAAGTAACTAGACTTGTGTTATGGGTGCTAGACAACGGATATTTGACCACGCGTTGAACACGCGTTGAAATTTGTTCTATATGTAATTTGAGACTATGTAATTAATTTGAGTAATTTATGACAAATCAATAGATCTCAAATTCGTCTTCTCGCCTACATCTTCAAAGAATTCCACATCAGGTAGGTCTTGGTTGAATTCCACATCAACCTACTTTCATCGAGTGATTCAGAATTAGTTAAGAAAAAAAAAAAATTCTATATTGTTTTTTTATGTCTTTTAAGAGACTTAATAGTCGGTGACCGTGTCGGGTGACCCTATAGTTTTGGGTCCACATTTTCGTTCTTGTGAAGTATTTTCCAGGAAAATATCCAGAAATTACGCAAACGTTTCAAGAAACACGTGGAAATATTTTGTCAAATGTAAAACAATGCTGGGTATTTCCCTTGACCGAGACAATGTCCATACAAAGTTGCTGAATTGTAGGTATTTTGTAGACATTTCGAGAATATTTGAAAGAGATTTTTCTTCGTTTTTTTTTTCAGTTATGGCTTCGCACGGTTTGTGCATATAGCCAGTATCAATTAATATTTTGCATTAAGTTATGGCCCGATTTACAGAAATCGGGCTCAAAGTGTTTCAAGATGGTCAAGTCGTCAAGTCACAGTTTGTCAAGTCAGGGGTCATAGTAAAGCGGTGGCTACTTTACTATAACCTTGTAGGAGATTTTGGAGGCAACGAGAAAAGTCCATGTTTGACACTGATTTTTACTTTCACTACACTTGTGCACTTTCACGGAACTAAATTAGATAACTTTCCACCAGAATTATACAATTTAACTCGGTTTACAACTAAGTTTCGTGTAAATAAAACTGCAGCACGACATGTTGTTGGCTCGTTCCCGCCAAAAAACCTTTCTTCGTTTATTGAAACGTCTTTTGTTTTTTTTCTATCGTCTTTTTCTTAGACTGGGGGATTCAATGAGATTGAAATAATCTAAATCAGTTTAGCGCTTAACGTCTCCCCTGTGGGAGCATTGGGGTGCCGCAAACTACGAACCACAATCGTGGGCAATTTTAATACACCATTATTTGAACTAATTTTGCAAAGCAAAAAAGCAAAACAATTTTGGAGCTCAACGGCGGGTCTGCAATTTTGACTCCAACTGTATCTTCCTAACCTGTAACTATCTATTTTAACACAAGTGAACCAACAAAATAATTTCAAAAATATCTGCGGGACCCATGAGACACTTTTTTCCTATCTACCCAGTTGACGGGGCAGAGCTAGCGGGGCCGATGGGAGTAAGCCGGCTTACAAAACTATAATAGCGGATGCGTTTTATTAGCTTATACTATTTAAGAAATTTCGCCCCTCGCTACTGATAGATACTTACGTCGATTTTTCTCCCAACCCCCGTTTATCTATGCCCTTCACTTATTCAGTCAACAAAATTTAATTTAACAGGGGCATAAAATTGTATATAAAAACTTTACGATACTCTGATCAAAATTTTACATCCACTACCTGCGCTCAGCGGTTTTACTCGTTTACCGACCCCATGAGAATATGGTTGACGATTAACCATCCCCGATCCCCCTACGGAAAACGGTCAAAAACTTTTTCACGATTAACGGTCCACTTGGAGTAGTGGTACCGATAAGCGTTGATTTAAAATAAATTTTCAAGGTCTCATGGACCAGGGGATGCTCCCCCTATGAACTGTTTTAGATTTTTTCAAGCTCGTCCGTTCCCCTGGTTCAAGTAAAAGACTATTTTGTGCTATTAAATATATGCTATTTTGCGTAAAAAAGCTATATAAATACTTATAACAACATCGGTTTAGTAATTTAAAAAAATATTTTATATCGGGATAAATGAAGTAAGATATGTGGTATTCCAGGAATTTAGCCGTTCCTTCCACTCGACACCACCAAAACGACACCACCGACTATTAGTGAGGTTACCTACATACAAAGTTGTTGAAATGAAAACTCCAATTAAGTTCATGCAGTTTCATTAATGAGGTATGTCATTTGATAAAGTTTATATTTATCTGTCACTCAAATGGTCATCTTGACATTGTTCATTGCAATTTGCATATTATTGTCTTTCCGTCCGAATATTTTAATTTTTCACAATGGACATGGATACTAATACCGACGACATAAAAAGTTCATTAGGGCCTATTACAAGCACGTAACAACAATTGTGGACACGCTGGAAGACTAGTTTTCCGGTCCGTTCTTTAATACTTACTTCACTTAAATAAAAAAATAATATTTCATAAACTCTGTTTTATTAATTATCGTTTAACTATAGATAACTTGAAATAATAACTTTGGGGTCGGATCAATGTATGTGATGTTGTCTGATATTTATTTATTTATTTTAATGAACTGGGAGCTGTTTGTCAAAAACACGCGTTTCTAGACATCACTAGGGTGTGTCTCCTCGCGACCATGACTATTGTAACATAGTCGAAACGTCGAGGTAAGAGAAATAAAAAAAATACGCGATTAAGACCCGGGAAAATAATTACTATGAATACAAATCGTGTGAGTATAAAAAGTTTATCACTAGGGTGGTGTCGTTTTGGTGGTGTCGAGTGGAAGGAACGCCATCACAATCGGTGAAGCAGTTTTTGAGTCAAAGTGTCAACAAACGCACAAACTTTCACATTATAAAACCTACTAGAAATATTAGATTTTATGCCCATCTATTTTATAGGAGTGTTTTTTCATGTTGATGTTATTTACCTATAAAATAGCAAATAATTTTTTCCCCAATAAAAGTATGTATATAAAAATGTATAACCTTTGAGCGCTGTTTCATTAATTACTCCACTAATTAAAAATATTACGCTGTTTCAAATTACGGCCTATATAAAAAATAATTGGACGAATTTTCGGGATAGCCATGATTTTTTCCAAGTATTGGAATTTGTATTCTTTAATTTTAGCTTCATAAGAGTCACCGTTTATATCACTGTTTATGGCACGGTGGGTGAACATCCTCCTGTGACGCAGAAGGATGCGGGTTCTATTTCTGCCGTAGAATAAGTATTGGGGTACAGAATTATTGACCTTCTGACAAAAGACCGACCTCCGAATTGTTATTTACTTATTTATTTTTAGGAAAACCAACAGCTGGAATCTAAAAATAAACATAAAATAATAGAAACAGAGAGCCAAACAAACATACTAGATGTAATTAAAATGCAATCGGAATTATATTGCAATGTAATAATTTAAACAATGTTATTAACGATAATTCGCGTTTTGTTATAATACTAGCGACCCGCCCCGGCTTTGCACGGCTATATTATGCATGAATAAACCTTCCTCTTGAATCACTCTATCTATTAAAAAATACTGCATCAAAATCCGTTGCGTAGTTTTAAAGATTTAAGCATACTAAGGGATATAGGGACAGATAAAGCGACTTTGTTTTATACTATGTAGTGATAGTGACTAGCGACCCGCCCCGGCTTCGCACGGCTATATTATGCATGTATTATACATATAAACCTTCCTCTTGAATCACTCTATCTATTTAAAAAAAAACCGCATCAAAATCCGTTGCGTAGTTTTAAAGATCTAAGCATACAAAGGGAAATAGGGACGGCGAAAAGTGACTTTATTTTATACTATGTAGTGAAGTGACTATGTAGTGATAATGGACGGAGACCACAAATCACTATAAATACCTAATTTTAAATAATGTTTGAAAGCTCAAGACAGACAGTTAATTAAATTAATTTTAACTTCCGGTTAATATTTACCGAAACAACGTTATCCTTTAGATTTATTTACGTCACGTTCCGGCCCTGAGATAAGATAAATTGAAAAGTTGGTATTTCGCTGACAAATCCTGTAATTCAGTGGTCGAATTCCACGGTTTTAACACTGAGAATTTAATATTTTCACTGTTTAAGACCGTTTGGTGACGCCGACGGCTTATAACAATGGCTAGAATTGTTAATTATTCAATGAAAATTTGTTGCTTTTATTCAATTTTTTGTCTTGGAAGATTTTACAAAATATTATTTACAAAGTTAAGTATCTTTTTGACTAAAATCTTGATTTCATATCGATATGGTTCGAAACGAAAGGAATGATTGTAAAATCTTACAATCTACGAATTATATAGAAAACTAGCGACCCGCCCCGGCTTCGCACGGCTATATTATGTATGTATTATACATATAAACCTTCCTCTTGAATCACTCTATCTATTAAAACCGCATCAAAATCCGTTGCGTAGTTTTAAAGATTTAAGCATACATAGGGATATAGGGACATAGGGACATAGGGACATAGGGACGGCGAAAAGTGACTTTATTTTATACTATGTAGTGATGATAAATAATTAAAAGTAAATCTAGATATTTTTACTTAAAATTAGAATTAGGTAAATATCGATTCGTTTCGAAACGAGACTCTCCGTCTAGAATTCTTATTAAAATGTCAGTTAACAAATTTTATTGATTGTTACGAGTCTAATTTTGATGAACATTTTGATTAATATCTTTTCTTTGACATGAAAAACAATCTTCTTCTTCTTTTTGTTGTGACGACCGACTGACCGACTGCGACGCAGAAAGTTGCGGGTTCGATTCCCGCCGGGAACAAGTATTTATGCTGACCATAAATTCTTGTTTCTGGTTCTGGGTGTTTCCTATATGTATAATATGTATATATTTACAAAAAAAAAAGTATATAAGTAGTTTATCCGTTATCTGGCACCCATAACACAAGCATTAAGTTGCTTAGCTTGGGGCTGGATGGCGATGTGTAATATGTCCTGAAATATTTATTTATTATTTTATTTTCTTCTTCATAAAGAATCGTACTAAAATAATTTTAAGATCTCTTACAGGCAAAAATTATATTATTATAGAAAATAAGGAACCTATGTAGTAGGTACTTTGAACTAAAATTTGGATTATATATACAGGGTGAATTTTTTATGTGGGCCTTCAGGGCTATATCCTAAACTATGAGGACATTATACATAATGCCCGGGCATTATGAATAATGACCAATATGAGAGTGCAATGTGATTAAAACTATTGAAATAATCATATTGCCCGGGCATTATACATAATGCCTGTCACGTATTGGGCAGGGTAATAAAAATACATGTTTTATTACTGTTAGTTCTATTTAAGACATTAAATCAACATTTGAAACACAAAAATTCTTTATTTTATAGATGCTTGGACCTCCGTGTCCGCGCTTTAAATGCAAAACTAAACAAAAAAACTAAAACAAAATGAGCGCTGCTGTGTAGTGTACTTACAGTTACACTATTTTCCTTTTCCCACTCAAATAAAAAAAAATTAAATGGTAAAAAATGTAATTGGGTGCCAGAAAGGTAGGTTAGATATTGTGATAAAACACGCGCGAGCGAAGCGAGTGTTTAGGTTCACATTCTAACTTCCTAACATCCTAACTTAGTTTTTAAGACGATTTTATGTGGTCCTGTATACTTTTAAGTATTAAGCATCCAAAGAAATAAAGATTTTTGATTTGATTTGATTTGATTGTTAAAAAATAGCGATTAAAGGAGCTCTTTTCCTCATACAATCTTTCTCTATTATCACATTGCCCAACGATCAAGTAGCAATATTCAGAATGCCCGGACAGTGTGATAAATATTAAAGTTTAGATGATAATTAATCACTTTGCCCAAAGTAGCCCGAATTAATCACTTGGTCCATAACATATATATCAACAGGCCTCATAACTTAAATCATCTCCGTCATAAAATCGTTCTAAAATGACTGTAGAGCTAGGTCTTATCTACAAATTGTATAGATAAATAGACATATTAAATTATTTGGTCAACACATAAGATTAAGGACTTTATGCAAAAGTAGTATATTATTTTAATTATAACGTTTTACAAAAACATATTTTACTTATATTAATTGAAGAACTAATATAAGGGTCATTCTATTATATTACATCTGTTTTTTATATGTCAATACATTTGGTTATAGTTGCTCTTGACGATTTTGTAAGATCTTTTCATGATATAGTACCAACTTTTGTGCAAATAAATAAACTGAAACTTATTGAACTTATTTAATTATCTAAAATTAACACAAACTAAAAATTACAACCTCATTATATAAATCGTTTAAAAATAAAATTTAACTTTACTTAACAAACATAATATAGGATAAAAACATTTATTCAACATTCTTTTTGAAAGAATAATTATCAAGTAAGATTAATACGAGGAACGTTTTGCATTTGACGTCTACATCCGCCTCAAACCTAAAATAATTGAGTAAAAACAACCAAATTGAACATAAATAAGGAAATGTAAATTACACTCGGTTGAATTGCTAAAAAGAAAATTTCCATCAAAGTATTCTGGAGTGTTCGATAAACATTAAACAAGGTACTCCTTGTAATGCCTATCAAGTAGTTCGAATAATTTGCGTTGAGGTTCTGTCGACACTGACGACCATCCGGCTCGCTTGTATTTTTTTAGTTAGAAATCGAAATGTCTCTTTATTGTGTAATCTGTGGATCTGTGTCATAATTTTGTCGGCTACGAAAATTGTGACTTTGACTTTTTGCATGATTTTTGTGGTTTCGTAGGGTAAAAACGGAATCTCACAAGAAAGACGTAATATCACTAACATAGTATAAAACAAAGTCGTTTTCTCTGTCCCTATGTATGCTTAAATCTTTAAAACTACGCAACGGATTTTGATGCGGTTTTTTAATAGATAGAGTGATTTAAGAGGAAGGTTTATATGTATAATACATGCATAATATAGCCGTGCGAAGCCGGGGCGGGTCGCTAGTATACCTATATATTACGTCCATGCCCGTTTATTAAGACTTCACTGTCCGTCTGTTTGTCACCAGGCTGTATCTCATGAACCATGACAGAAAAGAAAAAAATAAAGTAGAAAAAAGATAAAGTGTGGCTCCCATACAACATCTTATGAAGCATTTCGTGCGCGAGTCGAACCCGCCCATGGCTGGGTTATTTATGTATGGTTAGCATAAAAAGAAGGACTGCCTGATGGGATAATATAATAAAAAAAAAAAAAAAAAAAAAAAAAAAAAAAAAAAAAAAAAAAAAAACATACATACAACCGAAATGAGAACCGGTATTGGTTTAAAAAACCAATACCGGTACTGCTGATGCGGCTGTTCTAAGCAGACCAACTCAGAATACAAAAGTTTTTAAAGAGATACGACATCCATGACGCAAAATAAAAAGAAGAAAGCAGAGCAAAAAAATCATAAATGAAGATATAATGGGAAAAAGGTTTCTAGTTTATATTCACTCTAAAAATACATTAATTTTCTAGAAAAACTAAATTGGCTGTGTCACTAAAAATTGATTGCATAAACCATATAAAGTAGACTATTGTTAAAATCACTCAAAATACAATAAAATCCCATTTTGATTGGTTCGCGTTTTGCGGGCTTTGATTGGTTCGATGCAGACTTATGATTTTTCTGATCCATGTGGCGACAAAGAATGACAAAGGATCAGAAAAATCGCAAACCGAAATTCACCACTGTCGACAAAGCTGAGATGGTATCCAGTCTTATACCAGGCTAAGCTGCACGCTTTTCTGGACTCTGACTACATGACTAATAATAATAATAATAATAATAAATGTTTATTTGACAAAAGGAATTAAAACTAAACTTAAACAATCTACGTGTTACAAAACTAGTATTGCTATAAAATAATCAAAAATGTTCAGCGTCCCCTGCACTAAGCAAAGCTTGTATCGCAGGAGACAAAAGCGATTTGACAGTAAGTAAAAAGTCTCGGGATACAACCATTGGCGATTTTACGGTTTAACAATAATTGTGAACGAAAATTAATATTATAAATTGTTGAAGAATTAAGGTTAGGTTATACAATTTAATAGCACAGAGACTCCCTCAACATGGCGTGAGGTATAACCGGATGATAATCTTCCGCGTCATCATCCCAGAGCCTAAGGATCGAACGATGAGTGCTACGAGCAGGCATGTAAGTGACAGAGTAAGTGTCAAGTAGGAATGTTAAAAATGTCTTCCGTTTGATCATAATCAAGGCCCAGAAGCCATTTCTCCACAGTCTTCTTTAGTTGTCTAGTAGAATGACTTATCTGTAGGTTTAGTTTTCCACGAACGCAATTATATAAATAGGGAGATAAGAACAATGAAAACCGCTTGCCAAAAACCGTGCGAGTACGCGGCACCACAATGTTAACCACTCTTTTCTTTAGAAGTATCTTGTAGTGTGGCAAGCCCTGCACCGTTTTGTGCATTGCAATTATAGTTCTTAGTATAAAGAGCTGGCGAACACGCAGTACCCCGCACTCAGCGTATAAACTGTCGGTAGAGAAACGAAAAGGCTTTTTCAGCATTACCTTTAGCACAGCCCTTTGGGCACGTTCGAGTTCAATAAACTTTGTTTTTGCAGACCCTCCCCAAGCTCTGATACAGTATAAAAGCAGAGACTGACACAGACTATTATACACTAATAACATAGTAGCACTGTCAGCAGAGTGACGCAACGATTTCATTATATATATAACTCTTCTTATGCGCCCTGACAAGGCGGTAATATGTTTCTCAAAGGTGAACCTTTGGTCAAGAAGAATGCCTAAATATTTGACCCTGTCGTAGCGATCAATAGACTGGCAGTTACATTGTGTTACCGCTCTGTAACCATCAACAAGTTGCACCGGAATCATGCAGCCGCAGGAATGAAGCTGAAGTGTGTAGTTTTTGCTGGGAGCAGAAGCTTGGGTTTTATAAAACGTCAAAAATGACGTTTTTTTTACATTTAGTGTTAAAAGGTTTTTGTCAAGCCAATCCGCCACCCGACACAGACCCATCTCGGCCACCCTAAAAACGCGGTCCCAGGTTTTATCGTGAAACAAAAGCACAGTGTCATCAGCATAACATATGATCTCGGCGTTTTTTAAGGGAATATTCGATAAATCACTCAGGTAGAGCAAAAATAGTGTGGGGCCCAGAACGCTGCCCTGTGGAACACCAAAATCGATGGGAAATAGATCGCTGGAAGATTCTGAGACTCTGACACTCTGAAATCTGTTTGTCAGGTAGCTGTAAAACCAATTGTAAGTCAGACCTCTGATACCTAGACAGTGCAATTTCCGAAGCAGGATTGGGATGGAAACTGAGTCGAACGCCTTCGCCAAGTCAAGAAATACTCCAATACAACAGAGATTTCTGTCCAAAGCGGACGAAATGGAGGTAGTAAGTTGTAGCATTGCATCTTCTGTTGATTTTCCTTGGCGAAACCCGTATTGATTGTCAGGGATAATGTGATATTTGTCGAGAAAGGATCTTAGTCTCTTGTTAACAAGTTTTTCCAAAATTTTAGAGAAAATAGGTAGCAGAGAGATAGGGCGATAATTACTTGGGTCTTTCTTGTCCCCATCTTTGTGGATAAGAGTAACTACCGCCGATTTCCAGCACTGAGGGAAAACACCTGTAGACAGACTCAGATTAAAAATATGCGTCAAGGGTAAGATTATGCGGTCTTTTATTGACTTTATAAGAGATGACGAGCAACCATCCAAACCGGGAGAACTGTTGGGTTTTAAATTGCTTATTAGCTTACTAACTTCGGTGGTGTCAGTAGGATTCAGAAACATCGAATCTACTACCGACCGAGGCGGTTTAAATTCTGCAGCCAAGGTGGCCTGAGTAGAAGAAAGTTTGGTAAGAATTTTGGAAGCCAGAACATTGCCAACGTTTGTGAAGTACTGGTTACACTTATTTAAAGATGCTACATGGGTCTGATCAATATGACACAATTCAGTTGGGGTATTTCGTTTACTATTTAAATGACAAATGTTCTTAATTTTATGCCAGAGTTTCTTGGGATTGTCTTTGTTATTAGTGAGCTCACGATTCTCGTATTCTGTTTTTAATTTGTGTTGAAGATTGTTTAGAAAATTGCGGTATCTTTTATATGTCGCGTTTATTATTTTGTTAGTTGGATTACGTCTGGCATCCAAGTGCAGCCTGTCTCTATTTTTCTGGCATCTTATCAAACCGGGCGTAATCCACGGATGAATGGTAAACTGGGCACGACTTAACCGGACGGTCCTGGTGTTATCCTTGATAATATTTTCTAAAGTATTCATAAAAACCAAGCTTGACTCATCGACATCCGAGGAAGAGAAAACTGAAGACCAGTCAAAAGCGTCTAGTTCAGAGATGACAGCTTCTACATTGACCTTAGTTCGGAGTCTCTTCCTAGGCGTCGGATTCTCTTTAGTGGCCAGCCCCAAAATACATATGTTATGGTCAGTAATGCTAGATTTGCAAACAACACCAATGACCGGAGATGAGTTGTCTACATAGAAATGATCGAGGCATGTACCGGATGCATCTCGCGTAGGTACTGTAATAGCTGGCAGGAGTTTATGACTTGATAAAATGCATTGGTAATCAAAGGATTCTTCCGACGGTGGTTCAGATATTATATTGACATTTATGTCACCGGTTAATATAACCTTCTTATTTTTCAATCTATTTAAAAGGTTATTAAGTGACAAGAGGAACGGATCCAATTTGTCAAAGAATGGAGATCGGTATACACCTAAGACGGATATTTTGTCATTCAAATTAATTTCTAGGCAATTGCAATCTGCACAGTCAGGTTCACTCACTGTGGCATCCCATTTATCATTGATGTAAGCAACAACGCCGCCGTTTTTGTTGATGTATTTAAAAGTTCGAAAGGAATTGTATCCGGGTATCTGTTTAGTAATAGTGTTATCCGAAAGAAAACACTCACTGAGAATAATTACGTCAATATCCAATTTTAGTCGATTTAGTGTGACAAGGAATGCATCAAAATTTTTAAACATGCTTCTAATGTTAAATGAAAGACATTTAAGGTTATACGTGTCATTTACAATCTCAGCACAAGAATCCAAGTTATCGAGCGATACACAGTTTAAAGAAAGTGTATTATCAATGTCTTCTGCTAAATCAACCATTGGAATAAGTTGTTATTAAATTTCGAAGCAACACTGCGTAGCAGATAGGTGATCGCTCAACAATTGGTCTGTCAGAGATAAAGAAACATCTAGTGTGAATGCCTAATAGTGGGAGTGAGTTGTTTTTTTCACATTGATAGCTATGTAGTATATTATGCGGTGAGGGAGTGGTCTGTGCTAGATTTGGATAACAGTTCATAATACAAAAAACAATGCATGACGTCTCATAGTGATAAGAGAAAAGGAAACCTGAGCTACATAAGTTATGTTTTGGTAACTTCAGCTGCAAGACCACCGTCAATTCCCCTCTCTTGCGGAGCATCACAGGGGATCTTGAGGTCCAGGTCGAACGTAGAAGAGATGCGGATGGCGGGCCTGCCATCAGAGCGACGAACAAAAATAGATCCGTTTTGAATCCAGCAGTAGCGATAGCCTCCTGCCTTGGCTCGTTCTCTAGATGCACGAAATAACTGCCTATTTTGTTTGGTCAGTCGTTCGTTGAAGTATACATTACAGGGGGTCCCATCTACAATGCCTTCCGACGACAAGTTTCTTCTTGAACGGGCGGCGCTAATAATTGCATCACGTTTCCGATGTCGTAGCACCCTAACCACGATTGGACGAGGCATCTTATTCATCCCCGGAGAAGATTTTAGAATCCTTGGTCCCACTCGTCTAATGTCATCGATGTCCTCATCAGCGATCTCTATTCCCAGTTTTTTGATCGCCACCAAGGCAATGTGGCCCACATTCTCATTGCTGGTTTCCGGTACTCCGACGATTTCCAACTCATTTCTTAAGATTTCCTGTTCTCGCAAACTAAGGTTTTGGCAGAGGGTGTCTACTGTTGTGCGCAGTTCCATTATCTCTCTCTCAGCAGTCTCTAGTTTCTTGGAATGATCAATCAAAGAGCTCTTTAGCAATTGCTGGTAGGATGTAATTTGGTCCTTCAGAGTTATATTATTCTCTTTAAGTTCCATAATTTCCTGTCGCAAAAATCGGATCTCTTCAAAAAGCAGCGAAACATCACATTTACCAAGAAGTTTTTCTTCACAGACCTCATCCAACCCGGCAGTACGCTCCTGGGGACCCTGGGTGCCTCTCTTCATATTGACGTTCCTGCCGTTTTTAGTGTAGGTGTCATTTAATGCACCGCGAGGAGCCGGAGATCCGACCGGGGTAGAAGAGTTATCACCTCTCGGCCGGGAACAGATGCAGGACGGGCAAAGCCAAGTTACTTTGGACTCTTCATTGAGTTTATTATAGCCTTCTTTAGACATATTAACGCATAACAAGTGATAAAACTTGCTACAGTTCCGGCATTCCATATAAAAACCGTCTTTAATGGACTTTTCGCAACCGCTGCAGACATTAGACATGTTAGCTAGTTCAATAGTGTCGTGTACTGTATGTTAATTTCGAAATCTGACGTCACAGTCCAGTTGGTCGAGTGGCTCAAGTATCCGCTCTGCACGCCGAAGGCTCGGGTTCAAATCCCACAATCCACTGGTGTTTTTGTATGCAAAAAAATTCTGCTCTCACCGGTTTCGGCAGGGTCCAGCCTCCAGAGTAGACTATGTAGTCAGAGTGCATGAAAGCATGGATTTTAGTTGCTGCAGATTCTATATCTTATTAGCCCACTAGCGACCCGCTCCGGCTTCGCACGGCTATATTATGCATGTATTATACATATAAACCTTCCTCTTGAATCAGTCTATCTACTAAAAAAAACCGCATCAAAATCCGTTGCGTAGTTTTAAAGATCTGAGCATACAAAGGGACATAGGGATATAGGGACGGCGAAAAGTGACTTTATTATATACTATGTAGTGATGATGTCCCACTGCTAGGCAAATGCCTTCTCAACGCCAACCTGGGGGGATATAGCTTCGTCGTATACGCCTTCAAGTCATACTTGACTTCCAAGTCGCATGCCACCAATTTGCAATATTTTTGAAACGTTTGTCGTCGAAATTTGAAATGTCAATTTTTATTCGTT
Source organism: Idaea aversata (assembly GCA_907269075.1). Taxonomy (NCBI): domain Eukaryota; kingdom Metazoa; phylum Arthropoda; class Insecta; order Lepidoptera; family Geometridae; genus Idaea; species Idaea aversata. The sequence goes on from OU026106.1 coordinate 10,466,006, forward strand.
TTACGCAGAAAATTGAAAACCGATAATTACCGACGAACATCTGAAATAATTACAAAAGATATAAATATTGTTCAAAGATCGCTTCCAAATGTTCGACTATGATTGTTTGACATTTATTCTACCACTCGATTGTCGGCGACGAGTGGCGGAGACCACTCGTTACGATCGAGCTATTCAAAAATAGCGAGTTTCCGATGTCGAACGAAATAGGGCTCGCGGTTTTGTACTATGGTTGACCACTCTTGAATAAAAGAGTCTAACACATTCCGCTGCTTGAGTTGAAAACATTCTAATAAATTGTCTAAGTTGCCTACCATGTAGACGTTTGACAGACAACTTTTTGGAGGAAGTTGGTGGTATAAAGGGAAGATCTTCCACCGGGCAGGTGTTATACCCGTTAGGCCGCGGCCCAACGATGTTTCGTTGGAACTTGTTTATTACCTTATCTACAGAAAAACTTCTATCTAGGATCTACGATCGGTTTAGTGATGCCATCTGTTGGTGGCGATGTGAAGCGTCGCTACAACTTCAATAATTCATTGCAAACAGTTAAAACTTTTTAATAAAAAAATAAGAGAACCAAATCTGAAATAACATTCATAAAAATTCACACACTATTCAACCCAATTATTTTATTTGAAAACTTTAATAAAATTCACAAGATTTTAGAACCCTTTTTCAGTTTGAAATGGCACGTTTTAAAATCTGCAAACAACTTAGGCGGTCGTCTGGAGAGCCCTCGGCTTAGCAATCGAAGGAATCTGAACCTCTCAAACGAGTAATTTTAATACGGCATCGTCTGTGGAGTCTACCAGTTTTATTGGATTTAGAACTTTACGATTTTATTAAAAAACGAAAGGGAATTGATTTAAGATCCTATGACGCTGTAGCAGCTAATGGTACCTAGCTACCTAGCTAATGCTGAGGTTTTTTTTTTTCTACGAACTTAAGAGGAAAGGGTACCGGCGATCTCTCCATACAAACGTAGTTGACTGTTTCCTCCCTGGAAAATGACACTGATATTTAGCAATAATTTGCAATAATATATTGCAAATATTTTTGTTGCATAAAACTTATAACTGCCATGACCATGGCCCTATGACTTATTATTTATTTAGATTTTGTTTTTTTTTAACTCTTACTTTCTTTAATAATTAGAAAATGAAAAAAAACCAAGACATAGGGGCATAGTTATGGCAGTTATAGGTTTTATGCAACAAAAATATTTGTGCTAGTGTCATTCAGGGAGGAAACAGTCGACTACGTTTATATGGAGAGAGCGCGCGTACCCTTTCCTCCTAAATAGTGACTCAGAAAGTCGTTGGACGCAGAGAGCCTGCGACCGATCACTCTGGAAGTCTTTAGGGGAGGGTCTATGTTCAGCAGTGGACGTGTTATGGCTGATAATAATATGATGATTATGATGACAATGCCACCAGCCACCATGGTGAAAGTTCCTATTTCGCGCACAAAGAGTCATGCATCCAACTTTCTCGTTCGCACTGCTAAGAAATGGAACTCTCTACCCTCGTCGCTGTTCCCACAAAACTACAACCTTGGAGTCTTCAAGTCTAGAGTAAATAGGTACCTTCTAGGCGAGCATGCTACATCTTCGACCTCATCTTCGGTTCCCATCAGGTGAGATGAGGTCAAATGCAAGCCTATATTGTTTAAAAAAAAAACTCAGTTCACTTCTATCGAAAATGTCCTAATGATGGCGGGATATATCCAAAACAAACAAAATTTCGGATTAAAAATAATAAGTTAGGATTTAGATTGGAATTTTTGCGGTTGAGTTCTATTTCTAAGAAATTCAACGAAACAAAATACAGATAAAAGTCTCAAAGAGTTTAATAAAACTGCATGGCTAAAGCGAGTACTTGAACGTTGAAATAAAACTAATAAATGCCACTAAACGTCGCCGAAGGAAATTTCATTAGGTCGAAGTTCGCAAGCTATGAAAAATGTACCGTCCCACTTTCTGGGATTCCTTGCATAACTAGGTGGCCGGAGCTATAGATGGGTTACCATAAAGCCACGTATACACTAGGCAATATTTGACACGTGACATGTTGCACAACATTGTTGTATGAGCATTGATCAGTGATCGGCAACATGTTACACAACATTGTTGCATGTGCATTGATCAGTGATCGGCAACATGTTACACAACATTGTTGTATGAGCATTGATCAGTGATCGGCAACATGTTACACAACATTGTTGCATGAGCATTGATCAGTGATCGGCAACATGTTACACAACATTGTTGTATGAGCATTGATCAGTGATCGGCAACATGTTACACAACATTGTTGCATGAGCATTGATCAGTGATCGGCAACATGTTACACAACATTGTTGTATGAGCATTGATCAGTGATCGGCAACATGTTACACAACATTGTTGTATGAGCATTGATCAGTGATCGGCAACATGTTACACAACATTGTTGCATGAGCATTGATCAGTGATCGGCCACATTTTACACAACATTGTTGCATGAGCATTGATCAGTGATCGGCAACATGTTACACAACATTGTTGTATGAGCATTGATCAGTGATCGGCAACATGCTACACCACACTACGGACATTTTTACAGCCTCGTATACACTAGGCAATAATAATTATATGACACGCTGTTGCACAACATTGTTGCTCACGGCAACGCGAAATTTGGTTTACCAACGTTGTCTGTCCGCGCACGGTTCACGCATCGGCAACATTTCGCCCATGTCATTCGTTTATAACAGATATTGTTCATTAACAACAATTTATGCTAAACTGCGTATTACACAGAAACAAACAACAAGCCGCGCCAAATTGTTGCCCAGTGAATACGATTTAAAAGCATATTCTCCTCCATAACTCCTGACCTTTTTAATTGTAAAAAGGTTACAAAATATCATTTATTGTGCTCCCATAAGAAAAAACTATTTTTTTACCAACATGCCATCTATATACACGACAGGAGCGGAGTGGAAAGGAGCGGAGCGGTTTCCTTTAATAGAATTGCATAACATCGCCGCATGCGGAGTTTCCGCTTGGTGGATAGGCAACCTTACTCTGTAACACCGCGCATAAAACAGTCAATTTATTGCATCGACGATTTCCCAAACAAATACGAACCCTTTAATAAATCCACATCCCACTATAGCTCAGGCCCGTTGGCGTCGCGATCACAAGAACTGGGACGTACAATCTAATAACTGCACTCGTGTCTCGAACAAAACTGTAATATAAATACAAATATGTACTTATTTTACATTTATATTGCTATACGAGATTAAATTAAGTCTAATATCGGCAATATTATAGCCGATATCAAGGCGTCTTCGCTGGCTTGGCTATCTTCAGCGAATGAAGATCGAAGCGCTAAAGCATATGTTGACTAACCGGTGAAAGGCTGGTGGGAAGACCCAGGTATCGCTGAAAGGACAGTGGAAGCTGACCAGCGCGAACTTCAAGTCAACAATTGGCAAGAAATAGCGCCGGACAGGGATATTATATGGAAAACACTCGTTTCGGAGGTGAATATCTACTTTGGGTCGCTCAGCCAGCGAAGTAAGTAAGTAATTAAATATCGGCAAACTAATAAAAAAACCACTTAATTTATCACACACACACTCACTTTGTCAAAGAAATCGGTTGTATCACAGATACAAAATAGTTCGTGCAATGTCAAGTCTACATAATTCGGAGGGATGTAGCTAATCCAATATCTTTGCTAAAAGTTTAAAAGGCAAGTGAAACGTCTGACACAGAATAGTTCGTACAATGTCAAGTAGACTCAATTCTGAGGGATGTTGCTAATCCAACCTCCTTATTAGAAAAATAAGGCAAGCTCTTGTGAAATGGCTCTTTTCAAATTAGCTCTACAAAATTCTGAGAGATGTAGCTTATTTTACCTTTTTATCAGAAGGTTAAGACAAGCTCTCGTGAAACGTCTCATTTTAAATGAACTCTACACAATTCTGAGGGATGTAGCTAATCCAACCTTTTTGACATGGGTTATTGTAAATTTACCACGAAACTAGGCTCTCGTGAAACGTCTCGTTTTAGGTCAAGTCAACACAATTCTGACTTGTAGCTAATCCAACATCATTTTTATGTTAAAAATATTATTTCCTTATTGTCCCAAGTGAAACCGTAGGGCACAACTAGTCGCAAATAAAGTGAAAAATAAAAATATTCTCTTTTGAAGTCAGCTTAAAGTGGAAAAAAGTAACAATTAATTGAAAACGAAATGACAATTAAATTAAGAACTGTTAATTGCTGAAAGCGCTACCATTTCATTACTCAACCTTAATAATATACCTACAGGAAGTTGGAATATTTCAACAAAGACTAACTAGGCAGGTACTGTTGGCAAAAAAGCAAATATATCCTAGCCTACTATCCTATCCTATTCGACCCTACTATCTTATCCTACGATCCTATCCTACCCTACTATCTGACTATCCCGCCATATACTACTATCCTATGATATTCTACTATCCTATCGTATCCTACTATCTTACCCTACCCAACTATTAAATCCTACTATCTTATACAAAGATCATATTCTACTATCCTATCCTATTCGACTATCCTATCATATTATCCTAATCTACGTATCCTATCCTACTTCCTACTATCCTATCCTACTATTATTAAAGGTACCTACGAAAGATGTGTGTTAGTTGTATGTATGTTTATTACTCCTTCGCGCAAAAACTACTAAACCGATTGCTATGAAACTCTGTATGCATATAGCTGGATACCTAGATTAATACATAGGATACTTTTTATCTATTGATTGTAATGAAACTGGGATGCAGATAGCTTGAGATCTGGATTAATATTATAGGCTTTAACAACTATTAAAAAAGGTCAAAATTACAAATATTTAAAAATGAGAAGAAAATACTTACAGGGTACTTTTGGTTCACCTTCAATCATGGAATTTAGTGATCATTTAAGTGTTTTTTTTAAGGGGCAGCTTCCAAAAAAAGATAAATGTTTGTAATACATTTAATTTTACTGGCAATTCCAGTTTTCATTTAGTTTTATTTTACATAGATATTATAATTTCCGGGTGAGGGTATTTTTTGGCGTAATTTTAGTATATTTTGTATTTTTTATTATTATTTTGTTATAATCTAATTTGATGTAATTTTTGATTTGTAGGTATATTTTACTGTTGAATCGAAATGCCTGTTATGCCTAGAAGCTTAGCCAGAGGGGATCGAAATGCTAACTACGTCTCTGATGCCAACTAAATAATTTTAGCCTTGTTTTGCTGTCTGTACCTGAAATGTAGTAATATTACAAGAGTAATGAACATATTCCGACTGCAGAAACTCATAACTTGATTGTTTTTAGTCGCAAATGAGTAACTTGTTGTTTGTTATTCAACTAGCTACGCCCAGCGGTTTCACCTGTTCTAAAGAAATATCGGGGTAAAAAGTAACCATAATTATTCCTAGAGATAAAAAGGTTGTCTGTAAAGTCGGTTTATGGACGATAATTTTACGTGATAACGTCATACGAAAAGATAAAAAATTGAGATTTTTTGTTTTCCTTTTTCTTCTTTTTTTCCTATGTATTTTTTTTATTTATATAAGTCTTCTATTCGTCACTCGTCACCATACCACAAGCCCAGATGCGCGATATTTTGATAAAATACTATATATGACGTCACACAATGGGAACGGGACGCAATCATGACGTCACACGGAACGTGACGCGTCATGGTAACGGAACATGACACTTTTTTGTGAATGAATTTATAGGTTAGGAATTGACTATTTATTTCTTAGACTTCAATGTAGGTAGGTACTTACCATTATTCATGATTTTATTTTAAAAAAAGTCTGAACAAAAATTGTTCGGCTTGACGATAAAAAACCTCTTAATTTCCGATAACCCTGTATATAATCAAATCTATATGAAAGTGTCCACTCGGTGGAAAAACTTGCCGCAAACATTCGTCAGAATGATAAATGGTTTCCTGTAAGGCTTGGAATGAAGAAAAGACAAGAGGCGCGGATGCGACGGTGACGTCGCGCAGACGAAAAGCCTGAGATTTACATGATGCGAAGAAATCACCAAACATTTTTTATACGTTTTAAGATTAGGTAGGTACCTCAAATGGGAAATAAAGCCTGAATAAGATCACCCGATTGATTGTTTTTAAGTACGTCTGTCTGTCTGTAAAGATTCAGGTTTGAGTATTTCAGGAACAGGCAGATATATCAAGTTAAAATTTTAAATGTATTATTATTTCACTAGGGCTTTATGTAAAATATCCCTAGCTCAGAATGTCTTGTGTGCAAAAAGTCTCTTGCTCAGAATGTCCTATAAGCAAAATGTTACTACAGGATTTGCCTTCCGTATAATTTATAAATGGAAAAATGTCCCTTTTTCAGAATGCCCCTTTCTAAGAACATCTCTTTGCAAAATCTACCTATTAAGAGTTACATATTATGTCCGCGCCACGTCCACGCGTCTTACCATCTATGTATTTTCCGTCGTAAATTCGTATTTTTGTCACAAATCTGTGGGATTTTATCACATTTTAATTCATTAGCGGCGTTTTTGTTCCACTTTCAGGGCTTTATCAAGTATTTCAAGCTTGTTTTTTGTTCTTGCCTTTTTTATGATAAATTTTAGTGTTTTTTTTTCGATCTCTAAAAGAAGGGAGTACATAACTTAGTATCTATTGGTAAAACATTGACTGGAAGTATTCATATTTAGTTTCTAGTTCCGAGGCTAGTGCCAAAACACAAAATGCAATGTGCACCGCTCTCCCGTGCAATTGAAGAGGCATGCAATGAGGACAAGCAATAATTAGTATTAGTGACACCATTCATAAACCACTCGACGTGTTTCGCGCCTACACGACGCATCATCAGGATTGGACCCAGACCGCGTTATTTAGGCGACAAACGTTGGATACGAAAACTAAATATTAATACTTCCATAACAGATACACAGGGCCAAACACAGGGTTGCGGGTTCGATTCCCGCCTCAGACAAGTATTTATGCTTAGATATTTGTCTGTGGTCTGGTGGTTTCTATGTATTATAAGTATATATTTACAAAAGAAAAGTATATAAGTAGTATATTCGTTGTCTAGCACCCATAACACAAGTCTAGTTACTTAGCTTGGGGCTAGATGACGATGTGTAGAATGTCCTGCAATAATTATTTTATTTATTACCTATTATACATATAAACCTTCATTTTGAATCACTCAATCTATTAAAAAAACCGCATCAAAATCCGTTGCGTAGTTTTAAAGATTTAAGCATACATAGGGATATAGGGACAGAGAAAGCGACTTTGTTTTATACTATGTAGTGATAGTGATGATAGTGATAGTGATGATATGGAGTTCCGAAAAGTAACGCCGGATTCAATCAAAACATTGACTTGTTTTTTGTTACACTAGCTATGCCCAAGCTAAGCAACTAGGCTTATGTTATGGTAGCTAAACAACGGATATAATACGAGTAAGAACTTAAATACCCCATGAGTTTCTTGTGCATTCTTCTCATTGTTGGGCGCGTTCCGAAGGTACACATCCTAACTTAGTTTTCAAGACGATTTTATGTGATCTTTATATTTGTAATGTATTAAGCATCCAAAGAAATAAAAAAAATTGACGTAGACTTTGGATACCTTTATTTTGTAATTTACTTACTAGCTGCGCCCCGCGGTTTCATTTGCATAAGTCCCGATCCCGCGGATTCGGGATTAAAAGTTCTATGTCCTTCTCCATCCCCTTGACTAACACTATGCTGATTTTCATCCAAATAGGTCTAGTCATTTGACTGTGAAGGGGACAAACAAACAAACAAACAAATAAAAAAAAGGTTGTCTGTAAAGTCGGTTTACGGACGATAATTTTACGTGATAACGTCATAAGAAAACGAAGTTTTTTTTCTTTTTAAATTTTTTTTTTATAAATACGTCTTCTATTCGTCACTCGTCACCGTAACACAAGCCCAGATGAGCGATATCATTATTAAACAATACTATAAAATATATTGCTGCGTGCTGTGTGACGTCATTGTTGACATGACCTCACCAGAACGTGACAGTGACGTCAAATAATGGGAACGTGACAATGACGTCTCATAATGGGAACGTGACAATGACGTCACATAATGGGAACGTGATAATGACATCACATAATGGGAACGTGACAATAACGTCACATAATAGGAACGTGACAATGACGTCACACGAATCCATCAATTTATTAGACGTTATCATGTCAAAAAATCCTACATACTTATTACACGTCATATCTTAAAAATCTAGACCAGAAACAAAATACTGTACATAAATATTTGTTCAAGACGAGAATAGAACCCGCAACCTTTTAACCTTCAGGCGTTCATCCACTACGCAAAAAACGTCGTCCTTTCATCTTTATGATATTAACATAGCTTATTTACCTTCCATAGAAAATTACAAAGGAAATTTATGAATAATTAATAAGGGTATATTATCCAAAAACAAAGTTTCAAATAATAATAATCATAGCTATCCCCAAAAACTCAATCCTTTAAAAACTTTCGCTTTAAAATAGAATATTTACATTAAATCTCATTAAATATTAAAAATTTTATGTTGTTACTAAGTGAGTTTTTAATTATTAATACCTTTTCCTGGAGTTTTCTGGTCTTTTTAACCTCCGAATAAAATTAGGAGGTATTTAAAAACCGGCCAAGTGCGAATCAAATGGTGAAGACAGACAGTGAAGTCTTAGTAATAGGGTTCCGTTTTTACCCTTCGGGTACGGAACCCTAAAAAGAGTGAAATAGATAGACGAATGCTCTATTTGTACCATAGAAACTTAAATCACTACATAGTATAAAATAAAGTCACTTTTCGCCGTCCCTATTTCCCTTACGCTTAGATCTTGAAAACTACGCAACGGATTTTGATGCGGTTTTTTTTAATAGATATAGTGATTCAAGAGGAAGGTTTATATTGTGTAATACATGCATAATATAGCCGTGCGAAGCCGGGGCGGGTCGCTAGTCTAATATAAATACCTACTTTAAAAAAAGGGATAAAAACTGTAAAATTGTAAATATTTGAATTTTTTCGCAACACTCAGACACAGCTGAACTATAATGAAATTTGGTAAGTATTAGGTAGCTGGATTACTAAGATAGTGTACCTACCTTTATGCAATACTAGCTATGCCCCGCGGTTTGACCCGCGTAAATCCCGATCCCGTGGGAATATCGGGATAAAAAGTAGCCAAAATTGTTAATTCGATCTAGCAGTTCCTCAGATCAGCGCCTTTAAATAAATACGGCAGCCATCGATGAATAATTCCCCCGTCCCCCACTTGAATAATTATTCTATCTATTTAAAAAAACCGCATCAAAGTCCGTTGCTTAGTTTTAAAGATCTAAGCATACATAGGGAGAGGCAGCGGAAAGTGACTTTGTTTTATAATATACGTAATGATACAAAACTTAGATTAAAAGAATGTCCTGCAATATTTATTTATTAATTTTAGTAGGTATAAAGATTACATAAAGAAAATACTAACAATCAACTAGTAAATGATAAAAAGGAAGACTTTTCTAAACCATCCTAAAGTTGAACGTCGTCAAATATTCATAGCACTTCTTTCTAACAAAACAACGTAAAACAGTACTTAGAAAATAAAGCTTTGGGATAAGCAGTCTTACTTAGTTAGGGTTCTTGTGCATGTTCAATCACCATATTTGTAGTTAGCGTGGATTATAATTGACTTTTGTGGACAACTTCAAAAATAAGAAAAAAGAAAATTAATTGATAATGTACAAAAAAAATGAGGAAACTTAAATGGATTGGTCACATCATGAGATCAATATATAAAAAACAAACTTATTGTGACTTTAGCCTATAACCAGCGGTCTAGACGCTTCAAACGATACCTCATTTGTTGAATTATGCTAAGTAGTTCAGATGTTATGTGGGCACAGACATAAGCATAAATACATGTCTGAGGCGGGAATCGAACTCGCAACCCTGTGTTTGGCAGTTCGGCTTGGTGACCACTGTGCGTGTGCCAACTGGCTCGTCTTATATCCTATCCTAGTAATATTATAAATGTGAAAGTTTGTTTGTGTGTGTGTATGTACTATATGTTTGTTACTCCTTCACGCCAAAACTACTAAGCCGATTGCGATGAAATTCGGTATGTAGATAGCTGGAGACCTGGATTAACACACAGGCTACTTTTTATCCCGATATTCCCACAGGATCGGGACTTACGCGGGGGAAACCGCGGGGCGCAGCTAGTGTATAAATATAGATAAGAGTGTGGATATTGTGTTTGTGAACAAAAGGCCTAAACATTCAAGATACAGAGAATAAATAGGAAACTTTCTCCATACAACGTTGACCTCAAGACCGAGGGCTTCCATTCGTATTAAAATATAAATTGCTGTTGCTTTCCCACTGACTTTCGCATCTCAGAGGTCGCTTAATAGATTTCCGGTTCTTGACTTTCACTTGAATTGCCTACCGGAAAAACTTGGTTTTTTGGGTTACGACATATGTTTGCATGGCGGTCGAGATGAATGTTTGATCGATGGAGATGGTTTCTTTCTATCTAATGTTACTTTTTCTAAGACCATGATGAAATTACGGAAAAATCCGACTTTTATTAAAAATGTGAACGATTGATAAAAAAGGGACGCGACGAATTGAGAAACGACTCCTTTTTAATTTCAATAAAAATGTACTGTACCGATTGCGTTGCAAAGTAAATATGGAGATGGCTGGAGTCCTTAGATAAATTTTGAAAAATATGAAAATTTGTGTGTTAATTTTAAACTTCTTTACGATTAAACTGCTGCATCGATAGCGACAATATTTAGTATCTCCTGGAGTAACATATTTTGTACGCTATTTTTATCTCACTATCTCAGGATGAAATGGCGCAACTAATATATACATACATATTAAATGCTTTGTCCTGAACGACTGACTGACTGACGGATCAACGCACAGTCTAAACCGCTGATCGTAGAGACCTGAAACTCAGAGGGTGTGTTCTTTGTATGACGTAGGCATCCTATAAGAAAGGATTTTCCGAAATTCTACCTCTTAAGGGGTGAAAAGGGGGGGGGGCAAAGTTTGTAGGGGATGACGTGATGCCTTGGTCCATTATCGACTTTAATGCGGACGAAAAAGCTAGTAATATTATAAATGTGAAAATTTGTATGTACATTAGAAACTCCTTCACGCATACTACTGAACCGATAGCTATGAAACTTGGTATATAGATATTTAGAGTCTTGGGACAACACACAAAAACTTGAAATTTCAACGGGATCAGAACTGATGCGGGTAAACTGCAGGGTGCGACTATGTCGAAAGTAGTCAGATAAGAAATAAGGTAGCATCGACATAAGCACAATATCGTAATTCGAGAAATTCTCTGTTCACAGTACTTACATTGAGCAATCAGTACAATTCTAATATTGTAACAATATCTCAATTCATGCAAAAAATAATGCTCAATCGTAGAGCTAAAAATTATAGGCGGGTAAGGTGTAACTTTGTTATCTCTCTCAAAGTTTTTGTATGTTTTTCCTTAACGTTTTTATAACCTACTGTTCGAGTATTTTAAATGTTACAGCTCCGTTTTTACGTAAACGTAAAAACGGAGCGTGTTCAAAAACATAACAGACTCAAATGATTAAAGAAGACTAACAAAATACGAAGAAAGCTGGACCAGATCCGATCTTAGTATAGACCATAAAATTGACAGTCGGGGTCGTATACGCACACGTAAGGTTTCGTTCGTAACATTACATCTTTAGTATTTGTTGTTATAGCGGCATCGGCAACAGAAATACATCATCTTTGAAAATTCCAACGGTTCATGATATAAAGCCTGATGGCAGACAGACAGTCGAGTTTTAGTAATAGGGTTCCGTTATTTGACCCCATTAACTTTCAGATGGTTGAACCGGTTTCGATTAAACATAGGTAAGAACACTACCAACTAATTCACCTTTCAAAAAAAAAAAAAAAATCAAAATCGGTCATCCGTTTGGGAGCTACGATGCCACATACAAATACTCATAGACACTTCAAACAAAAAAACGAACACCCCGTCGTTTTTGTGTCGAGGGTTAAAAAGAACCAATCCAGTAAAGCCAATTCAGAAACAAAAAGATATAAAGGGTATAATAACTGCTTATGACATGACTACGCTATGGCATTTCATATTTTATTTACCGGAAAACATCCAACCACAAAGTTTCTGAAACCCGAACATGTTTTTAAATGAGGTACTTTCGTGTTTACTCACACAACTTTAGCTTTCAAAATGAAAAACCCTCATTTTCTCAAGGACATCTCGACAAGATAAATAATTAAGACATACCTAAACGACTCCGTTTAATGAAAACCCAAGGTTTTTTTAAGTGCAAAGAGAGTCGTTTTAAAAAGCTGTCACTAAGGATAACAAGAAACGTAGACTAAGTACATACAGACGTAATATCGGGCGATAGTCAAAAAAAGTTGATACTTTAAATCAAAATGTACTAAAATAGACATAATAAACAAAGAACAAACACTAAATAAATTAGTCGAAAACCACCCCAAGTTGTTCCTACACTACCTACAGACAGACGTTAAGCCTCTGCAACAAAAACGACCCCGAGCCGTAGTCCACAATTAAAGAAATAAATAATGTAAAATATATAAAATCAATTGCTATTCGTTTGTCTCGCTAAAATTCGAGAAAGACTGGTCCGATTTAGATGATTCCAGTTTTGAAATCTTTGTCGTAGTCCAGGGAAGGCATCAGCGGTAAGAATGATTGGACTTACGCGGGTGAAACCGCGGGGCACAGCTAGTGTAAAATAATATATTTCTAAGAGATTACACATAACGCTACTAAACTCCAAAATTTGCAACTATTCTAATAAGATGGGTAGCAGACTACGAAACAATAAATTATAATTTTAAATAGTGTTTTTTTTAAATACCAACATAAACATTCAAGAACCAGAATCAAATATCAGTAAATCATAAAAATATTTATTCCATAACGAGGATCAAACTCACAACGTTCTGCGTCTCAAGGAGGGTGATCTGAGTCTACCGCATCTTAAATATTGTCATTAATTATTGTTGTTGTTGCTAATTCACGTCAACTATAACATAATGTATTTTTTAATTTTTTTTGGAGCTATAGATGGACTTAAAAACATTATAGATAAGTTTTAAATACAAAATATTTATATAAGTACCAATTTTGTTAACTCGATAGAAAATCCTTAGTCTACGTATCCTCTAATAGGTTTAAAAAATAAGCACAATTAAAATTATGAAAACCTTTTAATTTTCGCAACGACTACCTTGTTTATACGGCGCCGTGAAAAGTGTGATTTTAGAGTTATGACGTTTTTTGTTTGGGCCGTCGAGTGCTTCTGTGTTTTATGAGCCCAGTTTGAAACATGACTCTTTTTTCATGAGAGATGAAAAAGAAATTGTTTTATTTTTTTCCTGGTTTTACTAAATGGTTTATAAATGGGTCGAGGGACAAATTACTCTGAATTGAAATGTTTGTGTGTTTTGTTTATACAGTGTGTAACAAAAACCTTTACAATGCTTTACCTGATTGTACCAAATGAGGGATTCTCCTTGTCACAATCGAAGGAAGGTTGAATTTTTCAAAAATATTTTCTTAGTGCTCATCTACGTTCTAAAAATAACCCCCATGAAAAGTTTCAACTCGTAGCTCTTAAAGTTTCGGAACTTTCTTAATGAGTCTGTTTTAGAGTTCCATACCCAAAGGGTAACTAAGACTAAGTATTATTAAGTCTCTACTGTCCGTCCGTATGTTTATCACCAGGCTGTATCTCATGAACCGTTATAGCTAGACCGTTTAAAGGATATTGCCTCATTTAGTATGGACGCTGTCCCAAACAAATCGCTGCGATGTGTCATGCCTCATTTGAAAGGCCTTAATGTGTACTCCATTTTATATTATGGCAGCAAAAAAATCCCACCCAGTGGAACCGAGATATTTCGTCATCAATACAACGTCTCGTACTATGAAAGTTATAGAACTCGCATAGCCATTACTGTTTAATTAAACGTGTAACACCTTCATGTGGTAGCTCAAATGAAAGACCTTAACTAGGACTACATTTTGTTCTACATTACAAAAAAATCCCATCAGAAGTAACAGATATATTTCGTCTTCAATACAACGTCTCGTACTATGAAAGTTATAGAACACGCATAGCCATTACTGTTTAATAAAATGTGTAAGTAACACCTTCATGTGGGGTAGCTCGAATGAAAGAGGTTAACTAGGAATACATTTTTGTTCTACATCACAAAAAAATCCCATCAGGAGGAACCAAGATATTTCGTCTTCAATACTACGTCTGGTAGTAAGAAAGTAATAAATCTCGCATAGCCATTACTATTTAAACATTAAACACCTTTATTAGATACCTCAAATGAAAGGTCTTAAGTAGGACTAGGTACATTTTTGTTCTACATTAAAAAAAACCACCAGGTGGAACCGAGATAAATAATAGTATTTAGCTTTAAAAAGGTAATTGTTTTTTTTTTATCACTGTTGCTCATAAAGTGGATCTTATTAAACCGCTTTTAAGCTCATAATGCAACGTATTATACACGCGTGCTATATAAAAATATCCAACTAGTGCTAAAATTAATGTTATCCCGATAAGTTAAATACGTATCTTACTGCTAATTACATGTTAGGGCCCTTGCCCACGGCGACTTTTTGTCGCGATGCAGTCGCGCGTTTATGAAACGCGCGACAGCATCACTACTAACGCACGTTAGTCGCATTTGCAACGCGCTACATACGCAATGCCAACGCGCTACAGCATCGCGACTGTATCGACGCAAACGCGCGACCTTGTCGGCAAAACGTCGAATTAATCATTCTATAACAACTTCTTATACTGTTTTAATGTATAGAAAAAAGGTACCAACAAAGAGTTTTTAAGCCTTGCTGGCCTCAAAACTCTTTGTTGGTACCTTTTTTCTTCTTTTTAAAAGGATGCCTCAAAGTCTGATAGCGAACGATAATTTTACGTGATAACGTCTTTGAAAACAATTAAAAATTGAGTTGTTTTTGTTTTGTTTTTTTTAGGTACATAAATATATTTTTTCCTTGCCATTATATTCTGTTTTAAGAGATTTGTTGTTGTTTGAGAGAATGGAAAAAACCCTAAAAAAATATTGTATGTCAGACGACGATGTAATAAGACCGATCTTAATGTATGGTTGCGAAGCCTGGACACTAACGCTAAAGGAGGAGAACAAACTCTTGGTAGCGGAGAGGAAGATATTGAGGAGAATTTTGGAACCAACCAAGAGAGAGGACGGCTCATGGAGAGTAAGAAAAAATGTGGAGTTGGAAGAGCTTGTGGCTGAGCCTAATATCATCGGCGAGATCAAATCGGCCCGACTTCGCTGGCTTGGCCACATCGAGAGAATGGAGGAGGATCCAGCGGTCAAAAGAGCATATCTAGGACGACCTCAGGGGAGACGGCCAGCTGGCAGACCTAGGTATCGCTGGATAGACCAACAAATCCAACAAGACCTGCAAGCCCTTCATGCAGCCGATTGGCAACAAGTGGCGCAGAATAGGGTGCAATGGCGGCTTTTGGTGTCGGAGGCCAAGATCCACTTCGGGTCGCTGAGCCAGCGTAAGTAAGTAAGTATGTCAGACGAGGCTGTATAGGTTAAAAGTCTTTTGCCTAGCCTTTCTGGAGTGTAATTAACAAAAAATAGTAAACCTAATCTAAACTTCTTAAAAACTTTTTATTATTTTAACAAGTTTTTTTTATTCGCAACTGTGATAAAAACGTCGTACGATACACGTGTGGATTGATCTTTGTATCTCGGCTTTTTAAACGCCCTCGCATACCGCGCTCGCGCGTGTTAAACCGCCTCTATGCAAAGATCAATTTTCCACACTTGTATCGCAATGTACTATAATAATCGACTTCCAACAATTCCATCTTGTGGAGCCTTATTGAAGTGAAAACTTCTTTAGCGGCGTTGAGCACTTTTTCTGTAATGGGTATAAAATCTTAAACTCGCGTCAGGACACGTGACCTGATCGAAAAAGCGTAAGACGGATGGAGAGTAGACAGCTATCCCCTCTCTACGGCGCGGCGAAACTGTATGCCTGGGCCTACTGTTTTTAATTTGGCTGTGAGTGTATTAAGACGTACATATGGTATTTTTTAACGGACGACTATTGACGGACGACAAATGTCGGACGACAATTTTTGTTATCTTACTGGTCTAGTTGCGGAAAATAGCTATCTCATAATTATAACTATATTTTAAGTGTTCAAAATCCCAACAAATGGATGCCACACAGGTGCAGGTGCAGGTTGACCAGCGCTGTAACTGCGTCATGCAGTGGTAGCTAATGGTGAGGCAGATCCTGGTTAGCGGCACACGACTCCTGAGACTACCTACCTTAATAGGTTTTTGTGTTTCTGATTATTATTATTTTTTTGTTTTATGTTGTTCATTGTTTTTCTCGTTATAACGTCGTGTGCTTATATAATAAGCGTTTTCTTTTTTTTCTATTATTTCAGATTATTTAATATGAAATCGATTAGGCCAAGGCTTTATTTATAACATCGCGCGTCTTTTGCAAGAATTATTTTTATCACAGTTGCTCTTATAGTAAATCTTATTAAACCGATATTAGGCTCATAATACAAGGTATTACGCACGCGTGCGTTTTACTTTAACGCATAAGTGCTGTAAAGTTATCCCGATAAGTTAAATTAGTATCTTATTGCTAAATTCATGTTATTTAGATCAGATGTAGCTAATCCTACCTCTCTGTTAGAACCTTCTACACAATTCTGGTTTATGTGGCTAATTCAACCTATCTGTTAGAATAGAACCTTTCACACCATTCTGACAGATGTAGCTAATCCAACCTGTTAGAATTATGCAGACAGTTTTAACAGAGAGGTTGGATTAGCTACATTCGTCGTCATTTGAGGTACCACATGAAGGTGTCAAACGTTTAAATAGTAATGGCTATGCGAGATTTATTACTTTCTTACTACGAGACGTAGTATTGAAGACGAAATATCTTGGTATATTTTTTTGTGATGTACAACAAAAATGTAGTCCTAGTTAAGCTCTTTCATTTGAGCTACCCCACTTGAAGGTGTTACTTACACATTTTATTAAACAGTAATGGCTATGCGTGTTCTATAACTTTCATAATACGAGACGTTGTATTGAAGAAGAAATATATCTGTTCCTCCTGATGGGATTTTTGAAGTTATACTTCTTTAGGCGCGTTATGAAAAAATGATGAGAGTGAAATTTTACAAAAGCGTCACACAAAATTCTCACGTCACACAAAATTCTCACGTCACACAAAATTCTCACGTCGGACGAGTTTTTTGCCGGACGAGTTTTTTGTCGGACGAGTTTTTTGTCGGACGAGTTTTTTGTCGGACGAGTATTTTGTCGGACGAGTTTTTTGCCGGACGAGTTTTTTGTCGGACGAGTTTTTTGTCGGACGAGTTTTTTGTCGGACGAGTTTTTTGTCGGACGAGTATTTTGTCGGACGAGTTTTTTTTTTTTTAAATAATGCCAAAGAAGTATAACTTCTCACGCGCGTACATAAGTACACGCACCCATTTTTTTTTGTAATGTAGAACAAAAATGTAGTCCTAGTTAAGGCCTTTCATTTGAGCTACCACATGAAGGTGTTACACGTCTAATTAAATAGTAATGGCTATGCGAGTTCTATAACTTTCATAGTAGAAGACGTTGTATTGATGACGAAATATCTTGGTTCCTCCTGGTGGGATTTTTTTGTGATGTACAACAAAAATGTAGTCCTAGTTAAGCTCTTTCATTTGAGCTACCCCACATGAAGGTGTTACCTACACATTTTATTAAACAGTAATGGCTATGCGTGTTCTATAACTTTCATAATACGAGACGTTGTATTGAAGAAGAAATATATCTGTTCTTTCTGATGGGATTTTTTTGTAATGTAGAACAAAAATGTAGTCCTAGTTAAGGCCTTTTATTTGAGCTACCACATGAAGGTGTTACACGTCTAATTAAATAGTAATGGCTATGCGAGTTCTATAACTTTCATAGTAGAAGACGTTGTATTGATGACGAAATATCTTGGTTCCTCCTGGTGGGATTTTTTTGTGATGTACAACAAAAATGTAGTCCTAGTTAAGCTCTTTCATTTGAGCTACCCCACATGAAGGTGTTACTTACACATTTTATTAAACAGTAATGGCTATGCGTGTTCTATAACTTTCATAATACAAGACGTTGTATTGAAGAAGAAATATATCTGTTCCTCCTGATGGGATTTTTTTGTAATGTAGAACAAAAATGTAGTCCTAGTTAGGGCCTTTCATTTGAGCTACCACATGAAGGTGTTACACGTCTAATTAAATAGTAATGGCTATGCGAGTTCTATAACTTTCATAGTAGAAGACGTTGTATTGATGACGAAATATCTCTGTTCCACTGGGTGGGATTTTTTTGTGATGTACAACAAAAATGTAGTCCTAGTTAAGCTCTTTCATTTGAGCTACCTCACATGAAGGTGTTACTTACACATTTTATTAAACAGTAATGGCTATGCGTGTTCTATAACTTTCATAATACGAGACGTTGTATTGAAGAAGAAATATATCTGTTCCTCCTGATGGGATTTTTTGTAATGTAGAACAAAAATGTAGTCCTAGTTAAGGCCTTTCATTTGAGCTACCACATGAAGGTGTTACACGTCTAATTAAATAGTAATGGCTTTGCGAGTTCTATAACTTTCATAGTAGAAGACGTTGTATTGATGACGAAATATCTCGGTTCCACTGGGTGGGATTTTTTAGTGATGTTCAACAAAAATGTAGTCCTAGTTAAGCTCTTTCATTTGAGCTACCCCACATGAAGGTGTTACTTACACATTTTATTAAACAGTAATGGCTATGCGTGTTCTATAACTTTCATAATACGAGACGTTGTATTGAAGAAGAAATATATCTGTTCCTCCTGATGGGATTTTTTTGTAATGTAGAACAAAAATGTAGTCCTAGTTAAGGCCTTTCATTTGAGCTACCACATGAAGGTGTTACACGTCTAATTAAACAGTAATGGCTATGCGACTTCTATAACTTTCATAGTACGAGGCGTTGTATTGATGACGAAATATCTCGGTTCCACTGGGTGGGATTTTTTTGCTGCCTTAATATAAAATTGAGTACACATTATGCCCTTTCAAATAAGGTACGACACATCGTAGCGATTTGTTTGGGACGCTAATCGGCATTATCCAAATTTTCACAGATATTTCTGTTGCCGCTAAAAACAGGATATAATGATACGGAACCCTTCGTACGCAAGTCCGATTCGCACTTGACCGATTTTTTTCTAGACATTTCATTTGAACGAAACTTACTCACGTTAAACCTATTTATACAGTTAGGTTTTAAGAATATTAGACTAATAAGCTCACAATATAGTAATTATTTTCCCGGTATTAGGGCGGCCACATACATCAGTTTTCCTGATTCGATTTCCTGATCAGTTTTCCGAAAGCGAGGCTCCGAACGCAGTAAATTCATACAAAAGTAATTGTATGTCACACACATTCGATAACTTTCCGTACAGTTTTTTTTCCGTCCGTTCTTTCCGAACGCAAGCCCGTGCATCCGGAATTCCTGACGGAAAAAAACGTCACGGATGCAAAACCTACCTACATTTTGTCTTTTTCTGATAAAGTAAAAATGCAATTGCAAGGAGGAAATCGTCGTCGAAATCCATGTTTCTTCCAAACGTGTGAACTCCAGTGAAGCTACTGCAAGACTAATCGAGGTATTCCGAACGGAAAAAAACCGAATGTGTGTGGTAATTGTACGGGATTTTTCATGATACGGTTTCCGAATCAGGAAAACTGATGTATGTGGCCGCCCTTAATCACGTATTTTTTTATTTTGATTTCTCTTACTTCGACGTTTCGACTATGTTACAATAGTCATGGTCGCTGGGCTATGGTCTCCTCGCGACCATGACTATTGTAACATAGTCGAAACGTAAGAGAAAAAAAAATACGCGATTATGTCTCGGGAAAACAATTACTATGAATACAAATCATGTGAGTTTAAAAAGTTATAAGCTCACAATATATTCATTACATCGTAACTAAAATGATAAAACTAATATATTAAGCAACATAAAACTTATAAAAGGGTTGAATCTAAAAATATAATGTTTCTTATGTAATCTAAACCAGGGATATGATATCGCCTAACTTTGTCTCCGAGCCTCGTGATGCCTGTTAATATACTGGTTAAGGTATAAGCTGAGGGCGATTTATCAAACTCAACACCCTTTACTCTAAAAACGATAACGCAATTTAGTCGACGTTATAAGGCATTGCTGTTGGAAAAGCAGCAAGTCGATGCGCGAAATACTTACAGGTAGTTTGCGCACGACTTGCAGCGATGGTTTATTCACACTGATCGGCGTTTGGCGGGGCGGCAGCGGACGGCCTGGGCCGCAGGAGGAGTTAAATTTCATCTATCCACGTCATTTTTCCTTTTTCTTGGTCACTAATTGCAATCATATTACGTGGCGTCACGTTTTATAACCTCTTAATTTGAAATGTCAAATCCAACTGACAGTGACGTCTCCCTATTGTATTTTTCATTGATTTATTTTTTTCTTACTTCGGGCAGTTCCTTCTTCTTTTATAAGCTATTTAGTACTCAGTATATGTATCATACAAATATAATTATTTATTTAACATAATTTTCTTATTCTATTTTATTTCTTTGTTACCTTATATATGTAATTATTTTGCTATTCTACTTATTTCTTGTTTGGGTGTGTATGCGGGAGCTAGAGACGATGCACGACGGCAGCGGGTTTGGCCGGAAGACCAGCGCTGCAGCCAAGTTATACTTGTCTGTGGCTTACAGCTGAGGTCGACCCATTTGGGCAGCACATGGCTTCTTAAATATTCATAATTTAAATGTATGCTTTTTTTCCTTATTTCTTCGTTGTATATGTTACCTATTTCTTTGTGTGTGTAAATTTAAAAGTTGTCGTGTGCCTGTACCAAATAAATGCTTTTCTTTCTTCTTTCTTTCTTTCTAAAACGAGGTCTAAGATGTAGTATGGGAATAATCATAGTCTGGTCATTTTTTAGAGAACCCATTTGAAATATATTTATTGAACTATTTAATCTATTACAAGCTGAAAAGTTTGTTCGTTTTGAACGCGCTAATCTCAGGAACTACAGGCACCTACAGGTTCGATTGAAAAAATCCTTTTGTGTTGGATAGTCCATTTATCGAGGAAGGCTACTTTTCATTTTAATATTCTTACGGGATCGGAAGTTACGCGGGTGAAACCACGGAGCACAGCTAGTTCGATATAAAATACTTTTTATCCATTAAACAGCTCGATGAAGGTCTTCCTTAAAGAGATCTTAAGTTATAGCACGTTTTTCTAGAAGATACCTATACGCTCGTGACTCATCATCATCATCCGAGCGCTTTTCCCGGTTGCATCCCTCTCGGGAGCCCGGGGTCCGCTTTCCTACTTTTACGCATTCCGTGCCCGGACGACGCTCGTCTACCCAACGGATCCACCCCGTCCAGTCCCCTTAAACGTGCAGCACAGAAGAGACACATGTGGCTAAAAGGGTATGAGTATGAATGGAGAGGAAGAGGACGACCGAAGAAAAGATGGATGGACTGCGTGAGACAAGACATGAGAGAGATGAATGTGAACGATGAGATGACGACAAATAGGAGTGAATGGAAGAAGAGAACATACTGCGCCGACACCAAATCAATTGGGATAAGGGCAGGAAGATGATGATGATTATGATGGACGGGCTCTGGACACAGCCCGGTCTAATGAGAATCATCCCTAAGTCCTTGATCCAGCCTACCCGGTTGTACAGAAAACGCTACATCTTAAAACGGACACCAACCTCTTATCTCTCGTCCAACATGATTTATCGTCAAGGCCCTCCCATTTCGTCCAATTTACAGAAAACCGAGTACCGTAATAAAATACCCGAGTCTCCTACACTCTCCAACATTATATCTGTGATGGATGCCTAGCTTGTTCATTATTATGTTTTAATTTACTTCAAGTATTTGATAATAATAATGACTTGACCTTAAGGAACCTTGAGGTGCGGGAGTAGCGACCCCGTGGTCCCGAGTGCTCCAGGGGGAAACCACCAAACCGGTGATTATCTCTGTCTGCACTATAAAATGCAGCCAAGGACAACCGACTTGGATAGAACTATTGATAAACTACAGGAGAAAACTACTTGGGCTATAACTGCGATGGGATGGTAGTGGACTTTTTCTTCTCGTATAGTGGTGTGGCTCACCTATTGTTAGAGTTTTTAGATCGCCTTAAGGCCTCTAACTTGACCTAACGACTGGTACTAGACGTTGACGTGCCTTCGGAAGCACGGAGGGGCTCACGAAAACACATTTTTCCCACACTACTAATTGGCCACCCATCAAAGTAATGACCGCGCCAGGCGTCGCTTGACCCGCACAACCGTAAACGATCAGCGAGTGTCGCTTAGCTGTGAGCTTGAGGTAGTGGACTGGCTACTGGGAAACTATGGATACTATGGCACCTGCCGTAACTACCCCAAACGAATTCGTTGCGTAAAAATCAGTAAGGAGGCAACAGGAACGAGACAAATAACTTGCTCTCAGGGCACCTCAAGGGTGTCGGGGAGTAGGTCCCGAGTGCTCCAAGGGGAAACCACTATTCTTCATCTCCGGCTGGCCTTAGTTGGCTGATCGGAATGAACACTGACGAGGAAGCGGTCCCCCGCCTCTAGCTTGCCTTCACCGGCCGTCTAGAATGGAGAAGGATGGATGGATGCCACTCGCTCGGACTACTAGTGATGGTTTAAAATCCAGTAAGGCCTTTCCATCCTTTAGCCGTTCACGTTCTCGTTTCCCCCTCGCTGTAATTTACTCAATTATGGTGCTCCAGTCTGAGAATTGGCGTGTCCTGCAATTTTTACGTATTTGTTGGACATTATTACGGTGGGCGCCATAGTACCCATAGTTCTCTAGTATCCAGCCCACTACCATCCCATATCAATTAAATAGCTCAAGTAACACCTGTGATTTATCAATTTTTCTATCCAAACCGGAAAGGTTGTCTTTGACTGCATTTTATAGTGCAGACACCTTACCTAGATACCTAGGTACTCGCCGGTTTGTAGTTTACATCATACTTTGCTATTAAAATTGTTGTCTTAAAGGATCTCTATGAACTGAAGAAAATCTATTTATAGTCTAAGATGACTTATGAAATTCAAAGAAGAAAATTATTCCAAGAAATTCTTTCATAAATCTAAAAATAAGTTTTTATTAGGCAGTGGTAATAAAAAGTCTACCTATGCAGAGGTAAGTATAGGCAATTTTTAACTACCGCCTGCGACGTAGAAGATTCGGGATTCGATTCCTACCGGAAACAAGTATTTATTTAGATATATTTATTTCAAATACTTAGCATAAATTTACAAAAAATATATCTTATTTAATATCTACATTATAGAGAAAAATATTTTTTTGGAATAGACACCGAAACCACTAGATCGATTTTGATAAAACGGGGTATGAGGATATTATGTTGATTAATTGGAAGTAACTTATGCTACTTTTTATCCCGATATTCCCACGGGACCGGGAGTTACGCGGGTGAAACGCGACGAATCCTCATCATTCTTTAAGTCGGCTAAAAATAAAAGTATTTTTAGTAGGTACTTACAATTACACAAAACAATCCGAAATCGGACAATATGAAAAGGAGAAAATAGCTATTTTTGTAAGAGGACAAGGTACCGGCTCTCTCTCCATACAAACGTAGTCGACTGTTTCCTCCTAGGCTAATAACACTAGCTCACATATTTTTGTTGCATAAAACCTGTACCAACTGCCATTACTATGCCCCTATGTTTTTTTTCATATTCTAATTATTATAGAAAGTATGTTAAAAAAAACTGGTTGCCTGTAAAGTCGGTATACGGGCGAAAGTTTTACGTGACAACAACTGTGCTCGAGTGGAAGGGACGCGTGCCTTTCATACTCATACTCATACTCATACTCATTTATTTAGACTGTAGGTACATACAGAACACTTAGTCACGTCAGAAAATTACATATTTTTAAGGACATTGAGTAAATTACATCACAGGCATAAGTAATAATATTAAAATCTAAAACAATTTTTAAATACGTAAATAAAAATATATCATTTATAAATAGGTGCTGCTGTTTCACTTTTTATGTCTGTCTCTCTCGCTCTTAGGCGGGCTAACCATGCCCGAGTGGAAGGGACGCGTGCCTCTCACTCGCTCTCATTGTGAGCGCATAACGTCAGCGGAGCGTAACGCAGTTTCTTGAAGTGTCACCCGGCAAACCAATTTATAAGACGTTGTCACGTCAAAAACAACAAAATATATATCTATATACTAATAATATTATAAAGCTGAAGAGTTTGTTTGTTTGTTTGTTTGAACGCGCTAATCTCAGGAACTTGCTGGTTCGAATTGAAAAATTCTTTTTGTGATGGATAGTCCATTTATCGAGGAAGGTTGTAGGCTACTTTTTATCCCGATATTCCCACGGGATCGGGAGTTACGCGGGTGAAATCGCGGAGCGCAGCTAGTAAAAAATAAGACAGGGGCATGGTCATGGTAGTTAAAGGCTTTATGCTTCAAAAACATTTGCTCTAGTGTCATTATCCAGGGAGGAAACAGTCAATTACGTTTGTATGGAGAGAGCGCAGGTACCCTTTCCTCTTAAGCATTTATCAAAAGATTGTAGGTAAATGTTGTAAGAACTCAAGCAATTCACTCTTCTCGCGAAATATTTGTCGACGTTAAAAGCCGTGGCTAAAGTTTTAATTGCAGACCAAATTAATGCCCAACTGTGGTACCCATGACAACATACAGGCATAGATTTCAATCGGTTTATCACGATAATATCGTACGATTTATCACGAGATAAATCCTCTCTAGACTGTCATAGCTTTTAATATTAAAATCCTAATTGTAGGTCACTAGATGAGTGGCTTATTCCCAGAGGTCAACGAATCTTTTATACTTTGTTTCCCAATGGGTCCACGACATTTTAAAATGAATATTTTCTAAATGAGATTCATTTTCATTTTTAAAAACTACATTTTGTTATTTTGTGTCAAGACATTTTGACAATGTGTCATTTTGACAATGTGGCATTGTGCGCCTAATCTCGTTGACTGACTGGGTATTTAGAAAGGTAATTTTTTGACATATATAATAATTATATCTTGAAGCTATGATTGTCCACAGTGCGATTCAGACCTAGTATAAAGACAAAATATTTTTTTACCTTATCATCCTCTTTCCTTAGAAAATATTTTTTTACCTAAATACATCCCCTATTTCCTTAGAAAATATTTTATTTTAACAAAATACATCCTAGTTCCTTAGAAAAAATTTTTTGAAGTTATACTTCTTTAGGCGCGTTATGAAAAAATGATGAGAGTGAAATTTTACAAAAGCGAGACACAAAATTCTCACGGGAGAAGTTGTTTAAATCTAAATTGAACTTTATTGATTGTGTTGACAATCCTTTTCCAGTCCAGAGTTTTTTGTCGGACGAGTATTTTGCCGGACGAGTTTTTTGTCGGACGAGTTTTTTGTCGGACGAGTTTTTTGTCGGACGAGTTTTTTGTCGGACGAGTTTTTTGCCGGACGAGTTTTTTGTCGGACGAGTTTTTTTTTTTTTTTTTTTTTTTTTTTTTGTCGGACGAGTGTTTTGCCGGACGAGTTTTTTGTCGGACGAGTTTTTTTTTTTTTTTTTTAAATGCCAAAGAAGTATAACTTCTCACGCGCGTACATAAGTACACGCACCCTTTTTTTTACCTAAATACATCCTATTTCCTCATTAAATATTTTATTTTACCTAAATACATATTTTTTCCTTAGAGGTATCGGTATCTATATCCGGATTAAATTACCCTAAAGTTTCGCCAGTGGACCTTATCAGTGGAATAGATCTACACAAGTGACCAATTTTAAAACGCTTAAAGGACAATGCAACCTAGTGGGCTCAAAATAAAAAATAAAAAAAAATTGTTGCCCAGATATGAAACAAACGCGAACGTAAAGAACACATCTTTACAATTACTTTTTACTATGGCACCATAGAAATCCATCCCAGAGGAAAAAAGATATAACCATTTGTTTTACCCTCTGTCTCTAGGTTCTTTCTCTAGATTTTCAAGGCACTTTTACCTTCTTTTGTGTATGAAAACTAAATAAATCAGTAAACAACTACGTTTAAAAAAGAAGTTTGAATAAATAAAAATAAATAAGATAGGTATGACTTTCTGGGTAGCAAGAAATAAAAAGCATTTTATTAAATAAACAACAAAATAATATATTTAACATTTAAACACACTTAGGCATTAGTCTTATTCTTCTTGAGTAATTCAGTTATATCTAACATATATTGTGGATTGAAATCATAGCGTCTATTTGGAGAATCCAATAAAATCTCCCAACTGTGAGTAGCAAAATGATACAAACACGAGCTTCAGGGGGAATGTAAAAATTATTTTCCATAAGTAGTTGTATTTTTTACACTCTCTGGAATGATTTGACGGATATGTACGCACCCGTAGAAAATACATGATCTTGCAACATTCGGTGATCATGTATCGGTACCCAGGAAGGTTGAAGGTAGGTACAACAGGGTTCCTTTCCTCCTCTCTCACAATTGGTAATATCTCGTCTGGCTGTGGACGAATAGGGCTGCGCACTATTTGTTCTTCTATTGGTGGTTCTTGCTCCTCAACTTGAGCTGGTTGAGGATCAACAGACATAATAATAGGGATGCGCAGTAGGGTGGAGCGAAAAAACTTTTTTTTGAAATTCGATTTTCCTGTATTGTTAATTAATGACCCGTTGTCTTAGGAGTGTTCATGCAAAATTTCAGCTTTCTAACTTAATATCTTGAGGTGGCGCACTAGACTTTAAGATTGGAACAAAGGGCATTTTTGCGTTACCAATAGAGCTAATGTAAGATTATAATTACCATCTTTATGAACAATATTATTACTCAATATTACTTTTACAAGTAATAACTTTATCAATACGTAATAAATCATTATAAAAAATATATCGTAATGCCCTAAATCAGAATTCTCAGAAACATCTTTTTTGACGGAAATAGTAAATTTTGGTGTTATACTGTGGTATGTCTTGCCTGGCTTTTATTCTGGGAATGAATGAAACCATACCTAGCTTCGGGTCCACAAACAGACTACGAAGCCTCTGATGCAAGCTTGACACATCTCTGTACTGCCTGAGTGTGGTTAGGATACTTTTAATGTCAATTAAATTACTTTCTAGAGAAATGATTGCCATAATTTCGGTGTCCCTATATTTTAATACATCGGAGGTTCTATTAACTTCTATTTCACCAAATCTACTGCAACCATCTTAAAATAGTGTTAAAGACATGATTTGGAACATATTTACAAGAAAATATTGACTTGATATCAAACAAAGTTGGTGCGTAAACTTTCATGGTGAAAGTTCTAGTTATGTGTCAATTCAGCTGTTCCATTAAACAAACGAAGAATCCTATTTGCGCAAGTCAATCATCAAGAATAGACCACCTTTCCTAGTCTTTTGTTAACTAAGGTTTTGAGACTGTACCAGCAGAAATAGCAGAACACTCTGAAACAGATATTTCTGATTGGTGCTTCACAAATCAGTGTTTAAATCCGGGAAAGATAGAGATCGGAGGTGCAAATGGGTTCAAATCCTATATTTTGAAGTCGAGACACTTGTCGAGCTTTTTTCTAAGCTATCAGTAAAGCTATTAGGGCATGTTGTGGTACTAGTCGAGTCTAGATAATGAATGGCATGCAGATAATTGACAATTGACATTAATAAATACCAAAAACATTGAAAACGCGGCTTCAGTTGTTTTTCTGGTAAAAATTGACTATATTTTTGTGTCTGATGTTCACAGCGGTACCATCGCATCCAATCACCACCAAAAAATAACAATATTCAAAAGTCCTGTGATGAAAGTTTCACGGTAGAGTTTTTGAAGAAAATTTCCTAAAGTGTGACATTTCTCAACATTGATGTATAGAATTTTATTGGACCGCAATGCACTCACGTCTTAGATAAGACATCGAAGAAAGTAAAACCCGTATTTTTATTGTAAAAAGTTTCGAAATTAGTTAAATTTGCGAGTAGAATATAAAAGTCAAAAAGTAAATTTTGTATAAACTACCTTCTCAGTGCGCCACCTGAAGATAAAGTCGTAGACTTTTGATTTTTTGTCTGAATGAAGCTTTTTCATAGGGTCATCGATTAACAATACAGGAGATTTAAAAAAAAGAAAAAAATTTTTTTTGGCCTGTTTCGCTCCACCCTAATGCGCAGGGGTTATTCTCCCATTTCTCCTTCACGCCCTGCATCAGATTGTTGCACTGGTGCAGGGTTGTTGGTACGAGGCGCTAGACGACCACGCCTAGTTCGAGTCCAACAACGGTAGCATACGAATTCTTCGTTGTTATATGCAATCTAAAATAAAATAAAAAATAATGATAAAGAAAATAATAATTGAAGGAAAAATTGATAAGCTGTGTCACTATGTAGCAATGAGGTACAAATATCTTAGTCTATTATACTCAAGAGAATAAGTCAAATGTTACATTTTAAAAATAATCTATCGAGCAGATAAGGCTACAGGATGTGCCCCTACACATGTGAGAAATATACATAGTATTTATTTCTTTAGTATAAGTACACTCGATAAACATAGCATTAAAAAAAATGTCCTAAAATTATTTTTTGTTTTTACTGTTATGGATCTAATAAAAATATTATTTAGGAATATCATGAAACTATAATGTACAGTCAGAAAAAGACTGAGGGTACCAGTACCAGGTGAATATTTTAATGTTTTATTTTTTTCAATAACGGTTTAGTAAGTGTTAGTTATTCTGCATGAAATAACTAACATTTCAAAACCTTTAGTGATATCAAAAAGCACAATCAACAATTACTGTTATTGTTACTACCGTTACTGGTTATTGTTATTGTTACTACTGTTACTGGTTAACTACCGTTATTGAAAAAAAATCTTTAAAATACGCACCCTTCAGTCCTTTTCTGGCTGTACATGGGAAGGTACATAATACATTATTATTATAGAAATTATATTTGTCTGAAAAGTTATCGATTTACAACAAAAACATTAAAGTCCGGGACTTACCTCATGTCCACTTGCTGCTTCGATGATTTCAATTATGTGAGGATGCAAATTGCGAAGCTGCTCGGTCAAATTGTATCTTCGACTGTATTTAGAATGATCAAGTCCAGTAAACACAGCCAAAGTAAACGTTCAAAGATTGATCAAGTCCGGTATGCACAGTATTGCACAGCCAAAGTAAACGTTCAAAAAGATAAATCGAGTCCAGTAATCACAGCCAAAGTAAACGTTCAAAGAATCATCAGTAACTTAGTTTTGTAGTATAATGAACCGCTACCTTTTAAAAGTCAATACCTATTATTTGACTATACAGTTTAACAGCAGTACAGAATAACAGTTCAATATTTTCTGAATAAAACTGAAAAACATTTAAATATTTCTCAGTTTTTAAGAACTTTTTTATCAAGCGGAGTTGCCTAAATCGTGGTTTCAACCGTAGATTGCACAATTACGTTTATTAAACTACAACATATATTTTTATCCAGCCAACAAAAATCAATATTTGATAACTTAAAATTGCATCAAACATAGGTCGATTTGGGATATTCCGGCCTTAATATTTCTTTTTCTCTGGGATCGATTTCGGTGCCGCCATAATGAAAGTTACTCAGTGTAATGATAACTATCATTTGCCATGGGTTTCATGTGTGGGCAGATATAAAAAAAATTGATGTGTGAGCCCAGCTCATAAGGGAAAAGTTGCATTGTCCTTTGATACTCGTTAAAAATTAGCGTCTAAAAACAATTCGTAATATTATGAACCCGTGAGTATCCAAGCCCCAGAATCCGTAGAACAGTTGACATTTTATTTATAACCAAGCTCGGTTTATCCTTGTTTTTTAGATTACGCCCATAATTTTGAACGTTGAAATTTATTCGGGGATCTTCTTTCGGCTTTAAACAGCGGATTGTTTTAAACATAGTTTCCAAGTAAAGTACTTTAATTTGTTTTAAAGATGAATAGGTATCTTAAAATGTCATTATTACAAATTACAAAAAAAAAAAAATATCAAACAAAACAAAACATTACACACCACAGACACAGACAAATAAAAAAAAATTAAAAAAATAAATAAATAATAATAGTAAAAATAAATAAATGATAACAATAATAATCCAAAACATTCAAAATTTAAAAACAAAAAACCCCGTCCTCCAAGGCGTCCCCCCGACCCAAAGTCCCCAGCAAGCTGGCAGCGTTCCCCCTCTGGATCTTAAAATAGTTGTTTTAGATCATATTATTATTTATAGCGGATCATCTAGTCATTTTTGTGGTTAAGAACACCTTACTCAAGAATTTTTGAGAATGTTTTTTCTTTTGAAATGAAAATTTATTTTAGACGAGTAAGTATTAATGCTGAGAGCAAGAAATAACCAAATATAATTAGAGTCTATCCATCATAAGGGCTGGAACACGTCGTTTGCAAAATTACAAAATATGTTTTACAATAATCAGAAGTTTGTTAAGGCGATGCTGATTTTAACAAGAGCTAAAAATTATTAGAAGGCAAATTGCGTTCCGTGCGCGCTAAAATTTTACACACATATGCATAGGTTTTAATAGGCTAGCTATAGGTATTCGCTAAGAAAGGAATAAAATAATTATCTAAAAAGATTATTCTAATATTCCTTTTTAAAATAAAACCTGATCATATTTAAAAAAAAATTAGCTGGACAGTTAGAATTAAGATTAAGATAATGAATGAATAGTTTATCTATCTTTACTGGAATTGTGTTTGATGCCTTGTTTGAACGTGTTAAGATGAATAAAATTGAGTTCCTAATAGAAAGATTTTTAAAACTTTTCTGTCAAATCAGAAAAAAATCTACGATTAGTAAAGGAGTAGATTGAATATGATAAAAACGAAGTGCAGTGGCTCTATAATAGTCCTACCTCGAACACATTTTAGAAAAATATCAACAAATTTTTCACCATCTTGCATCTCACTCATTTCTACTCAATTTGACAAGGACAATTAGAAACGTAACGCCGTAAAATATTGAACTTCACTATACGAATGAAAAAAATATATAAATTAAAATAAAATGGTTGTGTGTAAAGTCGGTTTACGGACGATAATTTTACGTGTCAACTTCATAAGGAAAATATGAAAAATTAAGTTTTTTTTTCTTTATTCGTCACCATGATACGAGTACAAACCTAGTCACGCACACACGTGCGTCAAGCTTGGTAGTAGTGTACTTATCACAGAGCGTTGTATAAAACCTTACAATTCTATGTCCTTGTTTAATTATGTGGCAACAGCAACGGTTACCTTGTTAATAACATGACGCGTTCCCAGAACGGGGCGCATGACGTCATCTTTTTTGTGAATGCCACCTGCATTCACAAAAAAGATGACGTCATTAATTTATTGGACGTTATCACGTCAAAAAAAGGTAAGTACTTAAAATTATTGTATTGAAGTAGGTAGGTACTTCGATTTATTTACTAAATTGTCTCAGAGTAATTAACTTTTGAAGAATATCAAAATTGTATTTACTAAGTAAATAGTCAAAGTTTTTGCCAAAGCGAACTTTGAACTTATTTCGAATAAATTAGGTTAGGTTTAATAATTTGTATTTACTTAAGTAATTAAAATAAGTACTTAGTAACTTTAACCGAACAAAACGTCTAAGGGTCTACTCTCATAGTACCTAACGAAGTTTTAAAGATAGGTTCATTTATACCGATAAAACCCAGTATTTACCGGTTTAAACAGCTCCCGGCTCTTAATACCGCTTAGAACAATGTTGAAATTGATATGCATTAATATATTATATACATGCATACTTACATGTCTCACGAATAGAACTTATCTATTCCGCTTAATACCGGTATTTTAAGTGAAAACTCTCATTATTCACTCCTCTTAAAGCAACCCCTAGGGGGGCGAAACAGGGACGAGGGGGTTTTTATTTACTCATTTGATTTGCCGGATTATACCGATTTATACCAGTATTATCTAGGTATTAACTAGGTATTAAAAATACTTATTCATAATAATAAATACTCATCACTACATAGTATAAAATAAAGTCGCTTTCTCTGTCCCTATTTCCCTTTGAATGCTTAAATCTTTAAAACTACGCAACGGATTTTGATGCGGTTTTTTTTTAATAGATAGAGTGATTTAAGAGGAAGGTTTATATGTATAATGCATGCATAATATAGCCGTGCGAAGCCGGGGCGGGTCGCTAGTTCATAACAAATTGTAAAAAAATTGTTAAAAATACTCATCCTACTAATATTATAAATGTGAAAGTTTGTGTGTATGTGTGTATGTGTGTGTGTGTGTGTGTGTGTATGTTTGTTACTCCTTCACGCAAAAACTACTGGACCGATTGCGTTGAAACTCGGTATTTAGATAGCTGAGTACCTGGATTAACACATAGGCTACTTTTTATCCCGATATTCCCACGGGATCGGGACTTACGGGATTATTCTTTCACACAAAAAACTTCTGGACCGAATGCGTTGAAACTCGGTATGTAGATAGCCAGAGACCTGGATTAACACATAGGCTATTCTTAATCCCGATATTCCTACGGGATCGGGACTTACGGGATTACTCCTTTACGCAAAAACTACCGAACAGATTGCGGTGAAAATCAGTAAGTAGATAGCTGGAGACCTGAATTAACACAAAGGCTACTTTTTTCCCGATATTCCCACGGGATCTGGACTTACGTGATCAGGACTCAAAATATATTTTAAAAGGTTGTAGTTGGGCGGAGGCGGAGAGAGTGATGAAGGGGAGAAGGGTGAGAAAAATAAAAAGGGGGAGCACAGGAAAGGGGGAGGATAGGAAAGAGGAAGAGGATGTAAGAGGGAAGAGACGAAATGGGGAGAAGAGGAAAGGGGGAGGAGAGGAAAGGGGAAGACAGGAAAGAGAAAGGGTATGAAAGAGGGAGGGTACGAAATGGGGAAAAGAGGAAAGGAGGAGGAAAGGAAAGGGGGAGGAGAGGAAAAGCGGAGGAGAGGAAAGGGGGAGGGGACCTAACCTAACCTTCTCCATCCGTGACGGTAATTTGTCAAAAAAACATTTCGAGCCTATCTGGACTCCTAGAAATGTAAGCGCTCGCTTCGCTCGCACGTGTTTGCTACTCATTCTGCGACGGTTCTGTGTCAGAAAAGCATTCTGGGTCTGTCTGGAATCCTTAAAATATAACCGCTCACTTCGCTCGAACGTGTTTGCTACTCCATCCGCGACGGTTTCGTGTCAGAAAAGCATTCTGGGTCTGTCTGGACTCCTTAAAATATAACCGCTCACTTCGCTCGAACGTGTTTGCTACTCCATCCGCGACGGTTTCGTGTCAGAAAAGCATTCTGGGTCTGTCTGGACTCCTTAAATTATAACCGCTCACTGCGCTCGCACGTGTTTGTTACTCCATCCGCGACTGTTTCGTGTCAGAAAAGCATTCTGGGTCTGTCTGAACTCCTTAAAATATAACCGCTCACTTCGCTCGCACGTGTTTGCTACTCCATTCGCGACGGTTTCGTGTCAGAAAAGCATTCTGGGTCTGTCTGGACTCCTTAAAATATAACCGCTCGCTTCGCTCGCACGTGTTTGCTATTCCATCCGTGACGGTTTCGTGTCAGAAAAGCATTCTGGGTCTGTCTGGACTCCTTAAAATATAACCGCTCGCTTCGCTCGCACGTGTTTGGTCACAATAACTAACGTTACCTACTCCATCCGCGACGGTTCCATGTCAGAAAAGCATTCTGGGTCTGTCTGGACTCCTAAAAATATAACCGCTCGCTTCGCTCGCACGTGTTTGCTACTCATTCCGCGACGGTTTCGTGTCAGAAAAGCATTCTGGGTCTGTCTGGACTCCTTAAAATATAACCGCTCGCTTCGCTCGCGTCGCTCGCACGTGTTTGCTACTCCATCCGCGACGGTTTCGTGTCAGAAAAGCATTCTGGGTCTGTCTGGACTCCTTAAAATATAACCGCTCGCTTCGCTCGCACGTGTTTGGTCACAATAACTAACGTTACCTACTCCATCCGCGACGGTTCCATGTCAGAAAAGCATTCTGGGTCTGTCTGGACTCCTTAAAATATAACCGCTCACTTCGCTAGCACGTGTTTGCTACTCCATCCGCGACGGTTTCGTGTCAGAAAAGCATTCTGGGTCTGTCTGGACTCCTTAAAATATAACCGCTCGCTTCGCTCGCACGTGTTTGCTATTCCATCCGCGACGGTTTCGTGTCAGAAAAGCATTCTGGGTCTGTCTAGACTCCTAAAAATCTAACCGCTCGCTTCGCTCGCATGTGTTTGCTACTAATTCCGCGACGATTTCGTGTCAGTAAAGCATTGTGGGTCTGTCTGGACTCCTAAAAATCTAACCGCTCGCTTCGCTCGCACGTGTTTGCAACTCATTCCGCGACGGTTTCGTGTCAGAAAAGCATTCTGGGTCTGTCTGGTTTCCTTAAAATATAACCGCTCGCTTCGCTCGCACGTGTTTGCTACTCCATCCGCGACGGTTTCGTGTCAGAAAAGCATTCTGGGTCTGTCTGGACTCCTAAAAATATAACCGCTCGCTTCGCTCGCACGTGTTTGGTCACAATAACTAACGTTACCTACTCCATCCGCGACGGTTCCGTGTCAGAAAAGCATTCTGGGTCTGTCTAGACTTCTAAAAATCTAACCGCTCGCTTCGCTCGCATGTGTTTGCTACTAATTCCGCGACGATTTCGTGTCAGTAAAGCATTGTGGGTCTGTCTGGACTCCTTAAAATATAACCGCTCGCTTCGCTCGCACGTGTTTGCTACTCATTCCGCGACGGTTTCGTGTCAGAAAAGCATTCTGGGTCTGTCTGGACTCCTTAAAATATAACCGCTCGCTTCGCTCGCACGTGTTTGCTACTCCATCCGCGACGGTTTCGTGTCAGAAAAGCATTCTGGGTCTGTCTGGACTCCTAAAAATCTAACCGCTCGCTTCGCTCGCATGTGTTTGCTACTCATTCCGCGACGGTTTCGTGTCAGAAAAGCATTCTAGGTCTGTCTGGACTCCTTAAAATATAACCGCTCGCTTCGCTCGCACGTGTTTGCTATTCCATTCGCGACGGTTTCGTGTCAGAAAAGCATTCTGGGTCTGTCTAGACTCCTAAAAATCTAACCGCTCGCTTCGCTCGCATGTGTTTGCTACTCATTCCGCGACGATTTCGTGTCAGTAAAGCATTGTGGGTCTGTCTGGACTACTTAAAATATAACCGCTCGCTTCGCTCGCACGTGTTTGCTACTCATTCCGCGACGGTTTCGTGTCAGAAAAGCATTCTGGGTCTGTCTGGACTCCTTAAAATATAACCGCTCGCTTCGCTCGCACGTGTTTGCTACTCCATCCGCGACGGTTTCGTGTCAGAAAAGCATTCTGGGTCTGTCTAGACTCCTAAAAATCTAACCGCTCGCTTCGCTCGCATGTGTTTTCTACTCATTCCGCGACGATTTCGTGTCAGTAAAGCATTGTGGGTCTGTCTGGACTCCTTAAAATATAACCGCTCGCTTCGCTCGCACGTGTTTGCTACTCCATCCGCGACGGTTTCGTGTCAGAAAAGCATTTTGGGTCTGTCTGGACTCCTTAAAATATAACCGCTCGCTTCGCTTGCACGTGTTTGGTCACAATAACTAACGTTACCTACTCCATCCGCGACGGTTCCGTGTCAGAAAAGCATTCTGGGTCTGTCTGGACTCCTAAAAATCTAAGACCTCACGTTACCTTGACCTGACGTTCCTTCCCTTAACGTCTCGCTTTCCTATAACACCGCTTTCCCTTAATACTGGCATTGCTAAACACAAAAACTACTATACGAATTGTGATGAAAGTCTGTAGCAGGTAGCTAGAGACCCTAACAAATAAGCTACTTCTTATTCCGATATTCCTACGAGACTCGGACTTGCGCGGGTGAAACCGCGGGGCGCAGCTAGTTCATAATAAATTGTACACGTACAGTGTAACACCGTATGGTGTACACTGTACGTCTACAATTTATTTGGGGGTCTTCAAGTCGTGAGTGAATAGGTATCTGCTAGGAAGGCGTGTTACATCTTAGGTCTCATCGTCACCTACCATCAGGCAGGTGTGATAGTGGTCAAACGCTGACCTATCATATGTAAAAAAAACAACGGTAATTATTTTATTGGCTTTAAATCAATACTAGAAATAAAGAACCAACTACAGACCATTATTTACACAAGCTAATACCGTTGAGAACACTCGAAAACTCTTCAACCCATCCCACCAGGGGCCTAAGTCTGCTAACACAATTGTATTTCAATAGTGTGTCGATATAATCGTAATAGAAATTTAATGTCAAAAATATGACATTAAATGTCAAATTCGTATTCTCCTAACTTTGACTATTCTATCGAGACACCACTGACACACCACTGACTCACTTTTGTGTTCTGCTCTACAATCGTGGCTTAATGGAATCTCGATAGTTGTCAAAACGGTATATTGCTTAGCAACATATACCATGTTGCTAGGCAACACCTGCAAGGTAAATATTACCATACCATTGAGACTCCATAGTGATTATATTGCGATGTTATTAAAACTTTAGCAGAATACCAAATAAAGTCACAATCTCGATATAATGTCAATAGAGTCTCGATATAATGACAATGGTTGGCCAAATAGCAAAATAAGGCCCCAGTACCCATCCCACGTGTTCATTCCACGGAATATTGTTAAAATTAACCGTGTATTTTTACTTTGTTTTAATTGTCGTTAAAATTAAATTATTATAATTTAAATCAAACCTGCCTACCCTTAACACAACAGCATGCTTCATTACCCCGGGCTCCATACAAAACAAGCATGAATTAACTTTTACTTCGTTTAAGGGTTAAAACAGACTGCAGGCAGACTTTTGTATCGACCGATCGAAAGGGAAGTCATCATCTTCCTGCCCTTATCCCAATTTCCATTCAACCTATTAGTCATCTCATCGTTCACATTTATCTCTCTCATGTCTCGGTTCCATTTTACTTTTTCAGTAACGGTGCTACTTTCAGGCTTCCTCTAATATACTCATTCCTTATTTTATCCATCCTCGTTACTCCACAA
Source organism: Idaea aversata (assembly GCA_907269075.1). Taxonomy (NCBI): domain Eukaryota; kingdom Metazoa; phylum Arthropoda; class Insecta; order Lepidoptera; family Geometridae; genus Idaea; species Idaea aversata. The sequence goes on from OU026106.1 coordinate 10,503,439, forward strand.
ATCCATCTCAACATTCTCATCTCCGCTGCATGCAATCTTCTCTCATCCTTCTATTTCACGGCCCAGCATTACAATCCATACATGACGACAGGTCTCATCACGGTTTTATAGATTTTACCCTTCAGTTTAAGGGGCATCCGAAAGGGAAGGGAGGTATGCGATCAAAAGAAAAGTAGGTATGTAAAAGTATTTATTGATCTTGTTGCCTTGTCTTGTCACCGTGTTTGCGCAAATAGTCATAGACGGTTTAGGGAACTTTGTTATATTAATCAAGTTTTACATTGCGTATAGCTAATGTGTGTAAGTTAGTAAATGGTTGAGAGAAAGAATGAATGTAAGTATCACTATCTATGACGTCACGTACGACAGACAAGACAAGCACGTATGAATGATGGAGAATCGGAACGGCGCGAACGAGCACCGTATTTCAAGCGTAGTTGTTAAGTTTAGTTATATGGTGAGTACAGAGCCTTAATTTTATTTAAAATTAAATTACTGATGTATATTTTTTCATTTTAAATGAAAAAAATAAAAACTAATATGATTATTATCTAAACCTACTTATAACGAAGGTATACTACCTACCTACTTATACTTATAACGAAGGAAGAGAAAACAAAAAGTCTGTACTTGGAAGTAAATTAAAAAATAATAAAATAATACGAACTATTAAACTTCAGTATCTGGTATAAGTTTCAACTTGCTAGGCCCACCTGTTCCTGAGAAAATCGGTGGTGATACACGAACAGACAGATGGACAAGAGAGTGATCTTATTAGGGTTCATTTTTACCTTTTGAAGTATGGCCCCAAAAAATGATTCTAGGGAACTTAGAAAAAGTAGTAGAACAAAAATGTATGGATTTTAAATAACTACTAAAGCCAATAAAATTACGAAAGTGTCAAGCATACTTTAAAAACATTAAACACAGTAAATATGTCGTTTTGTATAACTTTAATTGTAATCTTTTTTATTTGTCTGTCAGATTTTTTTTTGTTTAAAATGTTATCGGCCGACAAAAAGTTAATAGTCTACATCAACCTTAACTTTTACTCCATGTAACGTTGGTCTAAGTTTTACTTACATTGTTCCGTTACACGGCTTGTATACAGGGTGAACTTTTTACATGAGCCTTCAGGGCTACCTATATCCTAAACTGTAAGAGAGCAAAAATCCTGAAAGGAGTTGCGTACCCGATTTCGACACAAACTAAAACTGCATAATTTTTTGGAAAAGTCATTAACCTAGCCATAAATCGAACCTGTTGATATACTTACTTAAATTTTTATAGCAATCGATAGTGTTACTGATAGAGATAAATTCCTAGAATCAAACATAGTATGGCAAATCAAAGTAAATAATAAAATAAATTTTAAAAAACACCCCGGGGCGAAGTTATGCCATGTTGTTTTTTCTCAAGACTGCAGAATCTGGTACCAACACAAAGTTGAATAAAACAAAAACGCATCGTTTTTTAACAATATTTGTTCAGATAAGATCATGGATGTTGTTTGCATACAATTATTGAAAAATATTCCCATATTTCGAAATCAAGATAAATTGTTAAAGAAAATCAAACATCCCTTATGTGAGTGTGCCTTTACTACATATAAACGTTATCTTATCTATCTATCTATCTATCTATTGCTCCTCATCGAAAATATCCGAAAATTCATCAAAATACAGGTCTCAGGTTGACTCGGCGAAAATCCTCCATTACTCACAACCGGTCGGGAGAAAATACCATATCTTTCAGTTTTGAAGACGAATATTTTATGAATCTATAGATCTTGGGTGGGAATTTGCGAATAACTTTTATTTGGTAACGTCGATTTAAGTCCTGGGAAAAATTCGAAAAATTACTTATTAAAAATTTCATGAAGGTTCTTAGTCAATTTTGCCATTTAAACTCTATCGTCATACAACCGGGCAAAGTGATACGCTATACCGATTTATGGTGGAAATCCCAGATTAAGCGTTTTGCTTCGTCATTCCTTATTCGTACAGCAAGGCAATAGAATCAGTTGCCTGCGGCTGCGGTCTTTTCTGACGGCTAGGTACTTTGGGGGTCTTCAAAGCACGAGTCTTCTTTTACACGTCTACAATTTGACGACCGATATGACTTTGTTTAGGTCCTCAACTTGAACAGGTAGTAGGGCACATGGAGCAATCATGAGATGCTCCTATTTGCTCGGCCTTTCCACAAATACACCGAATGTTGCCATATTCCCTGAAACCCCACTTCACCATGCTCATCTGGCAGTGGAAAACCTGGACTCCAAGGCGATTTTACGTCTTCCTGACTGACCACTGTAGGTAAGCACTGACTAGGAGGCATTCAGCAGAAAGGGCAAAGTTCGAGGGCAAGTTATGATTCTGTTTGAATTTCCTACTAGACAACTTTTAACGGCTTTTCAATAGGTAGTTAAATGCACGTTCATAATGCCTGCACTGGGCTAGGTTATCAAAAAATATTTAAAAAGAAAATGTCAAAAATTGCAACCGATACGAGACTTGAGAACTTGCAACCCTCTAAATACCGTCCAAGTGCGATTCTAATTGCAGTCCGGTCTCGATTACATTGAAGAACGAATTGTTCCTGTAAATATATTCAATAGGTACCTATTTAATAAACATTAAACACGTGTGAAAAGTAAATAAAGGATCACTTTACCTCACTTATCTACACGTACCTTCACTTCAAACCGTTGAAAGGAACGTCCTATACAAATATATCAAAGCCTCACGTCGCTACGTCTCGGTGTTGACTTGTGTAATACATTTTTGGTTATGAAGCGTGTACATAATTCATGGTAGAGAAATTACTTTGATTTTTGCTCGCGACGGAATGAAGGGCGGTCGTCGGGCCATTGAAATTCTTATGATTTTGATTCTTTTAATGCTCAAATAACTTTCTTATAAATGCTACAATGTAATTTATATCGAAAACGGATATGACAATGGCAGCTCCAGTGGATTTTTGATTTCTGTAAATTTGACTTCTAAAGGTTACCCCTTAAGAGGAAAGGGTACCGGGGGCTCTCTCCATACAAACGTAGTCGACTGTTTCCTCCCTGGATAACGACACTATAGCAAATATTTTTGTTGCATAAAACTTATAACTGCCATAACCATGTTCCTATAATTGTTTTTTTTTATTTATTAAATCTTAATTTCTATAATAATTAGTAAATGAAAAAAAAAACAAGACATAGGGGCATAGTCATGGCAGTCATAAGTTTTATGCAACAACAATATCTGTGCTAGTGTCATTATCCAGTCGACTACGTTTGTATGGAGAGAGCACCGGTACCCTTTTACCTTAAGAGGTCGAGGTTTAAAGGGCTAATAAAGTTTGTAGTAACTATTTTATATTATGTACTCGCTGTAGCCCGCGACTTCGTAGTTTTGATTTATGTACTAAAACATTCCACTTGAATCACTCTATCTATTTAAAAATACCGCATCAAAATCTGTTGAGTAGTTTTAAAGGTCTAAGCATAGGTACGGTCGGCTGCATAATTGCAGACCCACCGAAGAGCTCCAAAACGGCTGTTTTAAGAAAGTTTTCAACACAAGCAAGATTCTAGACACCTGCTATTAGGTGAGGTTTAAATTCTTCTAACTCATTAATTAATCAAACAAAAATTATTAGAATGCAAACAATACATTATTAGTAATTTTCGAACTCTACCGAGGGCTGCAATTATGCAGCCGACTACATACAGACAGACAGACAGCAAGAAGCTACCTTGATTTATACTATGACTGACGACTGTAGTGATTTGTAGGAAATTAATATAACTTTTTAATTAAGAAACACTAACGCGAGTAAAACCGCTGGGTGCAGCTAGATATAAAATTTAAAGTCGTGACTGACTGACTGATACATCACCGCACAGCTCAAAGAAATGGACGGATCTTTGAATTTGACATACAGATAACTGTCATAAGTTGGCTAATGCTGGGGCTACATTAGCTGGTTACGGCGAATGTTCGTGTTTACGCGATGATATCGCCGGATAGATCGTTGCAACGCGTTGTTTTCGGGCGAATACGATGCTCTATCGGGGCTATCTGTCAGTAAACGGGCGGGAGTCAAAGGGATTGGTCGCGATAATATTCACTTGGGTGGCTACACCTGCGTCAACTAATTTTTAAATTACCGGTTACTTCTTGGCCCCACAACTATGCATCGCGTCAACGTGGAGCGAATCTTCGCCCGCCTAATGTAGACAAGAACATCGCATATAACCGAACACTATGTTTTTGTCGCGAGAACGCGACACGAATCTTCGCCCGCTAATGTAGCCCCAGCATCACTATCACTACATAGTATAAAACAAAGTCGCTTTCTCTGTCCCTATGTCCCTATATCCCTTTGTATGCTTAAATCTTTGAAACTACGCAACGGATTTTGATGCGGTTTTTTTTTAATAGATAGAGTGATTCAATAGGAAGGTTTATATGTATAATACATGCATAATATAGCCGTGCGAAGCCGGAGTGGGTCGCTAGTTAGAAATAATTTTGGAAAAGTCAACCCCTACGCGTAGGAAGGTATAAAAGCCACTTCCCGCATAAATCGTGTAAAAACAAAAAGAACAAACATTAGAAAACATTATCGATATCTCGAGAGATTAATCTCAGTTTTGTGGGTAGAACTAGAAACAAACAGGCCGTAATATAAACGATACGGCACAGGTGAGGTTACTAGTGATGTTACACGTGAATATTATTTAAATTTATCGATATCGATAACGATTTTTTAATTACATATTTATTGACGTCTTTTAAATCGAAGTGTACACCGGCATTCGCAAAAAAGTGTGACGTCATGCATTACGTAAAAACGTTATTGACAAGTAACCATAGCAACCTATTGACGTATGCAAAATGGTAATGTCAACTATATAAATAAATAAAATAAAATAAAATAAATATTTCAGGACATATTACACATCGCCATCCAGCCCCAAGCTAAGCAACTTAATGCTTGTGTTATGGGTGCCAGATAACGGATAAACTACTTATATACTTTTTTTTTTTTTTTTTGTAAATATATACATATTATACATATAGGAAACACCCAGAACCAGAAACAAGAATTTATGGTCAGCATAAATACTTGTTCCCGGCGGGAATCGAACCCGCAACCTTCTGCGTCGCAGTCGGGTGTTCGCCCGACGCGCCACAGAGGTCGTCAAAAAAATCATCGTATATAAAATATTTCACAGGACATTATCATGTAAAATCGTCCGTAAACCGACTTTACAGACAACCATTTTTAACCGACTTCAAAAAAAAGGAGAAGGTTCTCAATTCGTCGCGTATATATATATATATATTTTTTTTTATGTATGTTCGCGGATTACTCGAAAACGCCTGGACCGATTTGGAATTTTTTTTTGTTAAGCATTGTTACCCATATCACGAGGTTAGCAGCCCCGGACCTTTGGAAGGCGTGCTTGGAACCGAAGCCTTTGAAACAACAATTTTAAAAGCAAAGTGTGATGTGGAAACAAAACCGGCGATTATCCCTGTCTGCAAATTATACAAATTCCACTCGCATAAGTTCCGATTCCATGTATGAGAAATCGTAAAAAAAATTCAAAGTATCCATTACCAATTTTCATCAAAATAAGGCACAGTGTTTCCAGAGTTCATTAATTATTAAAAGCATTATTTATTTTTATGCGAAATACAAAGACCCAGTTTACGCGGAATGCGTGAATTTCATAATGCATTGTATAAATACCTAGTATAGATCGAACAGCCAATGATGGCCCCCAGCGGAAAGTGGAAGGAGTATGCGCAAATTTCAATTTTTAGGTCTATATAACGGGGGGACAGTAGTGAAGGGAGAGTCAGTTGCTCACCATCATCGCTCTCTGTTTCGCACACAAGTCTCTAGCCGCGCTATGTCCCACTCTCGCACGTCTTTAGTTGTCTAAGTACTGTCGCGCACAAAAACCCACAAACACGTAACTTCGCCTGAGTCTAAATTGAAAAACTGGATAACTTAATGCATTAAAATTCAATATCATTTTAGTTCCGGTGCAATACATTGCCTAATTTTCTAATTTAAAGGAATGTGTTTCGAGATGGGCAAAATATTAAACGGGGGTAAAGTATGACGCTTTGGCTGAATTCTGTTCGCGATAGTACATGCGCACACCATCTCCACCGCTTTCCGCCGGAGGGCATCATTCGCTGGACTACTTATCTATAATATTTACAATATTTGCAACTGAAATTGTTGCGCTACTTTTAAAAAATAAATTCAACTTTAAATCACAACGTTAATTCGAAGATTTTACTGAATAATTTACATAAAATTTTACGGAAATTACATTTTATTGCAATAATTGCAATAAATTACTTTGTATTTCGTTGCAATTCATACTTTGTTGTTATTGGTTTTATTCAGCATTAATTAAGAATTCGTATAAAAGCACCTACCTAGCCCAGTTTTATATTCGACAACTCTTTTTAATTGGAAGAATGTTAGCTAGCACCAACAGTAAAATACAATAATTAAATGGCCGGAGCTGATTTTTACAATCTTTTGAAATGATCTTTATCTTGGTCATAGATGAACAATATGACTATGGCAAAAAAGTGAGTCTCTTAAAAGTTATATTGCAAAATGTAGAATGGCATGTGTTGGGCATGTGGAAAGAATGTCACATTTTTGAGGATATTTCTTTAACTAGAGCATTTCTGTACATTGTGTCTGTTGGAAAAGATAAATCACATTAAAATATCTTTCAAACGACACCTTACACGTTTAAATTGGTTGAATAAAACTCGATAAATAGGCAAATATCCCAAGTACAGAGCCACCATCTTTATGACGTCATAAATGCTACTAGTTCCCGGTTTTCGAAACTAATACTAATTCGTCATCTAGAGATCTCAAGGAATCCATCAATACCTGTTTTAGTTATATACAGCTCTAGACCACAAAACTCGAGAAATAGAGGACTTTTGGTTGAATTGCTGCTAGACTAAAAGGAGACATTCCTTAAAAGGTCATTCATTCAAAAGGGATTTCAAGGAATCCATCAATACCTGTTTTAGTTATACACAGCTCTAGACCACAAACCTCGAGAAATAGAGGACTTTCGGTTGAATTGCCGCTAGACTAAAAGGAGACATTCCTTAAAAGGTCATTCATTCAAAAGGGATTTCAAGGAATCCATCAATACCTGTTTTAGTTATACACAGCTCTAGACCACAAAACTCGAGAAATAGAGGACTTTCGGTTGAATTGCCGCTAGACTAAAAGGAGACATTCCTTAAAAGGTCATTCATTCAAAAGGGATTTCAAGGAATCCATCAATACCTGTTTTAGTTATACACAGCTCTAGACCACAAAACTCGAGAAATAGAGGACTTTTGGTTGAATTGCCGCTAGACTAAAAGGAGACATTCCTCAAATGGTCATTCATTCAAAAGGGGACCTACTACAGTTGTGCCCCGGTATTTTACTCGTAAAAATCCCGATCCTTTACGACTATCTTGATAATATTTCGGTTGAGTAATTTTACCGTGAAACAGTAATAAATATACACACAAACTTACACATTAAAGGCGGATTGCTTGATATTGTGCATAAGTTTTAGCTAAATTCATTTAACGGGAAAACTAGAATCAGAATAAAATAAAATTATCTTCCAATAACCACTAAGTTTGACAGTAATTGTTTGCACAGGTTTTTTGGAAAAAATAAATAAAAGTGTTAACACAAAATTAAATCAAGAGCTTTCTAAGGTCGTAAACGCTTTTAATTTTCGTTGTGCAAGTTAACCAATATTTTTGTAAGATTAAAAATGACAGTCATTTACCTTAAACCATAAATAAAGATTTTTCAAATGAATCCCTAGTTCGAAGTTCGAATTTCAGTACCCACGCTCTTTAATGCGAGATAACAAATATCGATAATAACACCTTCCCATCCCTAACTGATACAGATACCTACTTAAAGTATGCGGGCCGAGATGCCCGGTCTCATTTGTAACACGTCTAGTGCCCAAAGTATGTAGATAAGATTCTTACCCAAAGATGTTTAAATTACAGTACATTAGAGAAACACCTGATCTTTTTGACGTGATAACGTCTAGTACCTGCCTGTGTAAATTCAGGTGTTCAGGTGGTATGTATGTATACTTAAATGATTTTTTTTTCTTTTTACATCGGTTTCTTATGACGTTGTCACGTAAAATTATCGTCTGTAAACCGACTTCACAGACAACCATTTTTTTTCTTAGCAAAATTTTGATCCCGGACTGTAACGTCTCAGATCTCAGTTGACGATTTTAAATTTAAGAGCGAAGAAGAAGAAGATATGGCGTAGCCTACGGTATAACGGCCATCTGTTTGTCTAATTTCAGCCCGATTCATCCATTTGTTTGAGCAGAAGCTACGTTTAATGAGTCAGTCAATTAGGACTCAGAATTTTATATTCAAAGATGGTGCTGTAGAGATTTAAGAGTGGTAACGAAATATAAAAAGAACTGGTATGGTTAAGTGGGTTTTTAATAATATAATTGGTAGGTAGTTGAGTTATTGATAGATTATTTATAAGAGTGTCCGTGTATAGTAGCTGATTAGAGAGGAACCTTGTCGACCGAGTTGCAGTATCGTGTAGCAGGAGGGTTTAATAGCTTCCGCCAGAAGTCGAACTGTTCGTGGTAGAGAAGCATGTGTACGGAGGCGATACGTTGTATGTCGCAGGGGTGGGGAGCCAGCTTGCGGTTGTAGAAGGCAGGGATGTGGACGCGTCGGATACCGAGCTCGGCGGCAAGCACGCCGGTTATAAACACGTCCTCCAGTCTGAGGTAGCGGCGCCGTGGTGCCGTGGCCGCCTCGAGCAGCGGCCACACGCTGTCGTTAGACATAAGGTAAGCGGGGCCTGTAGCGAAGTCAGGGTACGGTCCTGTCGACGGGAACTGAACCGTGCTTACGTAGTTCTTGGAGTGCTGATTACGATTCGGGAGCGCCTTGCGCATGACGCGCCCCCACACGGTGCGCGAGGCTTTCTCGACGTGGTCATCAGACGTGAACGAACGCACCCATGGCACGTTCAGGAACACGTCGTCTTCAGTCTTGAGGAGAAAACGCGTGTGTGGACAATAACGGCACATCCATTCGAGCGTAGAGATGGTAAGCGGGGTCGTGTGGAGATCATCGTGAACCGTGTTGCTCACTATCAGATCCCCATAGAGGTCGTCCTCGGCAGCTATAGCATGCACCTGGGCGACCGAGGTCATCGCACCGAGCACGAACGCCACGGTAACGTCACGCTGCAATGTATAGTGTCCCCACGTTAGTCGCACCGCCATACGTCGAGCTGCGCGCGCCGGCGATGAGGATACCAGGATAAGCAAGCGCATCTCCTCGCCCTGATTGGGGCAGAGTTCAGGATGCGGCCGCCAGTGACCTGGCATGTACAGGTTGCGAGTGACGAGGAATTGTGGGTGAGGCTGTGGTGCAGGCTGTGAGGACGTCTTCGGCGCGGGCACGGGGGTAGGAGAGTGTGGGGTCGGCAGTGTGTATGCCAGTAGCAGAGTCAACGCGCCACCGGCCGCAACGCCAGCCAGTTGCCAGCGACGACTACAACTGGTTAACGACACTATGGGCCTCGTCAGCTCCGACATTTATCGAACGTAAATATTCAAAATTTGGTTGTCCGATTACAATCACTGTGAACACTTGTTAAATATTAACTGCTTATTAGTTTTCATTAATCACAAGTTTTTAATGGTTTTAAATTACGTTATAGGTTAGTAAAATAGTGGATTGATATCACTAAGTATTAGGTACTTACTATATTTGTAGAAAAATCGTTTACATAAAAAATATAAATTTACATAAAAAACATCACCGAAAGCTGTATTATAGGGAATTCAAGGAACCAATATTTTTTTAATTAAATGCACAAGATTTGGCATACTTGTTGCGTCTTCTGTTGACGGAACACTAATGGGGTTTTGTGGGTAAATCTCTAGCCACTTGACATCCCTAGGCTAGAGGGAGCCCCACATACGCTTGTCACTCTCTCCCTCAATAAAACGTGACCCAGAGTAAAAAACAACCTCCAGGAGACGGACATAGGTTTTTTTTTTCGATATTCAAACGGGGTCGGGACTAGCGCGGGTGAACCGTGAGGTGATGCTAACATGTCATATACAGAGAGTAAAAGAGAAAGAAAATAAATCCTATCTCACTCAAGACATACAGCTCATTGATGAAATTTGAGGTTCTATTGTTATTTCTATTTCACTGTTTACTTAAATATCTTTGTTTCTACTGTTACCTACTACCGCCTCGGTCGCATCAATGATTTACACCTTTTTCTATTCTAACCGAAAATAGATAGTTTAGGTAGATACTTTGATTTAGTTAGCTTCTTACTAACCTATAGCAGTAGACTATAGGTTAGGTAGCAGTAGACTATTATAGGTTAGTCTCGATAGATAGCAGCAGATTGCATGCAGCGCAGATGAAAATGTTAAGATGTGTGTGTGGAGTATCGCGGATGGATAAAATATGAAATGAGTATATTAGAGGAAGGCTGAAAGTAGCACCGGTTACTGAAAAAGCAAAAGAGCACCGTTTCTATTAGTATGGACCAGTGATTAGAAGAGAGGAGACGCATGTGACTAGAAAAGTGATAAGTATGAATGTAGAGGAATGGAGAGCGTGAGACAAGAGATGACAAAAATGAGTATCAACCGTGAGATGATACTAATAGGAGGGAATGGAAGAAGGAGACATACTGCGCCGACTCCAAATAGTTTGGTATAACGGCAGGAAGATGATCATGAGATAGCAGCAGCATCTTTAGACTGGCACATTATCTATTAGAGCTAAAGTTTGGTCTCTGTCAAACTGCATATAAATGAGCGAGAGGTTGCATATTTTAAGGAAGATTTGGTTAATTTAGACATTAATCTCAAATAATGGGACAGTAATAAAGGTCGCGGGAAATCGTTGGAGGGGCATGTTCAGCAGTGGACGTTTGATGATGATGATAAATAGGATAATTCGGTTGTATGATGCTTTTTAAAGTAACCACAATGCATTCATGTATTTAAATATTAAATACGACTCCGTGCTTCGAAAGGCACATTAAGCCGTTGGTACCGGTTGCTACCTCTAGTAGCAGTCGTTAGGTCAAGTTAGAGGTCTTAAGGCGATCTGAAAACTCTAACAATAATCAAATCAAATATCTTTATTTTCTTTGGATACTTAATACTTAAAAGTATACAGGACCACATAAAAACGTCTTAAAAACTAAGTTAGGATGTGTGCCTTCGGAACGCGCCCACCAATGAGAAGAAGGCACAAGAAACTCATGGGGTTTTTTTTTCATGTGGTCACGCTCACAAAGGTCAATATTACAGTATTTGAAAGTATTATTTGAAATGGAGCAACTAAAGTCATGTCCATGGGTTCTTATCATTAAGATAAGACGAAGTATCATAGTATGCCTTACTGCACAATCTATGCTTTATAAAAGTTTTGAACCTGTTAATGGACATGTCATATACATCTTTAGGTAATTTATTATAATAGAGCACACATGTACTATTAAACGACCCGTTTATTTTCCGGAGCCTGCTACCGGGCACGGTAAGTTCACCCTTATTTCTTAAATTGAAATTATGAATATCGCTGTTTTTACGGAAAATATCAGGATTTTTGTGAACGTAGAGCAAGTTTTCGTAGATATATTGTGAATAGAGCGTTAATATATTTATCTCTTTAAATTTTTCTCTAAGTGATTCCCTGGGGCCCATTTTGTAGATAGCTCGGACAGCTCTCTTTTGCAATATGAAAATAGCATCAATATCTGCAGCACACCCCCACAGTAGGATGCCGTACGACATGACACTGTGGAAGTAGCCGAAATAGACTAGGCGAGCAGTCTCAATGTCCGTGTATTCGCGAATTTTCTTAACGGCGTAAGCGGCAGAACTAAGTCTATTGGACAATGCTTCCACATGTGGGCCCCACTGAAGCTTAGGATCTAAAGTTATACCTAGAAAGACAGCCTTACTGACTAATTCAACTTCCTCATCATTAATTTTTACAACAGTTTTTACTTGTTTTACATTTGGAAGTGTGAACCGAATTAATTTAGTTTTGGATCCATTCAGTAATAAATTATTGGAATTGAACCAATCAACTATTCTAGAGAGAGCATTGTTCACATCGTCAACGTTGGACTGACGCCTTTTAACCTTGAACACCAAGGAGGTGTCATCTGCGAACAACACTATCCCATGGTTGTCCCTTACAAGGTAAGGTAAGTCATTTATATAAACTAAAAACAGGAAAGGTCCTAATATGGATCCTTGAGGAACCCCCATTGCTATCGCAGATCCGGGGGATCGTTTCCCGTTAACATCAACACTCTGGATCCTACCGCTCAAATAAGAAGAGATAAGATCCAGGGCGCCGTCCCTAATACCGTAGTGGTGTAGTTTCATGATCAATGTATTATGTTGAACGCAATCAAATGCCTTGGATAAGTCACAAAATATGCCATACGCATCATGTGACTCCTCCCAAGCATCAAATATGTTTTTAATTAACGCTATACCCGCATCAGTAGTCGAGCGCCCCTTACTAAACCCGAACTGTTTATTATGTAAGATATTATTATCATGGAAATGTTTCAGTAGTTGCTTTAAAATAAGTTTTTCAAAAATTTTACTTAACGTGGGTAGTACTGATATTGGTCTAAAATTGGAGGGGTCTGAGGTACTACCAGATTTAAACAGTGGAACTACTTTACTCAATTTCATTAAATCAGGAAACACACCACAATCTATACATCGATTAAATATAATGACTAGTTCTGGTATAATCAGTTCAATAATTGATTTAACAATCGGGACAGACATCCCCCATAGATCTTTAGTTTTCTTGAGATTTATTTGCTTAAGCACTACAATAATGTCATGATTTTTAACATATTGGAATTTAAATGTTTTATTACAATTTGGTACATTCATTTTTAGCAAAGCTTCTGCAATGGGGGTAGAAGAATTTAAAGCCTTCGTCAAAGTAGCTACATTAGCGAAAAAAATCTCAAATTCGTTTGCGATATCTTGATCATTATTAGTTATATTTCCATTAATACTCAATTTAAACTCGGTGTTTTTGGCTGCGACTCTCCCTGTTTCAGCGTTAATTACTTTCCATGTAGCTTTTATTTTATCATCACTAGTTTTAATCACAGATTTAATGAAGAGAGATTTTGCCAAAATACACACTCTTTTAAATATCCTTGAATAGTTGGTTAGTTAGTAGTTAGTTGGCTTTTTAATAATAGGTGAGCCACACCACTATACGAGAATAAGAAGATATTTTACGTATAATACGATTATTACTCGTTAAAATAACAAGATATTTTAGTTTATTTTTCTAATTCTAAATAGGGGTATTATGCTGTGAATAATTGAGCTCTGTATAATAATATCGTATTTTTTGTTAAATTTATTTTAGATTAATATAATATAATATTCGCGTTGTGGTCCTGTAATCCTCTTAAATTTTAATTTAACGCCAGCCTATGTATTGTTATAAAAAAAAGAAATCGAATTAAGCAATCTCATTTCACAGAATGAAACAGCTATAAAATACTCGAGCTGTTTGATTACGATTTTCATTCAGTGAAAACTGTCGGAAATTGTCGGAAATCGATCGTCAATTGACGGATTTATTTGTTTTATTATTGTCGTCCTTCCATTCAGTTAATTGCTTATTCCATTTTAGGTGGTTTTAAGGTGAAGCTTTGTGGATACGACTTTTGGAACATTCGGCAGACACACGATCAAACTTCTTTATAATATGACAACATCAGTCAAAAGGGCGTATCGGGGACGACCTCCAGGGGAGACGGCCCGTTGGAAGACCTAGATATCGCTAGATTAAGGGGAAAGGGTACCGGGCGCTCTGTCCATACAAACGTGGTCGACTGTTTCCTCCCTGGATAATGACACTAGAGCAAATATTTTTGTTGCATAATAACTGCTATGACCATGTCCCAATGTTTTGTTTTTGGAACGAAAGTTCCTTATCGCGCGTTGCGAAAGGGGGGCTAGACGGAAAAAATTAAGACTAAAAGTTGTAACGACACTTTTACTATAGTTGTAAGCCGTGCGGCGTGCGCGTGTTTCTCTGTCTGTCTCTCCCTCTCTCTCACTCTTTCTCATAGAAAGCAAGCCAGTTATTTTCGTTTCGTCTTTCTATTTCGCATTAAACAGTGTGGTGTCGCGACGATTAAATACAAAAAAATAAAAATATATAAGAAAAAATAAAAATATATTTAAATTCCCTTACTAATTATTCGAAAGGAACTTCGTTCCGTACGGGTGTTCCTTGACATCTCTCAAGTTTTTTTTTTTTAAATCTTAATTTCTATGATAATTAAGAAAATGAAAAAAGCCAAGACATAGGGGCTTAGTCATGGCAGTTATAGGTTTTAGCAACAAAAATATTTGTGCTTGCCTATGTTATTTCCAATAGGTAAATCAATGTATCCTCACACCAAGTTTCATCAAAATCGGTCCAGTAGTTTCGGAGCCTATTCGTTATAAACAAAAAAATTAAAAAATCTTTCCTCTTTATAATATTAGTGTACTTAGATTAGACCGACAAGCTTGCCACCTTGCGGCGATATTAAAATCTCAAGTTTCAGCAAAAGTCTCGTCAGTGAAACGTCGCTTTAAGGGCGTCCTTAGCGCTAAATTACAACAGTTATTTCCTTGACGGCTATTGAAATTGTAAATTAGAACCGAATGGCAGGACATTTTGGTACTTAAACGTTTTTTTACTTGTATTTAAGTGAAGTAGTTTCTCCGCCATCCGCTTTATGAGATCGAATGTTTTGTGAATTGAAAAGAAGGGAACACATAGAGTTTTATTGGAGCTTTTTAAGTATAACAGAGATTTCATAATAGGTAATGTCTCTAGGCTATGACGGTTAAATAATGTAATGTAAAAACAAATGAAAATCGAAATAAAAAAGATTTTGTTGCAAATCAAAGATGGCGGTCTTGTTAATTTTTTTGTATCTTGGAATAAATTGAACTATGAATTCTATAATTAAAATATCCATTAAGACGTAGAAATGAAATTACAACGTAAAATATTTAAAAAATGGTAGTTTACGGACGATAATTTTACGTGATGACGTTATAAGAAAACATTGATGGTAACCAAAGCAAGATAAAACGTTGCAATGGTTACCTTGTCAATAACATAACGCATTCGCGGAACTAGACGCATGACGTCACACAGTTTTAAGAGTGCAGGTGTTCACCAATTTATAAGACTTTATTACGTAAAAATCGCTTGGAAAAACTTCATCGAGTGAAATCGCACTTAGCCATCTTTAGCTTAAGGTTTCGGAGCAACTGGTACAATTTCTCGTCATCGTTTGTGCATATCTTAAAGAGCGATCAAGCAAATTGTGTCAGCATACACAATTTATCATAGTAAAAGCACGCGCCTGTCTGACACAACTCTAAAGCCTGGATCACACTACTCTCACGGCAACAACAAGAGATTCTGCAAACGTGCAACTTTTGATCGGTGAGTTGCAGAATAAACTAGATGTTGCCCGCGACTTCGTACGCGTGGTAGTTTTTTATAAATATTAAAACCTTCCCCTTAAATCACTCTAACTATTAAAAAAACCGTATCAAAATCCGTTGTGTAGTTTTAAAGATCTAAACATACATAGGGATAGATAGTAGGTATTATAATACGTCCATGGGAAAGATAGACAGCAGGAAGCGACATTGTTTTATACTTTATTTTAAAGACTAGCGACCCGCTCCGGCTTAGCACGGCTATAATATGCATATATTATACATAAAAACCTTCCTCTTGAATCACTCTATCTATTAAAAAAAACGCATCAAAATCCGTTGTGTTGTTTTAAAGATTTAAGCATACATAGGGATATAGGGACAGAGAAAGCGACTTTGTTTTATACAATGTAGTGAAGTGATGATGATAGTGATAGTGGTGATATGTCAGTATTGACATTCTCACACGATGGTAAGTGATAATGCGGTCTAAGATATTACACGCTTCTCTAGAAAATACCTGTGCACGAGCGTACTCTGTCCCTATATCCCTATGCATGCTTAAATCTTTAAAACTACGCAACGGATTTTGATGCGGTTTTTTTAATAGATAGAGTGATTCAAGAGGAATGTGGAACAAGTGGAAATTTATATCTATAATACATGCATAATATAGCTGTGCGAAGCCGGGGCGGGTCGCTAGTATTATATAAAAATCAATGCCATTTTTATGCATTTATACATTGTAATTTTATAACTCAAGAACGGGCTCACCTATCCAAACCAAATGTTTAAGCTTTGTTCAGACTGTTTAGTACCTAGATGGTATATGTGAAGTTTGCACAAAATCGATCGAGCGGTTCTTCATTTATAGCATTTTGACGTGACAACGTTTTATAAATTGGTTTGCCGGGTGACACTTCAAGAAACTGCGTTACGCTCCGCTCACGTTATGCGCTCACAATGAGAGCGAGTGAGAGGCACGCGGGCATGGTTAGCCCGCCTAAGAGCGAGAGAGACAGACATAAAAAGTGAAAGGCACGCGTCCCTTCCACTCGAGCACAGTTGTTGTCACGTAAAACTTTCGCCCGTATACCGACTTTACAGGCAACCAGTTTTTTTTTATACAACGTTTGCCGGGACAGTTAGTTTTAATATATTTTATTTTTTCTTTTTATTTTATACTTTTGTTTTATGTTACTACTTTTCTAATTTTTTTGTGACGTTTGTTTGTCCAAATAAATATTTTCTTTCTTTCTTTCTTTCTTTCATCATTATTTGGGTTAGTTATTAAATGTCCTTTAAAACAAAATCGTTTTGTTCCTCAAATTGTTAGTCAACCAATACTTATCGGTCGATAGATTAGTTGCCAGTCTACGTAACATTCTTATGTAAGCTTATCACGTAGAATCCTTTGAAGACATTTAGACGTAGTATGGACGACGAATAGCAAATAGTGTGAACTTTTGTGTTTTTGTTTTAACCGAATTAGGGCATAGTGGTGATTGGGACCAATTTAAACTGGGACCATGGTCCGAGTTGACAATTGTTATTCATTAGTCGAAAAAAAAAAGTTTTTATACAAAATAATGATGGTGCATCAGAAACAGAATAAGCAAGAAAGACTCTTGATTCGTAGGAGAGTCGTTTTTTAACAAAATTAATAAATCACGAAAAACGATCTCGATCTTGTGCGGCGGATAGACAATGTGAAAAAAAATAAACTTCAAGTCATCTGAAAAAAAATTGTGAAAAAAAATGCTTTCTACCAAAAATTGCTTAACTTTTCATGTGAAAAGAGATCTCGTCATAGCCCTGCCTCAAATTAAACCACAACTGAGACCGGTCCCAGTTTAAATGGTCCCAGTTGCCTTCTACTCATTACAGACAAACATCAAACAGTTCGGTTGTTAGCTAATTTATTGGAAGTTTCAATATACTGTTCTAATGCTTAATGGTCTGTTTAATTTGTTAAATAAATGTTGGAAAACTAAAGTAAACTTTCAGAACCATATATTATTAATGCCAATTTTTTTCATAAAACTAAAAACATTTTTACGTCAAAATGAGCTGTCTATAACAAAGATTCATCTACATCTACACTGATATTTTAGAGAGGGAAGATTTTTTGTTTCTTTGTTTGTAACGAATAGGCTCCGAAAGTACTGGACCGATTTTGATGAAACTTGATATGAGGATACATTGATTCATTGGAAATAAGATAGGCTACTTTGTGTCTCGATATTCCCACGGGATCGAAAGTTACGCGGGTATTAAAACCACGGAGCGTTGCTAGTTTATAATATTATCAGATAACTTGTAATATGAATTCTGTGTATGAGTACTTGTATAATTTTCAGAGCTGTAGCATGAAATTTAAAACTTACATCCCCATATTTAAAGAATGGGGTGATTTACCTACTAATAATCTTGAAATATGTAATTTCTTGAAGTCCCATATAAAGTCCCATTCCCCAGTTTAAGGGGATTTAGAAAAAAAAGGTAGGCAACAAGCTCTTGAAACTTTTGCCCCCTTTCCCTCTAAAATTGGGCGATGAAAGTTTGTATGGGATTTCTAAAAATTTTGATTCTAGTGGTTTGAAAATTGATATAGTGCCCTTGCGCTTTAGCTTGTGTCGCCAGAACCACGAAAGTTTTTATGTCGTACTTTTTTTCTCATTCCCTCCAAAGTTCCACTCTAGTACCTAGTTCCACTCACTGTCTTCAACAAAACTCTAATCCCTATCAACCAATACACCGAAGGGTAATGTCAACGTCAAATTGACAGGACAACTATTTCAAAAGTTCTTAATTACCTACGGTTGATCTCCTCTACTGATAGAGTTATATAATATACTTAATATAGAGTGTACATCACTTTACACAAGCATCACAGACATTTTTATTAGCAAAGAATTGGTTACCTGAGTCTGTCTTTCCTGACGCGGTCAGGTCTTTGAGACGAAGACTCGATTTTTTATTACTACCAGCGAGCGCTCCATGGTTTTACCCGCCTAACTCCCGATCCTGTGACAAATCTGGATAAAAAGTAAACAATGTTATTCCTAATGAATCAATGTATTCTTGTACTGAGTTTCATTAACGTTTATGAATTTGACGACCTCTGTGGCGCGTCGGGCGAACACCCGACTGCGACGCAGAAGGTTGCGGGTTCGATTCCCGCCGGGAACAAGTATTTATGCTGACTATAAATTCTTGTTTCTGGTTCTGGGTGTTTCCTATATGTATAATATGTATATATTTACAAAAAAAAAAAGTATATAAGTAGTTTATCCGTTATCTGGCACCCATAACACAAGCAATAAGTTGCTTAGCTTGGGGCTGGATGGCGATGTGTAATATGTCCTCGAGCAGTCGGACCACGTGTTCATAGGGTGAAATATTTATTTATTATTATTATTATTTATTAAATTCGTTTTAGTAGTTTCAGAGCATATTCAATTCAAACAAACAACCTAAAAATAAAATCTTTTCTGTTTATAATATTAGTACCTATAGAAATACGTCAGCGTTTGATCACTATCGTCACACGATGGTAGGTGACGATGCGGTCTAAGATGTAGCACGCGGTGTCTAGAAGATACGTTCGTGACTCAAAGCCTCCCTAATAAATGGGGGCCTTCGAGGGACGCGAATGAAGGTAGGAAGACGGCATTGGAACAAAAACTTTTCCGACCTGTCTGCCTTTTGTGGTTTTTGTGTATGTTCTAGGTACGTCTTCTAAATCAGTACTTTACAGTAGCCTGAAAGGGTCTGAGTCTGTCGTTTCTGACGTGTACAATTTGGAGGTGTTCAAGTCACGAGTGAACATGAATCTTCCAGATAAGCGTGCTAAATTAAAACCTTACAGTTGCCTGAAAAGGAGTTTGCCTGAGTCTGTCGTTTCTGACGTGTACAATTTGGAGGTGCTCAAGTCATGAGTGAACAGGAATTTTCTAAGTAAGAGTGCCAAAGCACATATGAACCTTTTTGATGTCCTCTCTTTTTTTTACTCATAGGCATTTTATATCTCTGCCTTTGAACCGTCAAGTCAACTGCTTAATACTGCCTCTGAGACCTTAAAGTTTATCCCGTGATTTAATATTCAAACATGTATAGTTAAAATTTAACTTGAAACTTTAGCTTTAGTAGGTAATGTCTACGCATAATACCTGCTAGAGATTGAAAAATATCGAGCTCTAAAGTAAAGATATATGTCCCATTCGAAGAGAGATTCTATCCATCTATGTATCCTATAAAAATATTAAAGGATATGCTAAACATAGAACTGATGGTTTGGGGTTAACTTATCATTTTTAATTTTTTATCTCCCTGGAGATAAAAACTGGGAAGCGTAAAATCATTCCCAATTGTTTCCACGGGAATGTTGCCCTTTGAGAACAACTGGAGACGTAGATAGCCGGGTCATTCTATAGACAAATTTATATTAATGATCCGTAGAAATTTTCGTTTCCGTTCAAAAATATGTTTCTTTTTAGTTAGCCATAAGTTAGGGCTAGTCTCTTTAAAAGGGTTCTCAAGGACAGTTGCTGTCGAGTTGATAGCAGCGGGCCGTAAAATATGTCCAAATCATTTTGCAGTAAAGAGGAGAATAAAAGAAGAAAACGTGCCCCAAATAAATTGGAAAGAAAATTTATGCCGCACTACTTCATGGCTATTGTTTTAAAAATGCATGATTATGTCCTTACTCAGCTTCACTTTAATAAGTTATTTTTAGTGAAATTGTTCCACGGATATTTGCATAGATAGATACAGTTTGCAACAGCTATATAAAACCTTTCTGCAAAATTCTAAGTTTTTAGACACAGCAGCTGTGCGTTTCATATTGCATTAAAATAAGCACTAAGAGCTTTTGTATGTTAGAATTATTTCATTGGAAGTTTCAGACGCTATAATTATTATTTTTCTCAAGCTTGATGATATTAACACGATAAATGATACGTATCTTTGTCCTTTCATACATATCTTTCCTTTCTTCTTATGAATTTGTCCAACTCTAATACCTAGAAATGTCAAAGTTTTTGAGCTTAAATATTTGGAGTTTGCGCGATTAGCCAAATTATCAGGCAGACGTGTTCTTTATGTATATTTTGAGTTTTACTTAATAATTAATTTAAGTTTACTTTTGAGTTAAAATATTAAGGTATAATATGTGATGCTAATTAGCTAGAGCAGACTCTCCAATGAATTAGTCACTTAAGATTTTACGCCCACTGTTTCTTCTTGTTTTTTAATTTATACTTCTTGTTCATCAGTTTTCGTATTATTTACTAGGGTAGTTTTTAAGGCGTTTTTTTTGCGTTATATTTATTCAAAAACGTGTATTTATTTAAAAAAAGGTTAGTTTATTTCACTGGTAGGTACAATCCACGGTCAAAAGTTTCTGCCCACTTTTGGTCAATTTAAAACATTTTTTTTAAACATAAGCCTTTGTTAAAATACAATAAAAGATTGACTCATGATTTTGGGCTGTAGTTTGTTGATCTTTTGTACATTAATACAAAACAAGTTTTTCCCTTTAAAAATGTTGAACCTTCATAGTTTCTGTTTATTTTAGTCTTAAATTACTCAAAGTGAAACAGCGTGTTTCTTGAGTAAAAGTTGCCAAGTTGAGATAGAAGCTAACACAAAGAGACGCGAGAAGCGAGAAAGACCGCAGTCTTTGTTGTCATAGTTAAGGCAGTATAATAGGATATTTTCTTACGGACTAAACAAGAAATGAATGTGGTACCTAAACCAAGTATAAAAAATACGCCATTAAGCACAAAAAAAACTAAATTAAATTAACTTTTATTTTTTATGTTAACTTATTACATAATGTGGCTTATAAATTATTTTGTTTTTTTCTAGTTTTAATAACGAATTTTTTGATTTTATTTGTATCAAACATATTAGAGGTAAAGTCGCTCGGCTATGCTAGTATTTCATATTCCTGTCAAAAGTTTATTTCTGTAACACACCTGGTTTCTATATTAGCCCAGCGTAGCCTTTGATCTCAAAGGGAGCAATTTAGTCACTTTCATATACCTACCTATATAAATACACCTATGCCTGTATTGAAGTGTTATTACTAAAATATAGGTACCTATGGAATTAGGTAGGTACTGTCCAATAAATATAGTTGTCGACAATTGATTTAAAATTCGCTTAGCTAAACAAATGATCATGAAGTTAAGAATTGGACATTATATTATTGTTATGATGAATTCAACCCTTATAAAAACTGGATATTTAGATTATTATTTATTAATTAAAAAGGACATATTAATTAATTTCTTACACATAATCAGTTTAACAAATGCCAGGAAACCTAACTTAGTTTATCTAGGCAACAACTAACTGTTCATTCGACGCTACATATTTTCATAATCTCAATTTTATTTTAAATTTCAATTTTAATAATTTGTTGTAACTTAAACTTAGCTAACGAGTATGCAGGTCTATGAGGGCTCGATAGGTAGATATCTAGAGCCATTTAATAAAACTCTTAAGTACATTGACGAACGAATAATACCTACACGAATTATGGAAGAAGCTTTTGCCCTGCAGTGGGTCACTATAGGCTCTTTAAAAATTATAAATAATAGGCTACTCTTCTTTTCCGTAGTCTATTTCCCGTCAAGTCCCCATTCACTCCCCTTTCAATATCTTTCGCCGTGCTTCGTAAATTTTGGTTGTTAGGGGGTAAACTACAAATTTCATCGACAGTACCTGCCTGTCCAGATTTTTGAAAACTGTTGACGCAAGGAATTTCATTATAACTAGACACATGAGGCTTGTATTGTAAACATATTGAATGTCGTTCAGAACAGAATTTTGATTAAATTGTCGATTAAAGACTGCTTTCCAAACTTCCACTACACCGGAGGCGCAAATTGAAATTCCACTTCGAATTTCAAATACGCCTCCACACAAGCTAAAGAAAAATGAAATAGGTAAATAACGTAAATAATGTGTTTATTTTCTACCATTTTTTGAGTGTGTTGTAGGTAGTACCGATTACAAAATAACTGTGCTCGAGTGGAAGGGACGCGTGCCTTTCACTTTTTATGTATGTCTCTCTCGCTCTTAGGCGGGCTAACCATGCCCGCGTGCCTCTCACTCGCTCTCATTGTGAGCGCATAACGTCAGCGGAGCGTAACGCAGTTTCTTGAAGTGTCACCCGGCAAACCAATTTATAAGACGTTGTCACGTCAAAAATATATATAAATAAGTTCACGACGAATTGAGAACTTCCTTCTTTTTTGAAGGTGGGTTAAAAGTGACTTGTCACTTTGACGACTTCTGACACAAAATGTTGCAGGTTCAACTTCTGACCTAAAGAAAGATTTGTTATATTTATTAAAAGGGTTAATTTAAGGAACATAGTAACTTCTTATAAAGATTTCAAATTAACTACATCCTTTATCCAGAATCCGTTACAAATTATGACGTATTTACAACATTATATCCGTTTCATTTAGTTTCTACAAGTGACAGTTAGAAGAGTAGGGACTCTTCTAACAGATTTCAAAGACGTTATGATGTCAAAACAAAGTAAACAAACTATAGGTACCTATAATCAAACCAAAATAACACAAGATAAAAACTGTGAACGTACTGCAATATAATTGCCAAGAAAGTACACATTTTAAAGGCGAAAATATTGACAGTAATTTACTTTTGTTTACCGTTTCTAAATCCTAATTCAGTTCGACTCTACCTATCGAGACGTATCACACTAGAATTTCAAAACAAACGTTAGACTTAATAGGCTTCTTATTAATAATGATTTACCTACGATTGTTTAACGATTGGAAATACTAATTCAGCTCGGCTCTACCTATTGCGACGTTTTGAATTAGAATTTCTAAACATACCACAGACCTAGCTTCTTATTATAAATAGACAGCAATCAATATTTAAACCAAAGCCAAATCTCTCAATTAAATCTTCTCAACTTTACATCTAATTAAGGTTATTATTAACTAACAAGATTAACTCTATTAATTTTGTATAATTATTTTGTAAGAAAATACTCGTGTTACATAGAGTAGGGACATGCCGAAATTCTCGGTTCTTTGACGGTAAAATGCGTGAGTTTGAAGATAGGTTTACGGAATATTCGGCAAATTTGGTACGAGTACTTAACAGTTTTTTTAACAATTTTGTAGTATTATTTATATTAGTATGAAACATTCATGAACCAATAAAACTTCTGAGAAATATAAGGTTTTGTGATAGTTATATAATATATATTACAGGACATTCCATACATCGCCATCTAGCCTCAAGATAAGTAACTAAACTTGTGTTATGGGTGCTATACAACGGATATACTACTTATATACCTTTTTTTTGTAAATATATACTTATAATACATAGAAACAACCAGACCCCAGACAAATATCTAAGCATAAATACTTGTCTGAGGCGGGAATCGAACCCGCAAAATTACAATAAAATATAAACATCTTAAAAACAAAATCTTTTTCTTTTCATCTTACCTACACCTCAACTTCCGTTTAAAAAAAAATCCCGAGAATTCCAGTTTTGAACCAATACCGAATTCTCGGTTCTGAAGAAATACCGTTTGAATTCCCAAATAGAAAGTAGGTAATTACCTACTTATAATATGTGTGTATTACATAATTTAATCTATGTTATAGCTTTCAATTAATCAAATAAGATACTAAGACGATGTCGTTATTTAAATGTTGTTTACGAAACACCGACTTAATTAATATACCTAAAATCCACCTGAATTCAGTAAGGTATTAAACCTTTTGAGATGTTACTACACACGGCTCTAGTAGTTGACTAACTAAATAAGCAGAATTTTTTATCTACTCTTCGATACGTTGTGTTTGATATTTTGAGTATATTTCTATTTGTGCTTCTCTGTGATTGACTTTTTTATCTATTTATTCTGTGTATTTTGTTAAATTTAATTTCAAGTAGTAAAGTAAAAAGACTTAGCAGTAGAAAAATAGAAAAGACTAAAACGCCATTAAGGGTGAAAGGGTACCTGCGCGCTCTCCATACAAACGTAGTCGACTGTTTCCTCCCTGGATAATGACAGTGGCATAAATATTTTTGTGTCATAAAACCTATAACTGCCATAGTCATGGCAGTTATAGGTTTTATGCACCAAAAATATTTGCTCTAGTGTCATTATCCAGGGAGAAAACAGTTGACTACGTTTGTAATAGTTTGTATGGAGAAAGCCCCCGGTACTCTTTCCTCTTAACCATGTTTTGTTATATTTTGTCAAATTAGAGAAAAAGGTACGACATTCTTCGGAATGATTAACAGAATTGCACCTTGATTGTTTATCGATTACTTAATAACAGTTAGAACGATTGAGATGATTAATTTTGTAGGAACGACAAGACATCAGCCTGCCTAGCATGAAGACCAAAACACGATACGATAAAGCGATATCACGCGATATAACTACATCAACTCTCAAAATATGATAGATAAAGCCGTCGTGTTGAATTTTTATTATAAATTGCGATAAAAATTATGATAAAAATTCAACATGGCGGCTTTATCTATCATATTTTGAGAGTTGATGTAGTTATATCGCTTTATCGTATCGTGTTTTGGTCTTCATGCTAGGCTAGCAGGGATGGTTTCATAAAAATTTGGTAATCATCTAAATAGAATCTTTTTAGCGAGTGAAGCAAAATTATAAGATACTAGCGACCCGTCCCGGCTTCGCACGGCTATATTAAGCATGTATTATACATATAAACCTTCCTTCCACTCTATCTATTAAAAAAACCGTTGCGTAGTTTTAAAGATTTAAGCATACAAAGGGGTATAGGGACATAGGGACAGAGACAGCGACTGTGTTTTATACTATGTAGTGATAGTAATTGTTCAAAATACATAACTATCTATAAACATAAGAGGCTATGTCTTAAATGACTGATTAACTGACTGACTGACTGACGGATCAACGCACAGCCTAAAACGCTGATCGTAGAGATCTGAAACTTTGACATAGATCTCTTATAAGTAAAGTTTTTTCTAAAGTTATTTTTTTTTCAGAATTTTAAATGGGGTTGGCAAAGTTTGTTATGGAACAAGGCGATTCCTTGATCCGTTCTAATTTGAACCATTTTTAACCGACTTCAAAAAAAGGAGGATGTTCTCAATTCGGTTGTATGTAGGTATGTTTTTTTTTTATTTTTTTTTATGGATGTTCGCGCATATCTTCTTCGTTTTTGTTAGTTTACGATAAGTGTTTTGTTAGTGAGATATTTTAACAAAGGTAAGCATTTATCTTTCAAGAATCTGAAACCGAGTATAGCGAAACTAACAGACTTTTCACATCCAACCGCATAACCCGTATGTCGTACAACCAAGAATATTCCAAGGTGAAATGTCCCGGTAACCCGGTCCCGTATCCCGTGACAGTGTAATCCCTCTATAATATACAGGGGGGTTCCCACTTCAAACATCATGCCGTACTTACCTGTATAAAACGAGAGTATATACGAATACAAACCGGTTTTCATTCGGTTTTGATTTATGTAACTTTATACAGAAAAAAACCGGTCAAGTGCGAGTCGGAGTCGCGCACGGTTCCGTACCATTATCATCACATAAAAATCGCGTCTGTTAAATAGTAGCCAAAAAAAATTGATGGCGCTAGTGGCAAAAATACATGAATGAAGGGTAAATGGCGGTTTACGGTTAATGACGTATTAAAAAAAACTACTTACCAGATCTCGTTCAAACCAATTTTGGGTGGAAGTTTGCATGGTAATGTATATCATATTTTTTTTTTAGTTTCATCATTCTCTTATATAAGTTACGGGGGGGGGGACTGTTTATAGTTTTAGAAAAAAGTAGCTGTGACATACGGCAGACAGACAGACATGACGAATCTATAAGGGTTCCGTTTATTGCCATTCGGCTACGGAACCCTAAAAAGTTTCTTGAAGCAAGAAACTGCACCTTAAAATGTTCTGTATTCTTAATTTAAAAGCAATATTCTTCAATTAAAAATATTGCTGTAAACTTTACAGTATACTAAGTTAGTATTTAGTAACTAGCGACACAACTAGATGATGCACTATGCAAATTAGATCGCGCTATCAAGATGTTACAAAGATTAGTTGGTATTGATCTATCCAAAATGTACCTTTGTGCCTTTGTCTTTTGTTAGAGACTGTGTAGAGCATTCTACTAATAGTGAATCTACCATTGTTGAGACACTCAGTGGAAAATCTGTACACTAGCGTCAACTTCCTTGGAGCTTGCTGCTTCGGAGACGATTCCTACTGGGATCGTCTCTGACTGTGAGGCTCCCTAAAGCCTAGTTCGCATTAGGCTAGTATTTTAGTCAAGTAGCGAGTAATTTACTAGCTAAAATACTCGCTACTGCCCAAAAACCGTTCGCACTTTGGTCGAGTACAGTTTACAAGTGAGTGGTGTATTGCAAGATGAACATCGTACAAAACAATGCAACAATGAGGCGTCAACTAATCGACTCGACTAATTCGAGAGGTTCGGACTTGTTTAGCCGGTGAGCCAGTGAGCAGGGACGCGAGGGGTGCTACTCGCCACTCGCCTAATAAAAATAGAATAAAATGGATCGACTCGACTAAATTATTTACTAACCAACTCGACTAAATTTTTGGTGTTCGGACACGTTTAGCTACTAAATTACTCGCTACTCGACTTAAATACTATTTAAGTCGAGTAGCGAGTAGGAACTCGATAGCCGCGAGATTGCTTCTCGTTTTACAGCCGTTGCTCCCGATATTCGTTTGGCTACGGACGAGTCTCTGCGGCTGTTGGGAGCTCCCCTTCTCGAATGGGCTATTCCGAATTTTATGTCTGAGCAGATACAGAACTTCAGGAGTTGTTCGGAACGCCTGCAGAAGATTGGTGCCCACTATGCTCTGACTATTGTCAGATTTTGTTTGTTTGTCCCAAGATTCACTTATGTTCTGAGATGCACCCACCTTTGGAAATTTCGAGATTTGCTGCGTGAAGTGGATGATTGCATTTGTGGGATTCTGTCGTCGGTTCTGAACATTCCTTTGAAGGATGGGGCATGGGCTCAGGCATCCCTTCCAGTTCGTTTCGGGGGTATTGGTGTGCGGTTGGTATCATCGGTGGCGTTGCCAGCATTTTTGGCATCTGCTCACGGCTGTGCTGACCTCTTCAGTAGGATTGTGGGTCCATCGTTGGGCTCAGCCGAGGTTGCTTGTTTGTCGGAGGCCAAATGTGAGTGGGCGACAGTGTGCCCGGCGACGCCTACTGTTTTATCATCTCAGAAGCTTTGGGCGGACCGTTTCATGTTCGTCCCGATAGGGGTGGAGACTTTGGGATCTTGGGGTCCCGAAGCCTCTGTATTTTTTAGGGACCTCGGCGCGCGTCTTGTCGAGGTGTCTGGTGATCGGAGGGCTGGTGGCTTTTTCGCTCAAAGGGTCAGTCTGGCCATCCAGAGGGGAAATGTTGCCAGCCTTCTCGGAACGATGCCTCGGGGAGACGCGCTTGAGGATGTTTTTAATTTGTAGTTTTATATATTTTTAGAAATTGTTAAACATTATAATATTGTATCACCTTAAATACTAAAACATTTAACATTTAAGTACTAAAAATAAGAAATTATACTTTAGCATCTGTAAAGAGAGGATATTTTCCTGAATCAAGAAACCTTTTTTTTCTATCTTGGTATGCAAAGGATGTAGTAGATAAAATATCAAAACAAAACGCACCATTTAAACTAAGTTACATCACTAACAATAAAAGAATAGGAATTATCACTGACAATTTAATTTAAATGTTACAATTAGGGAGGAAAAAATTCAAATAAATTAAGTTAACAATTTCAAACATGCCTCGGGTAGAAATATATAGTTTTCTCTAACGGGACGCTGTTGTAATTACGGACATAGCACAGGAAATGCATAGAGTAAACATATTTTAGTGCTACTATATTTTTTGACGTGACAACGTTTTATAAATTGGTTTGCCGGGTGACACTTCAAGAAACTGCGTTACGCTCCGCTGACGTTATGCGCTCACAATGAGAGCGAGTGAGAGGCACGCGGGCATGGTTAGCCCGCCTAAGAGCGAGAGAGACAGACATAAAAAGTGAAAGGCACGCGTCCCTTCCACTCGAGCACAGTTGTTGTCACGTAAAACTTTCGCCCGTATACCGACTTTACAGGCAACCAGTTTTTTTTTAACATACACAAAAAACACCGGCCAAGTGCGACTCGGACTCGCGCACGAAGGGTTCCGTACCACTGTATTCTGTTTTTAACCCCGACGCAAAAACAAATGCAAAAAAATTGATGGCGCTAGTGGTAAAAATACATGAATGAAGGGTAAATGGCGGTTTACGGTTTATGACGTATTAAAAAAAACTACTTACCAGATCTCGTTCAATTTTGGGTGGAAGTTTGCATGGTAATGTATATCATATATATTTTTTTGGTTTCATCATTCTCTTATTTTAGAAGTTAGAGGGGACACACTTTTTACCACTTGAAAAACTTATCAAAAAAATGATATTAGAAACCTCAATATCATTTTTGAATACCTATACATAGATACCACACACGTATGGGTTTGATGAAAAATTTTTTTTAGAGTTTCGGTTCTAAGTATGGGGAACTCTAATTTTATTTTCTTCTATTTTTATGTGAAAATCTTAATGCGGTTCACAGAATACATCTACGTACCAACTTTCAACAGTATAGTTCTTATAGTTTCGGAAAAAAGTGGCTGTGACATACGGCAGGCAGTCAGACAGACATGACGAATCTATAAGGGTTCCGTTTTTTGCCATTTGGCTACGAAACCCTAAAAATATTGCTAAAAGTGAGAATTGTTTTTAGTAAACTCTAAAAATGATAAACCAGTAGGTATTCTGAATCAAAAAGCACAGGAGATGCATATAGTATAATATTATTAGTGCTAGGTACTCAATTTTTACTACGTATAAGGAAAAAAGATTTCTAAAAGTGAGATATACCTAATTATCTCACTAGAGAATATTTTTTTTTATTTTAGTTTATATTCTTAAAAATAATAAGTAGAATTCTTAATTTAAAAGCAATGTTCTTTTGTTAAGAATACCGCTTTTTTACCTAAAAAATATTTACCATTTTACTTTTTTAGTTATTTGTATAGTACTATAAAATCAAAAACAGCAAAATAAACGGAGAATCTTAGACAAAAAATAATATTTTCTACCGCTTACGAAACCGCCCGGTTCTTTCAGCAGTCATTAAGGACTTGAATGTTTGATACCAAGATGTCTACGGTTTCATTTCAGACTAAAACACAGTGGAGATTCTTCTTATTAAAGTACTAGCTGCGCCCCGCGGTTTCACCCGCGTAATAATTTTCTACGCAATTTTCTTAATATTTTCTTTCATAAGAACCTTCTCCTGACAATAACAAACACAACAAAAAAAGAATTGGCCAAATTGGTCCAGGCGTTGTTGAGTTATGCGCTTACCAACACATTTTGCGATTCATTTTTATATATAAGAAGACTAGCTGCGCCCCGCGGTTTCACCCGCGTAATAATTTTCTACGCAACTTTCTATTTTTTTTCTTTCATTAGAACCTTCTCCTGACAAAAACAAACACAACAAAAAAATAATTAGAGAAATCGGTCCATCCGTTCACGCGTGATGCCGTGACAACGGAAAACGGGTTTCATTTTTATATATATAAGACTAGCGACACGCCCCGGCTTCGCACGGCTATTATGCATGTATTATACACATAAACCTTCCTCTTGAAACACTCTATCTATTTAAAAAAACCGCATCAAAACCCGTCTCGTAGTTTTAAAGATTTAAGCATACAAAGGGAAATAGGGACAGAAAAAGCGACTTTGTTTTATACTATGTAGTGAAGATTTTTAAGGAATAAGAAAGTTGTTTTAAAAAAACTACTGGTAGTCTGTAAAGTCGGTTTACGGACGATTTTAAGTGACAACGTCATAAGAAAACATTGATGGTAACCATAGCAACGATAATACGTTGCCATGGTTACCTTGTCAATAACGGAACGTGAGCGATGACGTCACACTTTTTTGTGACGCCGGTGTTCTTCGATTTATCACGTCAAAACCATTATTTCACTGCTAAATGGCTTTATGAAATTGTGACATTTGCCTGTAGTTTTGCAGATATTAAAGGTACGCGATTGGGCAATGTCAAAATGTGCGTCTGCCGGAAAATTTCATAAAAAATTCCCCAATGGATCGAAAACTTCCCAGTAACTTTTTTTTTGCGCTCCCTAGTCTAAAAACGAAAAAAAATCTCCTCGAGATTGAATTAAGCTACACTTTGAGCCATCTTAGAAGGCGGATAAAAGTGTCCCTTACGCGTGAGGTCAATCTACACCCCGTTTATATACTTTGTCGTATTTTTATCAAATTTCAACATGTTCTAAATTTCTAAATTACATTTTCAATGTCTTTGAAAGTTGCGCGTAGTGTGAGATCTGGGGCCTTATTCTGCTATTTGGCCAACCATTGTCATTATATCGAGACTCTATAGATATTATATCGAGATTGTGACTTTATTTGGTATTCTGCTAAAGTTTTAATAACATCGCAATATAATCACTATGGAGTCTCAATGGTATGGTAATATTTACCTTGCAGGTGTTGCCTAGCAACATGGTATATGTTGCTAAGCAATATACCGTTTTGACAACTATCGAGATACCATTAAGCCACGATTGTAGAGCAGAACACAAAAGTGACTCAGTGGTGTGTCAGTGGTGTCTCGATAGAATAGTCAACGTTAGGAGAATACGAATTTGACATGTAATGTCAAATTTTTGACATTAAATTTCTATTACGATTATATCGACACACTATTGAAATACAATTGTGTTAGCAGACTTAGGCCCCTGTTAGGTTGTTTTAAGATAGATAGATAGATAAATCATTTATTGCATCACAAAAAGGCACATACATACACATGTATCACTATCGTGAATAGTAATTATATATAAAATTCTCGTGTCACGGGGTTCGAACTTGAACTCCTCCGAAACGGCTCGACCGATTCTCATGAAATTTTGTGAGCATATTCAGTAGGTCTGAGAATCGGCCAACATCTATTTTTTTTTTTTTTTGTAAATAACGTTTGCCGGGACAGCTAGTAGGTAATTCTATAAAAAGCAACTAATAAATTTTAATGATAAAAAATAAATTATAATAAAACCAACAGTGTAAAGGTATACATTGAAAACGTGAGACAAAAACCAATAATAATATATTGATTTAAAAGATCATAATAGTACATTACGATACAAGTGTGGTAAATTGATCATTGCATAGAGGCGGTTTATAATATTAAAAGACGTTATCACGTAAAATTTTAGTCCGTAAACCGACTTTACAGATAATAATTTTTTTAGTTATTTAATTTATTGGTCCAATCAATGCAGTAATATTTCGTTCAAATACTACTATCTACTAACTAAATACTTACCCGCAAGCCAACTACTGCTAAGTCCTAAACAAACAGACAACTTCCGATTCAAGTTTAATATGTAAATCCGGGTGATTTAATTAATTTATATTGTCTGTAGTTCGGATATTTTGACTGTGTTTTTGAATTATGGTTTTAAAAAAACCGGTCAAGTGCGAGTCGGACTCGCGCAAGAATTGTTCCCATACCATGTTTTATGGGAGACCCACTTTTTTCCACTAAAGGGAGTAATGTAAGTATGTATGTATGTAAGTATGTATGTATGTATGTATGGTCATCTGTTCCCACCTAACTTCAAAACTACGTATTATAATTTAACAAATTGAGGTATTTATTTTATTAAGTAGTAGTAAAAATTCCCTATTATATTTATCTGTGTTTATGTAGGTATATAAAAAATATAACGTATTCACAAAACCAAATGTGACGTCATATTTTGAGACTGATGTTGCTAATCTAACCTTTTTGACGTGATAACGTCTATTAAATTTATAAACACCTGCATTCACAAAAACATGACGTCTTGCGTCATACTCCGGGAACGCGTCATGATATTAACAAGAAAATCATAGCAACGTATTATGGTTACCACCAATGTTTGCTTATGACGTTATCATGTAAATGAAACGTCCTATCGGCGATCAGTCCAAAGGCGAAACGACTGTCGGAGAACGCTGGTACAATCTCTGTAAACTGACTTTTCATACAACCATTTTTTTGGTTTTTAAGTTGTTGCTTTTTTTTTAAACAATATAGGCTTGCATTTGACCTCATCTCACCTGATGGTGTCATGAGGTCGAAGATGTAGCATGCTCGCCTAGAAGGTACCTATTCACTCTAGACTTGAAGACTCCAAGGTTGTAGTTTATTAAATTGTTAGTATAAATATTACTAGAATCAAAACTTAATTATTTATAGGCAATAAACCATTAACAATGAATTATTACAATAGTAACTATTATCCTGAGCCGCAGATATTTGATTTACAACTAACCCATTATTTACACGACCACCAAATGATTACACAATCTACAAATCATTTATTTACAGCTATCTACGGTCTGCGGTTTCGTTTGCGTAAGTCCCGATCCCGAGGGAATAACGGGATTATTAAAGGGTCAGGCCAAAAATCTGTGCAGCTGCGTCTTACAGCATAATGAGCCGGATAAATATTTGTGCTAGTGTCATTATCCAGGGAGGAAACAGTCGACTACGTTTGTATGGAGAGAGCGCAGGTACCCTTTCACCTTAATGGTAACTAGCGACCCGCCCCGGCTTCGCACGGCTGTATTATGCATGTATTATATCTAAAAACCTTCCTCTTTAATCACTCTATCTATTAAAAAAAAATGTGAGCCGTCACGGGACGCCTGGCAGATGTGAAACATCGACAATATTTTGTAAAAGTAATATGCAGAAAATAACAGATTGTGATAGAATCGCACAGTCGATTACGGTGTGTACACACCGTACACACTACTGCATATAGACTGTATATATATACCATCATATAGCGTGGCGACGCGTCGCCACGGCATGCGTAGCCACGCCAGAAATCGGTTTTACTTGCGGCTATAGATGTTTCACATCAAAAACCGCATCAAAATCCGTTGCGTAGTTTTAAAGATCTAAGCATACCTACGACTTTATTTTATACTATGTAGTGATAAACGATTATTTAATTTTTTTATTTATTTATTATATAGCTTAAATGTCTCCTCCGTACAAACTTTTAACCGTGACGTCCGCTGATGCATCTGTAGATGTATTATAGAGGCTGCATACACTGTGGCATACACTGCATAGTAGATGCAAGAGGTGTCAAAAAATCGTAAAAGCCTAAAGTGTCGTACAGTTTTTGAATTTTGAAAATCAGATTGTAACTTTTTGAGAAATCTTCAAAATTGTTAAATTTTCGAAAAAAATTCGCTGCCTTGGTTTACAAAATGTGTAATAACTTATTTCCTAAATTTTAGCTTCAGGAAAAAATGTCCTGCAATGTATTATCAATTAGTTTGAATTTGTGGTCACTAGTAAAAGTTATAAAAGATAAACTAGATAAACAGAATAAACATAAATAAAAGGATAGATTTGAAAATAAAAAGAAGACACGTATTTTAGCGTCTCATCTACTTCCATTCCAAAAATCAACTACGTCCGTTCCATCTACCTCCATTCCAAAAATCAACTAGGTTTAGCCATATAAAAGAGAACTAACAAACATAATACAATAAAACTTAAGGATATTTACAAAGTTTAACACCAAAAATTCGAAACAAATCCACAAAATGTGTCAAACTAGAAACTTGTCAATACACAATAATTTACCAATTCGATTGATTATTGATTGGTCCGACCATTGAACCGGACACTCGACTTGTGATAGGATGGGACGAAATAGGCATTCCAGACAAAGGGACCTTTTGGTATCGTAGAATACGCTTAACCATCCATAAGGGTTAACGTATACTATCGACTTTTCGATTGACGACCACTTTTTTTAATTGAATAAATGAATGAATGTCATTTATTTGCTCAAAATATGGTATAAAAATGTCTCATACTTATTTAATAAATTAACTAAATACAAAATATTTTCTTCCATTTGTGCAACAGTATATAGGTGAAACTATAGTTGGGTACCTACCTATATTCTGAATTCCGCCAAAACTCCAAACCTTTTTTTCCTGACGTGAAAGTAAATGTATAATTAGACAAAAGAGTTACTTGGGTTACTTGCAAAAAGTGAATGAATGAACGAACGAACGAAAGATCGAACTAATAAATGAATGAATAAATGAATAAATGATCCAGCCAACCTCTCTGAGTTATTTCTAAATTTATTGCATAAAAACTTTAGAACCTCCTAAGTTTTTTTCTCTTTGGTTTAAACAGAGTTTAAAGAAGACATTTTGACATTTTCGTTGCGTGCAAATGCGTGCCTTTTTTAACCTACTTCAAAGAAAGGAGGAAGTTCTAAATCGTGTAGGTATATTTTTTTTACGTTTTTGGTTAGCAAGCTGTCTGCTGACTGAAAAGTCTGTCGTCCGCGTGCGTTTTAATCCGAATTATCCATACTATAGCCTCTAATCTAACTAGGCCAGAAGGGCGATTTTCCTTTGTGGACAAAAACTGAAAGAATAAAGCGAATTAATGAAAATCTAAGAAAGTAAATGGAAGGTGGCCGTACAGTAAACGGGTCGTGACCGTTATATGGTCCCATAATTTACCGTTTACCTTTGATGGTAATTCTTTGGGACTATTTTGGGTTTAATTTTTTGGGATAAAATTTTTTGGGTGACTTTTGGAAAAGAAAACTTCTGTTTTCATAACTAATTTTTAGGATTCCTTAACCAAAAGGTGAAAGCAAGGCACATACTTAATTTTTAAGACGCTTCAAAGTGATGTAATGCACTGCATGACGCCTTTGAATGATAAAATTTTCATTTAAGTTTGACCCTATTACTAAGACTTCGCTGTCTGTCTGTCCGTCTGTCTGTCACCAGGCTGTATCTCATGAACCGTGACTAGGCAGTTGAAATTTTCACAGATTGTATTTCTGTTGCCGCTCTAACAACAAAAATACTAAGTATAGAAAAAAAAAACGTTAAGTGAGGCTCCGATTCAACATGGAACGGAAGTCGGAAAACTTCGTGAGTGGGTCCGACTCGCACATTTTTTTTATTTTTATTTATTGACGTGACAACGTCTTATAAATTGGTTTGCCGGGTGACACTTCAAGAAACTGCGTTACGCTCCGCTCACGTTATGCGCTCACAATGAGAGCGAGTGAGAGGCACGCGGGCATGGTTAGCCCGCCTAAGAGCGAGAGAGACAGACATAAAAAGTGAAAGGCACGCGTCCCTTCCACTCGAGCACAGTTGTTGTCACGTAAAACTTTCGCCCGTATACCGACTTTACAGGCAACCAGTTTTTTTTTAACAATAAAACATACATACAACCGAATTGAGAACCTCCTTTTTTTGAAGTCGGTTAAAAAAGTTTACAATGTTTCTTTACTTAAATAACATTAAAAACCAAAGAGGTTTTTCAAGTAATGTCACTTTTGCACTTGGCCGGTTTTTAACACAATTTTGTAGGCACAGTTTTAAAACAATGTTTCAAATCATAATAACCCTATTGGGTTAAATGTATCATAACTATTTATAGGCCGTTATTAAACACCGTATTATAACAAAACGTAAATACAGGGATATTGGCAAATAATTTGGAGCATAATTTTACAGTAAAAAGTTTTGATGATATTTTTTAGAAATATTTTATTTTAAAATTTCTTTAGTTAATAATTAAAAATTACAACAATTATAACACGTAGGTACAAAAATTTAATATATTATTTAAAAACCCGTTTTTAATATTTGTCTAAGGTTTACTCACGAATAAGGTAACACAGGCTCAAAAAATTTGAATTAAACTAGCAGTTTTCCGCAGGTTTACCCACGTTACTCCCTATCCCGCGAGAATAAAAAGTATCAAGATAAAAAGTCCCACTGAATCAATGTATCATCATACCAAATTTTATTGAAATCGGTAAATTAGATTAGGAGGAAAGATTTTATTGTAAAAAAAACAGCGCACTCCGGGAGTGCAGGCAGAAGTGAAACCAATAAACTTGTTATTTCTCATAGAATATTTCTTGAAACGATCTGCTACTGCCATCTATTAGCACTCACTTAAACAAATATAGTTTATTTTTTATTCGCTAGATGGCAGTAAAAAATTTAAATCAGCGCCATCTACATTCGAATAGCGGTCTTTCTAGAAACTAAGTTTCTCAATTTGTGTAATAGATGGCAGTATAAGTTAAACAAAAAGACTAACACAAATAAAATCTCATCTGTCGCGTCAAAATCTGTCGCTTCAAAATCTGTTGCATCAAAATCTGTCGCGAGAACGGCTGAAAATACTCACCCACAAAAGTGCCCAACGCGCCATAAGAAGTTTTCACTTCAAAAAAAACTTTCATAATACTTACAATAAATCTTTTCATAATACTTAGATTTTAAGAAAATTCAGCATTTCTTCTAAATTATCACAAAGCAAGCATTACAAACATTAAGCGTCTATGATTAACACATCAAAATTCAATAAACAATTTAACAGCGATACCGTTCAACAAACAAAATAACAATCTACTTAATTCTTCAGACCGTTACGTAAATTACGTTTCAGCGTTACCCCGACAAATATTTAATTAACGTGCTTTTCGTAAAACCCTTTAATGCACGAAACTCGTTCGCTTTAGGTACTCAGAACGCAAAACCGCAGGACGTTTTGCTTTCGTCTGAGTACATTTAGAGATAAGGTACACCTATTTACCTGATTTTAGTTGCTTGTCACCTGTTTTAAACGTTTAATGATGCTTGTCGAGTGAAATTGACTATTTTGGTTTTAGTATGTTTAGAATAAACAATAAAGTTTACCGTGTAATAGGTTTTTAGTGTTTATAATTTGCCCTATTTCTCCATATTGGGACGACTTTTATGAGTGCTGCCGTCGCTGTTGCAAGCTATTAATTCATTCTATTAATCTCTAAAAATAAATAGATAAATTATTTAATGTAGGTACCATTTTATAACCTTAATTCCGTACCATCACTATGATTATCACTACATAGGATAAAACAAAGTCGCTTTCTCTGTCCCTATATCCCTATGTATGCATATATCTTTAAAACTACGCAACGGATTTTGATGCGGTTTCTTTTAATAGATAGAGTGATTCAAGAGGAAGGTTTATATTATGTACTAGCGACCCGATCCGGCTTCGCACGGCTATATTATGCATGTATTATACATAAAGCTTCCTCTTGAATCACTCTATCTTTTAAAAGAAACCGCATCAAAATCCGTTGCGTAGTTTTAAAGGTCTAAGCATACAAAAGGACATAGGGACACGGACATAGGGATATAGGGACGGCGAAAAGTGACTTTATTCTATACTATGTAGTGATAATACATGCATAATATAGCCGTGCGAAGCCGGGGCGGGACGCTAGTTATATTATAATGCCGACCCAGTTGGCACAATGGTCACCATGCCGGACTGCCAAACACGGGGTTGCGTGTTCGGTTCCCGCCTTAGTTAAGCCCGCCTTAATACAAGTAATTATGCTTAGATATTTGTCTGGGTCTAGTTGTTTTTGGTATAGAATTTAATATATTTCTATAAAATAAGGTATATATTTAAAAAAAATAAAAGTATGTAAGTAGTATATCCGTTGTCTAGCACCCATAACACAAGTCTAGTTACTTAGCTTGGGGCCTGCAATATTTATATTCGTACAATTACATTCCGTTCCGTACCATTATTAGGTTCCGTATCATTATATTTGATTCTGTACCATTATAATTCTGTTTTTAGTATTTTTAGTTAAACAGCAACAGAAATACATCATAATGTGAAAATTTCAAGTATTTAGGTAACATTTTCGACAAAGTCCTAGTAAAAGGGTCCCCCTACACGATACAACTTAAACGCATTAGAGATTTTTTTCTCAAATTTCTTACGCTTGTAACCATCTGTAGACTGTAAATTAATACCCAATGACCCTGTACAAAGTGAGCGACCTTTAAGTCGTATCGTCTGGCGCCGCTTTTATTAATCTAGTTTACAGACAGACCTACTTACCTATTCATGTAATAGACCTTTAGTTTCAATATCAATTAATTAATTAATTATAAACTAAATATAACTAAACAAATCAAATCTACTCAATAAACACATACAAATTAAAAATAAGAACAAAACTACAAATAAAATACATCCTCAAGCGCGTATTAATTAATTATTATGCATTTTACGCGTATGTATTAATTATTATTTCGTATTATACGTAGGTACATTGTTCTACTAGTAGAATACAAACATGTTCTTGTTTGAATAGTCGGCAACAGAATTGCAGACCTAGTGTAGAGTTCTTAGATTACTATTATTGGAATGTTTTCATACTAAAAATATTTGTCTAATAAATTATTGATGAGACGTTTAACTTCAACTCGAGTAGGAGTTGCTCGAGTTGAAAAAGTTCTAGCAAGAAAAGAAAAGCCTAGCAGTATTTAGAGTTCTGCGATCTGCAAAGTTGCTTCACATAAAATTAATGAAGTTTCACTATCACTAGTAGTACATAGTATAAAACAAAGTCGCTTTCTCTGTCCCTATTTCCCTTTGACCGCTTAAATCTTTAAAACTACGCAACGGATTTTGATGCGGTTTTTTTTAATAGATAGAGTGATTCAAGAAGAAGGTTTATATGTATAATACGTGCATAATATAGCCGTGCAAAGCCGGGGCGGGTCGCTAGTATAAAATAAATTAAAACTGATTTATTTTTGGTAAGATTTGAACTCCACAACCCCTGTTTAGGGTTCCGTAGCCAAGTGGCAAAAAACGGAACCCTTATAGATTCGTCATGTCTGTCTGTGTGCCGTATGTCACAGCCACTTTTTTCCGAAACTATAAGAACTATACTGTTGAAACTTGTTATATCGAGAAGAAATACGCCTTATACATCACCTTCCTACCGTTCCGGGGGGAGCGGTGGAGATGTGTGGGTCTCCTTGCTGGCCTGAGATGATGGGCGGCCAGAGGTTTACCCACTAAAACTCCAGGAGGAAGCAGGAACTGTTTGCACACACAAATACTTCCCCCTGAGGTGACTGGTCTGCAAAACTTGCTGAATCTTTACCGACTAAGCTATAGGGACGACATCCCACCGCGACCGAGTCAAAATGGCGTAAAGATGGATCTATCATGTTAAACAAAATTATATTATGTAAAAATAATTTATTTATTACGTAATGTACCTACATGTAAAGCAGATATATTTAACATTATAAATAAAAATAAATGAAGCCACCAGTTAGTAAAATAACCCGCCCCTTATCGTTCCCGGTGTAAAGGTTCCCATAATGCTAGAAGCATTGCCACGCTGAATGGCGATAGCTAACCTCTGCGTTAGAAACGAGCCGGAGCTGGAGTCACCCCCATTCCCCCTTATCCTATCGCCTAACTCTTTAACTAATTTTTGCGCTTCGTCTCTCCAGCACCCAAAAAAAAACTGATTGGAAAAACTATAAAGTACCAATTCTAGTATATTCATATCTGGCCACCGTATCACAAGTCTTAGTTTCTTAGCTTTGTGCTAGATGGTGCTATGTACGATGTCCTGCAATAAGCTTTTTTATTTTTTATTTACAAATTGATATCTATCACATCCGGATATAACTGGATTATTAAATCTACTACCGGATTTTCATACCTACTAGATGTATTAATAGAAATACGACAGTTTATTTGTAGGTTAGGGAGTGCGCATTAACTATTATTTATTTATTTAACTTATATATACCTAGAACTGTTTTTTAATGGTTTGTTCAACTAAATTCATACAA
This sequence comes from Idaea aversata, assembly GCA_907269075.1. Classification (NCBI taxonomy): domain Eukaryota; kingdom Metazoa; phylum Arthropoda; class Insecta; order Lepidoptera; family Geometridae; genus Idaea; species Idaea aversata. The sequence continues at coordinate 10,543,959 of OU026106.1, forward strand.
TCATATATAATTATTTTAGCAAACCCGGATATTCAGATCCAAATTATCCGGATAGTTAAACCGACCGTAATGTGCAAGCCATAATTTGGCGTTGTCCTAATTGCGTATCACCAACCGCCGAATGCATCGGTTGCGACCATTGCGTCCGATGCTGTGCGATTTCTTTAGAACAATTTGCGAAACAATAATTGTGAAGTAGGACCTGAAAACCTCTATCCCTTTCCCACGCGCGCGCCCTGCGATGACTCTATCCCTTTCCGCGCGCCGCAAAATGTCAATTTTAACTGTTCTATGTAGGTAATTAAAAGACAAAATCTATTTTAGTCAAAAACCATCTGTAGTACCTTACCTATGGGATTTGATGTAAAGTTTGTGAAATTTTGTACTTGTTTTTTCTTTACAATCGCCTTAAAATTAAAAAGCTCAAAAAAAATGACAATTATTTAGGGTTTTCACGATATTTTTCTATCGAGGCAAATCAATCTAATAATGTTTCGAAGTGTATAACAATACAGAGTATTTCATCACCTTTACGACAGTAGGAATATCATTCTATGGATTTTAGTGGTTGATACCCAAAAAATGTTTCCAACCCCCGAATACTGAAAGGAATGCATGAGCCGTTTTCTTGCGCTTAAGACTAAGACCAGAAGCGCAATAGAGGTGACTTACCCCCAAATATTAAAAGGCTACTTAATCTTAAGTGGCGTTTAAATTGAAATTTAAGGCCCATATTCCAGTACGTCACTCAAGCGTTGATCTACTTTTAAAAGTAGTTTTAAAAAGAGATTGGATTTTCAATCATATCTTGAGACACGATTCTCGAATCTCGTATCAGCTGAGTGTTTGTTTATTCTGAAACGCATCTTGAGCGGTAATCGATACTCATGTAGGGATTTGAACTAGACAATGTAGACGAGGTTTTAAAACTTGATTCAGCTGAGTCAAACTCAAGTTGCATTTCAGAATACAAACTAATGTCAAGGCTGGATTCGTTTTCAAGAGTAGTTTTAGGTGAACATTGATCTGATTCGTCTTTTGGAATACGGGCCTAAGTGTAGGCTTCAATAGAAAGCATACACTTAACGTCAAGTTAAACACCACTTAATATTAAGTAGCCTTTTAGTATTTGGGGGTAAGACACTTCTATCGAGCTTCTGGTCTTACCACCTCGTCTTAAGCGCACGAAACCGGCTGATGCAGCTAGTATTTTTTCATCAAATTCAAAATAATACCTTCCCATTGATTCAACATTCACAATCGCCACCGTTCATTAAATTAATAAGGGTCGGTCCACACAATCACATCCGGATAATAATCTACCAGATAATACTCAATAACATCAAATATTATTTCCCCGAATCGATTCTACTATATTGGAATTAAGTAATTGGAGATTCTGGCTCTGGTCAGGTAAATATCAGAATATTGATGTTATGTGAGAGATAATAACGATATTTCCGATATTAAAAGCCGTAACTTGTATTTTGTGATACATATACAAAACATGATCAACATTGAGTATTTTTGTATGTTATGTGAGGTGCGTGAGGTTCTGTATAATGGTGTTAAATAAGAATAAAGGTAAATGGATTTACAAATATTAAAATGAATAGCCAAAGTCACATTTTCTTTTATTCAGTTGGAATCATTCGTATGAGATCGCATTGGATCGGTTTTGACGTGATAACGTATTATAAATCTATAAACACCGGCATTCACAAAAAAGGGTGACGTCATCTCTCATGTTACGTTATTGACAAAGAAAACGTTGAATGTTTTCTTATGACGTTGTCACGTAAAATTATCGTCCGTAAGCCGACTTAACAGACAAACAGTAGTTTTTTTTAATTAAGTTACGATTTTTTTTTCGGAACGCGCTCAGTAATGCGAATAAAATATATTTAAGTAATACTGAAGAAATACCTAATAAGGAAAATAAATCAGAAAGTAAGTACTATTTTTTTTTGTAAACTTTGGTTTTTTAACAGGATTTCTTACTGATTTTAGTATTTTAAAATAATTAAATGATGTAATACAAAACAGTCATCATAAATATTCATAAATGTTTCTTAAAAAAAACCCATGAGTTTCTTGTGCCTTCTTCTCATTGGTGGGCGCGTTCCGAAGGCACACATCCTAACTTAGTTTTTAAGACGATTCTAAGTTATCAATGTATATATGAGCATCGAAATGAATAAAGAAATTTGACTTTGACTTATAAGTACAAATACTTACAAGTAGAAATTACTGCGTTACTACATCCAGAACAACGCATTTCACTACTAAATAAGTACCTATATCTTTATTACGTTCACGTACCGATACCGGGAATTACATGCTACAAGAAATATGTATGAAAACTGCCAAGAGCATTGTGTTTCTCTCATCACAGTAAATCAAAGTTTCTTGCTCGATGTTGATAAAACTCGTACTAGCGCTTTTACAGAGAATAGCGTTTATTGTGTTACGAGAGCTTATTATATTGAAAACTTGACACAGCTGACACACTGTCTGGCAGCAACCGTCTAGTTACCTATCAAAATGTCTACAAGAATGAAACTGTCAGTTTCAGTCTGTGATTATAACTGTTAACATGTTCTAATATGTTTTCTTTATATTTAAGTCTTGATGTTTTTATGTAATAAACATTGACAATATTAAGTAAATATATTGAGTTAGATCAACACGTACTGAAACAGTAAAGTACTTAACTCAACAAATAGCATTATGAACTCAACGGCTTCAGCCACCAAGAAGTCGTCTCAGACGTTATATTGTCTGAGTAAAACATGATAAATCTTGCCTTTTGACAGTATGACAGCGCTATTGACGCCCGACGTGCACTTGATGGTTATTGGCTTACAGGCTCGTGTCAATTCGTAAATCGTGACCTTGCCGGAGTGCCTTATTTTTCCTTATATAAGTAAACAACGGTATGTAAGTGTAGTTGTTTTTGTTGACTTGTACCATCTGTTGTTTTGATTTATAAAACAGCTGTATTCTTCGCGGTACGACACGCCAAATATTTGCTTCGAGAAATGGAATATTTTATTATTTTATTTGCTCTTGTTTTTGCTCGTGTTTCTGACAAGTTCTGTTAATTTGAGGAATATAGACGCTGCGAATAATATTTGAAGTAGAAATTTTCTTTTGAAATGTGTACCTATTCAGAATTTGGCAAACACTTTCAGTGAAATAGAGAAACAAAGTTATTTGAGATCTTGAATATAGAACCTGTCAAACTGTCTTTAGGTACAAAGCATTTAAGCTTATTGCTTAGGTTTTAGACTTATTAAAACGAAAATGTGTTTTAATGTAGCTGTCAGATTTTATTTAAAACAATTTGTTTCTACACAGACGATTTTTAGCTACAAACTTCGAGACATCAAAATAAACACACAGACTCTGCTTAAAATGTTATACCACATAAGTAATCTAATTTGAAACATTGCATCCACTGTCTAATTTCAACCCAATCAATAGCCCAAAATAGAATCAACCAATCGATTTCAGTCAAGCATGTTTAATAAACTATACGTACAGAACCAATCAGACACTCAAACAGCTATCGTAGCATCTAAATTGTTTTGTTAATCCTTTAGAAACCAATAATGAATGAGATTCGGTTTATCTGGTTGGTAATAACCCGTTCAGTGGCCGTTAGAAGAATACTTGAGATATCAATATTGTTCAATGGTTCCGGTTGTGCCAAAACTTAGGAAACCGGGTTAAGTGAGATATTAAAGATGTGTAGAAGTCGAAAATACTACTCGAATACCTACTACGATTTGGTTGGTATACCTACTGTTCCTATTCATATTGCGTGATATCTACAATAAATAACTACATAAACCTTTATTAATATTATTGTTTAGTAGAGTTATAGTGTTCGCAATGAATGCACATTTTCAGATTTGCAATCAAAATCGGACGGAACTAATGAAAAATGTCCCGATTTTTATCGTTAAGTGTTTTTTTCTTTTCTAGTGCGTTTTAAATTGATTATACTTAGGTACTTAGAAAACTAAACAAAATAGATAATTACCTACTGTCTACATGGATTTATAACTTAGTAACTTTATTAACCCTTTACCAGGCCTCGGATAAATTTTATAGTAATAGTAATTTTTGTATAGATTGATATGAGTAATAACGTTAAGTTTGAGAAATTATGAATTATATTTAGAAAATTAGCCAAAAACCTTAAAAAACCATGTGGGAAAACATAATCCCATTGCATGTAAAATTACATTGTAATGTAAAATGACCGTGAGCAAAACTAAAAATGAAACCCGCGGCGAAAATTAATATTTCGATTCACCGGGTAATGGGCATATGACTCCCACAATAATTTAGGTCTTCACAGGCTAAGGTCATATGGTTCCCCACATGTTTTATTTCGTTATATCGTGATATTTTTTAAGTATTTACGTACGATGTATGCACATATCGCTAGAAAAACTCAAATTCTATAACATATCAAAAAATTGTACGACTTATATTTCTCCGATTCGCCGTTACGAACAAAAAACGGTGCACTTTTCACAAAAACAACTGCTCAACGGACGATCAAAGATAAAATGGCCAATAAAGTGACATTACGTTTCGTTGCAGGTTTTTTTTTTTCAATATTTCTATTTTGACGTTTCTGACAGTTTGTGGGAGATTCTTCACCAAAACCTGGTAAAAATCGCCAAAAATATATGTGGGAGAAGGTCAATCCATAGCCTGGTAAAGGGTTAATTAATCTATGTAAGAATTTTATACGGAAGGAAAAGGCAAAGCATAGACTTTAACTAACATTAGGTTTTTTAATAAACTTACACTGTTATTTTCCTTGTTGGTTAAAGTAGCGACTCTTATAATCTTTTAACCGCATAATTATGTACAGTCGGCTGCATAATTGTATAGTTCGAAAATAACTATTATTAGAATGTGTTTATTCTATTAATTTTTGTTTGATAAACTCACGAGTTAGAAGACTTTAAACTTCAACTAAAGCAGGTGTTTAGAATCTTGTTTGTTTTGAAAACATTTTAATATCAGCCGTTTTGGAGCTCTACGGTGGGTCTGCAATTATGCAGCCGACCGTACCTAACTAGTTAAAAATAGTTTAAAAAAACTAAAAAAACACGCTTTAAAAAAATCCAACTAAAAAAATAGAAAATAATTTTTAATAAATTTGGATTAAGAATGTTTTAAATAGTAAGCGTGTTACATTGTGACGTTGAATTTTTTTTTGCAATCACAATGTAACACGCTTACTATTTACAACATTCTTAATCCAAATTTATTAAAAATTATTTTCTATTTTTTTAGTTGGATTTTTTTAAAGCGTGTTTTTTTAGTTTTTTTAAACTATTAATTTATTTTATACTTTTTAGTCTTTATTACCGAAATATGTTAGATCAGACCCTGGTCACCATTGAAAGAAAAACTACTCGTCAAGACGATTCTAACGAGCCCAAACTCGATGGGGTTGTGTCGTTTCATTGCAAAGTTCCTATGACCACCTTCCAGTTCCATCATCAGACCCTGGTCACCATTGAAAGCCAAACTACTCGTCAAGATGATTCTAACGAGCCCAAACTCGATAGGGTTTCGTCGTTTTATTACAGAGTTCCTATGACCACCTTCCAGCTCCATCATCAGATCAGCACCACGTTATCATAATATTGCATTGTCATCGGTCTTTGACAAGTGTGCAAAGTTTGAATTAAATCTGATCGTTCTAAGTAGGGCAAAATCGTGCCCAAAGGAGTCGGTTACATACATACATACATACAAGCAAACATAAAGATGAAACTAATAAAAGCGTGTTAATAATATAAAAAAGGTAAGTAAGACACGTAAAATTTAAAGTGATAATGATATGATTAACGGTTTCACTAATTAAATCTCCTTAAAAATTCAAACGTACACGAGTGATTTGGAAACGGTTAAAGCACACAATAATCGGTTATTTACCGTCGCCCGGCCTTACAAACGAACCGGATGAAGTTAAGCAATAAACCGCAATTGAGTTTGAAGGATCAATTTTGACCCGGATCAAACGAATGACCCCAGATTTGGGTGTGGAATGAAATTTTGAAGAAAACCAGATATTTAAATACCCAATTTTAAATTACGTATTTGATTATAATTTAAAATATTTTTAGATTGAATTTTAAAATGATAGTTGTTAAAAATTTTTAGTAATCTGATAGGTACTATCGCCGGCATGCATAATTGCAGACCCACCGTAGAGTTTTAAAATTACTATTATTAGAACGTTTTCATTCTCATAATTTTTGTTTGATTATTTCATGAGTTAAACGACCTTAAACTTCAACTAAAGCAGATGCCTAGAATCTTGATTGTGTTGAAAACATTCTTATAACAGCCGTTTTGGAGCTCTACGGTGGGTCTGCAATTATGCAGCCGATCGTACCTACTTATGTTTTTCGTTTCTTTTTACTGACTTTTACCACATTATGCTTTAGGCTGAATAATTCTACTGAAGCACTCCAGGGTTTTTCTTTTTCTCATTGTTTTTTTATTTTATCTAGAAAAATTACCTAAATAATTTAATATTGTTCCTAGAACGTTTCTACCTACGCACGATTAATACTTACTTACCTACTTTGTTTAATGCTATTAGGTAGCTACCTACATCGAGCAGTTAAGTACAAAAAAGTCCATTAATCTTATCCGTGTGCGCACAGCTTGATTTTCATCCGGATTAGCTAATGTAAACGCGGCTTAAGCCGGTATTATTCGGATTCTGTATTTTTCGTCGCAAGGTCAAATGTTTTCCACTTGATTTTTGTATCCAAGCAGTTTATGAAAACCGGTGCGAGTCGGGTGCGCACGAAATGTTCCGTACCATGTTGTACCTATGGGAATCCCACTTAGATAATATATTTTTAGGACTCCGTAAGGGTCAAAACAGGACCCGATTACTAAGACTTCGCTGTCCGTCCGTCTCTGTCTGTCTGTCACCAGGCTTTATTTCTTCTGTTTTTAGTACAGTCACATTACCAATTAGCTGAACCCCACGTGACCCAGAGTTCACTCGCATAGCTGTAAAAAATATAGTATTTACCTATTGTGTTATTTTTTTATATTGTATCTTGTATTGATAGTTGATATTGTTTAAAATAAAAAATTAAAATAAAATTTAAAAAAACCGACTCCAAAAAAACCTGAAAACAAAAATTTAAAAAACCTGAGAATAAAACAAAAAGTGAAAAATAATCCATTTCGGGTCACTAAGACAGCAGATAACTTAAACATAAGTACTTACTTGGAATTCGGACTGGGTTAGATTGAATGTTGAGAGGTATAAAGAAAACATGGTGTCACCCCCAGTCCGACTTCCAAGTAAGTACTTATGTTTAAGTTATCAGCTGTCTTAGTGACCCGAAATGGATTATTTTTCACTTTTTGTTTTTTTCTCAGGTTTTTTAAATTTTTGTTTTCAGGTTTTTTTGGAGTCGGTTTTTATAAATTTTATTTTGATTTTTTATTTAACCATTTTAAGTGCCACTGTCACTGAAAATTCTACTCCATGAGGCGAAAACGACTGTTTCTTCAAATTGCAACCTGTACCTAATTATAACCCATTGAAGAGTTTGGTGATAAGAAGGTGTTTTCAGATGCCCAATTCATCGGTACCTATTTGTGTATGGGCCACTTCTATTAGTGGAAATGGAAAACTGAGCAATTTGTTGAATCTCGCTGTGCAGATCTGTTCATCACTCCGAAGATCCTCATCAGATCTTCATTTAGGATAGGGTTTTCTATCAAAATTAATTCAAACCCAGTCCGGCGAGACAAAAACGAATATTTTATTCAAATGGTAACCTGTAATAGTAACCGATTGAAGAGTTTTCTGATGAAAAGGTGGTTTCATAAATTCCATTTATCGGTAACTATTAGTTTATGGGCCAATTCTACTGGTGGAAATCGAAAAATGAGCTATTTCTGCACTCTCGAGGTGCAATTCTGTTCATCACTTCGAAGATTCTCATCAGAACTTCATTTAAGATAGGGTTCTCTGTCAACATTCATTCAAACCCAGTCCGGCGACTAAATTTGACGAAATTCTTCAAATTGTAACCTGTAATCGTAACCGATTGAAGAGTTTTCTGATGAGAAGGTGGTTTCAGATATTCCATTTATCGGTAACTATTCGCTTATGAGCCAATTCTACTGGTGGAAATCGAAAAATGAGCAATTTGCTGTACTCTCGAGGTGCAATTATGTTCATCACTTCGAAGATCCTCATCAGAATTTCATTTAAGATAGGGTTATCTATCAACATTCATTAAAACCCAGTCCGGCGACTAAATTCGACTAAATTCTTCAAATTGTAACCTGTAATCGTAACCGATTGAAGAGTTTTCTGATGAGAAGGTGGTTTCAGATATTCCATTTATCGGTAACTATTCGCTTATGAGTCAATTCTACTGGTGAAAATCGAAAAATGAGCAATTTGCTGCACTCTCGAGGTGCAATTCTGTTCATCACTTCGAAGATCCTCATCAGAAATTCATTTAAGATATGGTTCTCTATCAACATTCATTCAAACTCAGTCCGGCGTCTAAATTCGACTAAATTCTTCAAATTGTAACCTGTGATCGTAGCTGATTGAAGAGTTTTCTGATGAGAAGGTGGTTTCAGATATTTCATTTATCGGTAACTATTCGTTTAGGGGCCAATTGTACTGGTGGAAATCGAAAACTGAGCAATTTGCTGCACTCTCGGGTGCAATTCTGTTCATCACTCCGAAGATCCTCATCAGATCCTAACCAATTTTTTATGGGACCACCCCTGAGGTATCACCTTTCGAACACAAAAAGAATCATCTCAATCGGTTGAGCCGTCTTCGAATGATCGCGTAACATACACACAAAAAAAACAACAACAACAACAACAACATACAGACGAATTGAGAACCTCCTCCTTTTTTGAAGTCGGTTAAAAACAGAATCAGGTAACATTACTTTACAACCTTATAGATTTGCGAGTGAGCTCTAGTTCACGTGGGGTTCAGCTAATTGGTAATGTGACTGTACTTATAATTTTTAGTACTTATGCTGTTATAGCGGTACCAGATACACATAATCTGTGAAAATTTCAAATGTCTAGCTATCACGGTTCGTGAGATACAGCTTGGTGACAGACAGACGGACGGACAGTGGAGTCATAGTAATAGGGTCCCGTTTTTAACCTTTGAGTATGGAACCCTAAAAACCGTTCTTAAATAACAGAGTCATAAAAAATCTCTTTTGACGTTATTAAATGAATCCATAAGACGACCTTTGGGGCGCGTCGGACACCGGTCTTCGACGCCAAAGGTTATAGGTTCGATTCCAACTTCAAACAAATATAGTCCAATCGACGCTCAAAAGTCCATTGCCACCGTAACGTTTACAATCCTGTGCAGCACTATTTGATCATTATAACAACGTAACCTGTGGATCGAACCCACGTCGGTTGGTGTAGCGGGTGGCAGCTTATATAACCACACACACAACTAAAGATTCGCACTATCCCATTTGCGGGAATGCATTCTAGTTAAGATATATTTTGGGGGATAATGCAACTTTTAATTTCCAATATCCCCCAAATAGGCTAGATTATCAATTTGGGGGATAATGCCACAAAGATTCCCACTATCCCCCATTTTAGGGATAGCATTTGGGGGATAGTGGGAATAACCCAAGACATAGCTAACATGTTGAAAATAATAATCACACTGAGTATTTTTAATTCAAGTATTTAAGTGTGTGTAACGTCTATTAGAAGAAGGTGGCAAGCCAAATACCTACTTGTTTATAGTATTATATAGCTGCGCTCCGCGGTTTCACCCGCGTATGTCCCAAAAAAATCAAATAAATAAATCAAAATAAAAAGTAGCCTAAAACCTTCTTCGATAAATGGTCTATTCAACACATAAATATTTTTTCGATTCGAACCAGTAGTTCCTGAGATTATCGCGTTCAAACAAACAAACTCTTCATCTTTATAATATTAGTATAATTTGTAGCACACTGATAGTGGACTTATGAAGCATACTTTGTTTCTAGTCGGGGTGTTAGACAAGATTACTTTCTGTTATTTAATTCGGTATTTTTATTATTTTTTTATTTGTTTGTGCCTGTGGTGTTTAATGTTTAAATTTTGTTTAAAGTACATATGACATTTGTATAATTAAAATTATAATATTTAATAATATCATTACATAGTATAAAACAAAGTCGCTTTCTCTGTCTCTATATCCCTTTGTATGCTTAAATATTTAAAACTACGCAACGGATTTTGATGCGGTTTTTTTAAAAGATAGAGTGATTCAAGAGGAAGTTTTATATGTATAATACATGCATAATATAGTCGTGCGAAGCCGGGGCGGGTCGATAGTAAAATAATATAATAATATTTATTTTATACAAGCTCGATAACTATCAACAGAAATGTCAAATATTTTTTTTGTATTATATTAAGACCTGTCAAAATGATCTAACACGAATGAAATCGCATGAATAAGATATTTTTTTAAGAAAAAATACTTAACCAATTTAGTCGTGACGTCAAAGAAATAAAATTGTTGATTTAATTAATTTACTTATTCGGTTTAATCTAGATTGTGCTAGTAGGTATCGTCGAATGGCTATCGATACAAAAATCAACATTATGACCAAATTGCTCAACAAACTCTACTAACTCACACTTATTTAGTTTGTATAGTAAACCTTTTGGAAATTCTACCTTTTGTTTTTGTACACGTACCTTGAATTTACCAACAGCCACAGACGCAGAATACAATTAACTAATACGTAATAGAGTAGGATCCCTCCTACGACCAGACCTTCGTGATTTTTTAAGCTGAGAATCACTCAGCATTATGGCTCCAACACAGTTATGAACGTGATTATGAAGTTTAGATCATAGTGGTTTGGAGAGTTATCAGATCAGGTAACAAAGCCAAGAACCGAACCTGTTAATATTGTGCAAAAAAAAACATGGTTGTCTGTGAAATCGGTTTAAGGACGATAATTTTACGTGATGAAAAATTGAATTCTTTTTTTTTACATACTTAGGTATGTTTTTTTCTTTTATATTTTTTTCCTTTGAACCTAATTATAAGTCTTCTATTCGTCACTCCTTACCATAACACAAGCCCAGATGAGCGATATTATTATTCAATTCAATTCAAATCAATTCATTTATTTCAGATAATAAAATCCATACGTTACAATAAAATTAAATAAAAATAAATAATCAAAAATACAGAATTGCAGATCCACCGTAGAGCTTCAAAACTGCTAATTAGAATGTTTTCAACTCAAGCTTTGTAAGGTCTTGCTCTTTAAACGAGTTCAAGTAGTAAACTCATTAATTTATTAGATAAATATTCTTACAATAAAAGCAAAAGCAGATTATTAGAATAATTATCTTTTTATAATTTTTTGTACAGTCACATTACCAATTAGCTGAACCCCACGTGACCCAGAGCTCATTCGCATAATATCTGTAAAAATACTTAATAATTAAGTTACTTACTTACTTCATAATTAAGTATTTTTTTATATACAGTAATTTACCTACTTATTTTGTTATTTTTTTATATTGTTTAATGCATTGTATATATTAAGTATATTGTTTATTGTAAAAAACAGAATCAGGTAACATTAGTTTACAACCTTACAGATTTGCGAGTGAGCTCTAGGTCACGTGGGGTTCAGTTAATTGATAATGTGACTGTACATTTCAAATTGTAATAAAATCTCATTTAGAGGTTTAATAAAAGCATTTCAATAATAGTACCTAATATTAGAACTCTACGGTGGGTCTGAAATTCTGACTCCGACTGTACTTGTATGCGGGCTGTTTTCAGCAACTAGGCGCTCTTTAGTTAGGTCCTGTTTGCGTGAGGAGGGAGTAGACCATGCCCAGCCACTTTCTGGGCTTTTGTTATGGTGTGACGAATAGAAGACTTATTTAGAAGAAAAAAAAAAGAATAAAAAAAAAGAAAAAAAATATGGAAACAAAAATTAAAGGACCAACAAAAAAAAACAAAAAAAACTCAATTTTTCATCGGTTTCATATGACGTTTTCACGTAAAATTATCGTCCGTAAACCGACTTTACACACAACCATATTATTTTGTTATTATAAAGAAGAAGGTATGTTTAACTCTACCTACACCACAAAGAGACAGACTGAACAAGATCCTCAACCAAGACGGCTTGTTATAGTTTTTGTCATGCCACCACATTTTGCGGCTCAAGAAAGCTGGGCCTACTAAATATCACAACCCAAAATCAACAAAAAAGGGTAGGTTTATGTACCACGCACCCTGTACAAGAAATCAGCAATCCTCCGTTCCGTTTTAATCATTTTAAAATATTGTAATTTGTTAATGTTTCACGTTGTGTGAAACGAAACGTTTTTCGTGTCAAAACATTACAAACGTCAATGTCAAAAATCCTGTAAACAAAAAACGATCGGACGCGATATTGTTGTCTGCTATCTTTTGCTCAAAAAAGTTATTAAAATGGAAAGTTATAATAAATCGTTTAAAAACGTTTGCCGGTTATGTTTACGATGCGATGAGTCTAACAAAAACACGTCTCTTGTGGATTCCAACCGGAAAAATGGACTAAGTGTTTACGGTGAATCTATCATGAAACTAACAAGTTTAAACATCAATTTTAACGATAATTTACCTAAAAACATTTGTGTTAGCTGCAAAAAAGAGTTAAAGAGAATCGAGTGCTTCAAATCAATGTGTAAAACGAACTGTGAACGGCTAAATTTACTTGTAAATTACTATTACAAAAAATCATCTGAAGAAGCAAAAATGGAAGCTGCAATACAATACTCGATGTTCACCCAACATTTCCCTGATAAATACCAGGAATCATACTTGAAAAAGGTAAAAGATATTCCTTTAAAACGTGTAAAAGAAAAACTTCATAAAAATGTAGTCCAACTTAGGAAAATTCCTTCTGAAAGCAATAAAAGTTATAAAAACGATACAGTACTGCCAAAAATAGAAGTAGAGATAGATTATAATGATACTAATAACTTTAGTGACCATGACAGTCAAAATGCTAAAATCGAAGACCAATCTCCATTAAAAATGGAGCCCATCAACTCTCTTTTAGACCAAATGGACAACATATTTACCGAAAACTGTCCAATACCTAAGAATAGACGCTTGGAAGACAATGCTAGCCAAGATGGACCATCGGATAACAAACCTCAACAACAAACAGCGGACATAGACTCAATGTTCGACCAAATGGAAAACATCTTCACAAAATCCCAACCAAAACCGAATAAACACAGTAACTCAAACTTAAATTATGAAGCACCTAACAATACGTCTCATATAAAAACAGAAGAAATCGACTCATTCCTCGACCAAATGGAAAACATATTCACAAAAGCCCGTCTCAAACGGAAAAAGCGACTCGGTTGCAAATCACAACCTCAAAACTTCACTTGCAGTGTATGCAACAAGACTCTAGCAAACAAAAACACTTACAGAGACCACATGCAAAGGCACGAACAGTATCAATTTATCTGCGATCAATGCGGGAAAGGTTTTCCTACGAAATCGAGCATGAATATACACTTAGTAGCACGACACGGTGTCTCGTCATCATATGAATGTGACTCCTGTTCCTTCAAAGCTCCTCGCCGAATCGAACTCATAGAACACATACGTTTACACACAGGTGAACGTCCCTTCACCTGCGAAAAGTGCGGCCTAACCTTCCGTCGCAGAGCTATCTACGTTAACCACTTAAAATGCCACGAAGAAAAGAAAATACAATGTCCAATGTGCCCCAAGAAGTTTTATCGGGCCGGTGAAATGAAAGCACACATGAATAACGTTCACGAACGTATCTATTTATACCTCTGTCGTATATGTAATACTTCGTATGCAAGAAATTCGACTGTTCGGAAGCATATGGTATCAAAGCATGGTATTGCTAAGGAAAATCAAGGGAAAATTCTACGGGTTACAAGAAATACTCATAGAAGTTTATTTAAAGAGAGTAAAGACGATGAATTTGATTAGTGTATGCTTTAATTAATAGTTACTCAAGCAATAAAATTTTGTATTTAACTTCAAGTGTTTTTAATTTTAGGTTTAAATACAAAAGGGGTTATAACATTTTGGCATAGTAAATGGTCAGGATTTTTTTTTAGTTACCTAGCCATTTTTCAAACCTTTGGAAATCTGTTGTGCAACAAATGCCGTGTAGGGTGAGCAAAAAAAAAAATTAAAGTGGTTATTACGCCAGTCTCCGTATGGAGAATAGGAGTATTCTTATTTTATGTTTTTAGGATTCTGTACCCATAAGGGGAAAAACGGGACTCTATTGCTAAGACTTCTTTCCGTCCATCCGTCTGTCTGTCTGTCTGTCGAGAGTTGAAATTTTCACAGATGATGTATTTCTGTTGTCGCTCTAACAACAAATACTAAAACATACATACAACCGAATTGAGAACCTCCTCCTTTTTTTGAAGTCGGTTAAAAACAGGAAAAAGTAAATATTTTTTTTGTACTTATGTTTTATTAATTTTAGGTTATGTTTATCACCTACTAGCGACCCGCTCCGGCTTCGCACGGCTATATTATGCATGTATTATACATATAAACCTTCCTCTTGAATCACTCTATCTATTAAAAAAAACCGCATCAAAATCCGTTGCGTACCTACCTGTAAAGATCTAAGCATACAAAGGGAAATAGGGATAGAAAAAGCGACTTTGTTTTATACTATGTAGTGATTTACAACTATGCAGCTCCATAAGGGAAATAATAAATTAGTTCCACTATTGGGCAAGGGTCTCCTCTCGGTTTCATCATGATGTTTTCCTTCACCATGGTATTGGAATTCAAACCAATGTACAATCGACGCTCAAAAGTCCACCGACACTGTAACGTTTACAATCCTGTGCCGCACTATTTGAACATTATAACAACGTAACCTGTGGATCGAACCCACGTCGCGTCGGGTAGTGTAGCCTATTCCACTCGGTCAACTAAAGACATCTCTCTCTAACATGTTGAAAATAATAATCAAACTGAGCACTTATAATTCAAATATTTATGTTTGTGTGTAACGTCTATTGGAAGAAGGTCGTAAGTCCAATACTTGTTTATAGCACATTTATAGGAAGTATTATTGTAGCAAACTGATAGTCTACTTATGATGCATACTGTACCTATTTTCCGCGTAACCAAATCTATAACTGTGTTGAAACATTTCATTTTCCAACCCATCTTGTTACTGGTATAATTTGCTGAGAGTATATTTTGTGTAGAACTCAATCTCGTATTCTTTGGGTTCTGTATCCAAAGGGTAAAAATTGGATCCTTTTACTAAGACTCCACTGTCTGTCTGTCTGTCTGTCTGTCTGTCTGTCTATCACCAGGCTGTATAATAATATGAACTATGATAGCTAAACTGCTAAAATTATGGCATGTCATTTACTTACCTACTTAAAAAAAAGTAAGTAAGTAGGTAGGTATAATAAAATTATCCGTTTCTCTAGATTACAATAATTAAAAGTTTAATGTATAGGTACCTAAGCATTTAAAGTCATGTGTTTTTAATTTTCATCATCAGCATCTGACTCCATTAAACATAGGAACTTCAAGAACCTAAAAAATATTATGTGAAATATTTTTTAGAAGCGTACAAAGATAATGTAAACATTAGATAATGAAAAAAAAATGTTACTCTAATGGTTTTATTTTGAGTTTTATAAATCTAAGACTTGTTGTAGGGGTACAAAAGGTCGACTATTGAACTTGTTTTACAAAAAAAGACAGAATCGCAGACCTGATAGTTTGACTGTAATTGCGAAATTCAGGGTGAAATATGATTTTGACTAAAATTTCACTAAAACCCAAATAACTTTTGAATCACTAATTATTGCAGAACATACAGGGGGGGTTAAATCGATAGGTACTGAGGTCCCCTACCCCCCAGCACCCGATGATCCACCCCCCTTGTTACGCCGTGTATAGGGACACACAGCGGGCAGCAACTTTGATTTATACTATGTATACCTAGTGATGGAACATAATGGAACCCTTCGTGAGCAAGCCCGACTCGGACTTGACCGGTTTTTTTTGTATTCAACCCCTAATGTTGATGTAATAGGTTAGGTATTTCTCTCAAGAGAATTAGCCCGGTTTTTTTCCGGTCTACTTACCTTTGCGTATTAGTTTTTACCGAACGGTTTACGTAATAGAGAACGTACTATGTTTTCCTAATGAACTCAAGGATTCTTCTGCCTTTGAAAACGTATTTATTACAGAGGCAAGGTTTAATTACTGAATACCTTCGACCTTGGGGTTTAGATACACGTGGAAATCATGAACCCTTGGGAATATCGGAGATAAAAATCAAATACTTAAGGTGAAAGGGTACCTGTGCTCTTTCCATACAAACGTAGTCGACTGTTTCCTTCCTGGATAAGAGACTAACAAATAGTTTTTTATCACAGTTGCTCATAAAGTGGATCTTATTAAACCGCTTTTAGGCTCATAATGCAACGTATTATACACGCGTGCGATAAAAAAAAATCCAACTAGTGCTAAAATAATACGTCATCCCGATATGTCAAATACGTATCTTTCTGCTAATGACATTAGTAGATTAAACATTCCTAAGGACATCATTCAAATCGTACCCAAAAATTAAGGTGCCGACCAGAAAAAAAAATGTTTCTATCTTGTAGAGAATAACATTTTAAATAATGTTTACTAAGGCAACAAAGAGCTACGATCAAAAATCGTTGAGTTTTTTACATTGAAAACCCAAAAAATGCATGTGGGTATTTTTTGTTAGAAACATGTATGATCTCCTTTATCTGGGTTATACTGTTTTGATGTATAGAAAAAGGTACCATCCAAAGAGTTTTTAAGCCTTGCTGGCTTAAAACTCTTTGTTGGTACCTTTTTTCTTCTTTTCAAAAGGTTGTCTCTAAAGTCTGATAACAAACGATAATATTACGTGATGACGTCTTTGAAAATAATTAAAAATTGAGTTTTGTTTTTATTTTGTTTTTTCTTCTTTAAGTACCAAATATATTTTTTCTATATATTCTGTTTTTAATGAAACCCGGAACTAATAATGCTTACCATTATATAGAATATAATGGTAAGCATTATATTCTGTTTTTAACCGCCGCGCGCCGACGCAAAAACAAATGAAAAAAACCCTAAAAAAATATTGTATGTCAGACGCTGTATAGGTTAAAAAGTCTTTTGCCTAGCCTTTCGGGAGTGTAATTAACAAAAAATAGTAAACATAACCTAAAATTCTTAAAAACTTTTTATTATTAAAATTTTAACAAGTCTTTTTTTTTATTCGCAACTGTGATAAAAAACGTCGTACGATACACGTGTGAATTGATCATTCCATCTCGGCTTTTGCCACGCTCGCGTTCCGCTCGCGCGTCATAAACCGCCTCTATGGAATGATCAACTTTCCACACTTGTATCGCAATGTACTATTGTTGCATAAAACCTATAACTGCCATGAAAAAAAAAAACAATAAGTACATAGGGGCACTATGTACTTATTGTTTTTTTTTTCATTTTCTAATTATCATAGAAATTAAGATTGAAAAACAAAAAATTTAAACAGAACATAGGGGCATGGTCAATGGTCATGGCAGTTATAAGTTTTATGGCACAAAAATATTTGTGCTAGTGACATTATCCAGGGAGGAAACAGTCGACTACGTTTGTATGGAGAGAGCGCCCGTACCCTTTCCTCTTAAGTACATAGCTTACACAAGAAAAATCTACAAATCTCACACTATGCGCAAGTATCAAAGGCATTGAAAAAGTAATCACTACATAGTATAAATAAAGTCACTTTTCGCCATAACTATTTCCCTTTGTACGCTTAGATCTTTAAAACTACGCAACGGATTTTGATGCGGTTTTTTTTAATAGATAGAGTGATTCAAGAGGAAGGTTTATATGTATAATACATGCATAATATAGCCGTGCAAAGCCGGAGCGGGTCGCTAGTTTAGGAATAAAACACGAAAAGTAAGATAGAGTGATAGGAGCGTGGTCTGACCTCGCGCGTAAGGGATCCCCTACAGTCTACAGTTTTTGTCCGCCTGCCTCTTAAGATGGCTTAAACTGTAGCTTAATTCACACAACACGGTATTACTATTATAATACATACTTATTTACTTATACACAAGGAAAAAAAAATGCTAGAAAGTACCCATAACTTGCGTAAATGGGCGCATTGCATAAAGCCGTTTGAAAATTCGGACTTTTTTGGAAATATTTGAGATAAGCTTTGTTTAAAAAAAACAATGTTTTTGCTAATTCATGTTCCAAATACTAGTTAAAAATCAATATACAAATTAGACCCCAACAAGTTCAATGACTTCTAACTCCTAAAAATAGCTGATTTCTGAGTAAGGGTGAGCGCACCGGGAGCACCGGGTGAGCCTAGCCGCACCGCACGCGCCGCAGTGATGGAAATCCTCAAGGCCGATGCTGATGACGTCACCAGCCGGAGCCGCGCGCATACAAACGGTGACTGCGGCGCGTGCGGTGAAGCAAGGTGTGCGCTCACCATAAACATAACCTCAAAAAAAATGTTCGGTATTCCATATGTCGTAGAAAAAAGTTGTTCGCTTAGTCTAATATAACAATCCCCTTTCGTATTACGTGCCCTTCGTTGGAACACAAACTCTAAAAAACTAAGCGTGAGTTATTTTTATACGTTTTAATCTAACTTTTATAGAAATAATTTTAAAACCAAGTTAATTAGAGAACTCGTAACTGACCTCCCCACTACCGGTTCCGGTTTGCGAGCTCCGTCTGCTTCCGGTCGTTTTTAGGGTTCAAAACTCAAAGGGTAAAAACGACCGTTTTACTAAGACTCCACTGTCCGTCTGTCTGTCGCCAGGCTGTATCTCATGAACCGTGATTAGCTAGACAGTTGAAATTTTCACAGATGATGTATTTCTTTTGGTGCTCTACTTACTAAAAACAGTATGGAACCCTTTGGGCGCTAGTCTGATTCGGACTTGGCCGGTTTTCCCCCTTTTTATCTTAATTTAATTTTAGAATTATTACTAGCTTAACTTAGAGTCAATTTTTTTTTGCTAAACTAGTTCCGGACTGCTCTACAGACGGCGCTCGCTGTGATCTATGTCAGGTTACTCTGGTCAAGGGAATAAAAAGGTAAAAAAAGGCACCCTTATAGGATCAATCTCTTGTCCGTCTGTCCGTGTGTCCTGATTTTCTCAGGACCTAGCAAGTTTTCAGGTGGACCTAGCAAGTTGGAATTTATACGAGACTAGCTTTTGCCAGCGACTTCGTCCGCGTAAAAGTTCCGTTATTGACAAGGTAATTTACAGAGAATCATTTGTCAAGTCTCAAGTCTGAAGTCCTAAGTCTTGAGTCGAGGAAAAAAAAAGGAAAAATGGGGAAAAAAAGTGAAAAAAATGTAAAAAAAAACAAAAAAGAAATACATAAAATTAAATTTTTTACATATTTTTCGTCGTTTTCTGACGTTATCACGTAAAACTATCGTATGTAAACCGACTTTACAGTCAATCATTTTTTTATCCTGTGGATTGGTGCTACCTCTGTCGAGGCAAAGTGAGAAATAAGAAATAATTTATACATGATTATTGGTAATTAGGTATATAAGAAAACGGTTGAAACATATGTGCACATTAACAATCAACTTTTGGTAACTATATTCATATTATAAAGCTAAAGAGTTTGTTTGTTTGTTTGGACGCGCTAATCTCAGAAACTACTGGTTCGAATTGAAAAATTATTTTTGTGTTGGATAGTCCATTCATTGAGGAAGGCTATAGGCTACTTTTTATTTTGATATTCCTTCGGAATCAGGACTTACGCGGGTGAAACCGCGGAACGCTGCTAGTATTGTGTAAAGTTAGGGTTTTTGTACCACTGACCTTTGATCTCGAAGGTATTTTGAGGGTTCTGGTCGATGGAGATGTGTTCATGAAATCCATAGGGCGTT
The DNA here is from genome assembly GCA_907269075.1 of Idaea aversata. Classification (NCBI taxonomy): domain Eukaryota; kingdom Metazoa; phylum Arthropoda; class Insecta; order Lepidoptera; family Geometridae; genus Idaea; species Idaea aversata. Next base: position 10,564,013 of record OU026106.1, read on the forward strand.
GGTATTCAATTTCCATCTCAGACGATGCGTCGTAGGTTAGGGGACCGAATGCTAGCCACTTTCAGATGCACACAAATGTCCACAGAAATAATATATCGAACTTGATACGCAGTCTAATATTACGAGACAAATGATGCGCGACGCGGACCGGTACTACAACGGATCTCGATAGATGTGCTCGCTCGAAGGTAGCGAGACGAAGACTGACAGTCGTGGTACGTTCGATATTCAAATGGGATAAATGTTTGAAATCTACCCTCAAGTTGTGTTTTCTTTCAAAAGACCTACCCACAACTGTAGATAAAAAATAATCGAACGAATATACTTACTCTGTTCCTCTATGGAAGATATTGAAAATAAGTTTTTTATTTATTTTGAAATTATTACCCGAAAATCAGCTGTTACTTACTTGGATAGGTCACTTTAAGAATAGGTATAATAGTTGTTTGAGTTTTATCAATTGTTCCGTCCGAGTGACCTTTATTTAAAAAAATCAGCTGATTTTCGAATTTAAACATCAAAATTAAAAAAAAAGTTCGAATTTCCAAATTGTTATTTACAAATTAACACTGTCCGCGTCCTAGCCTTAGAAATCACATAAGTCTACCTATCACCGGCTTACAGTCTAAGATCGTAAGAAAAAAAACAACCTAAAACTACTTCGTTGAAACTATCTTGGTACTTTATCACTATTTACTTACCTCCGTCATTAATACGTTTTCCTTGTACCTTCAAGTATCAAAACAAAATAGGGGGAGAAGTAAAATACAAAGACGAGATTTCCCTTTTGTGTCTAGATCGAGAGGTCACTGTAGGAAATGTTGCCTACCAATATTTTAATAAAAGTATTGGTTTCTTGACAGTGTTCTAAGTAAGAATTTAAAAACTCGCAAATGTAAGCCACTTACTACTAAACCACAGTAATTGGCCATTTAAGCGATAGCTTCAAGATATTGAGTAATTGAAACGGATTTTGATGCGGTTTTTTTAAATAGATAGAGTGATTCAAGAGGAAGGTTTATATGTATAATACATGCATAATATAGCCGTGCGAAGCCGGGGCGGGTCGCTAGTAAATTCATAAAGAGAAAATATTTTTATGTTTGTAACGAATAGGCTCCGAAACTACTGGACCGATTTTGATGAAACTTGATTTATATCCCGATATTTCCACGGGACCGGGAGTAGCCCGGATGAACGCAGAGCGCTGCTAGTTAAAACGAAATAAAAAAATAAACTGTACCACCTTTTTTCTGTTTAAACTGATAATTATACCGAGACCGTTTGAATATTGATGTGTTTAACTTTGCACAGTGAGCGCATGGACTATGCTTGCATTGTTAGACGATGCCCGGTAACAGTGTAACGTTTTTTATTGCTCTTTCTGTTTGTTTGTACCTAGCTACATACATACTATTGGGTAGTTGTATGTTTCTGTGGACCTTTAGTCTATTTAGAGGTTAAATGGATGGCTCAGTAGAATCTGGATAGATTTGCAATTGGACAGATTAGCAATTAGACAGATAAGCAACTGAACGGATTACAGTCGTGAAAGTAAAAAAGTACAGTCGTACCATATACATACACGTTAAGGAACGCTCGGCCGAGGTACATGGGAGGCGGAGTAGGGGGTGTTAGGTTTTATTTTCGTTACGGAATTTCTTGAATAGGCCGCCGCGCTCAAAGCTCGCGATAAAAGCTATGCAATAGCTTAACTATGGAACATAGATTTCAAAGGATTCCTTACATATTTTATTAGGGGAGCTTGGCATAGTGATTTTGAGACCCATACTTTTTGATAGTGGGCATTGCGGTGAGATACAGCTTACAAAAAAAACGTGTGGCACTCGGGGGAGCTTGGCATAGTTTTTTTCGCGGTGCACTTTGAGACCCATATAGGTAGGTATATCGATAGACAGCATACCACAAACAATTATAGCCTTCACACCAAACATCTAAATTGTCTCTGACACGGGATATTTGTTGAAACATTGAATGAAACGCTTCACATTTCTTTGAATATCGCGTTTTCGAGTCACTTTAAACGATTGATGTGAAGGCATTATTTGCTCACCGCAATGCCCACTATCAAAAAGTATGGGGATCAAAATTCACCGTAGCATTTTTATTCAAAAATATCATGTCGACTCAGGACCTTGATTTTATACATTTAACTAGCTGCGCTCCGCGGTTTCACCCGCGTAACTCCCGATCCCGTGGGAATATCGGGATAAGAAGTAGCCTATAACCTTCCTCGATAAATGGACTATCCAACACAAAAATAATTTTTCAATTCGAACCTGTAGTTCCTGAGATTAGCGCGTTCAAACAAACAAACAAACTCTTCAGCTTTATAATAGAAGTATAGATAAGGACAACTTGCTACGTCCACCTCTTTCTGAGAAAAACAGTAGTGACACACGGACAGACAGACGGACATAAGAGTAAACTTATATTGGTTTCTTTTTGCCTTTTGAGTTAAGTACGAAACTTTAATAAAACGCTCTGCCGAGCTACATGGTAGGCGGAGTGGGGGGTGTTAGGTTTTATTTTCGTTACGGAATTTCTTTATTCGGTCGCCGCGCTCAAAGCCTGCGATAAAAGCTATGCAATAGCTTAACAAAACATAGGTTCTAACTTTCTTTACTATAGCAACCTACCTTAAGAGAGTAATCTTAAAAGTGTTTCTTTTTTTACCTTTTTGAGGTAGTTTAAAAAAAACATGATAGGTTCAAACTTTCTTTGCCATAGCAACCTACCTACTAGACTTCCTGATTGCAATACAATTCAAAACTTAAGAGGAAAGGGTACCGGGGGCTTTTTCCATACAAACTATTACAAACGTAGTCGATTGTTTCCTCCCTGGATAATGACACTAGAGCAAATATTTTTGGTGCATAAAACTTATAACTGCCATGACCATTTGACCATGCCCCTATTTTTTGCTTTTTTTTATTTTCTTTAATTTTAATTTCTATGATAATTAGATAATGAAAAAAACCAAAACATAGGGGCATAGTCATGGCAGTTATAGGTTTTATGGCACAAAAATATTTGTGCTAGTGTCATTATCCAGGGAGGAAACAGTCGACTACGTTTGTATGGAGAGAGCGCAAGCACCATGAAGCAAGAAAAAGTTTTCCGCGCCCTGATGGTGTAGTAATCAAAACATAATATGGGTGCCGGCTGAGATACAATTTTGTAGCTCACACACACATTTACACTTTTCCTTCAAATAGTCGTTCATGGCGTGTGACATGGACATCACCTCTGTCATAAAATATTACAAATAAAATATTACATTAACAAAATGGGCAGTGAAATTATGCAGAAACCATGCCGCAAGCAAAAGTACAAAGCTTTCTGGTATCACATTTTTCTGGTAAGTAATAAACCGCTTGGTTTTTACAATTTTCATGGTCAAATTTTTGGTAGAAAATATTGTTGTTGATTTTTAGTGATGTGAAGTAGTCGATAAAAAATAATATAGAATCGAATCGTCAGCTTATTATTATTTTATTTCATTCATTTATCGCAGTTTTCTAAAAAATTCTAAGAACTGTAAGATTTTTGTGCTTCAGAGTCAGACAGACCATACTGAAGGAAGTATTGGTGTTTTATTAATTTCAGCATTAGCTCTATATCTAAATAATATATTTTCCTACTTACAGGTTCATGAACAAAAAGTGCTTCCCTCAGATTACGAACTCAACTAAATATTATGTCAATATTAATGATGATTTACGAGAAAAAACAGCTGGTCAAAAGCTATTCTAAACGTAATGTAAATAGTTAAAATATAAATTAAAAATATTGTTTTAAAATTGGTGATGTATTTTTATTTGTATAATTAGTTCTCTACTAGCTGTGCCCCCGACACGTGGACTGCAGGATATTTCATCATCAACACTATCGACATTTAGTTGTCCATTGCTGGATATAGGCTTCTCCGATACCCAAAAGACACGAATTCAAAAGACATTACACCATACAAATGATTGAAGGACAACGTGACTATCCGCAACCCAGTGAAATGTGGATATACACACCGACGGGTCAAAAACGGAAAAACTGGCCACTGGATCCGGGGTCTTCTCGGAGGACCTAAACATAAATCTAAGCGTAACTCTAGGCCCTCACAACTCAATCTTCCAAGCTTGGCTGGCTGCGCGATGTCTCGGGCCATGACATCAGAATCCTGTCCTGTCCGATAGCGTGGCGGTGCTACATGCACTGAACAGTAAAACTATAAGTTCAGCCCTGATTTACGAGTGTTACGAGACACTCAACAGACTAGGAGAACACAATAGTCTGACCTTACAATGGGTAAAGGGACACAGCGGCTCAAGGGGAAACGACGCTGCGGACGAGCTGGCAAAAAGAGGAGTGGAAGCGGTCAGTTACGGGCCTCAACCCTCCGTCCCAATCCCCTCAAACCAACTCAAAGCCTGGATCCGCAACCACGCTAAAATGCGACACCGTGACCTCTGGACCACGACGGAAAGCTGTAGGCAGGCCAAACTAGCACTCCCCGACATAAACAACAGACTCACGAAACGCCTTCTAAACTTAAACCGCCCTCAAATGCGCTTGGTTACAATCGCCTTGACCGGTCCCAGCGCTTTCAACAAGCACTTCCATAACCTGGATATAACGGACAGCCCACTATGCAGAGCGTGCATAGAGGCTGAGGAAACGACCGCGCGTGTGCTGCTGGACTGCATGGTATTGACAGATATTAGACTCAGGACTATAGGTGACGTTAAAAGCCTTCCAAAAATGTTTGAGAAGCCACATCTAGTGGCAAAATTTATGGAAGAGCTGGGCTGGTTCTCCCCCTGACAAGTGGAACCTCACGCAAAAGGGACCTAACTAGAAAGGTCTGATTGCGGAAAACAGCCCGTATACAAGTACAAGTAGGCTTCTCCAATAGCACGCCATTGAACTTGGTCCCCCCTCTGCACCTCCAACAGCTACTAGTCACTTTGCGAAAGTCTTCACTCCAAGTATTTGGAGGACTTTCTACGCTACATTTGCTAAGGCATGATCTCCACTTAAAATTTGACATGATCCATGCAATTTAGGTAAGTATATTTAATTCCGATAGGTGATAGATTTCATCCTCACCACCTGGATGTCTGATCTTGAACTAAAATAAATACCCCTGAACAATAAAATATAAGTAAATAATCGATAAATATACGTTACGCTTCATACCACATCACATCACTATTTTCAAATTCAGCAACCATGAAGTTCCTTGTTTTTTACATGCCAATAAAGACAAATAAATGTCGTACTTTATTGATATTTTGTTTTTAATTGGTTATGTCATAACATGAATGTCTCTATCTTTATCTAACGTAACGTATATGAAAATATGTGATAGAGATAAAAGACAAACCATGTCTCCCGCTTCCACCTACCCTCCCACCCCTCTGAGCGGCCGCATAGGTTTCGATACAAAATAGGCATGATTATTACTCCATCTGGGCGGGGAATTTTTTTTTTCCTCCATGGCAGGCACCCTTTCACCTTAAGCTTCTAACCTTTGTTATGCAATCAATTCTGGTCTTTATAACAATAGGGTTAGAGATGCAAAGTTCGATAGATGTTTGAGGTGCTGTCTGCCGACCTCATAGATATTATCGTTAATATAATGACCATTCCAGGGAGATGGGTCATAGTGGAGTGACGTAATGGTGTTTTACAGTAAGACTAAATAACGCTTATAAAAAATAATGCTTAGAATCAAGAATCAAGAATTTTTATTGTCCAAGTGATGTAGGTACATTGAGATCTTAATAATTGAAAATAATAGTTAGGTAACAATCACTTACCCATTAGGGCACCAGGCATACAATATTTATAGTTTGAGCATCTATACAAATAAAACTTACTGTTTAGCTAAGTTATTATTGTAACTCAGTAAATAACATTTGTTTTTTCATAAAACTCTTTAAGAGTATAGAAAGTGTTATCTACGAGCCATTTTTTAGTTCAAAATAAATAAATATTAATAAATAAATATTTCAGGACATATTACACATCGCCATCCAGCCCCAAGCTAAGCAACTTAATGCTTGTGTTATGGGTGCCAGATAACGGATAAACTACTTATAGGAGTGACGGAGTGACGGAGTGACGTTTCGGATTACAGAGCGGATACTTACTGTGAGTTGTATCTGTGCCTAAAGTTAAAAGTTTTCTGTTCAAAGTTGTTCTATAACCGGGGTTGCGTTGTTTTCGTGTCGTGTGCTGTATTGCTCATATCGTGTGTTTGTCGTTCTGTCCTGGCGGCCTGTAACTGTGCTGTAAGCAGCCTGAAAACTGGAAACTTGCCGGTAGAATTCATTTTAATTATTTTTTATTTGCAAACACTTGTGGGTGAATTCTATGTTTACTTCCATTGACGTTTGACGGATCTCATATTTTGACGTCTCGAAACATCTGTCAAGTCGGTGTGACAGTGACGGCAAGAGAAAAAGTTTAAAGCACCCTATACACGGTCAGTCATGGCGAAATGTAAAGGATGCGGCAAATACATGTCGGGGTCGGCGGAGTCCATCATCGCCTGCGGGAGTTGTTCAAGCAGCTTCCACAAAGTGTGTGCACTGGTGCCCGGGGCGAAGAACACCGGCGCGAACTGGGCTTGCCCGGACTGTAGCGCCAAAATGAAGAGGAACAATACGGACAACACCCCTCTCAAAGGCCTGCAGGTGGGGGGTGAGCCTTCTTCTTCGTCGTCGCTGGCGGCTCAAGGTGAACTTGTGGCGGCGATGAACAACTTGGCGCAGGAGATGCGCGGGCTACGGGCAGAGATGTCAGAGTTCCGCGCCGCAGTCGCAGGCCTCGACAGCCGCGTCGGTGGAATGGAGCAGCGGCTCGAGGCGCTCGAGCGGCGGGAGTCAGCGGCGGCGGCGGCGCCGGCGCCTGACGGCCGGGTGGCCGAGCTGGAGACTGCCGTCGCCGGCCTGAAGCGGGAGCTCGACGAGAGGGAGCAGGAGGCTCTCCTCTCCGACCTCGAGATTGGGCACTTGCCCGAGGAGCGGGGGGAAAATCCCATGCACGTCGTCGCGGTGCTCGCGTCTCGGCTCGGCGTGGCGCTCGAGGAGCGAGATATCACCTTCGCGGAGAGAGTAGGCGCGCCGCCGGCCGCTGGCGAGCGCCCGCGCCGCCTTGTAGTTCGACTGGCGCGTCGCAGTCTGCGCGACGAGCTGCTGAGGGCTGCGCGTGTGCGCCGCTCGCTGGCTGCATCTGACCATCAGCCGCAGCAGCGCGTTTATATAAATGAGCGGCTGACGCGGCGCAACCGGCGGCTGTTCCAGCAGGTGCGGCAGGAGTCCCGGTCTCACAGATGGCGCTGGGCGTGGACGAGGCAGGGGCAGATCCTGGTACGCCAGGCAGATGGGAGCCCTGTTTACCGGATCAAGTCATCGAACGATCTGGTCCGGGTCTTCGGCGTTGACTCAATCGATCAACAGACTGTAAATTTTTAATTAAATTTATGTTTGATCCAATAACAATGTACTCTTTATTCTTTTTTTGTAATGCTGTTGTTGTGCCTATCTTTTATATAAGTCTAAGGAGCTGGGTGATGGAAAATAATATTTTTTGCATTATTTTCTATTTAATAACTTGTACTGTCTCAAATACATCTTATTTTACAATTCTTACACTATATCTTCGTTATATATATAATTTCTGGCGGTATTTTATATTATTATTTAGTATATTTTTAAAATTTATTTACATATCATATACAATCTATCTACATAAAATTATTTCAATTGACTGGTTACTGATGAAATTGGATATAGACTCAGGACATAAAGCCACTCTCCTTAATAAGAATCGCATAACTTGTTTTATACTGAATTTAAACCTGGTCTTTAATGTACTTAATCTAGGGTACTTCCTGGTAATTACAGGTTCATGCCTATGTTATAAAAATCAAAGCCAATTCTTATGATTAAAAATAAAAACCTAATTGTTGGCTTATTTAACTCGGGATCTCTCAACACTAAGCAGGAAGAGTTCATAGTCGCTATGGAACAATTGTCCCCCGACATAATGGCCATAAATGAATGTTGGATTAGGGCTGGTCAGGAGGATAGGTTACCTAGGGTGCCTGGCTATAAGATACTATTGTCACCACGGCCAAACCACATCTTTGGGGGCCGGGGGGGTGGAGTGGGCTTCTATATACGTAAGGGTATTTATTTTAGTATATTGACACACCCTCTATCCGAGACAGTGGAACAGTTTTGGCTTCGTGTTAAGATAAATAGTCGATGTATTATAGTAGGTACGGCCTATAGGCCTCAGTGGCTCAGCGTGAACACTTTCTTGGATGCTGTAACTGAATCTGTGACCTCTTTCTTACAGTGTGATGGGCTCATTGTACTGGGAGACTTTAATATAAACATGTTAAAAAGTAATAATGATACCAGGCAACTCACACAATTTTTACAGACCTTAAAGTTAAGTCAACTAGTAACAGAACCTACTCATTTTACGGATACTCAAACACTCATTGACCTGATCTGTACTGATAGTCACCCTATTAAAGTCAATGTGAAATATAGTCCGGATGTGGGTCACCATGCAATGATATCAGCCGAATTTAGGTTCAAATGCCCGAAGCCCTGTCCTCGTTGGGTCACCTACCGCCCCCTGAAAAACATTATCTCAGAATTGTGGGAAAAGGACCTCAATGACATGAACTGGGAGGCCATTTGTAGGATGGATAATGTTGACAGTATGGTTTCCCAGCTAACAAGTTCCATTCTTTTTCTTTTTGAAATTCATGCTCCACTTAAGGTTAATAAATTTTCTCATCCGCCTCATCCCTGGATTACGGATACTATCAAGACTATGATCCATATTCGGGACAGTTTATACAATAAATACAAACGCACTCAAGCAGCAAGTTCCAAGGCGTGTTATTTAGACATGAAACATCTCGTCATTAGTGCTATTGAGTGTGAAAAGCGGACTTATTTTAGTACAAAAATTAACAGCAGCCTAAAGAATCCCAAATCTCTTTGGAAAAGCCTTAAAAATACGTTGACCTTAAATACAAATGATGCTGATCTACCTCCTCAATTTAATGATCCAGATATCATAAACAGCCATTTTCTAAATGTTCCTGGGGCAAATCTAGTTGTTAATATCTCTCAATTAACTTTCTTTGAGCATCATCGACATAGCTCGGAAACCTTCTCCTTAGAACCTGTGAGCGAAGATTTGGTTCTAAAGTACTTTAATAATCTAAAATCAAACGCTCTAGGTACGGATGGTATCTCATTAGAGATGCTGACTCTGACCTTGCCACAGACTCTTAGTGCTATTACCGCCATTGTCAATAGGTCTATTACCAGTGGAACTTTCCCTACCATCTGGAAAACTGCAGTTGTTAAACCAATCCCTAAAAATAAGACTCCAGCTACAGTTCAAGACCTACGACCAATAAGTCTTCTTCCATGTCTGTCTAAGATACTCGAAAAAGTAGTCTGTACTCAGCTGACAAAGTTCTTAGAAGATCAAGAGATATTGCCCAATTTACAATCTGGTTTTAGGAAGGGACATAGTACTGCCACTGCGCTTGGTGATGTAGTGGACAACCTCTTGCAAGCCCAAGATGACGGTAAAGTTAGTGTGTTAGTGTTGTTAGATTATTCACGTGCATTCGACTGTATAGACACTTCACTTCTCCTATCTAAGCTAGCGTATTATGGTTTAGACGCGAAATCACTGCAGTGGTTTGATAGCTATCTTAGTAATCGGCATCAGTTTGTAGAGCTTGCAGGGATAAATGGTTCTAGGGTACAGTCGGCCTCACGGGCAGTGACACGCGGCGTCCCCCAGGGGTCCATCCTAGGCCCCCTTCTATTTATCCTATACTGTGCTGATCTCCCTGGGGTCATCCAGCACTGTGGGTATCATGCATATGCAGATGACCTTCAACTATTTTTTTCTTTTAAGCCCTCAGACTTATCTCTAGCAGTGGATAGGATAAACAAAGACCTGGCTAGCATTAATCAGTGGTCTAAAGCTAATCGCCTAGCTCTGAACCCAAACAAAACAAAGTTTATGTTAATCGGCACGAAATTTAGGTTGGATAGCCTAGTTAATGAACAAATTGACATCCAAATTGACAATGTCCTATTAGAAAGAGTGTCAGAGGCGAGAAACCTTGGATTGATGATGGATAGCACTCTTAAGTTTGAGGCCCACGTTGGTGAGTGTGTTCGAAATTGTTTCTATAGGCTCAAAACTCTATACAAACTTAGACCCTATCTCTCTGTTGAGGTGAGAGTGGCTTTATGCGAGTCCTTAATTCTATCTAAATTAAACTATTGTGATACAGTGCTGGGACCGTGTATCTTAAACAGAACTAAGAAACTAATACAACGTGTACAAAACGCTTGCGCACGGTTCTGTTTTCACATCCCGCCTCGTACGCACGTAACGCCATTTCTTTGTAGACACAAGATGCTAAAAATGGAAGAGCGCCGGGCCCTGCACCTTGCCTGCCTCTTATTTGGTGTGATTAAATATCAGAAACCGCTGTACCTTCTAAATAAGCTGAAATGGGCGGATGATAGCCGTTTGTACCCTGGCCGCTCGTGTACCCCCGTTCTGTCCTGGCCATCGCATCACTCTGTGGCCTTTCGCGGCTCGTTTAGGTTCGCTGCTACTCGCTGTTGGAACGACCTCCCTCCTCCGATCCGTGACCTTAAAACAGTCACTCAGTTTAGAACACATTTAAAATCATTATTGCTGAAGAAGCAAGTATCTGATGCTGAAATTACATACCAATGTGTTCTTCACGACTAGCAAATTCTTGTTCCACCGCAAATGCTTGTAGCAAAGGTCTGCCCAGGTTTTTCCTCTTATTTGGCTTTATCCATCCATCCTTGTGTCATCCTTAAGGGCCATCCATAGTAGGTAATTTTCTTTTATTAATCATAAATTACACAATAACTTCATTTTGTAGGTTTAAACTTGTTTTTTTGCAAGCTCTTTATTTATTCGAAAAACGCCATTGTAAAAGTGAGAGCATGTGGCGTGTGACGTGACGGCGCAAGAATTGGCCTTCTGTCACTGTCAGTTGATGGCTGCGTTCAAAAGAGGTCCAAGTTTTCTGCTTGTACGTAAAATGAACGGTTTTTTGGCTGCATTTCACAAAACGCATTTTTTACCTTATTATTTTCATTTTCCTTTCCTTCTCATTATAAAATTGTGTAGGTAATTCATTGATTTTACCATGTATTATGTTTAATAAATTGGTTTAAATGGTAGGTATTATGTAGTTTATCTTTTTAGTATTATATCTATGCTTAACTATATATATGTAATAAGTAAGTAATATTTATGTAACATTTAATTTATTATTTTCAATTAAATTTATTTATTATTATTTATTTTAATTAATTACATTCTATGTAAATCTTGTGTTGCACAGTGGTTTTCTTTTATTTGCGAAACGTCATCCGTAAAGGGTCCTGCCGGAAGACCAGCGGCTGTGTCAGCTAAATGTTGGTGCAGCTATCATTGCTGAGGCAGAACCTTTTTGGAGGCACACGGCTCCTTAGATCTTATTTCTTCTTTGTATATTTCTTTTTTCCTTTTAATTTTTTTTTGTTTTTATTATTATTATTTTTATTTTATTTTAAACTTTTGTTCTAGTGCTTTTATATTTGTTACTACTTTTCTGATTGTCTTATGTCGTGTGCTTGTCCAAATAAATGTTTTCTTTCTTTCTTTCTTCTTTCTTTCTTTATATACTTTTTTTTTTATTTTTATTTTTTTTTTTTATTTTTTTATTTTTTTTGTAAATATATACTTACATATTATACATGTAGGAAACACCCAGAACCAGAAACAAGAATTTATGGTCAGCATAAATACTTGTTCCCGGCGGGAATCGAACCCGCAACCATCTGCGTCGCAGTCGGGTGTTAGCCCGACGCGCCACAGAGGTCGTCAAATAAAGGACTTAGAATATATTCCGGGTTAAAAAGAAGTCTATTAGTTTAGGATCCCTTTTAGATCTTCACTTATTCTATATCAAATTAAATAGGTCAATAAATATATTGAATATGGGTTGGCTAATAAAATTTAAGTCCAGAATGATTATTGAAATAAAAAAGTTTTTAGACATTTCACTGGTTTTGTTAGTAGACAAATTCCATACCAATGAAATACATAATCTTTATTTTATTCATCATCATATCCTATGTCCAGCAGTGGATGTGCCACTGCTGGACATAGGCCTCGACGACGCCACAAACAGCGGTCCTGAGCCGCCTCCATCCACCGACTACCCGCGACCGTCACAATGTCGTCGGTCCACCGAGCAGCTGGTCTCCCAACACTCCGTTTTGCGTTGCATCGCGACCGCCACTCGAGAACCTTTACTACCCAGCGAGCGGTTGTCAGTTCTGCGAGCTATATGACCTGCCCATTGCCACTTCAGCTTAACAATCCTGAGAGCTATGTCGGTGACTTTGGTTTTTCTACAGATTTCCGTATTTCGGATTCTATCACGTAGAGAAACTCCGAGCGTAGCTCTCTCCATAGCCCGCTGAGCGACTCTGAGCTTATGAACGAGGCCTATAATAGTCAGCGACCACGTTTCGGATTCGTATGTCACCTAAGGTTATTTTATTTAACTTACCTAATTTTAATTAATTAGCCAGACCAATGTAAATTACTAGTATCGAGTAACCTGTTATACCTGTCTACCCAAGAGTTTTGACCGAAAATAAATAGTCAACTTTTACTTTCAAGTTGTATGGAATTTGTCTTATAACCAAACCAGTAAAATATCTAAAACACAAAAAAAATGTTAATTAATCATATTCTACCCCACGACCCAGTTGGCACAATGGTCACCATGGCGGACTGCCAAACACAGGGTTGCGGGTTCGATCCCCGCCACAGACAAGTATTTATGTTGAGATATTTAAATAATAAATAAATAAATATTTCAGGACATATTACACATCGCCATCCAGCCCCAAGCTAAGCAACTTAATGCTTGTGTTATGGGTGCCAGATAACGGATAAACTACTTATATACTTTTTTTTTTTTTTTTTTGTAAATTTTATGGTCAGCATAAATACTTGTCCCCGGCGGGAATCGAACCCGCAACCTTCTGCGTCGCAGTCGGGTGTTCGCTCGACGCCCCACAGAGGTCGTCATTTTTCTGTTTTTTCATTTGTCTGTGGTCTGGTTGTTTCTATGTATTATAAGTATATATTTACAAAAGAAAAGTATATAAGTAGTATATCCGTTGTCTAGCACCCATAACACAAGTCTAGTTACTTAGCTTGGGGTTAGATGGCGATGTGTGGAATGTCCTGCAATGTTTATTTATATTTATTTTATTTATTTATTTATTCTGGACTGAATTTTTAGGTCGACCCATTTGCAATACATTTATTGATCTATTTAATTTGATATAAAACACTTGTCATCGATTAATCAGCTCGATAAAGTTCATACTTAAAGGGATCTTAGGCTATAGACTTTATTTAGCCGTACAGTTAGATAACCATAACAAAATAGTCTACAGAAACAACATTACAACAGAAACCAATAACCAATTCCTCCAACCAATTTAAACAACTTCCGGAAACAATGTACCGGAATTTCCGCGATACCCTCAAATTTCCGGTCCACCGGAAAATTTCCAACTCCTTGTCACTCTGTATTCTCTGCACTGTGACCAGGCGGTGACGTGACATGTTTTTCAGATAGACCTGCCTGAAGCCTGAAGGTCCGATCAATAGTGAAGGACATAGTGAAATGGCAGTGGGGATAGTGAATAGTTGTGAACCAGGAGCTTATCTATGTAGTTTCTGAACTGAAAATAAAAACAAGATCTTACAGCACAAGTACGACGCAATTGGCACAATGGTCACCATGCCGGACTGCCAAACATAGGGTTGCGGGTTCGATTCCCGCCACAGACAAGTATTTATGCTTAGTTATTTGTCTGTGATCTGGGTGTATGTATGTTTAAGTATATAGTAGCAAAAGAAAAGTATATAAGTAGTATATCCGTTGTCAAGCACCCATAACACAAGTCTAATTACTTAGCTTGGGGCTAGATGGCGATGTGTGAAATGTCCTTTAATATTTATTTATTATTTATTTAAGTAAATCGGTGGTAACACATTGACTGAGTTATTTTGTAAGAGTTCCTTTTTATACCTTTTGAGGTACGGAACCCTTAGATAAATATGGTAACATGACCACAAATGCGTCATGGTCATGTTACCATGACGCATGACGTCACACAATATTTAGACGTTATCACGTCAAAAATCAACAGGTGAAATCGCGAGGCGCAGCTAGATAAATAAATAAATTCAATACTGTGATTTTCCGTGATGCCCCAAAGCTCTAGGATATTCGCCCTCATTAACTTAACTTTGACACAACTGACGGACAGACAAAGTCAGTACCTATTACTTTTAATACCTATCAACTTAGTCTCGACTAGGGAATTACGGTACCAGATTCTTGAGCACCGGGAATTCGGTAATAATGTTTAATAAGAACAGAGATTTCCGGGAATTATCGGTATTAGCGATGAAAACTCTTTTTGGCAATTGTTGCAGCGGAATGTGTGTTGCAACAGGTTGTGTTCTGAGTAGCAAAATGATAATAAAAATTGTCTTTTAATTTTTTAGCTTTATTGCTCAAGATTTCTGCATAATTTTGGTCTGAAAAACTATATACAGGACAAGTTTAAAAAAAGTTTAAACAAAATGAGCAAGAAGGTATTGAAAATGTTAGGAATCCATGTTTAAAATGAAGGTTTTAAACTGTAAAAAAAGGAGTATTATGGTTGCCTGGAGGAGATCGATAGACAATAAGGCGACCCTTTGTGCTACTCGATACTCTAGGATCATTCTCTATATTTTCCTGCTTTAGTTCGGGTTTTCTTCTGTTATTTTTTATATGGTGCCGGTATGTAGGTACTTTTATCACGGAATTTTGGTTCAAAGATTTTCCAGTTTTATACCCTTACCGAAATTCCTAATAATCCCGGGAATCTTTATTAAAAACCCGGTTCTACAGCCAAATAACCGGGAATTTTCAGGATTTTCCTATAAACCCTAGTCTCAACACGAAGACGTGTCTCAAATTTTGTCTCAGCACACCTATTGTTCTTAACTGAACTCTGAAGTCTTCGACTCGGGAATGTCTGGAACAAACAATGCTCTTTCAAAACTGTATAGTCATAATTAACATTTTACAGTGAGATGTCTTATTTTCAGTGTTTTGAAATTTGTGAAATTCTGGCGACGACAGTAGGTATCTAGGTACGAAGTTGGTTTTTGAATGGTTAATGTTTTTTGATGCAGTTTTACGGACAATTAGTAAATTATTAATCTAGTACTCTAATTTAATACAGAGGAAAGCTTTTTTTAGTTTTTTTATGAACAGGCTCAGAAGATCCAATAGCCAGGTCCAGGATGGATCTACTGAGATTTTTTTTCGCTGTTGATTTTTCCCTGATCCATCATGGACCTACTTCTTTCAAATCTATTTTCTATACATATAAAATGCTTTGTCCTGACTGACTGACTGACGGATCAATGCACAGCCTAAACTGCTGATCGTAGAGACCTGAAACTTTGGAGGGTGTGTTTTTTGTATGACGTAGGCATACGATAAGAAAGGGTTTTCCGAAATTCTACCCCTAAGGGGGTAAAAAGGGGGCAAAGTTTGTACTTGACAACGTGATTCCTTGGTCCATTTCCGACTTCTACGCGGATGAAGTCACGGGCAAAAGGTAGTCTAAAGTAAACGAATTGAACTAAACTCACAAATTCCATCCAAACGAATATCTTACTGTCTCCAACAGCGCTGGCAGGAATTGTTGAATCGGGAAGGGTGCCAAAGATTGCAAGGCAATCAACTTGTGCAAGAACTATTGCATAATTCAATTATATTTTTAAAAGGTAGCAAAAACACTCACAAGGTAAAAATAAACCGTTATTGGTTTTTCCAAGGACAGGGTACTTATATAGATGTTTCATAAATTTAGTTTATTTTTAGGGTTTTGTATCCGAATTGTAAAAAACAAGATTTTAATAGAAATTAATTTGGTAGGTATTAAATGCTGCCATTACCACGTATTATACCATTTCAGAATCTCAATGAAATAGGCAACCTTTTTCTAAAATTTAGTACTAGGGTGACCATACATTTTTTTTACACCGGTACAGGTTAAAGTTCAGATTAAAAAATTAAAACATCATTAAGTTTGAGTTAAATCTTCGTTTAAAAAAAACTTTCGATGGGTTTTAAAAATAATTGTTTGCATTCGATAGCACATTTATACTAGAATATTATCCAAAAAACAAATTGGAATAATTCCTTCATTTGCAGTTTTGGCATAAAAAAAAAAACTGGTTGCCTGTAAAGTCGGTATACGGGCGAAAGTTTTACGTGACAACAACTGTGCTCGAGTGGAAGGGACGCGTGCCTTTCACTTTTTATGTCTGTCTCTCTCGCTCTTAGGCGGGCTAACCATGCCCGCGTGCCTCTCACTCGCTCTCATTGTGAGCGCATAACGTCAGCGGAGCGTAACGCAGTTTCTTGAAGTGTCACCCGGCAAACCAATTTATAAAACGTTGTCACGTCAAAACCTTGACAAAGAAGTAATTTTTTTTTTAAGAATGGAAACATATCTTGGAATCCGAGAGACTTTCATAGAGCATAACCCTCATTTTTCTGAACCGGCACAGTGTCCTCTATCCGTAGGTGCCCGCTTATCCATTCATTACATATACAAGAATTGCATGTTCAAATATATTACATTTATTGATCTTACCGAAAGAACCTCCCGACACATCTGGACCCAACTAAGTCGTGGGTTTCTTCACGATGTTTTCCTTACCACCGTAAGAGCAATGTCAATTAGCGCAAGTAAAGTAAGAAAAAACCAATATGGCAATGTCAGATTCGAATGTCAAATCTATTGGTGCACGGCCGAGATTATCTAACATTGCAAATCATACCTCTTAGTATGAAAGGGGCTGTAACCTTTGATTCAGAGATTCACGCCCTATGTGGATATAGAAGCATAATAAACAAGAACATTTATTAAGGTGTTAAATCCAAGTTTGTAAACCTTTTGGGACATTAAGGCTTTATTTTACGGCGGTAAAGGCTTTGTCATTCGTCATACTTGTCATGGTTATTGCGTTTTCAGGACCTTTAGTTTAACCTTTTATATTAACACTTTGTGGAACTTACTTATAGGTTGCTTGCTTGCGATAAGGCCAACCTTTGTGCTATCTAGATTAAGTTTATGTTCATTTTTAACATTGCATTTTGTTCTAAGGTATGCAATAAATGATTATTTTTTATTAAGAGCCTACACTGCACTGCCACTGCAAAGGCCTCTCTACCTTTCTTCCATTGATCACGATCTGTAACTAATACACACCACACTATAGGATTCCTAATGAAGAATTTATCCGTCCATCTGTCTTAAACGTTTAAGGATCATCATGTCAGCCCATACACGTCCACTGCTGGACATAGGCCCCATACGACGCCACAAACAGTGGTCCTGAGCCGCCTCCATCCACCGACTATCCGCGACCGTCACAATGTCGTCGGTCCACCGGGCAGCTGCTCTATACGTTTAAGGATAAGTACGCACTTTTCGGTAAAAACTTGGTACCTATGTGTTCAAGGAAGCCGCCTCTTACCTTCACCGGCCGTCCAAAGTTGAGTGGCGGAAGCAGAAATGCTTGAAGAATGGATGCCGAGCACGATGAGTTGGCCCACTCGCTTAGACTACCAGTGATGGTTTAAAATCCAGTGAGGCCTCTCCATCCCTTAGCTTACGTTTCTGTTGCCTCCTTGTTGTAATCTTGCTTAGCTATTTATGGTGAGCACACACCTAGCCGCACCGCACGCGCTGCGGTCTCCGTTTCTATGCGCGAGCGCTGAGTTGGTGACGTCATCAGCATCGGCCTTGGGAATTTCCTTCGCTGCAGCGACTGCGGCGCGTGCGGTTCGGCTAGGTGTACGCTCATCTTTAAGGTCGCCCTGTCTGAGAATTATTCTTGGTTAAAAAAAATTCTTGGTTAATAATTTTTCTTTTTATTTGTGGAACCCTTAAACTTGAGTTTACAGTGTAAATACAGGGAGATGGCGAAAAATGCTAAAAGCTGCAATTGCAGAAGACCACAAAAATAACTTTGATTTGACTATGTTTATTTCCAGGAATTGGTTTCAATCAGCAACACCATCAATTGATATAAAAATATACTGTTAGAGAAATTTACACTGGTAATGAACTTTTCAGCACTTTTCGCTATCTCTTATAGTTTAAGATATTATAGCCCTGAAGGTCCATTTAAAAATTCATGTGTTATAATTAACAAGCCTAAAGGGAATTTTCGGGATCAAATAACAATTATTTCGTGAAAGAAATAAAACTTGAATGAAAATGAACAATTATTTTTATTTACGTAGGTACAACTAACACATTTTTTAATATAATATTTACAGTATAACAATAATATAAATGAGCTTTTATATCACAAATTATAACTAGTTTTATGTTTATTTACAATGATATTTAGAGTGATGGTACACTGGTATTTTAATGGACTAGCCAAAAACGTGGTCCATTAAAATGTATAATGTCTTCAGTACACGGTCAAAACGCATCAATGTCAAAAAAGGTTCAAACATACCACGAGTTACAAAGGTTATTTAACCTTGTTGACGTGACAACGTCTTATAAATTGGTTTGCCGGGTGACACTTCAAGAAACTGCGTTACGCTCCGCTGACGTTATGCGCTCACAATGAGAGCGAGTGAGAGGCACGCGGGCATGGTTAGCCCGCCTAAGAGCGAGAGAGACAGACATAAAAAGTGAAAGGCACGCGTCCCTTCCACTCGAGCACAGTTGTTGTCACGTAAAACTTTCGCCCGTATACCGACTTTACAGGCAACCAGTTTTTTTTGTTTTTATTTTTGTGGAGCTCGATATTTCGAAAACGCCCGGGAGGCCGTTGTGAAAATATCAAATCCAAATCAAATCGCCATTGTCCCGATTGTCAAGTCGTCAAAACGTACCAAATTGATTATTTCTCGCGAAAAAAGACTAGTATTAGTATAATACAGTATCCCTGTTTAAGATGACTAAATAGTAATTTAGGTAGGTAGTTGTGAAATAGATAATGTTTTAATTTTTGACGTGACAACGTCTTATAAATTGGTTTGCCGGGTGACACTTCAAGAAACTGCGTTACGCTCCGCTCACGTTATGCGCTCACAATGAGAGCGAGTGAGAGGCACGCGGGCATGGTTAGCCCGCCTAAGAGCGAGAGAGACAGACATAAAAAGTGAAAGGCACGCGTCCCTTCCACTCGAGCACAGTTGTTGTCACGTAAAACTTTCGCCCGTATACCGACTTTACAGGCAACCAGTTTTTTTGTTTCGGAGATTGACCGATTTTGGTTTAAAAGTTTCATGTTAAATACTTAATTAAGGTGAAAGGGGACCTGCGCTCTCTCCATACAAACGTAGTCGACTGTTTCCTCCCTGGGTAATGACACTAGCACACATATTTTTGTGCCATAAAACCTATAACTGCCATGACTACGCCCCTATTTTTCGGTTTTTTTTCAAATTATAATTATTATAGAAATTAAGATTTTAAAAAATAAAAATAGGGTCACGGTATCATTATCCAGGGAGAAAACAGCCGACTACGTTTGTTTGTATGGAGAGAGCCCCCGGTACCCGTTTCCTCTTAAGGTACGTTTGATCCAATTCGAACGAGTCGCGGTAGAGATACAGGTAACGTAGTATCGCTCACATTCAACAAACGGTATGCGACGATGTTAACACAAGAAATATTCCTATGAGTAAGTGACGGCGTGAATACAGGGTTATTGGAAATTATACTAGCAAGCCGTTGAGGGCTACTTCTGTGCACCTTAACAAACAACTTTTGTTCTACGACTTATGGAAATTCGAACATTTTTTCGAAAATTTTGAGGTTAGGTTTACCTGAAAATCAGCTGTTCCTTACACGGAGAGGTCAGTAACCTTAAAATTTTACTTATTTTTTTGATTTCATCTACTGTTCTTGGTCTGAATGACCTTTGTTTTAAAAAATCTGCTGTTTTTCGAATTTACATAACCTTAAATTTTTTTTTTTTTTTTCGAATTTCCAAAAGTCGTAGAACAAAAGTTGTTTGTTTAGGTGCACTGAAATAACCCTTAACGGCTTGCTAGTATAATTTCCAATAACCCTGTATAGGCGCACATCTTTTTTTGACACCTGGGGCCTTATTCTGCTATTTGACCAACCATTGTCATTATATCGAGACTCTATTGATATTATATCGAGATTGTGACTTTATTTGGTATTCTGCTAAAGTTTTAATAACATTGCAATATAATCACTATGGAGTCTCAATGGTATGGTAATATTTACCTTGCAGGTGTTGCCTAGCAACATGGTATATGTTGCTAAGCAATATACCGTTTTGACAACTATCGAGATTCCATTAAGCCACGATTGTAGAGCAGAATAAAAAAGTGAGTCAGTGGTGTGTCAGTGGTGTCTCGATAGAATAGTCAACGTTAGCAGAATACCAATTTGACATGTAATGTCATATTTTTGACATTAAATTTCTATTACGATTATATCGACACACTATTCAAACACGATTGTATTAGCAGACTTAGGCCCCTGAACGAGTGGTGTGGCGTTTATATATACATTATAAGTTTGCGCAGTTGAATGTTTGATGTTTGAGATACACACGTTTTTGACCGTGTACGAAAAGCATTTATAAATAATACGACTACAATAAAGTGGTGTTTAATTTGATGTGATCAAATTACAATTTAAAATGCAATTTATTTACAAAATGTAGGTATTTTATAATTTACTGCTTAAAATAAACAACGAATAGATATACAAAATTAAGTTTTTTTTTAAACAACATCTTGTTATAAAAACAAATAAAAAAAAATAAGTTCACATTCTCACTGGTATTAAAATTCCTTGCGTCTTTTATTCGTGCAAAGCATTTTTTAAAGAAAACTAAAATTCGTTTTCGTAACAATCAAAAGGTATAGAAAAACATCAAATAACAAAAAAATTATTGTTAGTTTGATGTTATTTTATTAACAATTTTTACGTATCCGCCCATCTGAACAGGCATCTTCTAGACGAGCGTGCTAGTCGTGCTACATCTTTGACCGCAGCATCACCTACCATAAGGCCAGGCAGGTCAAATAGTCAAACGCTGACCTATCATTTTTTATAAAAAGTGACAAAATCAACTCATACCAGTTTAGCAAATGGATTTTGTATGAAAAATAACGAAAAATAAATAAATAAATATTGCAGGACATGCCACACATCGCCATCTAGCCCCAAGCTAAGTAACTAGACTTGTGTTATGGGTGCTAGACAACGGATATATTACTTATATACTTTTCTTTTGTAAATATATACTTATAATACATAGAAACAACCAGACCTCAGACAAATATCTAAGCATAAATACTTGTCTGAGGCGGGAATCGAACCCGCAACCCTGTGTTGGCAGTCCGGCGTGGTGACCATTGTGCCAACTGGGTCGTCCCAAAATTATCGAACTATAGCGAACCTATGACTTTTTGTTAAAGGATGCCCTATCAGGGGACCAAACGGCATAACCACCGTCATAAAATTCAATTGTGTATAATTTGTTTGGGGAAAAAAGTACAGAAGATTTCAATGTATAAACACTCAAGACATTAGCTAACTTGACTAAACTTGGCATAAACTTGACTTAGTTAGAAGAAATTATTCACACTTTATCTTAGTTGTCTCCTGTAAGTACTTTGATCGGATATTTCTTTATTAGTACATTTCACATAAAGGGTAGCAGTTAGTTCAGATTTAGAATACACCCGCCATCATGCCAGTGAATCATTAAGGTGAAAGAGTACCAGAGCTCTCTCCATACAAACGTAGTCGACTGTTTCCTCCCTGGATAATGACACTAGCACAAATATTTAACTGCCATGACTATGCCAATATCATAGAAATTAAGATTAAAAAACCAAAAAAACATAAAAAAAAAATGTGAGCCGTCACGGGACGCCCTGGCAGATGTGAAACATCGATATTATTTTGTAAAAGTAATATGCAGAAAAGAACAGTTTGTGATAGAATCGCACAGTCGATTACGGTGTGCACACCGTACACACTACTGCATATAGACTGTATAGATATACCATCATATTATAGTCGCCACGGCATGCGTCGCCACGCCGGAAATCAGTTTTACGTGCGGCTATAGATGTTTCACATCAAAAAAAACAAAACATAGGGGCATGGTCATGGCAGTTATAAGTTTTATGCAACAAAAATATTTGCTCTAGTGTTTTTATCCAGGGAGGAAACAGTCGACTACGTTTGTATGGAGAGAACGCCCGGTACCTTTCCTCTTAATAACTTTAGACTCTGAAATAGTACTACTTAATTGCCTTCAATTGTAGGTAAGTAAATCTCAGATAAGTACGGAACAATGCTCTCACTGCTGTGGTAGTATATTCCACAATTTACCTCCGGAAGTCACTAATTGGTTCTGATTTTGAAGGTAACTGGTACTATTATTAGGAAACTGACTCACATGCTTTATAGATAACTTTTGACTCTGAAATAGCGGGTATATTGAACTAAATTCTACGTGGATTCAGAACATTTCTTGTACATTGCTATGGTAGTATATACTACATGTACCATTTAGTTCAGATTTAGAATACACCCACCCTATAAGTTTTCAATAGTGTGAAGAGGGAGATAGGACGAGATATAGATAGATAGATAGATAAACACTTTATTTGTACAACACACAAAACATTTAAAAAATCAAAGAGTACAAGAAAGCTTATTAAATTGTACAAACAGGCGACCTTATCGCTTAAAGCGATTTCTTCCAGGCAACCTCAGGATGGAGAAGGTCTGTTTAGCTTAACTGGTAGGTCGTGTGGTGTTAGAAACACATATATATATAAATACCTACTTAAAATAGATATTATAAACGAAATACTATACGAGATATGGTGTTTACTGAATATTTTTTGAGTAAAAGCGGAGGTTTTTATACTAATTAAACTAGGTACATAACACGTCACATGACCTTTTAATATAATATTGATTCCTGTGTAACCTTGCCCTTGGCACATCTTCTTATCGGTGCAGGTGCGATGCAATATCACATTACTATGTTTACATTATAGTTTTTTCTATAACTTTTACCACTGGTATCACTTGCCTGTATTCTTACACTACAATGGTAATCATTCGCATAAGATCAAATAGAATCGTCTTAAAAACTATGTTAGGGTTTGTGTCTTCGGAACGCGCTTACCAATGGAAAGAAGACTAAGAAACTCATGGGGTTTAAGTTCTTTTGAAGTGATAACGTCTAATAAATTGGTGAATGCACGTCGCAAAAAAAGTGTGACGTCATGCGTTATTGACAAGTAACCATAGCAACGTATTGAATTATGCGAAATGGTAATGTCAACGATACAAAAGAGTTCTTATGAAGCTATCACGTAAAATTATTTTATGTCAAATAGTAATACAATCGAGGATGTAGCATACTCGTCATTTATAGACCCGCCATTCTGATTATATAGAATATGCAGGGGCCTTATTCTGCTATTTTGCATTAATGGATTTACCATTATCATTATATCGAGACTCTATTGATATTATATCGAGATTGTTACTTTATTTGGTATTCTGCTAAAGTTTTAATAACATCGCAATAGAATCGCTATGGAGTATCAATTTACTGGTTATAGATACTTTGCAGGTGTTGCCTAGCAACATGGTATATGTTGCTAAGCAATATACCGTTTTGACAACTATCGAGGTTCCATTGAGCCACGATTGTAGAGCAGAATACCAAAGTGAGTCAGTTGTGCGTTAGTGGTGTGTCGATAGAATAGTTAACATTAGGAGAATACCAATACGACATAATGTAATGCCATATTTTTGACATTAAATGTCTATTACGATTCTATCGACACTCTATTGAAACACAATTGTGTTAGCAGACTTAGGCCCCTGGTCCTGTGACTTTCCATGTGGCAGGTCCAGTGGGTGGAGACCTTTATTTTTATACAATGTCAGTGTTTTTTTTTAATTTACGATAGTTAAGTAGGTATAGTATAAACACTCATCATCTTTCAATCAACCAATTATACTATTTTTAGTTAGTAGGTTTTAATAAGTACACCTTTGCGATTCTCACGTGGATTTTTTTTACGTGGCTATGGTGTATGGTCGCGATTCTCTTACTTTCAAAGGGAATTTTTTGGGTAAACTGTCAGCCATATTTTTGATTAAAAAACAAAAGATTGATAAGACTATTATGCCTGTCTCCAACCAAACTTATCGAACGTTATACACCTTTGGATAAAAAAAACAAAATCAAAAATAAAGAAAGAAAGAAAGATCTATTTTCCATTGGTTGAAAGTTTACGCAAAAAATCTATCCACTTATTTTAATGGAAGGCATTTTTAACGTACCCAAAACTTAGAGAAATTAGGAAATTGAAAACATCTTCTAAAATCAGTTGGAGGCATTCACATAAGATCACATTGAATCATCTTAAAAACTATGTTAGGATGTGTGTCTTTATAATACGCCCTCCAATTAGAGGAAGACACAAGAAATTCAATGCCCAAGTAGCCCCATAGCTCAGTGGCTTAGAGATCAACTGCTATAATTAAACTGGAGCCGTGGGTTCAAATACCACCGGAGGTATTTTTGGAAAGTGTTTTCAATATCAGTCTATATTATAAAATTGGAGTACTTCACAAATGCCGTACAAAATAATGATAACTTAACTAAATTTAATATTACCAAGTTCCAGACAAAATTACCTTCTTCAACTGTTAATTAAAATTATATTAAGTATAAAATTACCCATTTAATTCCATTGTAGTATTCTAAAATTAAGCTGAGGCAGTTAGCAACTGTCTCATACGCTTGCGACAAGGATGCTTTGAACGTCATCAAAAATAAACTAATCTACACTTAATTTTATAAAAAGGAAATGTTTCATCCAAGGGTTGCCTATAAGAAATCGCTTCTAGCGACAAGGCCGCTCATTTGTGCAACTTATAGTTTCTATTACTTTTTAACTAACCCATTTAAAACACGTCACTAAAAAAATAAAGGACAGTAATAAATCAATAAATAAATAAATAGTAAAATAATTAAGTATTTTATTTTATTTATTTTGGGGAAGTAATGTTAATTTATCTAAAATTCCCGAAGTTTTCTTACCTAAAACACTTTTAGTTTTCAGTATTTTTTTTTAGGGTGAAAGTGCAGACCCACCGTAATGTTCAGAAATTACATTTATTAGCACGTTTTTATTATAATTATATTTGTCTAATAAATTATTGAGTAAATAATTAAATTAATTAATTGAGTAAATTAATGTTTAATTTTTTAAATAACGGTTCAGTAATTGTTATAATTATTTTGCTTAATATCACTTAAGCTTCGAAAATGTTAGTTGTTTCACGTAGAATAACCAAAAACTATTAAACATTTAATAATTATAAAAATAAAATTTCAAAATAATAATATGCACCTGGTACCCTCAGTCCTTTTCTTACTCTACCTAAGAGGATGATAAGTATTTTTCATACATCATTGTAATGAAGCTAGCGCTTAAACGAGCATTCGTTAAGATCATTGTCGCATCGTAATAACGATAATATACAAAATGTACTCAAAATAATAATCTCGATGTCAAGACTCGGTCCAATTACCCTATTAGGGACTGAATCTGTTCTAAACTGCCACGCGAGAATCGACTCAAAGGTGCTGGAGTTTAAGGTACATTTTACAGCGACGGTTAAAGATAGGGTAGTTGTTACAATGATTGTCACCGTGCTAGAAGATTGAGAGTAACAGTTGATAATAGGAAGAGGCTGATGTTTGAAGTTAGGCTTGGTGATGAAGATTGCATGGCGGCGGGGTTCTCTCCTGTAACAATTTACAATTTTTACTTAGGTACAGTCGGAGTCAGAATTGCAGACTCACCGTAGAGCTCCAAAACTGCCTTTATTAGAATGTTTTCAATTAAAGCAAGATTCTAAAGTCTTGCCCTAGTTCAACTTATGAATTTATAATATAAATATAAAAATAAATACATTTCAATAATAGTCATTTTAGGTGCGAGATCAGACTACGGTGGGTCTGCAATTCTGATTCTGATACATTTTATTTATTACGTAGCAGTAGTAAGGGGTGAAATTTCTTTAAAAATAAACCGATAAAACATTTGTCTTTAATTAAATTGTAACAGTTGGCAACAGAACTGCAAACCCACCGCTCTAAAATGACTATTACTTATTAGAATATTTTGACGTGACAACGTCTTATAAATTGGTTTGCCGGGTGACACTTCAAGAAACTGCGTTACGCTCCGCTGACGTTATGCGCTCACAATGAGAGCGAGTGAGAGGCACGCGGGCATGGTTAGGCCGCCTAAGAGCGAGAGAGACAGACATAAAAAGTGAAAGGCACGCGTCCCTTCCACTCGAGCACAGTTGTTGTCACGTAAAACTTTCGCCCGTATACCGACTTTACAGGCAACCAGTTTTTTTATTGTAATAAGATTTAATTAATTCACGAGTTTAAAGACTTTAACTCAAGCAGGAACTCACAATCTAGATTGATTTTATAACATTCTAATAACAGCAGTTTTAGAGCTCTACGGTGGGGTAGCACTTTTGTTGTCTGGTTGTACAGTTACAAGAAACAGATCCAAATCAACTGCATTTTATTTTAAAATTGCTTTAAAACTTCATTAATAAGTTCAAAGTCATAGTAAAAATATAAAAAATAACAAGGTACATAACTTATAACCAAATGACTTAAAAACTTGAAAAAATAATACCCATCATAAATTTATTTATTATATTTATCTCACAAGTTCATTAAAAAAATCAAGCACCAAAAACACCTAGAACATGTTGTCAAAATTCTTTTAACAAATTCAAAGACAGCATTAAATAAATAAAAAACGAGAATCGAAACAAAACCACTCAAATTCAAAGATTGTTTGCGAAACAAAATGAAAAACATTTGTTGTCACTTAACAGAAATCGAGTTTTTTATTAAGAAAAATATTTTGTCATTCACCCATTGAAACGCAATAATGAATGAGATAATAAGACCAGAGATGATAAGAAAAGGCTTTTGAACCTAAGTCGGTGTTTTATTGAAAAGTCTTAGCTAGATTTTTGTTTCGCACTGGGAGCTGGAACCGCGGTGAATTATAGTAGTTTTTACGCAACACAGCGAAAACGCTTTATTTGTTATTTGGTATCATTTTTAGTTTAATTTACTTTAATTTAATAAGTGTTACAACTTCAATAAATCAAAATTGTTTACACCAAAAACTTTACTTTTATTCTCCTTTAAATCCAAATAATAATAAAAAACATAAGACAAATGCTGGAAATTTCTAAATAAGCTAATTTTGCCTGTGTGTGTATTTTAAAAATAATATTACTTAAGTTCAAAAACATTCGATTTCATTGATTAACATTCTATGCCACTGATTGTATCAATTACTTTATTTCAACTAAACTTACTATACAACATTCAATGTAAAACACCGTCCGTCATTCCGACCCAGTGAGTTGTACGCACAAGCAATGTTTTAAATATTCACGATTGAATAGACCTCTGATTGAGTTGATTCCTTTGAGCCGTCTCTCTCTCAATTTACACCCAGACACTTCCGAATCACCCTTAACAAATTAATATTTGACTGTTTGATTTCGCTAATTTAATATCCGTGTCGTTTTCATTTTATAATTTAGTACAAAACTAGAAATAAATAAAGTATAACACTTGGCTATTTGTAACGTGACATTTGAAGATGTAGCTAAATCTGGTCTAAATCGACTGCCACCTACAGTAACTTGCAATATAGGAAACGAAAAGAGGGTGGGAAATCACTCAAGGGCTACTATATTCGAAGAAATTCATAAGTAGTTGCACCAGAGGGGCTTCTAAATTTATATTGAACAACGGTAGAAGCAAAGCACGAGCTGTGGTTGGTGCCTTGACAGGACATTACGGAACCAATGACATGCTTTTAAAAATGAAGATAACTTCAAATAATGACTGCAGAGCCTGCGGTGATGTCAGGGAAACTATGGAGCACATACTGTGTGAATGCAACGTCTTAGCAGCGAAGCGTATGAGCCTCCTTGGGAATGCGTATCCCGAACCGGAGGAATATGGGTTTCTTCCTCTTAGGGGAATCACCGCGATAATCTACCACTTCTTCAAAGAGTAAGAAACATTAAGGTAGGGGTAAACACAAAAGTTCCCAATGGGTCGAAGTGTTGCTGGCTATTTGTCAGACCCCGATATATAAGATAAGATAACTTGCAATATAAACTTCATTGTACCGAAAGAAGACCTGTTTCGATTAAGCTGGCTGGTATTCGAATTGTAAGCATTTGAAAAGTAGAATTGCAGAATATCTTTGTGAATTTTGGTCTGTCAGTCGATAATGGTCATTCGTATAATTCGTGATGTGTGTTATTAGTAAATCGATGGACTGGACCATTATGCAAAGCCCTACATTTCAAGAACACACATTAAAAAAACACGCGTTTGACGTTTGAACACGTGTTAAATGTCATTTGCTCCTGAACGCCACAAAAGTGATGTTTTGAAAGTCTGTGAAATATGGGGAAGACATCGCAAAATGCTAAAGTAACGCGTTCGGTTTTGATAAAATCAATACCTTCGCAAGGAATGAAACTTGAAGATTTAGCAGAAAAAATATTATTTATTTTCTTACTCCGTCAGCTAGCTTTGATTCTATCTTTTTAAGGTCGTCCTATCGTGGTCAAGTACCAAATTTAACACGTTTAATGTCTTCTTAAAATTTATCTATGTTAAAGTCTCTAAAACAAAACAAAAACGCATGAAAAAATGTAATTTATTAGCCTAATTTAAATAGCGCCATCTTTCCGATAATGTAAATCCCTAATCCTACTAATATTATAAATGTGAAAGTTTGTGTGTGTGTATGTGTGTGTGTGTGTGTGTGTGTGTGTGTATGTTTGTTACTCCTTCACGCAAAAACTACTGGACCGATTGCGTTGAAACTCAGTATGTAGATAGCTGGAGACCTGGATTAACACATAGGCTACTTTTTATCCCGATATTCCTACGGGATCGGGACTTACGGGATTACTCTTTTACGCAAAAACTACCGAACAGATTGGGATGAAACTCGGTAAGTAGATAGCTGGAGACCTGAATTAACACATAGGGTACTTTTTATACCGATATTCCCACGGGATCTGGACTTACGGGATCAGGACTCAAGATGTATTTAAAAAGGTTGTAGTTGGCCGGAGGCGGAGAGAGTGATGAAGGGGAGAAGGGTAGGACAGAAAATGGGGAGCACAGGAAAGGGGGAGGTCAGGAAAGGGGGAGGACAGGAAAGAGGAAGGGGATGAAAGAGGGAGAGGATGAAATGGGGAGAAGAGGAAAGGGGAACGACAGGAAAGGGGGAGGACAGGAAAGCAGGAAGACAGTAAAAAGGAAGAGGATGAAATGGGGAGAAGAAGAAAGGGGGAGGAGAGAAAAGGGGGAGGGGAGGAAAGGGGATGGTAGGAAATACGGAGGGGATGAAATGGGGAGTCGAGGAAAGGGGGAGGAGAGGAAAGTGGGAGGGGAGGAAAGGGGATGGTAGGAAATAGGGAGGGGAATAAGGGTAAGGAGAGGAAAATGAGAGGGTGGGAAATCGGGAGACCTAACCTAACCTAACCTAACCTTACCTAACCTTCTCCATCCGTGACAGTAATGTGTCAAAAAAACATTCCGGGCCTATCTGGACTCCTATAAACGTAAGCGCTCGCTTCGCTCGCACGTGTTTGCTACTTTATCCGCGACGTTTCCGAGTCAGAAAAGCATTCTGGGTCTGTCTGGACTCCTAAAAATGTAAGCGCTCGCTTCGCTCGCACGTGTTTGCTACTCCATCCGCGACGGTTCCGTGTCAGAAAAACATTCTGGATCTGTCTGGATTCCTAAAAATCTAACCGCTCGCTTCGCTCGCAAGTGTTTGCTACTCCATCTGTGACAGTTCCGTGTCAGAAAAACATTCTGGGTCTGTCTGGACTCCTAAAAATCTAACCGCTCGCTTCGCTCGCACATGTTTAGTCGCAATAACTAAGCTAACCTACTCCATCCGCGACTGTTTCGTGTCAGAAAAGCATTCTGGGTCTGTCTGGACTCCTAAAAATGTAAGCGCTCGCTTCGCTCGCACGTGTTTGCTACTCCATCCGCGACGGTCCCGTGTCCGAAAAGCATTCTAGGTCTGTCTGGACTCCTAAAAATCTAAACGCTCGCTCCGCTCGCACGTGTTTGCTACTCCATCCGCGACGGTTCCGTGTCAGAAAAGCATTCTGGGCCTGTCTGGACTCCTAAAATCTAACCGCTCGCTTCGTTCGCACGAATTTGGTCACAATAACTAACCTATCCTACTCCATCCGCGACGGTGACGTGACATAAAAGCATTCTGGGTCTGTCTGAACTCTTAAAATCTAACCGCTCTCCCAAACTTCACTTTCCACGACTTTAATTTCCTACGACATCGCTTTTCCAAGACACCGTTCTCCCAAGACACAGTTTTTCCACAATGTTTCTTTTTGCTTTTTCATAACGTCGGTTTTCCACGTCTTCGCTTTCCCAAGACTTCGGTCTCCCACGAGACCTCACGTTACCTTGACGTGACGTTCCTTCCCTTCACGTCTTGCTTTCCTATAACACCGCTTTCCCTTAATACTGGCATTGCTAAACACAAAAACTACTATACGAATTGTGATGAAAGTCGGTAGCAGGTAGCTAGAGACCCTAACAAATAAGCTACTTCTTATTCCGATATTCCTACGAGACTCGGACTAGCGCGGGTGAAACCGCGGGGCGCAGCTAGTGATTTTATAATTCTTAAGTGCGTTAGCAGCAGTAATTACATTTATTTTCTGTCTTTTTTTTCTAAAATATTTTGTGTCGTTTGCTTGTCCAAATGTTTTTATTTTCTATTCACTAGCCACCTTTTTTTGAAATCGGTTAAAAACGCACGTTACGAACCCGGAAAATGATGCCATAAAGGTGTAAGAAGTTTGAAGCTTTCACAACATTATCTTTAAATATTAATATTGTACCTACTTAGGGCTCATGTACACAGTTCCTTACGAGTCCACTTTATCGTATTACGTTTTTATTCGGTGATGGCGTATGAATTAGTATGAGCGTCTTGACATGCGACTGTATTCAGGATCCGGCGAAAAATATCGACAAGATGTACGTACAAGTCCGCTTTATCTTATTACGTTTTTATTCGGTAATGGCGTTTTTAGCAGTATGAGTGTATTCATACACGAGACAGAATTCTGGGTCCAGTAAATACACGCGATAACAATCGGAATCTGAAAATATGGTGTGACCTTCCTTCCAGCATTAACCAAACAAAGTATTTATTCTATGCCTTCCAGTAAAGAATTCTAAGATAGGTATATTTAATTTAAATACTTAGATATTCTTACGTTTTTGTTCTACTGAGTTAATAATGTCTTTTTTATCACAGTTGCTCATAAAGTGGATCTTATTAAACCGCTTTTAGGCTCATAATGCAACGTATTATACACGCGTGCGATAAAAAAAAAACAACTAGTGGTAAAATAATACGTTATCCCGATAAGTTAAATACGTATCTTACTGCTAATTACATATTAGGTAGATGAAACATTCATAATTTATCTGGGTTATACTGTTTTGATGTATAGAAAAAAGGTACCATCAAAAAAGTTTTAAGCCTTGCTGGCTTAAAACTCTTTGTTGGTACCATTTTCTTCTTTTCAAAAGGTTGTCTCTAAAGTCTGTTATCGAACGATAATTTTACGTGATAACGTCTTTGAAAACAATTAAAAATTGAGTTTTGTTTTTATTTTGTTTTTTCTTTAGGTAGGTACATAAATATATTTTTTCCTTACCATTATATTGTTTTTAACCGCCGACGCAAAAACAAATGAAAAAACCCTAAAAAAATATTTTATGTCAGACTAGGATGTATAGGTTAAAAGTCTTTTGCCTAGCCTTTCGGGAGTGTAATTAACAAAAAATAGTAAACATAACCTAAAATTCTTAAAAACTTTTTATTATTCAAGTCTGTTTTTTATTCGCAACTGTGATAAAAAACGTCGTACGATACAGGTGTGGATTGATCATTCCATAGAGGCGGTTTATGACGCGCGAGCGGAACGCGAGCGTGGCAAAAGCCGAGATGTTTCCACACTTGTATCGCAATGTACAATTTTTTGGTTCTGATGTGTATATTTAAGTAGAATGTTCACGCGTTCCAGCACCCCGACTTTGCGAGAAGATAAAAAACCTGACGGTGTTTCTAGTGGTAAATTCCACATATTTGTTGCAAAACATTTTCCCCACGGTAAAAAAGGGTATACCTACCTAAGTAATTTGTTATTGGAACGAAAAATTAAACGCGTCACGAAAATTCGTTTAGTACGAAAAAGTCCGTAAGAGAAAGAAAGAATGAGACCGATAACTATCCGCGAATAAATATTATTATATTTTAACCTATATTTATATTTTTATATATCATTTTTTATATTTAAAAAAAGAAATAATAAAAAATATAGTACTTATAAAGAGACTTCGTTTCAAACGCGTGTCTCTCGACACGTTTATTTTTTTATATTTTTATTTTTATTTTATGTGAGCCGAAAAACCGGTCCTTTAAAAGTGGCCCTGTGAACGAGCCCTTAACATCACTTACCATTAAAAATATGTACATATATGCTGGCAGGTACAGCGTTATTTGGGACGCAGGTGTAGTTGCCAGCGTGAGTGACACTCGCCGCCGGGATGAGCAGGTCGGAGAGCCTCAACGCTGGGTCGGTTGTCACGTTTATACCACGTTCGGCATCGTAGTTTATCATTCTACTGTTGTGGTACCTGTAGACAAAAGTTTTTTTATTAATTATATTAGCGATACGCTTCGGCTTCGCACGGCTAGATGATTATGTTATAAACCTTCCTCTTGAATCACTCTGTCTATTACAAAAAAACCGCATCAAAATGCGTAGTTTTAAAGATTTAAGCATACATAGGGATATAGGGACAGAGAAAGCGACTTTGTTTTATACTATGTAGTGATGACTAGCGACCCGCCCCGGCTTCGCACGGCTATATTATGCATGTATTATACATATAAACCTTCCTCTTGAATCACTCTATCTATTAAAAAACCGCATCAAAATCCGTTGACAAAATTTTTATTATTAAAATACTCGCTCCGGCTTCGCAAGGCTATATTATGCATGTATTCAACATATTACAAACCTTCCTCTTGAATCACTCTATCTATTAAAAAAAATACATCAAAATCCGTTGCGTAGGTTTAAAGATCTAAGCATGCATAGGGACAGACAGCGGAAAGTGACTTAGTTTTATACTATGTAATGAAAGTAAATTTGAAAAGTCTACATTCGAATTGACTTCGAAATATTTAAAAAATCGGTGGTGACACACGGACAGACAGACGGTCAAGAGAGTGATCGTAGAAGAGTTCCTTTTTAGAGTTCCGTACCTCGAAAGGAAATTTGACGTGATAACGTCTAATAAATTCACGAAAACGGCCCGGCACGGCAGCACTTACAAAAAAAGTGTGACGTCATCGCGTTCCGCTCACGTTCCGGGAACGTGAGTTTTACTGACAAAATGGTAACCATAGCAACGTAGAGTTTTCTTATGACGTTATCACGTAAAATTATCTTCCGTAAACCGACTTTACAGACAACTATTTTTTTTTGCTTTTTGAGGTACGGAACCTTAAAAATTAATTTGAATTATTGTCAGACGTAAACAGACGATGACACTAGCTCATCTTTGAAGGCTCACTCCATGAAGGTTGCGTATTTTTTCCGATAAAATTTAAACACTTTTGAGGTGCAATCCAGTTAATCACTGCAAAGATCCTCGTCAGATCTTCACCAAATTTTTATGGAATCACCCTTGAGGTAGACCCTTTCCAACAGAAAAAGATTCATCAAAATCGGTTGATAAACAAAGAAGATATGCGGGAACATCCATAAAAAAAAAAATACATACATCCGAATTGAGAACCTCCTCCTTTTTTTGAAGTCGGTTAAAAATGCTGCAATGGATGACAATGGATATTGCTGATCTAAAAAAAACCTAAATCGAAACAAACTCCTATCATTTTTACCTGAATTGTAACTTTAAACAACGTGGCTTTTCCGGAGACTGTAAAGTTTGAGAAAATGCGATCTTGCGTGACCTGTAAGACTCTTTCCTATAAAACTTGTTTACTACAAATACTAACAACAAAGTTTGTTGTATTACGAAGCAGATCTTTGTACAGTATGCGTCATAAATCCACTATCAGTTTGCTACGATAATAAATAAAATAAATAAATAAATATTACAGGACATTCCACACATCGCCATCTAGCCCCAAGCTAAGTAACTAGACTTGTGTTATGGGTGCTAGACAACGGATATCCCACTTATATACTTTTTTTTGTAAATATATACTTATAATACATAGAAACAACCAGACCACAGACAAATATCTAAGCATATTAAATACTTGTCTGAGGCGGGAATCGAACCCGCAACGCTGTGTTTGGCAGTCCGGCATGGTGACCATTGCGCCAACTGGGTCGTCAAATAATAATAAACAAGTGTTGCCCTTACGACCTTCTTCTAATAGACGTTGCACACAAACATAAATACTTGAATTAAGAGTACTCAGTGTGATGATTATTTTCAAAATGTTAGCTATTTATTTAGTTGTGTGAGTGGTATAAGCCGTCACCCGCTACACCAACCGACGTGGGTTCGATCTACAGGTTACGGTGTTATAATGTTTAAATAGTGCTGCAAAGGTTTGTTAACGTAACGGTGCCAGTGGACTTTTGAACGTTGATTGTACATACCTATTAATTTTAAATGAAGCGCTTTACGGTTTAACAACCGTCTTAATAGTACGGGATCCCTTTAAGTTCGCCCTTCTTCAAGCTGTTTAATTAATCAAAAGTATTTTATATCAAACTAGCTGCGCTCTGCGGTTTCACCCGCGTAAGTCCCGATCCCGTGGGAATATCAAAATAAAAAGTAGTTTATAGCCTTCCTTGGTAAATGGACTATCCAACACAAAAATATTTTTTTACCATTGCCACTCGAAAAGGGGCATTTTATTCATCGATAACAGTGAATAAAACGCTCTTTTACTCACTGAGTGAACAAGATCATTTTGAATTTGGAACATGCACGGATATACGAAATAATAAAATATAGACTTATAAAAAAACTGGTTGCCTGTAAAGTCGGTATACGGGCGAAAGTTTTACGTGACAACAACTGTGCTCGAGTGGAAGGGACGCGTGCCTTTCACTTTTTATGTCTGTCTCTCTCGCTCTTAGGCGGGCTAACCATGCCCGCGTGCCTCTCACTCGCTCTCATTGTGAGCGCATAACGTCAGCGGAGCGTAACGCAGTTTCTTGAAGTGTCACCCGGCAAACCAATTTATAAAACGTTGTCACGTCAAAAAACGTACTGAAAGTGCTGAAAGAACGTACTGGCTGGATGGAATATTAAATTTAAAAAAAAGTATACCGCCAATTTAGTTTTTTTTCTATCTGATAAAGTGGTTGTTTAATGTCATTGAAAAATCGAATAACATAAATAATATAATAAAATGAGTTGTTCCAGTGACGAAAATGAGACACTGACTCCGGAATAATTTCTAGTAGATAATTTGTTGCCGCCAAAATCTCGGGAGCACGACAATAATGGGAGTATGACATGGAATGACATGGAATAAAATTCAATTAAATAGAATAAAACTTAAAAATATT
Organism: Idaea aversata; assembly: GCA_907269075.1. Lineage (NCBI taxonomy): Eukaryota > Metazoa > Arthropoda > Insecta > Lepidoptera > Geometridae > Idaea > Idaea aversata. The sequence goes on from OU026106.1 coordinate 10,600,048, forward strand.
ATATACAATTAAAATTTTCTTTTCTATCTGTTATTGTGGTTGTTTTAAGTTATTGAAACATCTAATAACATAAATATTTTAAAATGAGTTCTTCCAGTAACGAAAATGAACCATGTCTAAATTTATTTTCTTGCAGTCAATGGTAAAATTAGAGTACACAACGCGTGAAAAAAATAATTTATCTCGGTCCTTGTATCCCTCGAATTAAATTGCCTTTTTTTCACTTGTTGTATAATCTACTATTTTAATTCGAACCAGTTTTTCTCCACATTTCCTACTAATTCTTCTCTCCCATTAGTTGCAGCGGGATGTTTTATAGCATAAAGCCTTTCTCGATAAATGGAATATTAAACAAAAAAATTTGCAGTATATTTATTGACGTATTTAATTTGATGTAAAATACTTATCTATCATCCATTAAACAGATCGATGAAGGTCGTTCATAAAGAGATCTTAAACTATAACGCAATTTGCTTATAAACTAAGAAAACTGCTTGCCATTTTAAGATTTTTTCAAATATAAGAAATTATTTTCTAGCGTAGGTAAAGGATTATTTCTTGCTTAGATAAACCTTTTTTTTCTGTGTAGGTACTAAAAAATAGTTAATATAAAATATTAGTTTAAAAAATTAAATAGGTTTTTTTAAGTCTGTTGTTGTTATCTTAATTAAATGGTACACAATTTCAACTATTCTAATAAAAGTTAAAGAGAAACTACCTCGTATCCTAGCAAAAAGCTTTGCAATTTCCTCTCCAGAACAGCTAATTAAACTTGCTTGTTAGTTGTCTGCAAAACATTTGCTGCAGCAGTTACCTTTTCTTATTGCTGACTAGCTACGCCCACCAGGTTCACCCATGAGAGTCCCGATCAAAAGTATTATATGTGCTTCTCTATCTCTTAAACTACCACGCGAGCGTGGCAAAAGCCGAGATGGAATGATCAATCCACACGTGTATCGTACGACGTTTTTTATCACCGTTGCGAATAAAAGAAAATACTTGTAAAGAAAAGAAAATAATAAATAACAACATATTTGTGATAAGTAAGTCTATGTTTACAATTTTTTTATGGCAATATTTTTTTGTTAATTATACTCTCGAAAGGCCAGGCAAAAGACTTTTAACCTATACAGCCTCGTCTGACATACAATATTTTTTAGGGCTTTTAAAATTTAAAATTTTAAAATTTCCGTTCATAAACCGACTTTAGATACAACTATTTTTACTAGGTTAAAAACTCTTTGTTGGTACCGGTACCTTTAACTTATCGGGATAACATTAATTTTAGCACTAGTTGGATATTTATATATCGCACGCGTGTATAATACGTTGCAATATGAGCCTAAAAGCGGTTTAATAAGATCCACTTTATGAGCAACTGTGATAAAAACAAATATACAAACTTTCGTATTTATAATATTAGTTTAGATTAGGATTCAACTGTAAGGTTAAATACGTATAATACAGTTAGTTATATACTCGAATGTGTAGGTTAATAACAGGTTCAATCGGCTGCATAATTGCAGACTCCGGTAGAGTTCGAAAATTACTATTATTGGAATGTTTTTATTCTAATAATTTTTATTTGATAAATTGATGAGTTAGAAGACTTTAAACTTTAACTTAAGCAGGTGCCTAGAGCCTTGCTTTTGTTGGAAACATTCTTATAACCGCCGTTTTGAAGCTCTACGGTGGATTTGCAATTATGCGGCCGACAGTACTTACTACCTAAATAGCATTTAGACTTGTAAGCGTCTTTAAAATAAATTGACAAGTTAGGATTCGAAACTATAGGTCGGTCTTTGCATCTGATCGTATTTTAACAAATGATAGGTCAGCGTTTGACCACTATCACACCTGCCTGATGGTAGGTGACGATGCAGCCTAAGATGTAACACGCGGGTCTAAAAGATACCAGTTCACTCGCGACTTAAAGACACACAAATTAAAAGACAGACGCATGCAACTGATTATATCCCCTTCTTTCGAATAAGAAATGACCAAGCAAAATACTTAGTGCCACTATTTGTAATTTCGACCACGAATCGGTGCCGCATATCAGTTTGCTTGGTCGTAAGAGGAAATAATGGAGATGACAAAATTAGGTAGTGTAGTTCTGTCTACGTGGTTCTGTTGCACACTCCCCGAATTGTATCCGATAAGACTGTCAAGCTTGTCACCTTATGACAACTTTTACAGCGCCAGCAATAGTCTATGCTATTCGAAGTGCCTAGGACATGGTATTAGATAGAGTAGGATTGCCCAGAACAAAACACACTCTCAGCAGAAGGTCTTTTCTAAGAGTTCTGTTCTCTGTCAAGAGAAAAGAACTTGTTAAACACGTCCGCATTATCACGATTTCCGCTAAAACAACTCGATTGACAAGAGCTTACCTAATAAAATACATGTGAAAAATTGTCATTTATTTTAGAAGAGATTTCTTATTTCTCTAAGTCTTTGCTTACACGAGTTATATTTTAAATAACATGAAAGCTTTGAAAACAAATAATTCTTTTGTTGACTTGTTTCATAAAAGCTAATAATGTAGAGTGCACTTTGTCTTAGTAAAGCTATTTTTGGGACAGACCTAGAGATCTAGATATATAAATATTGCAGGACATTCCACACGGCGCCATCTAGCCCTAAGCTAAGTAACTAGACTTGTGTTATGGATGCTAGACAACGGATATACTACTTATATACTTTTCTTTTGTAAATATATACTTATAATACATAGAAATAACCAGACCACAGACATATATCTAAGCATAAATACTTGTCTGAGGCGGGAATCGAACCCGCGACCCTGTATTTGGCAGTCCGGCATGGTGAACACTGTGCCAATTGGGTCGTCGAATATGGGATATGGGATATGAATCTACCTTCAAGCAACTTGAAGCTTTTTTTTGTCAAACATTTTTTTACGTTTCCCCTAAAGTATCCCAAAGCAACAACCAAAAGTTATACTAATTTGAATGGAGTTGCCTTTGAGGACCTGTGAACATTAAAGTATTGCTTGTATGTACCTACAGGTGATGAGTGAAATACAATAGACCATTTCTGGGCTGTAAGGCTCTAGGTAATATCACTCATAGCAGGTCCTTTATTTTACCGTTTCTTCACTACATAGTATAAAATAAAGTCGCTTTTTCTGTCCCTATTTCCCTTTGTACGCTTAAATCTTTAAAACTACACAACGGATTTTTTAATAGACAGAGTAATTCAAGAGGAAGGTTTATATATATAATACAAGCATAAAATAGCCGTGCGAAGCCGGAGCGGGTCGCTAGTTCGGTATATTTTGAGCTCGTTTAGCCCCGGGTGGAGCCCAGCGTAGTGCCCAGTGTCGACGTACGTAACTCCTGTGGACTCCATTTCTGGACAGCCTCTTAAATATTATCAATTGGAACAAAAGATCTAAAAACAGAGGAATAAATTTAAAAACACAGTAAAACACGACGCCATTTTGAAAAAAGCTGACGTCACAGTGTGTCGTAATAGTCTCCATTTTGATGAAACTTTGAGTATAAATTCCTACTAGATAGGCTGTTATAGAGAGCTCATGTCAGTCATCGCTCATCAGGCCGATTGTAAGCAGTTGTTAGAAGTCAAATTTATTTATTAACTCTTACCGAATAAAAATATTATTATGATGAAGTATGGAACCCCAGAAATTTAGATGGCGTCCGTGGAGCTTAAGCTAATACTTTCTGCACTATATGCAATCAAGGATAGGGACCAAGGAACCTCTTATTTGAATAGAGTTATTGATAAACTACAGGAGAAATACTTGATCTATTGATGAAGTAATAGTGGACTGGATATTGAGGAACCATGGCACCTATCATTATTTATTTAGGAGTCTTCAAGTTACTAGTCACAATCTTATAAGCATGCTACATCTTCGTCACTTCTTTATCAAGCAGGTCAAACGCTGACCTATCATTTGTAAAAAAAAATTTGCTTATGAGAATTGTGTTTTTTATTCATATAGAATCATCCAAATTTTAGATAGACGCGTATTAGACATAAAAGCGAAAAAAGATATCAAAACCCACCAATGAAAAGAAGGCACAAAAAACTCATGAGGAAAAATCAATAAAAAAAATTATCTGCATATTTTATAATTAAAAAAATAAACAAAATGTTTTTTTCAGTGTTACTATCAACACGTCTGAAAATATGTAAAAAGCGAAGTGTACAAAACGTAATAGAATTCATGTACGTGCAAATGGTTCATACTCCGTACACTCTCTAGATTATATCCTTTCTCTAAGGATGAAATTCTTGGAATACGAGTAGTGATGTAATATTAAAATTAGAGACGGAGGGATATTGGATAAAGACATTTAAGAGGAGAATATTAGGGAGATTAGCTTTAGGCGATCAGATGAAACTTTACGTGTGGGTGTAGGTATAATTTGATTTTGTTAGCGGATTCACTAGAGTTTTGGCTGGACTTGCTCTGAACCGTCTTTAAAATTGGTCAGAAGAATTTTATTGGGGGTGGCTTAAACCAAAGTGTACTGCGTTAAAATGAGAACAACTCTTTGATTAGTACTTGCTGCTAACCATAGCGTCATAGCGTTTTTTTAGGTAAAAAATTAAAAATAAATAAACTGTTAAAATTGTTCCAACTTGAACATTTATTATTACAGCCTGAAGTGGCCTGAAGATATAGCCATAAAATATTGACTTTGTAATAACCAGGAGATAAGCTGAAGAGGTTTGCATTTACCGAATCCGACCAATTCGTACTTGGGTCTTATTCATTGATAATATGAGTCTCTTGCTTACAACAAATATTTGACACCAAACTTTCCTGTGTATGTTATCTGGATATTTAAATCAATCAAATGCCTGTAGGATAGTAGGTACGGTAGAAAACAAGCACCAGCGCTTAATACACAGTTACTCTCAAGACTTTTTTGCGTACTCCACTGCGGCTGCATCACTTCACTTGCGTTAAGTCACAAATAACCATTATGATCGAGTTACCTAAAATGCGGGATGCCAATGAAGGCATTATACCTAAATGGAAGGACTTCCAAGTATGTTTATGTTATCTGCTGTTTTAGTGACCCGAAATGGATTATACTTCGGATAATAGATTGACAGCATTCCATTAAACTTGCAGCAAGGATATCCTAGACCGCTGGTCCACTATATTTAGAGTCGATACTCTAAGGAACAAAAAACAGCCAATACTACCCACTGTGCACCGGCCGGCCACCCGCGCGGGCCTCTCGAGCGGCACCTCATTAAGTATTTTAGTGCCGTGGAGTCCACACGTACGCTTGAATTCCACTGGCGACATATCGCGTTGCTTAGTGGTATATAAATTTAGTTATTTCATCGGTTCGCGAGTGCGTTCGATGATTAAAACATGGAACAAATAAATGGGTGAGTGATTTGATAATTTATAGCCTGCATAGGTATTTAAGATACCTACACATTTGTGTATATAAATCTACACAGCCTTATACCGATTTTAGTGTGCCACTTGTCATTTTTGCCCTTCATGAAGTTGAAATGAAATTATGAAATTAATTTAGACTTTTTAGGTAAAAATAATAACCTAATCTCTAATGCATATAACCCGATTATTCGAAAACCATTTTGATAATGCTTGTTATCTTGTCTAAAAGTAACTTTATTACCGAACTACAGGTATAAACGTGTACAAACCAGTACAAAGTGAACACACTATTGCTATTTTTTTAAAGTACCTACATTCTGTGTTGTGCATTTTAATTACTTTCAATATCTTTATATCGAAACCGGATACGAATGGAATCAATTTATCAAATATCTGTAAGATTTCCACGCATAATATAGTTGTGTTAGACACACACTAGACGTTACAAACGAAATACTCTACTCATCAAAACTGAGTTTAGACATTTAGACCTAAATATGTACCTTCACTTCTTTTTTATCAACTCTAAACGTTTGGGTGGTGACGTCACGCTAGCACGAGCTGACCAGTGACGTCAGGACCTATAGTCATTGAAGTAAAAGGTGCATAATAGAAGCCCAATTTCTTCTACACAAATTAATACAATACTTTCGTTGCGAAGGTTCGTGGGTAACTCCCGAAGATATATAAAAAACTTATTACCAAACGTTTTTACTTAACCTAAGAGTATTTAACAATAGGCGTCAGAACCTGCTGAACGTTAACTTCAAAGCTAGTAACAAAGTAGGTACACAATTAAATGCATAATTATTAATCCTACAAGACGTGCGAGATATCGCAACAGGCTGTTCGTTGAAATTACTCCACCATATCGTAGTATGTAGTACCAGAATAAGTATAGTATAGAACAGAATAAATACCTAAAAGATACCTGAAGTTTCTTTTTAGCGCAGGAGCGTGTAACAAAAATGATACACACACCTTACCTACAGTTTACCTACAAATAGGTAAATATTATTACTATACTGAGATATTACGCGCAAAATAATAATTTTATTTTAATTACAATGTTTGAAAATCTTAATCCATTCCTGATCTGGTGTAAGTACCTCAATTTTAATTTATTTTATGTGGAATTTCATGGAAAATTGACCTAGAATGATGATGACTTGTACTTTTTTATCATCATTATAGAAAAATGTGCATTATAATAATATGCACTTATGCTAATGGGTTGCGAACTTTGGTCATAATAAAATGGAATTTATGCCTTGTCATTGCTAGTACAGATACAGACCTACTTGAAAAATAAAAGTGAAGAATCTATTCACTGCAGTTGCCTCTCGGTCTACAATAATAATGACTTGTTTTGTCGCTCGCGCTCGAGTTGTCTTGTCAATCGTTTGACGACACGATGGGGGTACGACACAAGGTCTACCCTCCATTTTTTGTGTGATTTAAATAATTTTATAAGTATTTGTCATTCGATTCAGTAATTGGTAACTTAGCCTACCGATCAATGCTATAGGCAGGTCTAGGTACCTACAACGATATATCTATGGATAATACCTATCTATATTAGTTAACTGAACACAGACGCGTCTTGTTTAGACATAGAAAATTGAATTTTAATGTATAAAATTACATAATTGAAATAATTATGAATCAAATTAGTTATTTTTTATTATTGTTTACAAGTCCTAACCAAGTTAAGAATAAAATATAGAATATCTAATGGTACTTGTAAATAAACATTGTTTAAGTATCATAATCTGCGTGGACCGTATTGAGGTAGGTATATTTTTAAGAAAATCGTGTTTAAGATATTACAACCTCACAAAATCGTGTTCGAAATATTGAAAAATCACTTTCTATAGTGTCGATTTGAGACACTACATATCCACAAATATCGTGTTTGGAACATTACTTCTTTATGCATATAGTATTGAGACACTACATTCCCACGTATATCGTGTTTGGAACATTACTTCTCCACGCATATAATGTTGAGACACTACATTCCCACGTATATCGTGTTTGGAACATTACTTCTCCACTCATATAGTGTTGAGACACTACATTCCCACGTATATGGTGTTTGGAACATTACCTCTCCACTCTCCACGCATATTATGCATAAAACTATATTACAGTTTTGAGACACTACATCTCTACGTGTATCGTGTTTGGAACATTATTTTCTCTTCGAATATATTATTGAAACACTACATCCTCCACGTATGTCGTGGTTGGAGCATTACTTCTCTACGCATAGAGAGTTGAGAAACTACATCTTCCATGCATATTGTATTGAAACACAACCTTCACCACCTTAAATATTATAAAGAATAAATAAGTTTCGCAGAACATGACACATTGGACATAACAGGACGAAGATCGTTTGGAGAAAAAACATTTTCTATATCGTGCTGAGCGACTAATAGGAGTGAATGGAAGAAGAAGACATACTGCGCCGGCCCAAATAAATTGGGATAAGGGCAGGAAGATGATGAAATGATGATGATCCCCATATTATCGGAGTATAATGTGAACCCCGCGTATATCGCGTTTGGGAAACCACATTCCCCCACGTATATCGTGTTTGGGGCCAAACATTCTCCACGCCGCGCCGTTGTGTTGAGCATCATATTCTCCGATTAAAATGTGAGTCCCCGCGAGAATCGTGTTTGGGACACCACATTCCCCCACGTATATCGTGTTTGGGGCCAAACATTCTTCACGTCGTGTTGAGCATCATATTCTCCGATTTTAATGTGAACCCCGCGTATATCGCGTTTGGGACACCACATTCCCCCGCGTATATCGTGTTTGGGGCCAAACATTCTCCACGTCGTCGTGTTGAGCATCATATTCTCCGATTTTAATGTGAGTCCCCGCAAAAGCGTTTGGGACACCACATTCCCCCGCGTATATCGTGTTTGGGGCCAAACATTCTTCACGCAATCGTGTTGAGCATCGTATTAAAATAGAATATACTCAGTTTTATGGAGAACAAACACACGACAAACGGTGTTTAAAGGGAAGTACAAAAAATTAAGAAAATTACGGGAGTATAAGGAGAGTCCCCACGAAAATCGTGTTTGGGACACCACGTCCTCCACGTATATCGTGTTTGAGGCATAACATTGGCCAACTATTTGGCTGGAAGAATACAGAAAGGTCAAATGTACCCTATAATAATACGAAAAGATGAAGGAGCAAAACAAACTCCACAGGAGGCGTGTTGAGTATCATAATACTCCACGCATAATGTAAGTATTCGCGTTAATTATGTTTGAAATAATATTACATTCCCCGCGTATATCGCGTTTGGGACAAAATATTAGTGGTGTACCTAAATTAAATTCCCAAAACATCATGAATAATCACAATCTTTGTTAAATATTACACTCTTACGTAAATCGTGATAAAATTATTATATATATTCTTCGGAGACCATAGTTTCGACCGCGAAAACATCGCTAACTGTGACAAAACTACTATGACCTGAGAGTTTGACTGAGAAAAGTTTAATATTTCGCTCGATATTCAAACCGAAATGAAAAATGTTCTTGACGCATCATACACTGTCAATTTTGATTTTTTTATCAAAATTTGCATTTTTGTTTCATGGAATTTGTATAATCTACATGTGGTTTATTTATTTTTTTCAAACTGACATTCCTGATCACCCGAAATATCTGGAAAACCCGTATCTTACTGAAGTAGATGCTTTTTAAGTTTTTACAGCTGATTATTTTCGCAACACTTTTCGTTATGGGAAAGGAACCCAAAACTCATTTCTCTATTCTATAAATCAATATTACCTATGTCTTTGATAATGATGAATAAAAGTAGATATTCTTAGAAATAACCTGTGTGCCTCTGCACTTCTGCACAGCACGACAAAGAGTAAAAACATTGACGTTAGAAAAATTTAAATTATGGTCATAATATCAAAAAGGCCTGTCGCTTTTATATGTTTAGTTTTCATTTAAGAAGTTATATTAAAATTAATTGATTGCCACAAAAATTACGTAAATAAGTAAAATCAGACGAGACTATATATTACGGGAGTACTACCATTGTCATTGACCATTGTCTTTTGCCTTAAATGTTTACAATTTATAGTCAGTAATTGATCTATATACAAGTTTAAAAATTGTTAATTCTATAATAATTAAACCATATATATAATATAAAACATAAAACATACGCCTGTTTATAAATAAAAAACTAAGGTTTTCGTTTAACACTTCTATACCTTTTACCATTTTCTACCATGAATTTTAATTACAGACTTCGTGATCAATGATCGTAACAATTTTAGATGTGTCTAATCGAATCCAAAGGAACCAGAAATTAAACTTGACTTCAGAGCTCTTCAGGCAGTTTGTGAACCCATCTGCAGGTATTATAACCTACACCAAAATCATGTCTTTATGGTATATTCTCCACGTAAGTTGTGTAATATTTTAATTCAATCGAATGCTCTACATATTGTCAATATCATCGTGTACAGGTATTGTTTGTACGCAAACCATGAAGATGGTCTTAAATATTTTACCAATTTTATTTTAATGGTGTTTTTACACATCAAGGGCTTTACTTTCCTTACCTTATGATTCTTCTAAAATAAAACGCATTGAATTACCTTAGCAGATGCAATTTAATATTTTCTATTTTCCTTCCTATTTCACTTTAGTGCTCTAAACATCTGCAAGTTTAATGGAATGCTGTCAATCTATTATCCGAAGTATAATTATAAATCAAACGAACTTACCTAGTGAAGTTTGATTCCAATTATACGAGGTTATAGATTGACAGCATTGCACCACCAATAAAACATTATTATTAACCCGATTTAGAAATGGAAGAAAAATTAAAAATTCTGTGTTTCCATTCGGCTCTCTGAAATAAATGAGGTGCCGCTCGAGAGGCCCGCGCGGGTGGCCGGCCGGTGCACAGTGGGTAGTATTGGCTGTTTTTTGTTCCTTAGAGTATCGACTCTAAATATAGTGGACCAGCGGTCTAGGATATCCTTGCTGCAAGTTTAATGGAATGCTGTCAATCTATAACCTCGTATAATTGGAATCAAACTTCACTAGGTAAGTTCGTTTGATTTATAATTATTTTTCACTTTTTAGTTTTTTTTTTCAGTCTTTTTCTAGTTTTTGTTTTCAGGTTTCTTTTTCAGGTTTTTTTTAGTTTTTGTTACCAGGATTTTTTTTCAAGTTTTTTTAGTTTTTGTTTTCAGTTTTTTTGAAGTCAGTTTTTTAAATTTTAATTTATTTTTTTATTTAACCATTTTTAGTGCCGCTGACACTGAAAATTCTACTCCATGAGGCGAAAGCGACTATTTCTTAAAATTGCAACCTGTACCTAATCGTAACTCATTGAAGGGTTTGGTGATGAGAAGGTTCAGATGCTCCATTCGTCGATAGGTAAATATTAGTGTATGGGCCAATTCTACTAGTGGTAATGGAAAATTGAGCAATTTGCTGAACCTCGCTGTGCAGATCTGTTCATCACTCCAAAGATCCTCATCATATCTTCATTTAGGATAGGGTTCTCTATCAACATTCATACAAGCCCAGTCCGGCGACTAAATTCGACTAAATTCTTCAAATTGTAACCTGTGATCGTAACCGATTCAAGAGTTGTCTGATGAGAAGGTGGTTTTAGATATTCCATTTATCGGTAACTATTAGTTTATGGGCCAATTCTACTGGTGGAAATCGAAAATAGAGCAATTTGCTGCACTCTCGAGGTGCAATGCTGTTCATCCATCCGAAGACCCTCATCAGATCTTCATTGAAGATAGGGTTTTCTGTCAACATTCATACAAACCCAGTCCGGCGACTAAATTCGACTAAATTCTTCAAATTGTAATCTGTAATCGTAACCGATTGAAGAGTTTTCTGATAAGAAGGTGGTTTCAGATATTCCATTTATCGGTAACTATTAGTTTATGGCCCAATTCTACTGGTGGAAAACGAAAACTGAGCAATTTGCTGCACTCTCGAGGTGCAATTCTGTTCATCACTCCGAAGATCCTCATCAGATCTTCATTTAATTTTTATGGGACCACCTCTGAGTTATCCCCTTTCATACAAAAAAAGATTTTTCCAAATCGGTCCAGGCGTTTTCGAGTAATCGGCGAACATACATAAAAAAAAATATATATATATATACGCGACGAATTGAGAACCTCCTCCTTTTTTGAAGTCGGTTAATAACTAGCAAAGTAACAAATTGATCTTGTAAATTGAATCGTTACTTGAAATATTCGAGTCTAAAAGACATAGATTTACATTTTCCCAGTGAGTTTTGTGTCAACTCATGCGATGTTGCCAATCTAGGCCATGTTGTCGATGCTATTGCCAACTTAGATTTACGTTTCAAGGTTCCAAATACCTAATATTATTCGATTCGGCCAGTGGAGTTTCTGTTTGGTAACGATCGTAGTTGTTGAGTGGTCGTTTGAAAGTTTTACTCTATTATTGGAATGGAATAGGTACTCTATAGTTTTATTGAATTGAATTAATTTCAATCTTTATGTATTTGTCTTGAGTAAAAAAAATGTTCGGTCACAGAGCTGACTGGACAAAAGCAAAAAAAAGATGTAGAAAAAACGGCTAAGTGCGAGTCGGACAAACGCTTTAAGGATTCCGTACCATGTTGTATGGGATAATCTGTAAAAAAAAATCTAACTATCACGGTTTATGAAATACAGTCTGATGACAGACAGACAGACCGTGAAATCTTAGTAATAGTAGTTATAAGGTCCCTAGAACCACCATAACTGAGACAAAATTTCTTTTCTTACTTTTTACATATTAACATAACATCTGGATTTAGATTTTTTATTTGTTGTAAACATTTTTAGTTTGAGTTACAAATTTAAATGTTTTTGAACAAAAAACGAACATAGAAATCAGGTTCGTGCTATTTCTATGAAATCGAATCACTCTTAAAACCAATCTATGTACAGTCACATAATCAATTAGCTGAACCCCACCTGACCAAGAGCTCATTCACATCTGTAAAAAATATGTATTTACCTATTTTGTTAATTTTTCTATTGTATTGTAGGTATAGTATATTGTTAAAAAAACAGACTTTACAACCTTACAGATTTGCGAGTGAGCTCTAGATCACGTGGGGTTAAGCTAATTGGTAATGTGACTGTACCAATATACAACCAATATAAAAGTCAAATCAGATCAAAACGTAAATTTTTGTATTTACATTTTCGAATTTCTGAAAGTCATAACCGGAGAGCCACAAGGTAATTCATAAAACAAGTAGATATATATTTTTTCTTAACCCTTTCGAAACTGATGTATTAAATAACTTCTTGAACCCCTATATTTTTACCGTACACTGCCGAAACACAATTCTGATTTATAACCCTTCCCTGAAAATATCTTTTCACTTCAGGCTACTAAATTAAATTGAACCCGTCAATTTGTGGGTCAAATTGAGTGGAGATCCATGAAACTTTAATAGTGTATCGGTAGACTACGTAAAAGCTACGTAAAAGCTTTTGTAGTTGCTATTTTAAGAGGTGTCTATAATAGCATAAACTCTGTTACAAGAAATTAATATTAAAATCTATACATATAAAATGCTTTGTCCTAAATGACTGATGGATCAACGCACAGTCTAAACGCTGATCGTAGAGACCTGAAACTTGGAGGGTGTGTTCTTTGTATGACGTAAGCATCCGATAAGAAAGGATTTTCCGAAATTTCGAAAAACTCTACTAACTATTAATATGAGAACTGAGGCTCTTGCGAATAATAAGAGGAACCTGCCAACCTTAAATTAAAAGTAAATATTCCGTAAAAATTGGGAACCATTTTTTTTTGTTATTTTGTCACTTGTAACAAGGTTTTTTTAGTGGCGCTTAATACCCGCCGGTACCTTATTTGTTACAAACAAAATATGGTTTTACTACTCTACTGCAGTTGCGTCTCTAATACAGTATATTCGATTTTTTAAGTTTAATTGCTATGTGTGCTACGATTTGCTACGACGTAGTTCCTACTACGACGCTCCTTTTTAATGTAACCGCTACGAGGTGCGCTACGTTTTGCTACGACGTAGTTGCTCATTTTAATGTAACCGCTACGAGGTGCGCTACGATGCTACGATTTGCTACGACGTAGTTACTACTACGACGCTTATTTTAATGTAACCGCTACGAGGTGAGCTACGATGCTAGGATTTGCTACGACGTAGTTCTTACTACGACGCTCATTTTAATGTAACAGCTACGAGGTGAGCTACGATGCTGTGATTTGCTACGACGTAATTCCTACTACGACGCTCCTTTTTAATGTAACCGCTATGAGGTGAGCTACGATGCTACGATTTGCTAGAACGTAGTTCCTACTACGACGCTCATTTTTAATGTAACCGCTACGAGGTGAGCTACCATGTTACGATTTGCTACAACGTAGTTCCTACTACGACGCTTATTTTAATGTAACCGCTACGAGGTGAGCTACGATGCTACGATTTGCTGTGACGTAGAACTACTACGACGTTCTCTCGTCTTATTTTGTAGACATCACGAAAATAATTTCACAATTTGATTTTCAACTTTAGTAGCTTGAATTAAGCTATAAAGTAAGGCAAATATATTTAAATTATTACAAAACAAAACAAATTGTTTCTGTTATGTTATATGTTAAGGAAATAAATTCAAATTAAATGTCATTTATTTCGGATCAATAACAATTCAATTTCCAATTTATTAATACTTAGACCTATGTTAGTAGCAATTACAATATCAATTCATTTACAATTCATTCAAAAATTAAAAACTTTTTCTTTTCGTGTCGATTTTGTTATACTTACTTACCTACCTATATTTTTTATAAAACTATGTCAATCATACAATAAAAATAAATAAAATAAATTAACGATATTAATGTAGATTTAAATATTTATTTGGCATTCGTTTGGAATAGAAATTAAAATAAGTACTAAAAATACTTACAATGGGTATAAGAAAGAAAAAAAAATCACTGATATCGCTGAAAAAAAATCCAATACCTACTAACCTCATTGCACTACATACTATAAAACAAAGTCGCTTCTCGCTGTCTGTCCCTATGTATGCTTAGATCTTTTACGCGCTACGCAAGAGATTTACTACACGCGGTTTTTTTAAATAGATAGAGTGATTCAAGAGGAAGATTTTAGTATATAAATAAATAAATCTTGCAGGACATTCCACACATCGCCATCTAGCCCCAAGCTAAGTAACTAGACTTGTGTTATGGGTGCTAGACAACGGATAATACTACTTATATACTTTTTCTTTTGTAAATATATACGTTTAATACATAGAAACAACCAGACCACAGACTAATATGTTAGCATAAATACATATCTGAGGCGGGAATCGAACCCATAACCCTGTGTCTGGCAGTCCGGCAATGACCATTGTGCCAACTCGGTCGTCTAATATAAAACAAAACAACCACACGTAAAAAGTCGGGCAATAGCAAACAATATACAATTGGTATTAATAAGGAATAGAAACCTGAAATCGCTGAGAAAATAATAAATAAATAAATAAATCATTTATTTCAGGCTACGAAGGCCCATAAATACATACCTTATAGACTAACATACATATTTTATAATATAAATTGAAAGTGTTAATAGATAACTTAAAACTATGTCAGTAGCACTTCCATGACACTACACTTTAGTCTTAGTAGGTTCGCGTGGAATTTGTCCGCGGAAGCGACGGAAAACCACGTCCTTCGGCCAGAAACTTTCATCCATAACGCGAGGCAGATAGCGGTTCGGTACTCGCACCACAAACGCCAATGCAATGCTAGGTAGGTTATACCTACCTACCTACTAGATAGTTGCCGATATAGTCTAGAAATTGAATTTCGACGGAACAATTTGACAAAATACCTATCTATACCGAATTTGATATTTATTAAATCAGCAGTTTCATTTTTTTATTCATCTATTTGTTTTTTCTTATATTTCTTTCACCTTAAGCCCAAAACTCAATACCTATTATTAACGGAAAATCTTCGGTATTTGGTATTATTTAACCTTAAAGTCAAAACTCAATATTTCTAACGGCAAATCAGCGTTTGAAGATTATCTATTTCCTCTTTAAATGAACTTTGATGTAGGTAGTTTACGAATAATAAGTACGTCTTTCTAGATGAGTTCAAGATGTTTAATACATAAGTATTTAGATGCAGTTTACAAGATGCAGACATTAATAATTCGTAACACCAAAAAAAATGGATAAGATGTAAGATGGCAAAGTTTTGCAGATGGATGAATCAAAATCACTTTTTTCTCAAATGTCACCGATCAGTCTTTTTTTCTTTTCTAATATTTGTATTTCAGGTAAGAAGCTGTCACGTTGACACTGTTTAGTAAGTAATTTAAGAGATTCATTTAATTCAGTTACAGTTAGACTACCATACAATTTAGATTTTGATCTTGTAATGTTATTTATAAATCTTAAAACATAAGCTGTACTTCTTTGTAATCTTGAGAATTTAGAAAACCTTTCAAATTGAATGTTTAATTGTTGATTAATATTGTTTGAATTTTCTGTTTCAGGTATAGCAACGAGGGTCTTGGAGACAGAAGAAGGCCAGTAAGAAGAATCTTTATTAAGAAAGGAAGGACCTTGCCACCACAGAGCCTTGTCGTGAATAAGATGGGGATCTACACCTCGTGAAGATAAATCAGCTGGATTCAAATTGCCAGGAACATGTCGCCATTCATTGACAGAGGTAAGTTTATGAATTTCTTTGACTCGGTTTGCTACATATACCTTTAGAGTTTTAGGATCAGACTGAATCCAGCAAAGGACCACAGAAGAATCTGTCCAGTAGAAGTATTGATCAATGTTTAAACGAAGTGCGTTAGACAGCGTTTTTTGTTGAAAATACAACTTATAAAAAAACTTTAAGGGATTGTAGTATTCTGGCACAGTAAACCTTTTGCCATTTTTTTTTAGTTGCGCAGTCACGTTTCCTACTGGCAATAAAGAACGAATACAAACAACAAATGCCACGTAACAAAATTTCGTAAAAACTCAGGTTTAAAAAAAATCTTTAATATTTTTTACATCAAGTAACAGGCAAATTTGACATTTTACGAGATTTGTAATAGAGAACGAATACAAACAACAAATGCCACGTAACAAAATTTCGTAAAAACTCAGGTTTTTACGAAAAATGCTTTGATAATCAGCATGTTTATCACCAATTACAACCATTGACATTTAAAAAAAAGTTTAATGAAAAATGTTTTAATCAAAACACTTAAATAAAAGTACAGTCGGAATTCTCAATTTTTATGTCAACTGTACTCTTACTTTTTTCTATATTATTATGGAAGAACGAAATCAGATAATTTTATTATAGGACGGAGTCTTTCGAGCTAAAGAAGCCGCGCAACTAAAAAATAACAAAATATTGTGACGACTAAGTCTAAATCTATTCAGCTGTTATGGAGATATAGAAATTATTGCTAAGTATCCACTTAGTGATCAATGTTTAGCACAAATAAGGTTTTAACTGATTTTTATGTTGGAAGCTACAAATTTACTCAATAGTTAATTAAAATTCAACCATTTTTTCAACACTGCTACTCCCTAAAAATGAACGCAGTAATTAAAAGATCACAATAATTTATAAACACTTTACAAAATCCCAAAATCGCTATTTCATCCCGGCTTAACCTAACATAACTCCTCCACCATACACTTAAATTAAAACCCTATCTCAAAGTAAACAAAGGCGAAATCACCAGAACACGAAAACTGGTCCTTCGAACCCTTACAACGTGAAGCTTTAGAGCCTTAATCGCAGATCCTGGTCAGGCAGTAAGCGTACGAAATTGAACTGTTTTACTTATAAAATAAGGTTGAACTTACCAGAATACGAAAGCTGGTGCTTCAGTCGTTTGGACCACGGAACATTGGAGCCTTAACGTAGATCCCGGTTTCAAATACTTCTCAGTGGGGCCGGAAATTTGAGCTCTCGCCTCTGGAATAATGCGTGTAGTTAACGAACTGTGGTGTTTGCATTTGCTATGTTTTCGGAAATTTAGGAAGTTGGAATCGTTACTTAGACATTCATTAGTTAATCAATGCTTTGTCTTATTTTTGAGTGACATTTTGACATTGGCGAAAACGTGACTTTGGTTTTCTTTGACACGCTGACATGAATACACAGGTTTGTTTGAAGGTTTGATTCATGTCCATAGATATAGAATAGAATAGAAAAACATTTATTTGGACAGGTACACGACAAAACATATTTAGAACAGTTGCCAGTTATTAACAAAAAAAAAACATTAAAACGCTGACATGTATAAGATCTGATAAAGTTCTGATCAGATCTGTTTGTCTGGTTGTTTATTTGTATATTTGTATTTATGTTACCTATGCCAGACTACTTAACCAATTGAAATCTAATTTTTAACAATGAATGACTTTGTTTTTTGTTTGGGAAGGTCGTGGTATATTTAACACTAGTTTCGCTCCGCGGTTTCACCCACGTTGCTCCCGATCCCGTGGGAATATCGGGATAAAATGTAGCCTAGGTTACTTAAAATGAATCAATGTATCCTTAAATTTAGTTTTATCAGTGTCTAGCAGTTTCCGAGCGTATTCGTTCCAAAAAAAAAACAAAAATTTATTAAACATATTTTTTTTTAAAGTAGAACCTAAATAAACCACTATATTACAGAGTTCATATTATGGTCACTTTCTGGCTCCATCATCACACCCTCAGTGACATCATAATATTGTATTAACCAAGGTTTGATTTCACCTATTGGGACTTTCACTTGCAGGATTTGATTACACACATCAATCAAATTAGGTGATAAAAATGAACATATCGCGATACACGTGTTTGGAACGAAGTCTTATACCTGTTTTTAGAATTTTCTTTAAAACTGTTTTTAGATTTATTTACCAATTTTTGGTTTCACAATATATGTGTGTATTTTAATATTATGTGGAAGATTAGTTTCTCTTACTGTTTTTCGTTTCACGCTTAAAACATTTTCTCGGCTAGGTCTCCTCGATAAGGACATTAGATCCAAAAAATATAAATAAATAAATATTGCAAGACATTTCACACATCGCCATCTAGCCCCAAGCTAAGTAACTAGACTTGTGTTATGGGTGCTAGACAACGGATATACTACTTATATACTTTTCTTTTGTAAATATATACATATAATACATAGAAACAACCAGACCACAGACAAATATCTAAGCATAAATACTTGTCTGAGGCGGGAATCGAACCCGCGACCCTGTGTTTAGCAGTCCGGCATGGTGACCGTCGTGCCAACTGGGTTGTCAATATGGCTTGAAATTAAATAAATTGCAGCGTAGGCTACGTTCGGGGAATACGCGCAACAAGAATGCATTTTTCGGCTACTATTTAACCTGATTTTTCCACACAATTGGCACCTAAATATAGACTAATAAAATTGGCTGTCTGTAAAGTCGGTTTACTGACGATAGTTGAACGTGACAACGTCTTAAGAAAATACTGATGGAATGGTAGCATTTTTCAAAAGAAAATTTTAATTTCATTTGATACTCGATCAAAACATGTAAATGTACTATAGTATAGCAGCTGTCCACGCAGACGCATCGCTCACTCAAGTAGCAGAGAGACGGATGTCGAACGCTGCCGAACGCAAAGGCCGATTGTGCTTCTTTGTCGCTCGTTCCGCGCTCTCGCTTGCACTTCAAACCTTACATGGAACGCCTCAGAGCGAGGTAACGCCGCATTTTCTCGTGCGTGCAGCCGGCTCTTTCGAATTATAAGACGTTGTCACGTCAAAAACTAGACTTAATCTAGATAAAAATCTTCTTACTGAATATTACTAAAACCAAGTAATTTATCCCACAAAATAAAGCCAGCTACACACTCCTTGAACTCAGTTAATCCCAGATACACTCAAAATTGTGACCCTAAAAGCATTCGTATTATCATTTACTTAATTAAACGAGTCCAAAAAGCCTTTGTTATTTAAATTAAACGGTGTTTTTATTCTAATCTGTTTATCAAAGTGAGATAATAGAATTTTTTAAATAATTTAAACGGACAGGCGTGTGTGGGAGGCTTTTTTGTTTAAAGTTTTGAATTACGTAGAAAAATTAATCTAACTAATCTATCATCATCACTACATTGTATAAAATAAAGTCACTTTTTGCCGTCCCTTTATCCTTATGTCCCTTTGTATGCTTAGATCTTTAAAACTACGCAACGGATTTTGATGCGGTTTTTTTAATAGATAGAATGATTCAAGAGGAAGGTTCAAATGTATAATACATGTATAATATAGCCGTGCGAAGCCGGAGCGGGTCGCTAGTAATATTATAAAGAGGAAAGATTTGTTTGCATTGAATAGGCTCCGAAATTACAAGACCGATTTTTGATGAAACTTAGTATTATGTTGCACTGATTCATTGACGACCTCTGTGGCGCGTCGGGCGAACACCCGACTGCGACGCAGAAGGTTGCGCCGGGAACAAGTATTTATGCTGACCATAAATTCTTGTTTCTGGTTCTGGGTGTTTCCTATATGTATAATATGTATGTATTTACAAAAAAAAAAAAAGTATATAAGTAGTTTATCCGTTATCTGGCACCCATAACACAAGCATTAAGTTGCTTAGCTTGGGGCTGGATGGCGATGTGTAATATGTCCTGAAATATTTATATATATTTATTTATTTATTAGAAATAACATAGATTACTTTTTATCCCGATATTCCCACGGGATCGGGACTTACACGGAAGAAGTCGCGAGGTGATGCTAGTATAATAGAATTGAAAGATACGAATTGTACCTACTTATCTAACTTTACTATTGTTTAATAGTAAGTTAATAAGTATACTAGCGACCCGCCCCGGCTTCGCACGGCTGTATTATGCATGTATTATATCTACAAACCTTTCTCTGTAATGACTCTATCTATTTAAAAGAACCGCATCAAAATCCGTTCGTAGTTTTAAAGATCTAAGCATACATAGGGACATAGGGACGGCGAAAAGTGACTTTATTTTATACTCAACGGCCTCGGCAAAAACGGCAAAAAGAACAGGCAAAACCGGAATGTACATCACTACATATGTACATTCCGGTTTTGCCTGTTCTTTTACCGGTTTTAACCGATTCATGTTATACCAGTTTTAACGGATTAAAGTGCTTAGGAAGCGTATATGCTAATTAAAAAAAAAACATGTAAGTCGAGTTGTCAATGTATTCACGCCAGGCATGGATATAGCATAAGCATCTGAATAAAAACCTATAACACTACCGCATTTCACCGCGCCCCAAGCAACATGAAATACAAAATATGTATCCGCTCAATACCAGTAGGTATTGTTATCAATCGGTTTGGGTATTTTAAATCCCTGGTGTTCAGTCCACGTCAATTTTAAAATTACCGATTCATTTTATAAAGCATTTATTGACAACAAAGGACGTCAAACAAAGGAATATCAGTTTTAAAATTATTTAAATACCATAGTTTCAAAATTACCGATACACAATTTAAGAGATTAAATCGGGAAAAGTATTGGAAATTCATCGAGCAATTAATTTGTGTCACCTTATTTAAGCTAAATTAAAATATTCGGATAACTGAATCATTGATATAGAAGGAACGAAGAACCAAGCAGTAAAATATATCGATATTTAATAACAATAATTGGATGTCGATCTTGATGAATTAACATGAACTGACTAAAAAATTAAATTAATAAATTATTATCAAAAATAATAAAATAAAATAAATTATATATCCAGCAGGAGGCCTTTGCCCGGCAGTAGGAACATCTGTCAGTTTGACAGTTACTTGCCATTTGTCGCTGTTTTCGAACAATATTTGTTTTTCCGATCGTCACTTCTTGTTTATTTTTTCGATCGTCTTTTGTTTTCCTTGAAAAACCATTATTCTAGTTTTCTAAGTAATGAAAAGTAGTTATTTGGTTAAATTTTTTTATCTTGGTCCTACTTTTCTAGTAAAACTATTACCAATACAAGTTGATATTATTTTAAGCATAATCCGATTGATAGAACCACAGCCAAAATAATTTCATGTTATTATAATGATGGTTCGTTTGATAGAACTCCGGCGATCGAACCACGACCAATAAACGGGGCAATGTAGACTAACCAAAAAAAAAACTGGGTATGGAAACATAATCGATAAATATGTTATAATAATAGAAACATCCTTGAAAAAAAAAACATAAGTAAACATCCAGATTTGTATCTAAAAATCGAATATTTGAAGTTTGAGCTAGGATATTATATCGACATTATTATATAACTATTCCAACAAAAAGAAACGCCTTTCCATTTTTTTTTTCATTTTACGAGTTATGGAGTTATGCGAGCCAAATTTACTGGCCATCACTGTAAATTAATTAAGTACGTATTTTTTATTGGAAAATAAAATGGTTTTATGGCACATTTTCATTAAAATGAATTTCATTATTTCGAATTTCTTTTGTTAAGCAGTTTCACACTGGGTGAGTTATTTTTAACAGTCAGTTCATTTTAAATGAAGTACGTAGGCATACATTTTAATTAAGAGAAATTATGTTGTTTTTTAATTAAATTTGAATTATTCAATGGGTGCGTTTTGTGGCTCTTTGCAAGCACCAAAATAAGTATTAAAATTATTAAGTAGGTAAATAACCAACAAATTTTAAAATTAATTGCTTAAAATGGTAAAGTAATTTTAATTAAATAACACTTTACAAGCACTTTACAAATTAATATATTTAATGGTGTAAAAGCTGACACCTTTTTTGATTAAATTATATTTTTATAGTGTGTTATAAACAATTTTCGGGTTCTTTGCAAACTTGCACGAGCAATTGCGTGATTTAAGAGTGACACGCGCAAATTATCAGTTTTAGGTAGAGAATTAGAGTAAGAAAATTATAATGATAATATTATTGTCTTTAGTTCACATTGAGTGAGATTTTAATTATGGGTAGGTAAACTATACAAACGGTAGGTATATCAACCTACATGATTTTTAACCTTGAGGGTATTTTTATCATTCAGGTAATCTAAAATGAAGAGAGGACCCAAAGTAATACCTTGGGGTACATCTGGTATTACGCTTTCATATTTAGATTAAGCATAAATTATGATCAATTATTTTATTATTTATTGAAGTTATGAAAAAATGATGAGAGTGAAATTTTAAAATCCGTATCGCTGTAACACAAAAGTCACAGGTTGAAGCTGCCCGAACAATTAATATCAGACGGATGGACAGACAGACAGACAGACGAACGGTCGTAAAACTTCTGGAAGTAATATATTCTCATGCGCGTACATAAGAACACGCACCCATTTTTATTTTTATTAAATGTCAATGCAAACGATTTTTAGCCTTCCGGATATCATTTACATAAACTAAAATGAAAAGAGGGCCCAAAGTAATACCTTGGGGTGTACCCCAAGGTATTACCAGGTGTACCTGGTATTACGCTTTCATATTCAGATTGAACTTGTTCTATTGTTTTATTTTTATTATTCATTGTGTAAGAAAACCGCCACGGTGGGACGTTCTTCTATTAATTCTACGTGCAGGAGGCGTGATGGAAATATCAAACACGAAGTTTCTATACTTAATCACTTTTTTCTACTCGCTACACATTATTTTACACACATGAGGATCTTATGACTATACAATAGAGACACTTAACAATAGGCTTAGAGCGAACCTAACTATTACGGGCGTACGGTACAAGGGTGTACGTATCAGTGTGGCCGGAAAGTCCATCAGCCACCACCCCCGCCAATATTCGTGACCGCAGCGCATGAGTCCCGCGCTAGGCCACTATTGGCTTACGGTTGGCGTCACTTTACAACCTAGTTCTCTGATTGGCCGGCGAGGAGCGTCAGTATTGTTGATACCTGCCCGGGCGCGCGAAATCCTACGCACATCTGGGGTCCAGATGTGTCCGAAAAAGGGTACGCGGCGCGGCCGGACGGTCAACGGAACGCTTTCTCTACGGGCGAGTGTTCGCAGAAAATACCCCGCGTTACAATTGTTAATTATTTAATATGATAAGAAAAAAATATGTTCGCTAATTCACATTGCTTACAAGGAAAACATCGTGATAAATCCTGCTGCTTAGTTGGCTCTAAATGTATTAATGAGTTCTCTTCTCTGGATACGGTCGACTAAACTGAGAGAGCAGTAGGTGCTGGGTAAGGCTACTCCATCCTCACGCAAGAAGGAATCAACTAAAAAGGTCTAGTTGGGGAAAAAGACTATACAGTCGGCTGCATAATTGCAGCCTCCGAAACTTCAACTAAAGCAGGTGCCTAGAATGTTGTTTGTGTGTTTGTGTTCTTTATAAGAATTATAAAGAACAACCGTTTTGGAGCTCTACGGTGGGTCTGCAATTATGCAGCTGACTGTTCAAGTACAAGTGTCAATTATTGTGGCTTGATTGCAAGTTTACTCGCCAACCTCATATTTTCCAATCTACTTGCCCAACCCCTTATAATTTTCAACTCAATATAACCCAAATTGGATTGTCCCAAAATGGCGTGTGTGGAAAAAATCCTAAAACGAATTCAGTGACAATTTATTCATTAAGCTTCCCGCCAAAAAACAAAAGAAAATGAAAAACCCATTGTAACGGAAACATCAGAAAACAAACAATTACGGGGAAGCAACCGCAGGAAATGAAATAAACGAACAAAAAATCACATTTTTTTTTTCAATGCTTTCCAGGAGGTTTCCACTAGAGTTGGTCCCAAAGGATCCCACTCCCTAAGGTACCCGTCCCAGACACTCCTTATTTATTGATGATGAAGATTATATAATAATCCATTTATAATTTATTTAAAGCATCTTGATAAATTATTACTCAACTGGCTATCACACATAATAAGTAGGTACTCAACATTTGCAAAAGTGAATAAATTTAAGAAATCCAATAATGATAATGTAGTAATGTAATACATAAAAATAGGTTAATTCTTTTCAGAGCATTCTATATAAAAAACATGGCTAAGAACACTCCTGATTAATTCACCTTTCAAACAAAAGAAAACATAATTAAAATCGGTTCTTTCATTTGGGAGCTACGATGCCACAGACAGACACACACACGGACGTAAAATTTGTAACACCCCGTCGTGTAACGGTAGTGGCGAAGTGGCTATTTTTCGCGGCTTACTTGGCTCGATACGTATTGATGACTTTCCTTGGACCATCCAATACATGCCCAAGGTATGAATAATAAAGATTAGATGTTAACGCCAATATTATAAAATACAAGCTGTCAAGGCAAACGTTGGAAAATAATGAAAAATAGATGTTATTCGATTCTCAGACCTATCGAATATACCTTCATAAAAAAAATCATAGAAATCGAATCAGCCGTTTAGGTGGATTATGACACGAGAATTTTGTAAATATAGATATTACAATTAAAATTATCTTTATCTATTATTTTCATAGGCGATGATATCCTCGTAGGTTTTAAATTAATATTTTTACGCAGAATTTAAAAAAAAAGAACCTTAATACTTCAAAATGCTACCAAAAGTTGCGTGTGAAATCCCTTAGCGCCATTTTTCGACCGGAGCACGGCAGCACGGCACGGGAACAATTCAATTACGCTCAAAGGGTCCAAATTAACATACAAATATGTTATTTAAGAAAACACAGCATTCAAGATTTAAAAGTAAATAAACTCCATAATGAAGATTAAGTCCGCTTAATTTTGGCGGGGATTGTTTTAAGGTTTAGTTCACAGCAGCACTGAATTAACTTATTCTTGGATTCGTTGCGTTCTTCATTTTATTACGCGTTTTCGCGCCTGTTTGCTACGAGCTTAATCTTGCATTATTTTTGTTAATGCTTTAATCTTTGGCAATTAACAAAATCAAAATTAAAATGATTTATACATTTGGAATCATCTAGGTACGGTCGGCAGCGTAACTGCAGATCCACCGTAGAGTTCTAAAAAGAAGAAATTTGCTTGTGTTGAAATTATTCTTATAACTGCCGTTTTTGAACTCTACGGTGGGTCTGCAATTAAGCAGCCGACTGTACGGTCGGCAAATGTTTTCATTTTAATAATTTTTGTTTGATAAATTCATGAGTTAAAAGACTTTGAACTAAACTTCATCTAAAGCAGGTGCCTAGAATCTTGCTTGTGTTGAAAATCTATACTAATATTATAAAGCTGAAGAGTTTGTTTGTTTGTTTGTTTGAACGCGCTAATCTCAGGAACTACTGGTTCGAATTGAAAAATCTTTTTGTGTTGGATAGTCCATTTATCGAGGGAGACTATATGCTACTTTTTATCCCGATATTCCCACGGGATCGGGAGTTACGCGGGTGAAACCGCGGAGCGCTGCTAGTATTCTTATAACAGCCGTTTTGGAGCTCTACAATGGGTCGGCAATCATACAGCCGACCGTAAATGAAATCACATCGAAACGTCCTAAAATTAAGTTGGGATGTGTGCCTTCATAACGCACCCACCAATGAAAAGGAGGCAAAAGAAACTTATTGAGTTTTTTATTGTGATCATGCTCACAAAGGCCAAGATTAAAACATGTTTGAAGGTATATTTTAAATGGAGCAAATAAATCCTGCAAAGATCAGAACTTTTATTAGTAAAGTAGTGCCATAGGCTAAAATTACCAATTCTTAATTAGTGGTAGTTGCTGGTTCTTACATTGGTATGGTTCCAAAAACATTTGCATAAAGCATGACAAAGCAGTGATTAAATAATCACCTTCTAAGCGTCGTTCCTACATCGCACTTACCTACAACATCTAACCTCAAAAAGATGCTAGTAGGCGGATGAGATGAGACTTGACATTCATAAATGCCAGCATCTCGTTTCTGAACAAATCTCACTTTCAGCGTCCAGTCCTGAAAGAATTAAACCAGTAAATTACCGTAGTATATTAATTGCTGCGTCCCGTTTTATCCGTGTATCGGGAAGCACCGGAATCTTAACTGTTTCGGACGATCACAATCGCAATTTTAACCAAAAACTTTTCATTTAAATGCAATAAACTAAACCTAAAGAGTTGAATCAGTAAATTATTTTGTATTTATGACGTAGGTCAAGTCCTTCGTTTGGTTTATGAAAATGAAGTATTCTTCTCGCCTATCCAAGACATTTATTCGGGAAAAAAAACGGTGAATCCGTTCGGGAGCTACGATGCTAGAGGGGGTTTAAAAGTAGGTTGTGTTATTCTAAGGCTTCAGTCATCTTCAGCTAGATTCATAGCGATCGGACCTGTTTTATGCAAAAGCTTTGTGAGGTTGCTATTGCACTTTTGAATATCCACGGACAAACCTAGCATACACTTATTGCGACTGATTTTAGTAGCTTACCTCTGAATGCTGCAAGTGTATAGCTTGAAACCTCTGATCAGAACTATACGTTGTAAGACCGACTGTCAGAAGATGATAGTCTTTTCTTCTTATCCATGATACCTGTTAACAAAAAACATGCGTTACTTACTCTAAGTTGACTAGTTTGAATTATTTTTGAGTTTCTTTTACTGGGTAATTTCTATGAAAATTATTACAGAAAATTAAAACAACTGGAATCATCAAAAGCTTAAGACTCGGTCATTAACCATTATTCAACGCTAATTGTGCGTTGAATAATGGTTAATGAACTCCTATCATGACGCAACAATATCAAAACATCAGTCCCTACAGACTTACATTTCTGTTGCAACGCCCCACAAAGAGTAGCTAATTATTTAATACATTGCTTCAGTTTAGGTGTCCCACAAGGCTCAATTTTAAACCCTGTACTGTTTAATTTCTAAACATTGGAACCCATTTTCCAATACATTACTTTTCGCAACACCAATAATAAACGAACAAGTAGAATAGAGGCTTCAATCGACATGGAAAATCGTAACAACGTTTCGTAGCTACAAACTAGAGATGGGTGAAAGGGAATAGAAAGTTATTGTATCTCTTAGATCTATATCAGATAACAAAAAAATAACAATAGGTGGTTTATTATTTGTACATAAAAAATAAAGTTTTAGATTGCGATAAATAATGTATGCCAATTACAAATCCTCTATGACAGACGTAGTAATGGTTTTAGGCGACAAAGGTTATCTAAAATAATATTGAATTTAAAGGATTGATTTTTTTGTTTGCATTGAATAGGCTCCGAAACTAATAAACCAATTTAAATGAAACTTAGTATGTATGTATAAATGTAGTGTGTATCCGTTGTCTAGCACCTATAACACAAGTCTAGTTACTTTGCTTGGGGTTAGATAGCGATGTGTGGATTTTCTGCAATATTTATATTTATTAATTTTTTTTTTTTTGATGTGAAACATCTATAGCCGCACGTAAAACCGATTTCTGGCGTGGCGACGCTTGCCGCGCACGCTATATGATGGTATATTATATACAGTCTATAAGCAGTAGTGTGTACGGTGTACACCGTAATCGACTGTGCGATTCTATCACAATCTGTTCTTTTCTGCATATTACTTTTACAAAATAAAGTCGATGTTTCACATCTGCCAGGCGTCCCGTGACGGCTCACATTTCTTTTTCATTGATAGTAAAATTGGCTCCTTTTTATCCTGATATTTTTGATCTATTTGTGTAACTGATATATATCCCTTTTTTACACTTTTCCCAACTCAACTTCAAATAGGGTGGCAGGCGAGATAAAAAAAAATCCAATGTAACTTTTTTATTACGTTCGTACCTACTTGCAACTCATAGTTGATGTGCTGAAATAGAAATATTGTTTGCGAATGTATTCTGTTCTGATATTTTTCTTTTTTTTTTCATGAACTTTAAATTGGACGGGTATTTTTAGATTGTTTGATGTAAAATCGTGTTTCAGTTCATTTTAAATGAGTTTATGTTGTTCCAGGTTGATATAATATTTGCCTACGTTAATTATTCTGGGAATACCTATTAGAACAGTTAAAAAAATATTATGTGTACTTTGAACAAATATTAACCAAAAATGTTTTTACAACATTTGATCTAGGAAAAACTTAATTTTGTTTATTTTAATTATTTTACTGATAATTATTCAGATACAATTTCAACGTCAAATAAAAAGCTATTCCAAAAAGACTGGACAAGATATAAACCTGCAGCTTTGGATGTTTTGGTTTTCACAAATGTATGATTTCATTAATATTTTCATTTTTATTTAGGCTCTAATTTACTGAGTTACAGTTATCTACGTAACTCTATCTACATCTAATTTCGTCTATAAAGTCTACCCTAAAACTGTTTTATTGGCTTCCAACTTTATTAGATTTCAGAACAATAATATTATTAGATCATAAAAGTTCTTCAGTCGTACGATCTAAACATTTTAAAATTTCAACTCATATTATTATCCCTGCCTAGAAATTAGACCATTATTATAAGGATTAGTCTGGTAGGTACCTATAGGTTAAATAAATAATATAAATATATTAATTATTTACTCAAGTTACAGAGACTCATATTATTAGTAAAATACTTATTTCTATGTTAGTAATTAAAATAAAATAAAAAAGAAACATTGTAAACATAAAAATAAAAATATAAAAATTAAAAGACATCGATACCATGCCATTAACTTTTAATTTCTACACCATGAGCAGTGGCACAACAGCGGTTTATATACTCGCAGTCCAACCTGCTTGCGATCATGGCTAAGATGGTGTTGGCACTGCCACGTACCCTACGCACCAGGGACGCGCACCTTTTTCGCATTATGGTATGAAAACAGTCTACAGACGATGCTGCAAACATCCCTGATGCGCTGCAAAACCGTGACAGCCCCAACAACATCCTAAAGGCGTTGTTATACTGAACACGGAGGTTAAATCTAATCTAAAAATATAAATTTATAAGTTCTGACTGACTCATAAAATATCAACGCACAGCTCAAATCGATTCATGATGGAAATACCAGACGTCCGCACTAAGCATTTTGCTTCGTCATTCCATAATAGTACCGCAAGGGAATAGAATCAGTTGCCTGCGTCTGTCTTTCCTGACGTGTACAATTTAGGGGTCTTCAAGTTTTGACTGAATAATAGGTCCTTTAAGAAAGCGTGCTACATCTTAGGTCGCATCGTCACCTGCCATCAAGCTGGTGAGTTAGTGGTCAAATGCTGACCCATTTGTAAAAAAAACCAGAGTAGGCATCCGCTCTAAAAAGAACTTGGAAAATTTAACCCCTACGCGGAGTCAAGGGTGAACGCTATATACTAAAATTATAAAGATTTTTCTTATGTTTAATTAATTATATCTGAAATTCCTGAACCGATTTTAATGAAACTCGGTAGGAGGATTGACTTCTTAGGAATAACTAAGCTACTTTTTAAACGCGGGTGAAACCGGGTTAAGTTATTGTATAAAAGTTTTTCAGTCGACCTTTTTCAAACCTCTCATTAATTTTAACCTAGAAACCAGACTAAAAGTTCAAGGATTATTTAGTAAAAGCGTGTTAGGTATGATACCTAACTTACCTAGGCTTATGTAGACAGATTAATTACTTCGATAAAGTGAAAGACAAGTGCTGGCGAATTATGGCTGAAAAGTTCTAAAACTACTTCAATTACCTATATGAGAAATAACCACGAATTATACTATTTTTATAGATATATTAATTTGTTATTTTCAAGAAATATTATTAAAAAAATATTTAATTATATACAGTGGTGGTCATATAATTAAGAACGCTGATATAAAAGGAAGATTTTTTCAAAATAGGACGCAAAACTAATTGCATGTATTTTTTTTTATTTCTCTCGGTATCGTAAAACTTTTCCATAATACCACTGTATTTATTGATACACATGATTAGCTTAAAAATAAATAGACAAACTTTTTACTCTACTTCTAAACATAGTATTCCTATTTATTGGCTGGTCACGTAATTAAGAACGCTAAATAGTGTATACCTTTGTTCAAATTTAAATAGAGAACACTCAATCGATTTGTTACTGTTTGTATAATTTTGGCGCCATGTAGTGCTGGAAAGATTAAAAGTCTTTCTTCTTATGAAAAAACCTTGCTTCTTATGAAAAAACAATGGGAAAAAATAAAAGTTGTGATAAATCTACAAGGGAAGTAATAATAAAACTTCGCCGGAAGAATTGGTCTTATAAAAAGATAGCCGACCATTTTCAATGTTCAAAAACGATGGTTTTCCACGCTGTAAAGCATTATGCTACGTATCAAACTACTTCAAATGTTCCACGTGTACCTAAACAGAGAAAAACGACTCCTCGAGATGACCGAAACATCGTTCGTATGGCAAAACAAAATCCTTTTAAAGGGTCTAATGAGCTGAGAAAAGAATATTTTGGTGAAAACAACCCTTCAGCAATCTCAGCACGCACTATTCGAAGACGTTTGGTAGAAGAAAAATTGCACGGTAGGATAGCAAGAAAGGTACCCATGTTGAAACTTTGCCACAGGCAAGCCCGGCTTGCATTTGCGAGAAAGTATGAAAACTGGACTGTGCGACAGTGGAAAAATGTACTTTTTTCTGACGAGACGAAAATAAATAGAGTATGTTCTGATGGAAAACGATATGTACGACGTCCCCCGAATACAGCATTTGACCCTAAGTGCACGAAAATTACATTAAAGCACGGTGGTGGAAATGTGAAAATTTGGGGGTGCTTTTCTGGACATGGTGTGGGACCTGTAAAGTTGATAGAAGGTAACATGGATCAGTTCCAATACAAAAATATACTGGAAGAAACAATGTTACCTTATGCTGAAGACGTTCTACCGGTTATTTGGACATTACAGCATGACAATGATCCAAAGCACACTGCACGCACCGTTAAGGAATTCCTTACAGCGCAATCAGTTTCTGTCTTAGACTGGCCAGCTAACAGCCCAGATCTAAACCCAATAGAGAATCTGTGGTTCGAAGTAAAGAAAAAGGTTTCAAATACAAAGTGTGGAAATTTAAGAGAGCTGTACGACGTTTTTTTAGAAGAATGGAACTCTATTTCTCTTGCGAAATGTCAAAAATTAATAGAGTCAATGCCTCGCCGGTGTAAAGCAGTAATTAAAAGCCGTGGATATGCTATTATTGACTATTAATTTTAGTTAAAAATGTTTTAAATTTCTTTTAAAATTTTCCTCACTACATATTATTGTGATTTTTTAAATGTAAGTGTCATACTAAACAATTTCCGGGCAGTTTAATAAATCGTTCTTAATTATTTGTCCAGCTTCAGTACTATTTGAATGTGTTACTTTAGTCAAATATATAAAATGTGTAAAAAATAGTTAGCGATTTTATTCTTTATTCATAAGCTACGTTGCTCTATTCATGTGGCTATTTTATAACATAACTAGTTACTTCTCAGAAGGTACAGATTTCTGTGTATGAGACGATTTAAATAAAAAACTTCTAGAACTTCAAATCGTTCTTAATTATATGACCACCACTGTATATAAATTAAAATTTAAGTACTGATATTTATTTTTATTTTATACTTAGTGCAAAGCCTAGGCTGGGTTATCTGGAAATATTTTTCAAGGAGGCGCGGTATGGTATAGGGGGTCATCTCGGGGCAATTTACGGAGAAATTAATTAATTAATTTGTTTAATTTAATTAATTTATTTGTTTAAATTAATTAATTTATTTGTTTTTATTTCTAGTTAGAACCATCTAGAAAAACGGTAAGAGTGAAACAATTTTGTAACATAAATACAATTGACCACTTGCATACGTCAAAAAAAGGAACGCGCGCTCAAAAAACATTAAAATCATCATTCGATAACTTTATCTTATCACTATCACTACATAGTATAAAATAAAGTCACTTTTCGCCGTCCCTATGTCCCTATTTCTCTTTGTATGCTTAGATCTTTAAAACTACGCAACGGATTTTGATGCGGTTTTTTTTAATAGATAGAGTGATTCAAGAGGAAGGTTTATATGTATAATACATGCATAATATAGCCGTGAGAAGCCGGAGCGGGTCGCTAGTAGATTATAAAATGTTTGAATTAATACACATAATAAAACACAAAATCACCCCGACTGATAAATTGAAATAAATACCCCGAATTTATATGTATCAAGAAAATTATAACAAATTCTTGCTTCAGTACCAAACATTAACTCTTGACGAATAACCCTCTGTTAAGGGAACACCAATCCCTGAAGTATGAGAGAGCCGGAGAATAATTAATCCCAAAGTCCCTGTAGTGGGAAAGAGAACGTATAATTAATTGGTTGCATGCATCCCTCAGGAGTTACTACCGTCGACCTAGACGACAAAATTCATTGCGGTACCCTGATTTTGTAAGGAAAATATTTTATTTTTGTTGCGAAATTATTTTCTTTTGGGATTTTTCGGTTGGCAAAGTAAAATTTATGATGGAAACAGGGAATTAAAGTCTTTAATCCTTTGCACACCAGATCGTTTCGTCTAAAATATTTGTTTAAATTAGAAACTTTTCAAGATTAGATTAAGTTAAATCTTGGCTGGCAGGATAAACAGTACTAGTTTAGGAGATGTTGATTCCATGACAATAAAAAAATACAGCCTGGTGACAGACAGATGGACCGACAATGAAGTCTTAGTAATAGAGTCCCGTTTTTACACTTTGGGGAAGGAACCCTAAAAAATGGAGTATTCTCTTCTTTCGCGAATCTGTTGTTTTATATGCGGCATCTTATTTTTTAAGCGAATAATCTATAACCTCGCATCACCTCTAAAAATTTCACCATTACTTCAATCTCAGGGATTACTCCAACGACCCTTAATTTCATACAATCTATTTTTAAACTTCAGCTACCTACCCTTAAACTAAGCGTTATTTTTATTACGCACATAAAAACCTTTTAAAAAGAAATATCTAAGGCTTCGGACCAGAATAATTAGACTGACATCGTATTTTAGTGAAATCTATTTGAGTCTCAATTAGTCTGCTGACTTTTTGGAATAAAATTTAGTATTATGTAGGTACTTATTAAATTTTTAAAAATTAGCAGCGCTCAAATTATTTTCAGATAGACCAGTGCAGGCCATGCACTATCACTATCACTATTACTACATAGTATAAAATAAAGTCACTTTTCCCAGTCCCTATATCCCTATGTCCTTTTGTATGCTTAGATCTTTAAAACTACGCAACGGATTTTGATGCGGTTTTTTTTTTATAGATAGAGTGATTCAAGAGGAAGGTTTATATTAATACATGCATAATATAGCCGTGCGAAGCCGGAGCGGGTCGCTAGTAAAATATAAAAATCATTGAAGTAATTTTTGTTTGAAGTTTTGCCATTATGCTTTCTCATCATATTTTCTGAACCATCCTGTATGGAGCCGATCTCTATGATGTTTTCACCAAGTAATTAACGTGCTACGCAGTTTCCGGAAGCAATACGCAAAACATAATGATTAGGTAACCTCTGTGGCTGAGCGGGGGATCACCCGCTTGTGACGCAGACGTTCGATTCTTGCCTCGAACAAATACACACATCAATAAAGTCTAGGGAACACGGGAAAAATAGTGTTTATTGGAGATTTTTTTTTTGGGTGTTTTGTGTTGAGTATTGTATGTCAATAGAAGCGGAATTTTATACCCTTTTTAATGCTGGGAGGGAGGAAGAGCTTTCAGGAATTTTCCAAAAAACTTTAATACGGAGGAAGAATTTTTTCACACCTTTTCAGAGTATAGAGAATTATTATTCCTCAGACAACGATTGATATCCCCATACTTATATGCCACGTTGATATAGAGCCGTCTCTTATGCTGTAGGACGTAGGTGGACCGACAGATGGCTAACATTTTTTTTATTAAATTTTGACATGTCAATAGATTTTTTTATTAAAATTTACTTGTTTTGTTTCTCAGTTTCGGCACTATTTTAGTTTTCATACTAAATTTCAATTTTTTTGTATGGCAACCCTTTAATAAAATTATAGTATTAAAAAGAGTATAAAATTCCGCTTCTATTGACATACAACACTCAAGACAAAAAATCCAAAAAAAAAAAAATCCCCAAAGAACACTATTTACCCGTGTTCCGTAGACTTTGTTGATGTGTGGATTTATGACAGACATTTTGTTTTTGGTCTGGGTGTTTTTATATGTATAAAGCTGGGTACTGACCGGCGTTACGGGGCGTAATGTAACGTGTTACACAGCGAGCATTCGTGCAGTCAGTACGCCGCTCGTTGCTCGCTTTGAGTGCAGTGCTCCAATCGGCTGTCGGTTTTTTGGCGAATCCTTTGACTGTTACGCGGTTCAGTCAGTACGCTCTTGAGTCGTCACAAGCGACTTTTTATTATTTTTCTATAAAATACAGAAAACTCTGTATTTAATAGAAAAATACAGAATTCTAAAATTGCTATCAATGACAAACCACCAGATACACCTCTGTTTTTAAATAAGTTTGATGTCCAGAAACTGTTTTTCTTCTTCTTAATTTGGATAAAACAATAATTAAGTAGAATCAAAGATACCAACGCCACACATGTGCCAACGCGTCCTCGCTATCGGCCATCTTGAGTGAACTGGCGGCGAAAGCGGAGCACAGAGTTTTGACGAGCATGTTACGTCAATTTTAGAACACAGCGTAACATGCTCTATGCGTAGCACGCTCGATGCGAATGTTACATTACACCTCGTAACGTAGGTCAGTACCCACCTTAACAAGTACGCTCTGCGGTTTCAAACGCGTAACTCCCGATCCCGTGGGAATATCGGGATAAAAAGTAGCCATTGTTACTCCCAATGAATCAATGTTTCTTCATACCAAGTTCATCAAAATCGGTCTAATAGATTCGGGGCCTATTCAATATAAACATACAAACAATTAAATATTTCATCTTTATAATATTAGTATTATATCACTACTCATAGTATAAACCAAAGTCGCCTTCCGCTATCTATATGTCTCTATGTAATGCTTAGATCTTTAAAACTATGCAACGGATTTTAATGCGACTTTTTTAATGGATAGATTGATTCAAGAGGAAGGTTTTAGTATAATAATAAATTGTAGACTTCCAAAGCGACTAGTACTATTATGCCTTAATTGATGATATCACTACATTTATTGTTCTTTCTTCTGAACAAAGTCGACTTAGCTGAGAGGGTATAGTTGTTAGATAAAGTCTACTTCATCAAATACAGTCATGTCCCAAGCACTAAAACGTTCTTAATAAAAAGTAACCGTCACTATATAAATCTTCAAAATTAGATGTAAAAGTCATTATAAATTAAAGTTAAATTAAATTGTATAAAGTAGATAGGTGTCTACTCGAAGTACGACCTTCGTTCATCAAAAAGTCATCACTTCTCTGAATTTCAGAAACGATGGCCGAAACGAACTTAAATACTTTTCCCTTCGCAATAATTTGTCGGAAAAAAAACATTGGTTACGAGATATGGGGTGATTTTTTTGTCTGGGTTTTAGCATATTTTTTTATATCAATAAACTGGATTCAGACCGCGACTTCATTTATTTTATTTATTACTAGCAACGCTTCGTGGTTTTACCCACGTAACTTCTGATCCCGTGGGAATATCGAAATATAAAATAGCCTATATAATAGCCTTCCTCGATAAATCGACTATCCTACAGAAAAATATTTTTTCTATACGAACCGCGAACCGATTTTAGCGCGTTCAAAAAAAAACAAACAAACTCTTCAGCTTTATAATATCAGTATAGATAACGGAACTTTGCATAAAGCGCCGTCTAGCCGATAGCCGAGCAACTAGGCTTGTGTTATGGTGGCAGATAGACTGTTTAAATACATAATAGTGCATACAGAAATTCTAACCAATTGTCCAATTCTAAATACGTTGCCAAAAAGCAAAAGAAGCTTTGTTTCCATTTCATTATGGCTCCTTTTGTCTGAGTCCTCGGAAAGGAAGCAACCTGTACGTATATGCGGAGAATTCATATTAACGTGTTTTGATGGAATTTTCGTTTTTACCTTCACTCTGTGAGGGTCGGAAGCGGATTCCTTTGCATTTTAATGACTATACCTACTTTTTACCCAGTTTAGGCGATGTCAAAGAGTAAACTTAATGTTAACTGGGCGATTCTACGAACTCATGTTTGCCACCCATCTGTCTAATACGCGCAAAAAATATCTATTGAGACATTCTGCGGCAAATTAGTTTTAAACACCTTTTTCATCATCAATGTTTTATTCTTGAAATGTAGGGTTCTTCACAATAAATTACAGCAATACATCCTTGCAGCCAATCGAAATCGACCAATTTTACCAGGTAAGAATAACGAATAATCAATGACTGACATCTTAAAGACATTTCGCCGTTCTACTCTTCAAACGTTGGCAAGTAGAAAAATTGCAAGTATAATAGGAAATACGTTCTTCTTCTAGCACAATTAAGTTCATATTGCAAGTTACTTTAGTTGAAAGTTGGTAGTAACGGCTTAGCACCGGCTACGGTGCTGTGCTTGGTCAGGTTTAGCTACATCTTTAACTGTAGTTCATGTCAGAAATTGGCACTTGTTACACTGTAGGATTTTTACGCAAATTTGACCTAATGGTGTCGGAGGATGTAGTATACTCTCCTAAAAGAAGATGGCTGTACAAAATGTATTTTATTTAATCCAAACTTCACACTATCAAAACTTACTCCCTCTACATTAAATTGGCATACTCGGGCTGAAGGCCCGATATCTCTGGTCTGTTGGCTCTTGGGAGAGCGTTTGTGTGCGTGATGAGACATTTCGAGGAGGTTGATCGACTGGAAGCTGTGAGGTCATATAATAAGACAGTACAGCAGCCAAAATCTGTACAAAATGATGGAACGCGACGAGTCACTTGGCACTATGACTGTGACCATGGTCTTAATTAAGGTGTGAATAAGATAGATTAATAAACACTTTATTTACAAACCGTAGGACAATAATAAAAAGTAACTTTGATATTTTAGATATGTTTCATACTAAAAGTTACTCATTATTGAGAAAAACCTTCCTATTCCCGATTAGTTTGTCAGATTGACTGTTAGAAACAGTACAACAATAGATAACAATAAGTTATTTGTGAACAGTAGCGAGCCCGGAGGGTTGGGAGCTTTATGATCACAAAAGTTTGGGCGAACTTTTGTCATCACCTGTGACTGGGCTTTCGATACCCCCTACCACGAATTTTGTACACATTCGATCAAACGAAATGTATTGGGTATCAATATACATAAAATTCAAAGTTCTGATTGATTGATAAATATATAAACGCACAGCTTAAAGGATTGGTCCTAGAAACATGAAATTTGGAGGATGTGTTATTTGCGAAGTTAAGATGGTGGATGGTTAAGATGGTGAAATGGCTAAGCTTACTAAGTTAATACATAAATAATAATTTATTGCAAAAACAAAATGGTTTACAATATGATAACCCTGTAATTTGAATTAGCATTTGTCAAGTGACAGTTTCTTTTTATTTGGTAATAAATGAAAATATTTACCTACATTGAATCTTCAAGACTGGAATCTGCCAATACGTGAACTTAGTGATAGGTAGATTAAACCATCTTTTATAAATATTTACCCAAAAGAACTAGTCGAATACGCCAATGAAGTTCGAAAGTACCAATTCAGTCCAGACCATATTTGGAGCTGGATTTAATCTTAGTCTTTATTAAGAAACGTCAACGTCTGGAGTTAATCTTGGTTTCTATTAAGTTTGATATCTGTTTAGATAGACCGATATTGATTTCTAAATGAAATTCTCAAAACAATATCTCTGTCTCTATTTTTGAGCTATCTACAAACGATAAATTTTGGTCACAAACAGAAATAACTACTATTCTAAAGTAATCATTTTTGACTCATGTATTGTCCGATTCTAATTTTAAACTTTCATGGGACAAACTAAATACGATACGTTTGATCGAGTCCGTGAACAATTCATGGTAAGGGGCCTCAGAGCTTTGATATTTGCGGTTTATCATATGACTATTGTTTTAACTGACTTCTATAAAGGATTCAGAGCAAAGGAGGATTCGTGTAATATTTTTGATGTTGTAGGTACAATCGTTCAAAAGTCCACGGACATTGTAACGTTTACAATCCTGTGCAGCACTATTTGAACATTATAAAAAAGTAACCTGTGGATCGAACCCAAGTCGGTTGGTGTAGCGGGTGGCGGCTATACCACTCGGCCAACTAAAGACATACGTTAATTATGTTGCAAATAATATTCACACTAAGGACTTTTAATTCAAATTTATGTTTGAGTGTCGGTAACGTCTATTAGAAGATGGTCGTAAGTTCAATACTGGTTCATAGTATCACTCTAGCGCACTGACAGTGTACTCATGACGCATACTGTACACCTTTTCATCACGTAGGTCACGCTTAAGAGGATCACATACCAAGCAGTAGTCAGGCACAAGACGTCCACTGCTGAAGTTAGGCTTTCCCCAAAAGCATCCAGAGCGATCGATCGCATGCCCTCTGCGTCCATAGGCTATCCAACTAGTCGAAGGCCATCGCAAGAATTAAGGTAGCTGCATACACTTAAAAATCAGTGACAGTGGTTTTGTAACTTTGTCCCCTGATAGTACCTAGAGTAACTACTATGAATCTAAATCTTTTAAAAATAACAAAAATTCAAACTACAGTAAAGAGACACTCTGTTGAAATAACCAACTGTAAGTATCTTCTTCAAATTAAAGAAATCTCTAAGGCTACCTAGTAATAAAACAAATTGAAGTACCACTACAGAAAACTTGGAGATCTCAAGTCGCTTTAAAGGTTCTACAGACAAGATATTTTTATCGAGCGATAGTTCGCAGACAGTTCACATTTGAAGGCAACCTTAGAATAATTTTTAACCGACTTAATAAAAGAAGAAGGTTCTTAATTATTCGCCTGTTTGTGGTTTTTTAAGTGCGTAAGCTACTTAACATTTGGTTTCTAAAAACCATTCAACTTCAGAAAGTTGAATTTGCTCAAAAGTATAATTCTCATAATGTTTAATTCTTAAAATGTAAGGATAAGTCTCATTATGTTGAATTCTTTAAATGTACCTTTAATTTCTTATAAAGTTTAATTCTTAAGATGTATAACCCCCGAATACTGAAAGGCTACTTAATCTTAAGTGGCATTTAT
Organism: Idaea aversata; assembly: GCA_907269075.1. Classification (NCBI taxonomy): domain Eukaryota; kingdom Metazoa; phylum Arthropoda; class Insecta; order Lepidoptera; family Geometridae; genus Idaea; species Idaea aversata. The sequence goes on from OU026106.1 coordinate 10,639,658, forward strand.
ATTGAAGTTAAGTGTATGTTTTCTATTGAAGCCTACACTTAAATTTCAATTTAAACGCCACTTAAGATTAAGTAGCTTTTCAGTATTCGGGGGTAAGTCTCATAATGACGAATTCTTAAAATGTTGAATTTATCAGCGATTAAATAAGTGTCACCAAATCAACAATTTGATATCACCCACCTTATGCATTTTTTACCTATAAGATCCAGGAAAAATATGGACAAATACAAGCAACATAAGCAGAATAATTATAGACCAAATACCTTTGCATTTTTTTAAGAAAAATGTTTCTAACTAAGAACTTTGAATAGCCAACAACTTAGCTTTTAAAAACCTCTTCAAACATCGGATTAAATTGCTTCCGCAATCGCTACTTACAACTCCGCCTATGTTCACACAGCTATTTTCTTAGAGATTTTGTGGTTTAAAGTTAGGCGCATATTGTTAGCTGATAGCTAATACACTAGACTTTCTAACTGCCATAAGGAACTTAACGCACGATTCGTCGATCAAAAAGTTTCTAACCTACAAGAGCTTTTAAAATAAGTATTTTCTTTCTAAAAGTTGGCTTGTTATTTTTTTTAATCGTCTTAAGTTTGTCTTGAACCAATAGTGTGGTTTGTTAAAGTTTTAACTATCACTTGAGGTTCAGATGGTTCAAGCTCTTTTCTACTTTGAATATTTTTATGAAAGCTACTTTTTATTGTGTTAAAGTTTCTTTGTTGAAGCTTCTGAATCCTTGCTACGAACATTTCGTGAAAGGAAAGTTTCAATTCTCTATTTTTAAATGAAATTTCTTCTACTTAGGAATGCTCGTTTATTTCCCCTTGATAAAACTACATGGCATTAATAGTAGTGCCGTAGGAGATTTTTTTTCCCGTGACTCTACTATTCTCATTAACATCTGGTTGCATCAAAAACAAAAACGATCGAAACGAAAACGAATAACGATTGAAAATTGACAGCTGTCAAATGTCACTTCGATTTTCTTTTGTTTTTAGTATCAGTCTTTTGTTATTGCTCCAGCCGGATGCCAATCAGAATAGGTAGAGTCACGGGAAAGAAATATCTCCCAATGCACTACTAGAAGTACCATGTAGTAGTGGAGAAACGAACGAGAATTATAATATTTAATAATTTCTAAAGAGTGCTGTTGAAGATTACTTCCACAAAATAGACTCTATTGCTTTAGAAATAGGACTTATACCAATATTCCTTATATCGCATGACATAACGCAATAATCTCAGTCTGTGAATTCACAACCATGTTGTATTCCATCTGGAACTGCTTCTCAGAGATGTTGTTGAAGATTTTCTATTCAAAATTAGACACTACAGCCTTAGAAATAGAACTTACAATTCCATCTCCAATATTCCTGATGACGCACGGCAGTAACGCAGTAGACCCAGTCTGTGACGTCACAATCGTGTTGTTTTCCGTCTGGAACTGCTTCTCAGGGGTGCTGTTAAAGATGTCTTCAAAAGGGGGAAAGGAGACGGTGAGCTCATTGTGCTCACTCTTGAGGGTTGGTGCTGGAGACGGCAGAGGTGATGTTTGACCTGGTGAAGAGAGATAAAAAAATTAACGTCTACCTTCAAAATTCAGTAAAAGGGAGCCGAGTTTGTATGGACATTTGATAAGAAGAGAAGAGACGCATGTGATTAGAAGAGTGATCGACCTAAGATGGATGGATTGGAAGAGGACGACCTAAGAGAAAATGAAATGCGTGAGACAAGACATGAGAGAGATGTGAACGATGAGCTCACGACTAATAAGAGTGAAAGGAAGAGGAAGACATAATGCGCCGACCTCAAATAAATTGGAATAAGGGCAGGAAGAAGAAGAGACCTTCAAATTTCACGGCCTGTCGGATACATTTCGGGGAATGTGCAACAGACCACAACCTAATTTTGCCATCTTCATTATTTCGTACATACAACCAGGCAAACTTATATGCGATTCTGATTCTTGGTGGAAATACCACTTATTCGCACTAAGCGTTTTCTGCAAGTGAAAAGAATCAGTTGCCTTCGTCTTTCTTTTCTGATATGTACATACAATTTGGAGGTCTTCAAGATGCTGATGAATAGGTATCTTCAAAGAAAGCATGATGCATCTTAGACCACATAGTGATAGTGGTTAAACGCTAACCTGTTATAATACACGTGAAAAAAAACCGGCCAAGTGCGAATCGGACTCGTGCCAAAGGGTTCCGTACAATATTGTATGGGAACCCCAATTAATTTTTTTTCTGTATTTAGCATTTGTTGTTATAGCGGCAACAGACATACATAATCTGTGAAATTACCTACCGTCTAGCTATTACGGTTCATGAGATACAGCCTGGTGACAGCCAGACAGGCGAATAGACAAACCGACAGTGAAGTCTTAGTAATAGGGTCCCGTTTTTATACTTTAGGTACGGAACTCTAAAACAGTAATATCGACCATACAGTTTCAGGAAGAAGGCCAATTACATTAAAATCGGGTAGAACGTTTCAGGAACGCAGCCCTCATCGTGAAACGATGTAAAATTGTAAATGTCTTTTTCTTGCCAAACGAGAAAACGCTTAGCAAATAGGTACAAATTTCCAGAAACACTTCTGATAAATACGAAATCCTCACAGAAATGTCTTGATCCACGTCAAAACACTTCTGTTCACTTCAAATCTCAAACAAGGGACACAATTAATAACCTAATCCCATTTCATATCTTTCGTTGTAATTCAATAACGCCTAAATGAATCGAGATTTCATGAAAAGGTCTTAGAAGATAGTCCATAGTAACACCGCTAAAGCGATACCTTCCCTTTTTAGGAAGACTATGTACGCTCAGTGGGTTTACTTGAATAAATTCCGATAGAGTCTCAGGCTAAAAGTAACCTTTGCTGTTTTCTGCAACAATATCTCTATAGCTGGGTCATTTTTGCTTGAGGTTGGAGTAAGCGATTGCCTCCTCAACTTAGTCGACCGTACCTTCTTCTTGTATAATGGTGTAGCTCACCTATTTTTATAGTTTTCAGATCGCCCTAAGGCCTCTAACTTAACCTAACGACTGCTACTAGAAGTAGCAACCGTGTTTAGAGGAAAAAACTTGTCAATATGTCTTGAGCCAACTAAGCTGTGGGTTCCATCTCGATGTTTTCCTTCGCCGTAAGAGCAAAGTAAATTACCGCACATAATTTTTTTGTAAGAAAAACCATTGATTCACATCCGGCCTAGATTTGAACCCACGATCTTCGGAATGGAAGTCGAGGTATCTGCCACCAAGCCAACACCGCTATTTAATATTACTCCAGTGAAGGGAAACACCGTGATGAACCCAGCGCGGCTTAGTTGTCTCCAGAAATTTAGGTCTTTCCTCTGCACATTTTTGATTTTTGCAAAAACAAAAATTCACTTCTAAATTTGTAGGGGTTTCGGATTGCTCGTATACCTAGATGTCCCACACGTGACTTTTGGCTGGTGGTAAAAAAGCAATCTCCTGGTGGGAGGCTTTAGCCGCGGCTTGTTGATCCACCATCGGCCTAAGTCGTATCGCCAAGCGGACTTGTGCGTGTTCCAATTAGAGCGTTCCAGCCACAAAAGGAGAACGGGTTGGAAAGGTGTTCCCTGTCGTCTTTCTACCTTGACGAAGGAGGGACGAAGGCGATGGATTTGTTTCGGTTCGTTTAGGAAAGCAGGGGCCTTCGAAGGACGCCATGATCTTTTACCATCGTGTGTGCACTATCTCACACAAACGCCTACCAAATATTTATTACTAGCGACCCGCTCCGGCTTCGCACGGCTATATTGTGCATGTATTATACATATAAACCTTCCTCTTGAATCACTCTATTTATTAAAAAAAACCGCATCAAAATCCGTTGCGTAGTTTTAAAGATCTAAGCATACAAAGGGACGTAGGGACGGAGAAAAGTGACTTTATTTTATACTATGTAGTGATTAAAAAAAACCGATTTTTTCTATTTTTTTAGTATTTGTTGTTTTAGTGGCAACAGAAATACATCATCTGTGAAAATTTCAACTGTCTTGCTATCAAGATACAGCCTGGTGACAGACAGACAGATGGACAGTGAAGTCTTAGTGACCCTTTAAATACGGAACCCTAGAAAGTTAATTATTTTATATTTTGAATAATGAATTATCTTCTAACTCCAACTAATCCCGCGCCGTCAAGTCCCCCTATAGAGTGGCATAGCTCTTATGGCAACACAATAAGAACTTATTTTGTACAAGAGGACAGATTCATTCAACGATAAATGGATTTCTTTGGGTCCGATTCTATTGATATAAGTTCTTTTCGACGTAATGAATATAGTGAACTAAACATGTCCTGTGGTTTCACATGCAAAGTGAATTCGAAGGAAATATATCACCTCAGGGTTACATGTCATAATAACTAAGTTCAATATAACTATGTTCGAAATAACTACGGTCAGTTCACATAATTATGTTCATACCTAATTCAACTACTGTTTAATATACCTAAGTTTGATTCAACTCAAATAATTGAGCTAACGAACGATTGATCTAATGTACGAAATACCTACGGTTAAAAACAAATCCAATTTTATAAAATACACCCTCCCTAACCAACCATATCTGGCTAATATTCCTGGAACTTATTTTTTATCACAGTTGCTCATAAAGTGGATCTTATTAAACCGCTTTTAGGCTCATAATGCAACGTATTATACACGCGTGCGATAAAAAAAAATCCAACTAGTGGTAAAATAATACGTTATTCCGATAAGTCAAATACGTATCTTACTGCTAATGACATATAAGGTAGATGAAACATTCTTAATTTATCTGGGTTAAACTGTTTTGATGTATAGAAAAAAGGTACCATCAAAGAGTTTTTAAGCCTTGCTGGCTTAAAACTCTTTGTTGGTACCTTTTTTCTTCTTTTCAAAAGGTTGTCTCTATAGTCTGTTATCGAACGATAATTTTACGTGATAACGTCTTTGAAAATACAAATTACAAATTGTGTTTTGTTTTTATTTTGTTTTTTCTTTAGGTAGGTACATAAATATATTTTTTCCTTACCATTATATTCTGTTTTTAACCGCCGACGCAAAAACAAATGAAAAAAACCCTAAAAAAATATTGTATGTCAGACGAGGCTGTATAGGTTAAAAGTCTTTTGCCTAGCCTTTCGGGAGTGTAATTAACAAAAAAACAGTAAACATAACCTAAAATTCTTAAAAACTTTTTATTATTTTAACAAATCTTTTTTTTTATTCGCAACTGTGATAAAAACGTCGTACGATACACGTGTGGATTGATCATTCCATCTCGGCTTTTGCCACGCCCGCGTTCCGCTCGCGCGGCATAAACCGCCTCTATGGAATGATCAACTTTCCACACTTGTATCGCAATGTACTATTAAACTTCAGAAAGGAGTTTTTGCGAAGGGGACTTTCTGAGAGAGGCACATTCTAAGAAAGAGAGTAGAGACATTTAGCAATAGATTCATATTTGGAAAGGTACTTTTTATCTTTAACCCATGCTTTGCAGAGCACTGTTATAATGCCTGGGACATATGATTATATTACATAGAGTAGACTTGCCCAATACCTAGTAGGTACCTAGTACCACATGAGTGTGCTAGACTCATGTGCTAGTACTACTTAATATTAATATTTTTTTATTTTTTATTTTCAAAGATTCTACAGTCAATAATAATAATAATAATAAAAATCATTTATTTTCTACTCACAAAGGTATAAATTAACTAGTAGTTACACTTAATATACATTAAATCAAAATACCTTTGTGAGAGACTGATGTCCATACTAGGAGAGCTCCTGTATGACGGAACATCAGGCTCCCACTCCAGCAGTTACAAGGGACAGAGTCAAATGTCTATGGTAAGAGTAGATTGCAGATTGTTAAGTGCTAGATGGGTGTATGAGATCAGTATGAGTATAGTTTGTGTTTTGAGCAGTGTATGGTGGTAAATAACGTACATCTGATTATGTAGTATGTGTAGGGTAATAAATGATTGTTAGAAAATAAATAATAAAATAAATACCTACTAATAAAAAATAAATAATAATAATACTAATAACGAAAAGAAGAAGAATGATGTATAGAAGAGATATTTATTTTAGTACTGTTAAAAGTTTTTCGGTGGAGTTATAATCTAATTGTGACAACCAATTGCTAGTCATTTTCTTACAATTTATCTTAGAGGCATGATAAATAGAGATGGCAGCATTAACCTGGTCATACAGGTAGCTACCTTGGAAGCAATAGAAGCGGTGAGCAAAGCTGGTGTGAAATATATTAGATGGGCATACAGCGTTTTGCCTCCTCTTATTCTGACTATGCAGTGGCCTATATACTAATTCTGAGTGCATTTTTAGTATGGTGCATAATATAAACAATTGACGTACTGTAAGAACTTTACTTATTTTGTATAATTCGTCAGTTGGAGAGAGAAAGGGCAGAGAGTAACTAACCTTGAGGACTGCTCTTTGGGCGCGTTCAAGTTCTATTATGTGTGATTTACCCGCACCTCCCCAAGATGTAATGCAGTATGAGATAATAGATTGACAAAGTGCGAAGTATACCGTTTTTAGGATTTTAGGGTTTGCTATTTGACGCAGATTTTTAAAAACAAAAATTAATTTACGTACTCTAGCTGACAGCATAGAAATGTGCGGTTTAAAAGTCAAATTATTGTCGATCAAAACACCTAAATATTTTATTTGATCGCATCTTTGGAGGCTGGGACATTCACAGTTTGGGGAGCATGGTGGAGAGCCAGAATGGGCCGTTATCGCACGTTTTGTGGATAGCATTTTTTCGGTTAAGGTATTTGTGATAGAAAAGGTCATGTACTTGGTTTTATCCACATTGAGAGTAAGGCGATTGACATGAAGCCAAACGCTAATGACGTCAAAGCCTTTCTGAGCTAAGTCCATGACCTTATCCCAGCTCTTCGCGCTATAAAGTAGGACCGTGTCATCCGCAAATGCTATCAACTTTCCCCCTGGTAAATGTTGATTGCACATGTCGTTAATGAAAGCGAATTAATATTAAGCACTTAATATTAATAACTTAGTTGACCGTGTCCATAGGAAAGACATATGCAGTCAACTAAGCCGCGGGTTTCACCACGATGTTTTCCTTCATCATTAATATCGCACATATTTATTTTTTTATTAAAATCCATTGGTACATTTATAGCCGGCCGGGATTCGAACCTACGACCTTCAGTATCTACCGGTACCAGTTCGGTATCTACCACTAAGCCAACACCGCTCTTTTTCTTTAATCTTATTTTTATATATTTTTTTCTATTGTTTCTTTTATTATTTTCTCTGAAGTTTCTGTTTATTTTATTATTTTTTTGTTCTAATGCTCTATACGATATTGTTCATGTCATTGTCAGTGTTTTTATGTTTGTTTGTCTGTCTACTTTTCTAAAATGTCTTGTGTCGTGTGCTATACACAAAACTAAAGTAATAGCTAGTAGTTTTAGTTGTTAGTTTTTTATTTTTTATTATTCTGCTACTCATTGTACTTGTGCGATGGTGACTTTTGAATGTGTTGTTTGTTTTCTCACACTGTTTTTCTTTTGTATTATGTTTTTATGCGTAAGAACCTCTAATTGGCTCTCTGTTTCTATTATTTTATGTTTATTTTTCTGTTGGTTCTCCTAAAATAAATAAATAAATCAATAGCTATAAAGTCAGTTGTCAAACCATACAACGAATACCTTTAAATCTTCAATCTTCAACAGCTGTCAGCACCAAATACGCGCTGATATCAACACAAATCCTAAGTTAAGAGAATGAAGAGAAACCCAAATTAATTATGAAAAGGCATTTAGCATGAGAACCCACGCGGTCTTTGTTTACTTAACATTTAATGTTACGTTTATAAACAATTATACTTAGCTTGTTTAGAAACTGGAGAAAACAGGGAAAACATAAGCTGTATCAGATACGCAGCCGCAGTGTAGTACGTGATATAGATAATCAAAGAAACAGTGACTGATGTGACACTAAATATTTTCACTATTTAGTAGCAGCTCTCCGCGGTTTTACAGGCGTATCTCGCAATCCCGTGGGAATATCGGAATAACAAGTAACCTTTGATACTTCCCATGAATCAATAAGTACATTGATTCATTGGAAGTATATACCAAGTCATACCAAGTTTCATCAAAATCGGTTCAGTAGTTTCGAAGCCTATTCAAGTCAAACAAACCATCAAATCTTTCCTCGTTTTAATATATTTTATTTTATTTAATACTAGCGACCCGCTCCAGCTTCGCACGGCTATATTATGCATGTATTATACATATAAACCTTCCTCTTGAATCACTCTATCTATTAAAAAGAACCTCATCAAAATCCGTTGCGTAGTTTTAAAGATCTAAGCATACAAAGGGACATAGGGACATAGGGACGGCGAAAAGTGACTTTATTTATACTATGCAGTGATAGTGATAGTGATGATAGTGATGTTAACTCTATAAGTTAACATTTCGGCATGACTAGCTGCGCTCTGCAGTTTTAACCGCAAAAATACTGACCCCGAAGGAATATCGAGATAAAAAAATATATATATATATACGCGACGAATTGAGAACCTCCTCCTTTTTTGAAGTCGGTTAAAAAGTAGCTTATGTCACCAGCTTCCTACATTACAAGTATCGTCGCAATCAGTGCAGTCGTTCTCAAGTTATAAATTGTGTAACTAACACGACTTTGTTTTATATAATAACTAGCTTTTGCACGCGATTTCGTCCGCGTAAAAGTTGAAAATGGACCAAAGAATCACGTTGTACCATACAAACTTTGCCCCCCCCCCCCCCCGCATTTGGAAAATCCTTTCTTATCGGATCCCTACGTCATACAAAGAACACACCATCCAAGTTTCAGGTCTCTACGATCAGTGGTTTAGGCTTTGCGTTGATCCGTCAGTCAGTCAGTCAGGGCAAAGCATTTTATAGGTATAGATTACCTGCGCCCCGCGTTCTTACTGCCTACACGTTTTAAGGGTTCCAAAAGGTAAAAAAGGGAACCCTGTTAAGATCACTTTCTTGTCCGTCTGTTTGTCTGTCTTTGTGTCACCACCGATTTTCTCAGGAACACGGGTGGAGCAAGTTGAAATTCATACCAGATATTTTAAAAATATCCTCGCTTTTATCTGATTTTACGCAGAGACGACCTCGTATCGGCAGACCAATAAGTCTCTCGTCCACATTATCTTTAATAGGTATCATTTTTGTCTCATTCAAAGAGCTGCAGTTTTCCTCTACAATAAAATAGGTGTATCAAAAGGAGCATTTATTTTTATTTCCCAAAAAACAGAGAGAGGCGGAAATCCTGTTTCCTTTTGTGAGAAAATATTTTAGTAAGAGAGTTGGCTGTAGAATTTCTTACCTACCTGATACCGCAATGCAATGCAAAATGGTTTCTCATTAACGTGGTGTTAAATCCTACTAGTCTGCTAATCCTAAACTTGTTGAAGTAGAAAAAAGTGCCATTTTCGGTGCAAATAAAAAGGACGTACCTAAGTGGTTAAAACATCCGAATCTGATACCAAAGTCATTTTTTTTTTTTTGTTAAGTTGGTATCATTTGCATGAAATCACATTAAATCCTCCTGCCTGCTGGTAGGTGACGACGCGGCCTAAGATTGAACAAATAAACACGTCAGAAATGACAGACGCAAGCAACTTATTCCATTCCCATTTCCATTATATTTTATTAAATAAGTAACTGTGTTTCGTACCGTCTGGATACAGCGATGAAATGCATAAAAGTTGCCCTTAGTTAATTAAAATGTCAAGCACTACCAGCAAATAATTTATTTAATAAAATAATGGTATATACAATTAAAATAGCCTTCTCATTCGAAAATGCAAAGAATTTCCTGTATCTACAAGTCATTTATTCTGTGATCGTTGAGTCAAAAGCGTAGGTATCTTCTAGGAAAGCGTGCTATACATCTTAGACTGCATCGTCACTTATTTTCGTGTGAGATAGTGGACGAAGGCTGACCTATTTTTATTTTATTATTTAAAAAAATGTAAGAAATTTGTATTCAGATACGGATACAGAAAAGTGTTTGATTTTGTTTTCCGAAAGTGCTCAAAATTCGCCATTATGGACTTTCACGGTATTCAGTAGATAGGCACGAAACTTTGCAGCGCACTCTCTTACTATTTTTCGTTGTTTGTCAGGTTGTGTCTTTGATGAGATGAAACAATAGTCAACTGTCTCGTCAACTGTATGATGTTTGTGATAAAACTGTCAGCCGTATCATTCCATTCCTTCAGCTATTTCGTTCCATTCCGTCAAACATTTTGTCCCGTTTATATTGCTTTTTTGGAGAAATGTGCGAATTTTGCAAAAGTTTGTTCATTTTTGTTAAGTGACGACAAAAATAAACGAGGCCAAATGTGTTGTTGAAAAAGTATTTCAGGGATCCGAAATTTTAAAGGTTTGCAAGGCATTGATTGATTCGAAAGAGAAAAGGTGCCAACTAAGCAGCGTATTTCATTACAATATTTTCCTTCACCGTAAGAGCAATGTACAAAATATTTTACCATGCAATAATATACCAACAGAGAACTGATATTCTTCATCTGGCCTCTATAATATTTTTTTATAATAAACTCAAAACATGCCTAATTAACCCTTTATATAATAAAAATGAAAAAAAAACCGACACTAAAAGTATTTACATTAAAATATTTGGCTTATTCCAATTTAGCTTATTTATTATTTCAAAATTGGCCCAAAAATATGTATTTATCCTTCGGTTTTTGTCATAAAAACACTAAATCAGCTTTTTCTCACAATAATAGTTTTGTTAATTATCTAATTTCTTTTCTACGCCTACGACATACGCTTTTTTATGTTTTGTCGTGTGCTCGTCCAAATAAATGTTTTTCTATTCTATTCTATTCTTTAACATTAAACATCTTTGTCATTTTCCATATAATTAAGTAAGAAACTTCTAAACTAACACTATACATTCACCAGGAAGTTATTCCAAACCCGTGAAACCTCCGCTATAAATTTTATTTTCGCCACTAACCTTTTCCCTACATTAACCTTGCGAACTATAAAATTAACATAAAATTCAAATTGTAATCTTTATCCCCTTGAATTAAGGGTCATTTTTCAGCGGCAGGTCTAAGGATAAACTTTGCATTAAAATGTTTGTAAAAGTGACATTTAAATGTATGTGGTCCTTTTTTACACCTTAATTTTGTAATGAGAAAAAGGGTTCAGTTTGAAGAAAAAAAAATGAGAACCCAGTTATATTAATATCTATTTTCAAGGCACCCGTCTTTGAAGGTAGCGGGATCCAGTCTCTCCGTGAAAAAATAAATAAACGATGAAGTAAAGAAAAGCGGATATATTAAAAAAAAACTTTTTTGAAGTCAGTTAATAAGTAAATATTATGTTTTCTGCTGTTTTATTGAGTTATATAATTGCTGAGAACTACATATGCCCTTTTTTCTTTAATCTACTGCCATATATCACAATATGAAAAAAAAAAACTAAAAGATTATAAATATTTTGAAGGTTAATCTAATATATATATGAAACTAGCTGCCCTACGCGGTTTCACCCGCGTAACTCCCGATCCCGTGGGAATATCGGGATGTAAGCTATCCTATCTCTCAAGTTGGATCGAACTGCACATAGTGTGCGAATTTTATTATAATCGGTTAAGTGATTTAGGAGTCCATTGAGGACAAACATTGTGACACGAGATTTATATATATTAAGATTACGGGTCACGTTATTTGTGCGCGATGGACTCCTAAACTACTTAACCGATTTTAATCAAATTTGCACACCGTGTGCAGTTTGATCCAACTTGAAAGATAGGATAGCTTAAATCTTAATTTATTCCGATGTTCCCACGGGATCGCGGGAAATACGCGTGTGAAACCGCGGAGCTCATAATATTTTAAAGAGGAAAGATTTTATTGTTTCGTTTGTTTGATTAGCTCCAAAACTACTAGACCGATTTTGATAAACCTTGGTATGAATTATACATTGATTCATTGGAAATATCATAAGCTTCTTGTTATCCCGATATTCCTACGGGATCTGGAGTTATGCTTTATAAAAATGTTGAACCTGTTAATGGAGAAGAACATCAAATTCAAATTCAAATTTTTACATTCATAATTTGTATAAATATCACAGTTAAACGTCATAAATCTAAGTTAGGACATGCCTTATACATCTTTAGAATAATTATTATAATAGATCACATATGATTCCACCGCTTTGCCCCACTGGTGGGCAGACAGTTGATTTTTTTCATCGTAGATCCACTGCACAAAAGTTAGACTAAACCTATCTGCCGATTAAAAAGTCTAGTCTACGTTAGCCAAGTAAAGTATCTAAATAGAAACATTTTTGTTCACTTAGAACACATCCGAGTGTTTCAGTTCGGAAAGATTTACTGTTTTCTTTACATAAGTGTGAATATCCAACTCTAAGGGTAAATAAATATAAATGACTAGAGGCGGAGGTGTGGACGTGGCGCGGGCAATGGCGGACAAGCGACGCAAAATAAAACAGTATAGTATGGAGTTTTAAAATTATGTGCGCTAATTGACATTATTCTTATGGTGACGGAAAACATCACGATAAAGTGAAACATGATAAGTCAACGTTTTCGCTCTATTCACTTTATCGCATTTTTGTCAAATTTGATCGTGTGTTGTACTTATTTTTTAAATTTTTTACTAATATATTTGTGCTTTATTGGATCAATAACAAACACAGAATAAGCAGACGTTATAAACTTATATCTTATCCTACTTTCTACTTCCCATTCTACTAATTACATTAATTAATTAAACTACCTTCTACCATTTATTAAAAACTAGCGACCCGCTCCGGCTTCGCACGGCTATATTATGCATGAATCACTCTATCTATTAAAAAAACCGCATCAAAATCCGTTGCGTAGTTTTAAAGATTTAAGCATACATATAGGGACAGAGAAAGCGACTTTGTTTTATACTATGTAGTGATTAAAAGTCCAAATCGGGGTTCCTACGAAGTGTGCCCAAATGGCTGGCTGCGTTTTGTTGGCGATGCTTATCCGTTGTCTGAGGTACGAGCCAGCCCTTTGGTCACCCGAAGCTAAAACTAGTAATTTTAAAAACTTATTTTTGAAATGTTAAGGCGTCTGGACCCTAAGGGCTAAATGTCTTGGTAGCAAACGGCAATTACATTTTTAAAGTCTTTGGTTATTTTTTTAGGTTTATATCGTGTCTAGAGTAATCTCTAAAAATAATAAATGAGAGACATCGGTCTCCGCCACGTCTGCGCCACTTACAACATGTATAATATCCGCTTAAACTGGAGTGTATTGTTTAAAGACCCTTTATACATGCATATGAACGCTGAGTTTTCGAGGCGTGAAATACTGAATAGTTGTGCATTTTTCAAAGCGAGTTTTATTTGTGAAATGATTCGTTTCAGGAATATTTTGTATTCGTTTTTGAAAAAAATAATGGTTCTAAAATATTGAAGTTTAGTGGCTTTTAGGCGATAAAATTAAATATTTTAAAAAAGCTTTTAGCCCATTTACCGCCTCGTCTGATGTATAATTTACTACTTTCTTTCATTAAATGTAATTTATCTTGGTTTGTGAGTGAAATTAGGTTTTCTGAATAAAAAATAGTAACAGTTTCATGTGTTTCGGTCTAATCTCGATAGAAGAAGAGTGACGAAAAATATTAGGTAGGCTATCTCAGGGACGCAGCGTGAAATGTCTCATCATTTGTCAAGTCGACATCATTCTGACGGACGCAAATCGATGTCGAAAAAGCTTTTCGCTCTTTCCGTTCTTTTTATCAAAGTATTTAAGCAGATCATGTTTTGATGGTAAGGGACCTTCGGGACTAAAGAGAATGGAGGAAGCGTACGTCCTGGATCGGACAAGCAAAGGCTGAGATGCATGAATGGATAATCTTCTATATATATAAAATGCTTGTCCTGAACGACTGACTGACGGATCAACGCACTGCCTAAACCGTTGATCGTAGAGACCTGAAACTTGGAGGGTGTGTTATTTGTTTGACGTAGGCATCCGATGTAAAAGAATTTTAAAAAAACTCCTCGTGGTCGAAGCCTCGGATAAAAACTCTTCTTCTTAAGGTGCCTCTCCGACTAACGAAGGTTGGCAGTCAATTTGGAATATTCTTCTCTATTTCTAGCGAGGCGAAAGAGTTCGGCTGCACTCGCTAATAGCAAGCATCCGCCTGTATGCCCACATTTCAAACGCTTCTACACGTTTTCTGAGATCTTCTTTGATTGTCCAAGTCTCACATCCGTATAGAACAATGGGCCAGATGTAACAACGAAGCATTCTAATGCGCAAACACAGTCCGAGGCTACGGTTGCAGAGAACACGCTTCATCTTATTGAAGGAACTTCGAGCTATTTCGATACGGGTTCTTATTTCCTGATCACTTTCCCAAGATTCATTTAACCACGTACCGAGGTATTTGTACTTTTTTACTTGTTCAAGTGTGTGTCCCTCAACACATATACACACGTTACCATGCTGCCTGGTTGAAACGACCATAATTTTCGTTAAAAAACTAAAAAAACAAAAACTAGTCCTATCCTATTTTCCTATTAATATTATAAATGTGAAAGTTTGTGTGTGTGTGTGTGTGAGTTTGTATATTACTCCTTCACGCAAAAAAAAACATACACACATCCGAATTGAGAACCTGCTCCTTTTTTGAAGTCGGTTAAAAACTACTGGACCGATTGCGATGAAACTCGGTTTCTAGATAGCTGGAGACCTGGATTACTTTTTATCCCGACATTCCCACGGGATTGGGACTTACGTGGGTAAAATTGCAGGGCGCAGCTAGTTATGTATATTTTTGTATTCAATTTATTATAAACAAAAATTTGATAACAAATAAATGACAAGAAAATCTAAATATCAATTTTCACGCTCCGAAAACCCGCGCGTAAACCGTTCCTATTCTGAAACCTCCTTTACATAACACAGTGGACGAGATATTTATCATGTTGAGATTTCTACGTCCTACTTGTGACTATGCATTTTTATCCGTTACTATTTGCAAACACTATTTATTATTTTATTTATAGCGTAGTAATATATTTTGCGGCGAGTGTTTTAGTAGGGATTTACTGCAGTTTTTGGTGAACAATGCGTGCAGTTTTCGACTGAAATTAATGTGTTATGGAATGCGGATTTTATTCGAGGATACTTTGAAATTTTAAATGTACGCTAATAATATAAAGATGAAACATTGTTTGTTTGTTCGTAACGAATAGACTCTGAAACTTCTGAACTGATTTTGATGAAGATTATACCTACTTATAATCACTACATAGTATAAAATAAAGTCACTTTTCGCCGTCCCTATCTCCCTATTTCCCTTTGTATGCTTAGATCTTTAAAACTACGCAACGGATTTTGATGCGGTTTTTTTTGATAGGTAGAGTGATTCAAGAGGAAGGTTTATATTATAACACATGCATAATATAGCCGTGCGAAGCCGGGGCGGGTCGCTAGTATAATTATAAACGGGCTTTTTCCGCGACTAGACCTCTTAGTTGGCTTGCCCAGCACCTATAATACCCACTCAGCTAAAAAAAAAAAAAAGAAAAAAAAAAAGTGTTAGTATAAAGTGTTTATCTATCTATCTATCTCAGCTTAGTCGACCATGTCCAGAGAAAAGAATTAGTCAATTCGTCTGGAGCCAACTAAGTCGCGAGTTTTATAACGATGTTTTCCTTCGTCATAAGAGCAATGTAAATGAGAGCATATAAATTCTTCCTAAGAAAAATCCATTAGAAAATACTTGTGCTTCTTTTTATTCTGCGGCTCTATTTCATTAGAACTCTATCATTCTTTTTGACGTGATAACGTCTATTAAATTGATGGAACACCTCCACAAAAAAGATGACGTCATTGTCACGTTCCCTAAGTGTGACGTCATTGTCACGTTCCGGTGACGTCATGGCAACAATGACGTCACTCAGCACGCAGCAATATAAAACAAACATTAAACAACACTAAACAATAGGTATTGTTTAATAATAATATCGCTCATCTGGGCTTGTTTTATGGTGATAAGTGACAAAGAGAAAAATAATATAAAGAAAAAAAATATATAAAGAAAAAAATATACAGGGTTATTGGAAATTATACTAGCAAGCCGTTAAGGGCTACCTCTGTGCACCTAAACAAACAACTTTTGTTCTACGACTTTTAGAAATTCGAAAAAAAAAATGAAAATTTTGAGGTTATGTAAATTCGAAAAAACAGCAGATTTTTCAAAACAAAGGTCATTCAGACAGTAGGTGAAACTTAAAAACGAAGTAAATTTTTAAGGTTACTGACCTCTCCGTGTAAGGATCAGCTGATTTTCAAGTAAACCTAACCTCAAATTTTTTCGAAAAAATGTTCGAATTTCCAAAAGTCGTAGAACAAAAATTGTTTGTTTAGGTGCATAGAAGTAGCCCTCAACGGCTTACTAGTATAATTTCCAATAACCCTGTATAAATGAATGAAAAATGAAGAAAAAAAAAGGGTGCGTGTACTTATGTACGCGCGTGAGAAGTTATACTCCTTTGGCATTTAAAAAAAAAAAACTCGTCCGACAAAAAACTCGTCCGGCAAAAAACTCGTCCAAAAAAAAAAAAAAAACAAAAAAAAAAAACTCGTCCGACAAAAAACTCGTCCGGCAAAAAACTCGTCCGACAAAAAACTCGTCCGACAAAAAACTCGTCCGACAAAAAACTCGTCGGGCAAAATACTCGTCCGACAAAAAACTCTGGACTGGAAAAGGATTGTCAACACAATCAATAAAGTTCAATTTAGATTTAAACAACTTCTCCCGTGAGAATTTTGTGTGACGTGAGAATTTTGTGTCTCGCTTTTGTAAAATTTCACTCTCATCATTTTTTCATAACGCGCCTAAAGAAGTATAACTTCAATATAACTTCAAAAATGAAAAATTAAACTATAAAAACAAACTTTTCATCGGTTTCATAGAGGACGTTATCACGTAAAATTATCGTCCGTAAACCGAATTCACAGACAACCATTTTTTCTCTATTTTTATTTATTTCTTCTACCGTTCATTGTTTTCTCTTTTATAATGTCATGTGTTTGTCTAATAAACGTTATTGTCTCTCTGTGTTACCAACTGTACAACATTAAAAACCACCACATTTTTTGGTCAGCAAACGGAATAAAACGTCCGTTCGCAAACGGAAACTTTTCCTGTACAGATACCAAAAAAGTGTGTTTAAAAATAAACGTGCAAACACTGAACTGTTCATATATTTGTAACAAAGACATATAAATTTATTGTGGAATAGATAGAACATCGGATTTTAATTTGATTCCAATATTGAAATCCGTTGCAATCCGTCTTCTAAACTTGTTTCTAATAAGTTGATAGATGTCTCTAAGTGGGAAATTGTCTGTCAAAGTTTTTTTATGAGTTGCATATTTTTGTCACGTCATACGAAAGGGCGGTGAAAGCCTAGATAACTTCATCTTGGTTTGGAACACACATGAGTCGGATCCCCAACCTGATAGACGGATCAGATTAAGGGCTTATCAGTAGCTTAAAATTCAACTAAAGCAGGTGCCTAGAATATTGCTTGTGTTAAAAATATTTTTATAACAGCCGTTTTGGAGCTCTACGGTGAGTCTGCATTTATGCAGGCGACCGTACCTTATCATAATATTTATGACGTTATAAGCCAATTTAGTTTTTGCAAATAAATAAATAAATAGTTTAATAAACAGATTATTTTCAAAAAAGAATTAAAATGATACAGTACATAAATCTTTGATCCCCAAACAAAAATGACCTAATATTCCATTTATCATACTATTAATTTTAAAAGGTGAAAAGATTTTACGATGTTTTCTCTTACACTATTGTAATATTACATCTCTTCGAGTTTAAAAGAAACATTTTTTGTAACGCTTTATTTTAGCGGTTTTTAAAACGGTTTTTCATTACTCATACTCCGAAAGTAGGTCTAAATATGCCCTTTGAGCGTGTAGAAAATAAAATTTCCAGCCCTAGGGCTTTTCACTTTCACTGACAGCTGTCATGTCAAATTATGGCTTCGCACGACTTGTGCAATCTGCATGTAGCCAGTATCAGTGTCATTACGCATTAGGAACTTCAAAAACCTAACCTCCTTGCTTTTTTTTTACACCAAAGAATAATAATTATGGCTTGGCACGGCTCATGCATACTGCCAGAGTTTAGTACTAAGTAACTATTTTTTCTTATTTTATTATGTTTTTGTGTTAAGTTTAATCATTAATGATTGTGTATTTTTTGTAAATAACATTTTCTAGACAAACCGTGTTACAAAAACTGTAAGTTAAATCTACGGACTTCGCGTCATTTCCCAATGTTAGATTAACTCATTAATAAAAACTTCTTCGGTAAGTACCGCCGTATTTAAGTATTGAATACAAATAGCAGAAACCCAAAAAAACACTACATAATGTATAACCTCTTTGGTCCCAACCTTGTAAGAGGATCAGGTAGTAAGAGTACCTACTCATGTGGTATGGAGTCTCATAGTCTCATTCACTCTCGTTGTTATGAAGAATTTTATGTATTATTCGTAATGAAAAGCACAGTGTTTACCTCGGGTGAAAGACTCATTAAGTCCCTCGAACTATTAGCGCCCTCGCTACGCTCGGGCGCCAAACTCCGTCTCGGGACTTGTAATGAGTGACTTTCACACCTAGGATAACAATGTACTATTACATGTTAAAGCTTTGAGTTTGACCTGTTTACTTGAAACTTGATTCAAATGTACGTTAGGTACCTTCACTAACTTTTTGTTTGTTTGGGTTTTATTTATGTATGCGGATTAATTAAAGAGGGGTCTGTTTGTTCCTGGTAAATAATTATAATAAAGGTATTGGTTAAGTTTCGTTCTAGTGGAAATTTCCGTAAACCCCTTTTTAAAGGTCGACGCTCATTTGACAGACTGTCATAATCGATACGTTTCAGAAGTTCGATACGTTTCAAAGAAAATCGAAAAAATAAATAGGTAAATGAAGGTCAAAAGACGATCGAAACAATAACAAAACTATTGAATCAAAAACAAAAGACGATCGAAAGAAAAACAAGAACAATCGACACAATAACAAATGAAACAAGAACATTAAATGATTGGAAGAAATACCTAAGGAGATTGAAACAAAAACAAAAGCCGATCGAAATATTAACAAAGACTCATCATCTCATCATCATCTTCCTGCCTTTATCCCAATTTATTTGGGGTCGGCGCAATATGTTTTCTAACAAAGACTATCGAAACATAAAACAAAAGACGAGCGAAACATAAAACAAAAGACGAGCGAAACAAAAACATTAGACAATCGAAAGACAATTAGACAATCAAAACAATAACAAAAGATGATTGAAACAAAAACATTAGACAATCGAAAGACAATTGGACAATCAAAACCATAACAAAAGATGATTGAAACAAAAACATTAGACAATCAAAACAAATACTGAAAACCATCGAGGCAAAAACAAAATATTCTGACTCACCTTCTCCAGCGCCAGTGACGGTGTGTATGAGCAGCACCACGATACAGAGGCACCGCTGCTGGCCCTCCACCGTCATCGCTGACACACCACTGCAGACAAACGAAAAAAATATTATTTAAATAGATATAAATACTAGTCAATGTAGGATTAGGTAGATATTTTGAACGTTTCAGGATATAAAGATAAAAAAGAAATTTGACTCGTGATCAAACAATAGACGACTTCAACTAAAACAAAAGGTGATCGAAACAAAAACAAAAGACGATCGAAATTATTTATTTAATATCATTGAAACAGAAACAAAAGGACGGTTGAAACAAAAGACAATCAAAACAGAAATATAAACTACGATACAATTAAAAAAGTAATGGATTTAAGAAATTGGTTTTCCAATTTCTAAAGTATCTTATCTAGTTGTTAAACAAAGTTTTAGACACGACGATATAAAAATTAGGAGAATCATGAGTTTTCGATACGCGGCGCCAGTAGGTATTTTCAAAAGTGACAGCGTACTTAAACTCTCTCTGCGATAGAGAGAGTTTAAGTTCGGACGTAATTGCCTTCATTTTGCTTTCAAATAATGTTGCGGGCCGTAACGTTTTTACCCCCTTTATCCTTCACAAAATGAAATAACTTTTTTCTCATTGAATTAACTGCATCTTATTATAGATTTATACGTTTTTCTTTGATGGTAATTCAGTATAGTCTATTAAAAAACAATTGAAACGCTCGATGAAGTTTTTAAGTAAAAAATTATAGATATTCAGATACTAATAACATTTATCTTATGCAATATTTCTTTGAAATAAAAACGCTTAACCTAGTTTTTTATTAGATCTAGAACATTTTCAAAAAATATCAAAATCGGACTTCGTTTATGGGGGGGGGGAAACGTTACCGATTTTTGTATGGAAATTTACAGCCTCACACTGGTCTTAAGGTACGTATATGCGGCGTATTGAGAAGATTTGCGCTCCAGCACTTTCGGTACAGTCAATGCAAACAAACAATTAAATCTCTAGATAGAAGATAGATAGAAGAAGATAGCAGATAGATAGAAGATTTGTGAAGTATAGATTCTACACAATGAAACACCCAAGAAACTTCGAAAAACAATACGAACGTCAAATTTTATGGAAACACCGAAATTAGACAATATCAAGGGGAGAAAAAAGGTATTAAATAAATATAAGAAATATATATACACGGTGCCGAATGAAACTTTTAGGGTTTATTCTTCATAGAAGCCAGTAGTTTTTAAGATAGGTTGCAGAAAAAAAAATCTGTTAAATATTTTTTTAGAACCATTCGAAGATAATGTAAAAAATAGATTTTAGAAAAAAAAATTACTTAAGTGGTAATTTTTGGAGTTTTATAAATCTAAGACTTTGATTGGTGTAGGTGTGTGAAAGGTCCACTATTGAACTTGTTTTAACAAAAAAAAACAGAATCGCAGACCTGATAGTTTAGCTGCAATTGCGAAGTTTAGGCTAAAATCTGATTTTGACTAAAATTTTACTAAAGTCCAAATAACTTTTGAACCAGTGAATATTGCAGAGCATACATGGGAGTCAAATGGATAGGTACTGAAGTCCTCCACTTTAGAATGAAACTTTTAGGGTTTATTCTTCATACAAGCCAGAAGTTTTTAAGATAGGTTGCAGAATAAACTTATCTGTTAAATATTTTTTAGAGAACCATTCAAAGATAATGTAAAAATTAGATTTTAGAAAAAAATGTTACATATTTGGAGTTTTATAAATGTAAGACTTTGATTGGTGTAGGGGTATGAAAGGTTCACTATTGAACTTGTTTTAACAAAAAAAAACAGAATCGCAGACCTGATAGTTTGGCTGCAATTGCGAAGTTCAGGCTAAAATCTGATTTTGACTAAAATTTTACTTAAGTCCAAATAACTTTTGAACCAGTGAATATTGCAGAGCATACATGGGGTTAAATCGATAGGTACTGAGGTCCCCTACCCCCCAACAACCGATGACCCCCCTTGTTACACCGTGTATACGTAAATCTAGTGTGTTACACACATATTTTTTATTTATTTTATTATTATTATTTATTTATTTTTCATTTGTATTTTATACTTTTGTTTTAGGTTAGTGCTTTTATGTTTGTTACTACTTTTCTGATTGTCTTATGTCGTGTGCTTGTCCAAATAAGTGTTTTCTTTCTATTTATTTTTGTATGGAGAAGTAAGTACACGGTTAGTGGTATTACGGTCTATATTGCTATTCACCTTTACAATTAGAAGGAAAATCGTTCAATTAGTATATTAATTAGTTACTACGTTTGTCAATAGTTAGTGAAAGCTTAGAATTAGATTGTCAAAGCAAAGCTTCTATTTCGGGTAGCGGTTGTCGGTGAATTCATAATAGCTTTGATTTATAGGTACACTAGCATCACTTCGCGGTTTCCCCCGCGTAAGGGCGTGTTCAGATGACACGCGTCGACCACGCGCCCACCACGCGCATCACACGCGTTGAACACGCTTTGAAATTTGTTGTATATAATAATTTGAGTCTTATGACACATCAATAGATCTCAAATTGCATTTCTGCAAGCGGGTGCGAGCCGGGCGCGTGGCGGGCGCGTGGCGTGAGCGGGTGGACTTGCCTATTTATTGCAAACAAACAAACAAACAATGAAATCTTTCCGATTTATAATATTATTATAGACTAGCTGCGCACCCTCGTTTTACCCCTAATTACGTCTCTTTATAACTGAAATTAATCACTATCACTACATAGTATAAAACAAAGTCGTTTTCTCTGTCCCTATGCCCCTATGTCCCTATATCCCTTTGTATGCTTAAATCTTTAAAACTACGCAACGGATTATGATGCGGTTTTTTTAATAGATAGAGTGATTCAAGAGGAAGGTTTATATGTATAATACATGCACAATATAGCCGTGCGAAGCCGGAGCGGGTCGCTAGTATTCTATACAGTGAAACGATAATACCTCGAGATTTCAAAAAAATATATTCTCATCCGTAACATAACATATTAAATAACAGATTGATGGTATAAATTCCTGTAAAATATCCCGTAATCCAACACGCGTTTCATAAAACCACTGTATAAAACGTAACTCATCCATCTTTATTAGATAACTTCTAAAGGTCTTAATGGTCGACGTCCATTGCATAGTGTTATAGATTAACAATGTAGTCCGTTACCAAAATAAATAAATAAAAAAACAGCGCACTCCGGGAGTGCAGGCAGAAGTGAAAACTGTATATCTGTGTAAAATCTCATATGTCGCGAGAACATACGCAAAAAGAGTTTTAGATGAAAAAAAAAAAATAGTCGGACGACAAATAGTCGTCCGACATTTGTCGTCCAACAAATTGTCGTCCGACATTTTTCGTCCGTCAATAGTCGTCCGACAAATAGTCGTCCGACATTTGTCGTCCGTCAATAGTCGTCCGACATTTGTCGTCCGTCAATAGTCGTCAGTTAAAAAATACCATATGTACGTCTTAATACACTCACAGCCAAATTAAAAACAGTAGGCCCAGGCATACATTTTCGCCGCGCCCTACGGCGCGGCGAAAATGTCTACAGAGGGCCTCTCTACAGAGGGGATAGCTGTCTACTCTCCATCCGTCTTACGCTTTTTCGATCAGGTCACGTGTCCTGACGCGAGTTTAAGATTTTATACCCATTACAGAAAAAGTGCTCAACGCCGCTAAAGAAGTTTTCACTTCAATAAAATAACATGTCGCGGGACCCGCGTTTGGAACGGAGTCTCTTTGGAATTTTTTAAATTTATTTTTAATTTCAATAGAAAACTCTTTTTTTATTTTTTTTCATAGGTACCTATATTATGAATATATTACACACACTTAAATGAAAAAATATCGGTCTCTTTCATTCTCTCTTTCTTTTACGGTTTGTCGTTCCCCATTTTCGTAACGTTACATTTTTTCTCGGCTATGTAATCTCGCCAAAACCGCGATATGGAACTTCGTTCCAATAAAAAAAAATGTTGCAGGACAATCTTCACAGCGCCATCTAACCCCAAACCAAGCAACTAGGCTTGTGTTATGAGGGTCCCACAACGGATAGATACGAGACCCGTTTCGTCGAAAATTTTGTTTGTAACCACATAGAAATATTGAGCTCCACAAAATAAAGATAATAAGTATGGTAAATATGGTTCACTCAACGAATCCCCTACTCTCAACGGACGCCAGAACTATGTCGCTTATCGGTCGCCCTAGACTACGGAAGACGATAAGCGCTAATTTAAAATAAGATCTGAAAATCTCGCGGCCCCCTATGCTCCCCCAGGGGAGACGTTAAGTAGTTAAGCGTTGAACTGCTTCGATTTTTTCAACCCATCGGAATTCCTCCCATCGGAATTCCTCCCGTTTTAAATAACTTTATTAGTGAAAATAACCAATACAAATTATGTTTGGCAGGGTTGCGGTCAAGTCGGCGTGGACCATTAGACTCATTGATTCTGTGGCAACGGAATAATAGTGAAATATTGAACAATAATGCTATAGAACGTTAACAATGACCCAGTTCGATGTGGATTTAACAATTGTAGGTACCTATAGTCTTTAGAGTAGTACCTACACTTTGATATGGAAACTTCTATAAAAGTGGTTCTTAACCGGTGGTCCGTGGACTACTGGGTGGTCCCTGGAAGCATGAGAAGTGAATCCGTGAAACTATCGGGAAAATCTATAGGTATTAATATTATAAAGAGGAAAGATTTTTAGTTTTTTTGTTTGTAACAAATAGGCTTCGAAACTACTGAACCGATTTTGATGAAACTTGGTATGAGGATACATTGATTCATTGGAAGTAACATAGGATAGTTTCTATCCAGATACTCTCACGATATTGGGAGTTACGCGGGTGAATCTGCCGAGAGCTGCTAGCACCGAAATCGTTTGGAGGCCCCGACAGAAGTTTGGCTATGAGTAGCACGGAACTAAGGCTTCAGGCGATAGTAAAGAGAATGCAATTCACATCATTTTTTCATTTTGGTCGGTCCATTTTCATCATTTTTTTGGACTGCCAAACACAGGGTTCGATTCCCGCCTCAGACAAGGTCTGGTTGTTTCTATATATTATGTCAGTAACAAAACGAAAACGACTGAAGGAAAGTCAACAATACAGTGCTTCATTTAATGTATACGTCAGGGCGCCGCCATCTTGACTACTGTTTTGTGTCTATAAATAGGAATAAAATGACGGAACGTGGTGCAGTCTGTCGCAGTAGCTTCATGATGTCCGAACCTTTTTATGGTCGTACCATTTATTTGAGTTAATTAGTTTAATACCGTTCAGTGAGTGGATTAAGCGTTGTGGTAAAATAATGCCGATGGGTATGTAATTTATATGATTAAAATATGTTCTGATGATAAGTGCCTTTATATTTACGTAACCCTACGTTCAAATTCGGTTAAAATACCTGGTCCTTTATATCAGAAGTGCGATAACATAGTGCAAAACGAACTTTCACGTGGCACGTTTTCGGTCTTGCTGACAAGTGTTTTATGGTTTTTACTCTAAATCTTTTTTAAAAAAGGAGCGTGTAAAATATTGTGAATTATTGTGATATGAAATATCGTGATTAAATATAAAAACTGAAATCTATTGTTGAAATTTGTGGGTAAGAGAATAATTAAAATAACGGTTAAATAGCCTAAATATTTTTTGTGATAAAAATTATACGGTGAAAAACAATGAAACATACAGAGGCTTCATAAATTACTGTGTTGAATTTAAGTACCGAAGAGGTTTATTACTCCTTCTTCATCTTTTGATTTGAAGATGCTTTTAGTAATTTTGCAGATTTAATAGCGAGTGAATGTAGATGACTTGTAGATGGTGACACAGATGAAAAACCGTGAAAACAGCACGGGGACAACACGTGTTTAGCAGAAACTTTCGTAAGCATTTTGTATAAAATGATGAGCTGTAAAGATTGTATAATTAATGTGTTCATTTTTGTTATATATAGTTGGACTATGGACAGGCGCAAATGATGGGCGCAAATGCTGGGCTCAAATGCAGCGTGAAAACAGCACGAGGATGTAGTAAAATGACTGTGGTGGAAAATGGTGAGCTGTATCGTTTATAATTTGTATAATGAGCTGAATACTTTCGTAAAAAAAAATAAGTACAAAAATATCGCTAGGTTTGAGAAATTTAGAGCCAGGAGTGGCCGAGGCAGTCAATAAAGTTCTGAAATATCTTATCAAAATTGGTGATGCAAGTAGATTAAATCCAGATTTTTACATGGCTGTCTGAAATATTGTTTCTTAAGAAAAGTTTTGAATTAGTAATGGTCGCTAGTATGGATATAACAAAGAAATATGCCATATAATTAGCGATGCAAATTGATTAAATTCAGATTTTTTAAAAGCTGTATCATTTATAATTTGTATAATGAGCTTAATATTTCTGTTGTAAAGTATAATTACAATAATTAGGCTAGATTAAAAAAAGTTTAGAGCCAGGAGAAGCCTATGAAGTCAATTAAGTTCAGAAATATTTTATCAAAATTAGTGATGCAAGTAGATTAAATCTAGACTTTTACATGGTTGTCTGAAATGTGGTTTTTATGAAAAGTTTTGAATTAGTAATGGTCGCTAATATGGATATACCAAAGAATATGCCATATTATAATTAGCGATGGAAATGGATTAAATTCAGATATTTTAGATGTTGCATAGAAATATTTTAGTTTTTGAATAGTTTTGGTCAGAGTAGATAATTGCCGCAAAAAGTGGATTCATGGGTAGATTCATATTTTTGACCAATTAGTCGAGAGTGTGATTTTGCAGATGAATTTATTTTAGTAAAGGTGATCATGCTATAAGATGTTGTGAAATAAACTCGATACGCTGTGAACGCAAGTCATTCTTAAACCGATAATATAAATCATTCAGATATGGGTGTCTCTCTCACAAGTGAAGCGAAATGTTCTTTGTGAGATGTGTAGCGAGAAATCTAGAATGAAGAGATCTGTAAATGTAAAAAAGAAATGGCGTTGCAATATGGGTTCTAATGGCAGGAAAAAGAAATAAAACTCAAATTAGAGATTCCCATGCAGTTGCAGTCACTTCAAACATTTTTCCAACAGAAGTAGAGTGACAGAATTGTGTATAGTAACAGATATCCATGGTGAACACTGGTACTTTAAATACATGGCGATACACAACTAAGCTGATATTGAACATCACTTGGTTTAAGCCATTTGGTTGAGTTGGTTGGCCGGCGATGGGATAGCTAGCTCTTCCAAGATTCTGTCCCTTTTGCTCTGGTGTGTGGATGTGGAAGTATTGCGAACTGTAGATGTCTTTTGGTCGAGTTAGTTGGCCGGCGATGGGATAGCTAGCTCTTCCAAGATTCTGTCCTTTTTGCTCTGGTGTATGAATGTAGAAGTATTGCAATCATTTGATGTCTTTTGGTTGGGTTGGTTGGCCAGCGATGGAATAGCCAACTCCTCCAAAATTCTGTTTGCTCTTCTATATCAAAACGATCAAAAGTTGTAGAATCTGACTTTATTGTGTTGTTCTCAGTTTCCGCATTCGACTACAAGGGTGTTCGAGGGCGAACACGATCGCAGGACGGCCGTGTCAGTAACAAAACGAAAACGACTGAAGGAAAGTCAACAATACAGTGCTTCATTTGATGTATACGTCAGGGCGCCGCCATCTTGACTACTGTTTTGTGTCTATAAATAGGAATAAAATGACGGAACGTGGTGCAGTCTGTCGCAGTAGCTTCATGATGTCCGAACCTTTTTATGGTCGTACCATTTATTTGAGTTAATTAGTTTAATACCGTTCAGTGAGTGGATTAAGCGTTGTGGTAAAATAATGCCGATGGGTATGTAAATTATATGATTAAAATATGTTCTGATGATAAGTGCCTTTATATTTACGTAACCCTACGTTCAAATTCGGTTAAAATACCTGGTCCTTTATAATTATAAGTATATATTTACAAAAGAAAAGTATTTAAGTAGTATATCCGTTGTTTAGCACCCATAACACAAGTCTAGTTAATTAGCTTGGGGCTAGATGGCGATGTGTGGAATGTCCTGCAATATTTATTTATTTAGGGAAACACACGGTATTCCGGACTTTTTTCTTTGTGATTGTTTTCTTTTTCTATCTGTTTTATTTAATTTTTTGTAATGATTTGTACCTATTTTACTTCATTTACTTGCCCGTGTGCTCTCCTAATAAATGTAATTTTATAATATTCTATTAGTAAATTTTAAAAATTACATTAAAATATTTTATCTCTGTACCTAAAGTAAAAATTTCCGTCAAATAATTAAAATATTTTTCGTACAGTTGTTTGTATGTTTTATTTATACTGCTATGACTAAATTAACGAAAAAAAGATAAAAACTAAATAAGTGCAAAAAAAAATAATAATATTATACCCAGATTTTACCCTTGTTCCTTAGACTTTCTTAGAGTATCTATTAAAGAATAATAAAAGCAAGCAAAAAAAAAAAGTAAAGAAATTTTACAATTAAAAAAAAATACTTTAACGGGAATCGAACTCGCTACCTTTTATGTCGAAGATGCGGGGTTCGTTATAAAGGTCGCTATATCATAAGTCGTTATTTGTATAGTAAGTATGAATCTATTGTTCAAAATATCGATTCAACTGTCTAGTATTGTTTAAATTTGGCTTTTGTTGTCTGAACTCGTGTAAGGTTTCTTGAGGTTAGTGTAGGTATTATTACACAACCCCCGTGGGTTCCCGCCTTGTCGTGGCGGGGGGGCTTAGTAACCGTGGCCTAGCCAACCACGGTGAAGCCAAGAGGAACCCAGGGCCGGGCCAGGCTGGAGGAGCTGGCTGACCCGAGAGGGACCGCTCCACCGACTTCCCCGCAAAGTCCGGTGTGAGCGGTACGAGAGGTAGGTCGCAGTGCTGTATGGGCGGTACTGCGACTAAGGCGGGTTGCGGTGTAGTATGGACTGCACCGCAACTGAGGACTAGGGGCCACGGGGGGAGAGGGTTGCCGGTATTGCGGTGAGCCGTTCCACCTTCCGTGGCCCTGACGGGGCCGCCACCGTTGGATGGCGGACGCGGTGGGGTCGCAGAGGAAGAGGACTGTCGGTGTGTCGTTGCCGCTTTCCCTGTCCTCTACGACCGGAGTGGCTGGCGATGGGGCTACGTATCTGACCCATCGCAGGGGACCACGGGCTTCCAGACATGGGGCTGTCTGGCGACCATCCGCTTGGTCCCCGAGAAGGTGGTTGCGACGTGCCACGTGCTCTGGTACGTCGCAACAAGCGGAGGGGCGAAAGCCTCGTAAGAGGAGGGTCCTCACGGACAAATGCCGTCGGGGCTACTGTTGTATGCGAAAGCTTTCCCGGTAGCCCCGATAATAGGCATCGAGACGGAGCACCCTGGGGTTTTAGTCGGTTGGAGCCCGACATAACCACTTCGTTGGCCCCAACAACGGAGTGGTACCCGACCGGGTTTCCCCAGGTCAAAAAAAAAAACAGGCAGAAGTTAAAACTGTATATCTGTGTAAAATCTCATATGTCGCGAGAACATACGCAAAAAGAGTTTTAGATGAAAAAAAATAAATAGTCGGACGACAAATAGTCGTCCGACATTTGTCGTCCAACAAATTGTCGTCCGACATTTGTCGTCCGTCAAAAGTCGTCCGACATTTGTCGTCCGTCAATAGTCGTCCGACATTTGTCGTCCGTCAATAGTCGTCCGACAAATAGTCGTCCGACATTTGTCGTCCGACATTTGTCGTCCGGCATTTGTCGTCCGACATTTGTCGTCCGACATTTGTCGTCCGTCAATAGTCGTCCGTTAAAAAATACCATATGTACGTCTTAATACACTCACAGCCAAATTAAAAACAGTAGGCCCAGGCATACATTTTCGCCGCGCCGTAGAGAGGGGATAGCTGTCTACTCTCCATCCGTCTTACGCTTTTTCGATCAGGTCACGTGTCCTGACGCGAGTTTAAGATTTTATACCCATTACAGAAAAAGTGCTCAACGCCGCTAAAGAAGTTTTCACTTCAAAAAAAAGGTATTATTACACAAAGACTTTCAATACAGGGGTTATTTGTGATTATACAAAGTTATTAGTAATTTATACTAGCAAGCCGTTGAGGGTTTCTTCTGTGCACATAAACAAACAACCTATGTTCTACGACTTTTGGAAATTCGAACATTTTTTTGAAAATTTTGTGGTTTTGCTTACCTGTAAATCAGCTGTTCCATACACAGAGAGGTCATTAACCTTAAAATTTTACTTATTTTTTTAAGTTTTATCTACTGTTCTTAGTCTGAATGACCTTTGTTTTAAAAAATCCGCTGTTTTTCGAATTCTTATAACCTAAAAAATTTCATTTTTTTTTCGAATTTCCAAAAGTTCAATTCAATTCAATTCATTTATTGCGAATAAAGGTAGGTACATGGTATGGTGTTACATTAATGAATTATAGAACACTCTATTCGGCCTATACATAAGGCATGCAATATTAGATTAAAAATCAATTAATTATTAGGTACAATAGCTAAAATATGTCACACAAAACTCAAACTCTATTCGTCAAACTCTAGCCATAAATGAAAATAAGTAGAAATGTCAAATAAAATATGGTCATGAAATGAAATGATAATTTAAAATAAGTAGGTACAATGTCAAATGGTTTAAAAGTTACATTATTAAAGGTAATATGAGTTATAAAATATACATGACAAAGTTGCATTACTTATACAAATTTATCCTTTAAATATTCATCAACGCTATAGTAAGACTTGCTCAAAAGAAACTTTTTTAAATTATTTTTGAAACTATCAATATGTTGTTCTTGTGACAGAGTTTTCGGTAGGTGATTGTATATACGAGGAATCATACCAAATACACATTTACTAAGTAAAGCTGTCTTATTTTTACGGAACTGTATTTCATACTGATGTCTCTTACTGTG
Source organism: Idaea aversata (assembly GCA_907269075.1). Classification (NCBI taxonomy): domain Eukaryota; kingdom Metazoa; phylum Arthropoda; class Insecta; order Lepidoptera; family Geometridae; genus Idaea; species Idaea aversata. The sequence goes on from OU026106.1 coordinate 10,670,235, forward strand.
TAATCTACGGAATAAGTTTAAATTGGATCTAGTAAACACTGAGATTTCATAGATATACAAACATGGCAGGGTCATTAGTTTAAACTTATGAAAGTAGGGTTTACAGCTGTCTCTTCGCTTAAGGCTAAATATTGCTCTTACACACTTTTTTTGTGCTTTGAACGCTGTAGTTTTCTCAACAGAGTTGCCCCAGAACATAACTCCGTAGCGTAGTGCAGCCTCTACATGGCCGTGATACGATGTCAATACGGCTGAAATGTTTACAACTTTATTCAAGTGATACAATGCATAAGAGAATTGACTTAACTTTGAACATACACCAGCAACATGCTCCTTCCAGTTCAAATTTCTGTCCAATATAAGGCCTAGAAATTTACCCGTTGTAACCTCATGAACGGAGTAACCATCATGTTCTATTTCCAAATTGATAGGTTGGGTGCCGCTATTTGTAAATGGTATTATGTTCGTCTTTTTCATATTTATTAAAAGATTATTTGATCGTAGCCAAGTTACAGCTTCCCTAAGGGTATTATTAATGTCGGTCTCTAGTGATAGATTGTCCTTGGCTGAGAACATAACAGTACTGTCATCGGCAAATAGTACCATAGGTTGCTTGACTGATTTAGGAAAATCATTAATGTAAATAATAAACAGCAATGGTCCTAAGACGCTACCTTGTGGTACACCGCATTTGACCTGTCGATAATCAGAAAGATAGGCTTTTTCTGTTTTAGTAATTGGACAAATCCTAACAATTTGAGTAGTCTGTTGCCTATTACTCAGGTATGATTTTATAAGGTCTAGAGCATTGCCTCTGACTCCATATATTTCCAGCTTTTTTATGAGGATTGTGTGGTTGACATGATCGAACGCTTTTGTTAAATCCATAAGGAGCGCACACACCCTGGTACCAGACTCCAAACCGGACATTATGATTTTTAGAAAACGATAAATCGCCAAGTTAATCGTCTTATGCTTCCTGAAACCTTGTTGCTCTTCAGCTAATATATTCATGCTTTCGAAATAAGAGTAAAGATTTTCATAAATGAATTTTTCAAATATTTTAGATATTGTAGGTATGAGAGCAATAGGCCTGTAAGATTGCATTTCCCGCTTATCATCTTTTTTGAATATAGGTTTGATAATTGTCCTCTTTAGCTTAGGTGGAAAAAATCCATTAGTAATGCATATGTTAATAATGTGACTGAGAATGGGTGCTATTAGTGGCGCAACCATCTTTAAGACCTTCGTGCAAATACCGTCATAGCCAGTACTGCTTGTATTCTTCAATGTTTTTATAATTTTACAAATGTCGAATGGAGTACTAGGACTCATAAATATAGAATTAGGATAATTGTTAGAAGTAGGTATTACATAATTATTATCATTAAAGTCAGAATTTACTTGGTCAATAAAAAAATCATTAAATGATTGTGCTATGTCACTAGGATTGTCAATAATTTTATCATTTACAATTATCTGGGATATGCCATCGTTAGGAAAGTTTATTTTATCATTATTTATAACCGACCATGTAGCTTTAGATTTATTAGAAGCCATTTTAATAAAGTTGTTATTGTGCGCTTTTTGTGTTAATTTAATGATACGGCTATATCGTGCAGAGTACAATTTAAAAGATTTACGCGTTTGCTCATTTCTATTTTTCCTGAATTGCCACAAGAGTTCTCTTTTACGTTTGGAGCAGAGTTTTATGCCTTTGCTGATCCATTTCGGTCTCTTATGTGTATTAATTTTTATCCTTTGCATAGGAAAACAGAGATAATAAAATAGAGTGAAGTTTTCATAAAATATATCAAACGCTTTCTCTGGATCATCAGTATCGTAGGCTTCCCTAAACGATAAAGTCTTAAGACACTCAACAAATTTTGCCATATTCTCATCATTGTAGTCCCTCTTTTCAACATACCAGTATTTCAAAGAACAATGTCTTTTAACTTGACATGACAATAGCTGTGCAGTGTGGTCTGATAGGGCAAAATCAATCACTTGCACTTTACATGATCTAAAATTGTGCAAGAGATTGTCTAGACAGGTGCCACTAATTTTACGCGTAGATTGATTAACTGCAATTTTTAGATTATGGTTCTTAGAGATGAATTTAAATGTTTTCTCATAAGTGGTCTTTTTCAATAGATTAATGTTGAAGTCTCCACATATAACAAGTTTTTTGTTTGTATTATTTAAATCATGAAGAATCGATTCAAAAGCTTTAAAAAATGTATCATAGTCAGCAGCCAAGGTTCTTGGAGATCTGTATATACAAACTATAATAATATTATGCTGCGTAAGCTCTATTCCACAACATTCTAAAAATCCTGGTACACTAAGTTTATCTATCCTTATCAACTTTTTAAATTGGTGCTGGGTACTTATCAGTATACACGAACCACCGCGCCTATTTTTACGTGTATACGCTGAGGCTAACCTATAATTTGGAACCTTAAGTTGAGGTAGATCAGCCTCAATCATGTTGTGCTCAGTAATACAGAGGACATCTACCATAACTCCGCCATCCAACAAAGTATCCAAGCTAACAGTAAGAGAATCGATTTTATTAAACAAACCAGCTATATTTTGGTGTAGCACATGTATTGAGTTATGGACGAAAAAATGTTTGAGACGGGTTTAAAGAGGCACGTTCAGAAGGTACGTGAATGTCCGGCTGTGCCAATGTATAGTCAATGTCATAACTTATATTCTTCATTATATTTTCATACATATTTTTTAAGCCAGAGCTATTTATTTTACCAGTTTTAGATGAAAACATGTCATAGGAGAGAGTGTAATTCACGTCATAGACGTAAGCATAATTATTATTTTGTAAGTCTAAATAGAGTAAATTATTAAACATTTCAACTCGATAATTGTAGATAAGTGCTCCCTGAACGTAAGTAGGCACACACAAGATTACATTAGTATGAGACAGTTCTTTAAGACACGTTCTGATGTCCTTTATTAATTCTAAATAATTGCTGTTCTGTCTAAAGTCTGATTCCCCAATGATAACAATACAATAGTCTTTTAGATTAAATTTACATACTTTACTTTTTAGATTATTTAAAAGTTGTTTTAAACCAATGTTAGGTGAGGAATAACGGCAGTAGTCAAAGTGGTCGGAGAAAGTCTCTTCAATTGTATGCAGCTGGCCCGTGAAACCTTTGTTCGTAGCTATACATAGTTGTCTCTTCTGATGACTTTTCGAAGTCATATTATCTTTCGTTGATTGTACCGTCTTCCTAGTATCTTTGTCATCTAGATTGTTATGGTCCTCGTTAGATATCTCCGGTAGTTGTTGGCTGTGATCATCAATGGGATTATCACATTGTTTGAGAGGGAACAATACACGTGCCTCGCAGTCCAGTTTTTTGCTTTTCCTGTTTTTCTTTGAGTTATGGCTTGATAATGGTGTTCTATTGGCTCCTAACAGTTTGTATGTGTCGATGACCCTTTGTGATTTTTCTAGGGCATTTTTTAGATCATTATTTTCTAAGTTAAGTTTTTCAACCTCTTTGTGTGCAATCAGAAGCTCTTCCTTTAATTTTTGCATTTCAAGCATTTGTTCCATGCAACTACTACAGCTACTATCATTTAACGATGTATGTGGAAAGCTTCTATTGCTTGTCTCATCAAATAGTGTTGTGTTGTACTCATTGTCATCAAGCGATAGATTGTCGGTCGATTGTGATCGTGGCTTCTGATGCCGCCGTCTTTGAGTTACAAATTCACCATTATTTGGAAATTCCATCTTTTGTTTCCTTGAGATTCGGTTTAAATAATACACGAAAAATTTTTTTGCTAGCAAAAACAACTTGCGTGGCTCAGGCTCGAACTACGGTATTCAGTTCAGCAGGCGAAGTATGTAGCCATTCGTCCATCAAGTCAATTAGACTAGAGGTCAAAATTACTGTACAGCTTAGAGAGTATTGTGAATAGTAGGTACATGGTAGGTAAAGTCGTAGAACAAAAGTTGTTTGTTAAGGTGCACAGAAGTAGCCCTCAACGGTTTGCTAGTATATAACACTGTATAAGTACTAGCTGTTGCCTGCAACTTCGTATGCGTGATAGTTTTGTTTTATATACCAAAACCTTCCCCTTGAATCATTTTATCTATGAAAAAAACCGCATCAAAATCCGTTGCGTAGTTTTAAAAATTTAAGCATACATAGGGACAGACAGCTGGAAGCGAGTTTATTTTATACTATGTGGTGAAGCGGTTGAGGGCTAAATTTGCGCCTTAACAATCATCTTTTGCTCTACGACTTTTGGATATACGAAAATTTTGAAAAAAAAAAATTGAGGTTATGTTAAATAATAAATAAATAATAAATAAATAAATGTTTATTTGCAGTAAAATGAATACAAAATCAACTTACACATAAACAAAGGTTTATATAATATCTTAGGTTGGTAATAAAATCTCAGTTTCTATAAGCAAATTGTGACAAACAAAAACCGATTCCTAAACTAAGACTAGCTTGTATTTTAGGAATCAGTGTACTAAGGATTCATTATTCAGTTTCCATTTAGCTAAACCTTGTAAGATTACATTATTTATTAATAGGTAGAACACTTTATACTTACCTCATTCTATTGCATGCAATATATCTACTTAAGCTATTATAAATCCAAAAGAAAGAATTTTAAAGACCGTACTTTAAATTAACCTAAAGAAGAGTCTGTAGTTAGACCCACTAACATTATTAACTAATTTAACTATTGAGCATTTTGTAAAAAGTTTTCTGTTTCCTCACTGCCAAGTGTAAGTAACCATTCCTGCAACCTGTTTCTCACCTCAATTCTATTTAGGCCAAATATGCGATGTTAATAGAGTCGTCTCCCAAAAGCTAGAAGTTTTGAACTTCTTCTTTCTCGTAAATTAAATTGTACAAATTACATTGCAATATTATTCCGTTTGCATTTCGATTAGAAAAAAAGTATTCTTGAGAATACCAAAAGCTGACTTTGAGAGTATTTTAAGCAACTTTGAATGGATTTTTTCTGTAATCGACATAATATCGCAATGTAATTAACAATCAATACACATAAAATGCTTTGTTCTGACTGACTGACGGATCAACGCACAGCCTAAACCGCTGATCGTAGAGACCTGAAACTTGGAGGGTGTCCTTGTATGACGTGGATATATGATAAGAAAGGATTTTTAAAAATTCAAACCTAAGCTACGCGGACGTAGTCTCGGATAAAAACTAGTCTTAAATATGAGATTTAGCCTTTAGCAGGAGAACATAAGATTCTCCATGACAAAATTTGGCTGTCAAACAAAATTGGCCTAACATTTGACGACCCAGTTGGTACATGGGTCACCATGCCGGACTGCCAAACACAGAGTTGCGGGTTCGATTCCCGCCTCAGACATGTATTTATGCTTAGATATTTGTCTGTGTTCTGGTTATTTCTATGTATTATCCTACTATCCTACTAATATTATAAATGTGTGAAAGTTTGTGTGTGTGTGTGTGTGGTGTATGTTTGTTACTCCTTCACGCAAAAAGTACTGGACCGATTGCGATGAAACTCGGTATCTAGATAGCTGGAGACCTGGATTAACACATAGGCTACTTTTTATTCTGATATTCCTACGGGATCGGGAGTTACGCGGGTGAAACCGCGGGCCGCAGCTAGTAAGTATATATTTACAAAAGAAAAGTATGTAAGTAGTATATCCGTTGTCTAGCACCCATAACACAAGTCTAGTTACTTAGCTTGGGGCTAGATGGCGATGTGTGGAATATCCTGCAATATTTATTTATTTATTTATCTACCAAACACCCTGAAAGTAGTTAATCGGCCGACTTTTAGGCGACAATCTACACCCTTGTTGATTAGATGGGGATCTCTTATCGTAGAAATCCCCATCTCATCAACAAGGGTGACACTATAATAAAAAAAATCCTTGATCATGAAGTTTTCATGTCACTAGTCAGTAATAAAATATGCCGAATGTATAATAAAGAAAGGGGGAACAAATACAGGGTGTAACCAATTAAATCAATTGCTGTCTCTTATTCTGCTAAACGTACACAATTTTTGAAGTGAAAACTTCTTTAGCGGCGTTGAGCACTTTTTCTGTAATGGGTATAAAATCTTAAACTCGCGTCAGGACACGTGACCTGATCGAAAAAGCGTAAGACGGATGGAGAGTAGACAGCTATCCCCTCTCTACGGCGCGGCGAAAATGTATGCCTGGGCCTACTGTTTTTAATTTGGCTGTGAGTGTATTAAGACGTACATATGGTATTTTTTAACGGACGACTATTGACGGACGACAAATGTCGGACGACTATTTGTCGGACGACTATTTTTTTCATCTAAAACTCTTTTTTCGTATGTTCTCGCGACATATGAGATTTTACACAGATATACAGTTTTCACTTCTGCCTGCACTCCCGGAGTGCGCTGTTTTTTTTTTTTTTTTTCAGAACTTATGGGTAGTACAGTCGGCTGCATAATTGTAGCCCCCGGTAGAGTTCAAAAATTACTATAATTGGCATGTTTTCATTCTGATATTTTTGTTTGATAAATTCATGAGTTAGAAGACTTTAAACTTCAACTAATGCAGGTGTCTAGAATCTTGGTTGTGTTGAAAACATTCTTATAACAGCCGTTTTGGAGCTCTACGGTGGGTCTGCAATCATGCAGCCGACCGTACGTCAAAAAAGTACTGAGGGTAGCAGGTGCATATTTTACAGTTCTAATTATTTTAAAGACGGTTCTCTTTTGGTTATTCTGCGTGAAATAACTAACACTTAGAAAGCTTTAGTGATATCAAGCAGAATAATATACAATTACTGAATCGTTATTTAAAAAATTAAAACTTTAAAATATGCACCTGCTACCTTCAGTCCTTTTCTGACTGTACTAAACAGTCGTTTTTTTTAATATTTTTTTAGGATCACACACTATTTAGGATTTTTTTCTTTATACAAGAATGAAATCGGGTAGGGTTGAGATTTTCTGTTAGGTAATTTTAAATCGGGCAGAGATGGGATCTGGTAGAGTCGGGGACAAAACTGATCCGCGACCAATAGACGAAGATGGGGAGACTCTTTGAGCGGTGGGACACTTGTGGTTAAAAAAAACAAAAGGTTGTCTCTAAAGTCGGTTTACGGACGATAATTTTACGTCATAACGTCAAGAAACGATGAAAATTTGAGATTTTTTTTGTTATTCCTTTATTTATTTTATCCTTTTTTATATAATATACTAGCGACTCGCCCCTGTAGCGGATCATATAAACCTTTCTCTTGAATTGCTCTATCTATTTAAAAAACTGCATCAAAATCCGTTGCGTAGTTTTAAAGATCTAAGCATACAAAGAAAGAAAGAAAGCATAGAAACAACCAGACCACAGACAAATATCTAAGCATAAATACTTGTCTGAGGCGGGAATCGAACCCGCAACCCTGTGTTTGGCAGTCCGGCATGATGACCATTGTGCCAACTGGGTCGTCAAAACAAAAGAAAAAACACAAAACAAACGAAAAGAAAAATAAAATAAAAAAAGTATATAAGTAGTATATCCGTTGTTTAGCACCCATATCACAAGTCTATTTACTGAGCTTGGGGCTAGATGGCGATGTGTGGAGTGTCCAGCCATATTTAATTTATTTATTTATATATACTTCACTTCTTTCAAATACATGCAGAAAACAGCAAAATAACCAACTTAAAAACATAAACCACCCTGTATAATAGAGAAAATGAGAGAAATATATTCTAGTTTGGCGTCACAAAGACGTAGGTACCTAACAAACAGACAGACACATAAAACTTTACGAGCATACTGCCTTAAATGACTATGTATTTATGTATTCAATATTGAAGTTTGTTCGAGTGTAGGTTTATTAGTTCAGGATCCCTAGAAGAACGACCTTCACTGAGCCGATTAATAGATGAAAAGTATTGTTACATATCAAATTAAATAGGTCAATAAATATATTGCAAATGTGGCGACTAAAAAAAATCCATAATTATTATAATTAATTTTTAGACATTTAACTGGTTTGGTTAATAGACAAATGAAATACATAGTCTATGTTTTAACTTAACTTTAATTGTGCATTTAAAATAGTGCGTCCGAAATGTTTGCACGGACACGAACGGATGGCTTCAATGCTGTGCTTCGTAAAAAAGTAGCATCATTGGTTAGGAGGTTAAGGGAGAGTAGCAACAGCATCCTAAAAATGGTGGCAGATGATCCGCACGGACATGTGTTTAGGCATTTTGATCGAGCGATGGCCGCCGTGGAAAACCACTCGGGCGGTGATCGCTTGATTAATTTGTCTACACGGTACGTGAAATTTTAATACATTTTTATCTAGTTTTTAATTCTTTTTATTCTATTAATGCCTACTAACATAGTTTTCGTAAGTTTTTGTACTAACAACATATGGACTGTAATGTTATTATCTGAAATAAATGATTTTTTTAAATTTAATTAATTAACCAGACCAGTGCAAATTATTAGTATCGATTTACTTGTTTATACCTTTTTTTTTCGATGGGAAAGTGCATTATTGCATCCTCCCGCCACCCGGAAGGGGGAGGGGGCGACGGAGGTATGTGGGGCTGCCTCCAGCCTGAGGTTGGTAGGCGGCCGGAAGCTTACCCATTAAAAACCCATCGGTGTTCCGTCAACAATCAAGGTCCGACGGAGTACAGGTATGCTTGCGCAGGACTTCTGTGACTTACCTGTTTATACCTGCCTACAAAATAGTCAATCCAACATTTGCATATTCCATAAGCTGCATACTTTCAAGTGGTATGGAATTTGTCCATTGATCAAACCAGTAAAATGTAAAAAAAAAACATTATTTAAATTGTTAATTAATAATATTCTAAGTAATTATTTTCCCGGGTCTTAATCGCTTATTTTTATTTTATTTTTCTTACCTCGACGTTTCGACTATGTTACAATAGTCAATAGCGAGGAGACCCGGGAAAATAATGACTATGAATACAATTTAAAAAGATTTTTAATTATATTCTTGACTAAATTTTTAAGTCAACCTATTTGCAATCAATTTATTGACCAATTTAATTTGATAATATAAAATACTTTTCATCCACTAAACAGCTCGATGAAAGTCGTTCTTAAAGGGATCTCAGGCTATATGTACCTAGTTACCTAATATGTAGCTATTATGTTAGTTGTCTTATGTTAGTTAATGTGATAGTTTTGTGACTTAGATTTACGTAAATGTGGTAAAGTTTTTCTTTATTTTATAGGTGAAACTTCAATGGTCTTTACTTAGATTAGCTTTTTTAGGGTTCCGTACCTAATAAATAAATAATAAATATTGCAGGACATTCCACACATCGCCATCTAGCCCCAAGCTCAGTAAATAGACTTGTGATATGGGTGCTAAACAACGGATATACTACTTATATACTTTCTTTTTTTTGTAAATATATACTTATAATACTTAGAAACAATCAGACCACAGACAAATATCTAAGCATAAATACTTGTCTGAGGCGGGAATCGAACCCGCAACCTTGCGTTTGGCAGTCCGGCGTGGTGACCATTGTGTCAAATGGGTCGTCAAAGGTCGCCTAAAGGACAATACTTGTCATGGACAGGAGCTGGTCTGTGTACCCAGAGTCTTAAGACACTGGCGTAACGTGGGCAGCTCCTGGCCCATGATAACAAACATACAAGTAGGTACACTATACCTACTACACATACGTGCACCAACTAAATAATATTATTCTATTATTCTCTATTTTTGTATAATAATTATGAGCAAGTGGCAATCTTATGAATTTTCTTTTTTATGGAAGAACCTTACCTACCTTTTGCAACACAGTTTTCTAACTAACGCAAGAGATAGAGTCGCATAATTGTTGTTTTGTTTTGTTGTGCAACATATTAGATTAGATTTAATTTGAAAGGGTACAAACGGCATCCTGTTGCTAAGACTCCACTGTCCGTCCGCCCGTCTGTCTGTCGGTCTGTCATCAGGCTGTATCTCATTAGTGAAGATTCATCGTACCTTAATGATAAAAACCCATAGATGTGACTTTAATTGCTCAATTTCAAATAATACCTCAAAATATTTGTAAGCTAGCGACCCGCTCCGGCTTCGCACGGCTATATTATGCATGTATTATACATATAAACCTTCCTCTTGATTCACTCTATCTAAACAAACTTTTTAAACTCACACGATTTGTATTCATAGTAATTATTTTCCCGGGTCTTAATCGCGTATTTTTTGTTTTTTATTTCTCTTACCTCGACGTTTCGACTATGTTACAATAGTCATGGTCGCGAGGAGACTGGAGCAGCGGCGAGCGTTGTCCTCTCATGTTGATAGTTGAGGGTAGTAACCGAGGGTAGGTCGAGTACCGACACTCGATTTTATAAACAGTTTTGTCAACAGTCATAAGGGCCCCGACACACCACACTCACTCACCCTACCACTCTATCTATTAAAAAAAAAACCGCATCAAAATCCGCTGCGTAGTTTTAAAGATTTAAGCATACATAGGGATATAGGGACAGAGAAAGCGACTTTGTTTTATACTATGTAGTGACTTTACCTTTGTGAGCATGATCACCAAAAAAAACCCATGAGTTTCTTGTGCCTTCTTCTAATTGGTGGGCGCGTTTCGAAGGTCCACATCCTAACTAAGGTTTTAAGACGTTTCAATGTGATTTCATGCGAATTGTATGATTCCAAATAAATAATGGATTTAGATTTTTGTCGTTTCGTGATAACTAGACTGTTGAAATTTTCACAGATGAAGTATTTTAACAGAATATGCACGGAACCCTTCGCGCGGGAGTGCGACTCGCCCCTGCCTGGTTTTTTAGCCATTAAAAGCCAAACTACTTACAACAAAGTACAAAATTTAACTAGCATCGTTAAAAGTTTTAACCGCTAACCTGTTAGCATGGTCATTACAGTTTAAGGACCACCGCAAACTTCTAACTTTTAGATCGGCTGATAACGTGTTTAAAATCACTTTTTTTTTCAAATACAGGGTTATTGGAAATTATACTAGCAAGCCGTTGAGGGCTACTTCTGTGCACCTTAACAAACAACTATTCTTCTACGACTTTTGGAAATTCGAAAAAAAAAAAAAAAAATTTTGAGGTTATGTAAATTCGAAAAACACCAGATTTTTTAAAACAAAGGTCATTCAGAATAAGAACAGTAGATGAAACTTCTAAAATAAGTAAAATTTTAAGGTTAATGACCTCTCCGTGCAAGGAGCAGCTGATTTTCAGGTAAACCTAACCTCAAAATTTTCGAAAAAAAATTCTAATTTCCAAAAGTCGTAGAACAAAAGTTGTTTGTTTAGGTGCACAGAAGTAGCTAGTATAATTTCCAATAACCCTGTATAAAATAGTCAGAGGTAGCCGTGGAATGTTTTTATTGCGACTGAGATGCAAGATAAGTTCGTTGCGGAGATAGATAGGGACGGGGGGTCTTTTTTTTTTGATACCTGATTTTTTTTACCTTAGATTTATGAATTTATTGATTTTTTGTTGTTATTGTTTATTTTTATTTTTGTATTGTATTAATTACTAGCGACCCGCTCCGGCTTCGCACGGCTATATTATGCATGTATTATACATATAAACCTTTCTCTTGAATCACTCTATCTATTAAAAAAAACCGCATCAAAATCCGTTGCGTAGTTTTAAAGATTTAAGCATACAAAGGGAAATAGGGACATATTGATATAGGGACGGCGATAAGTGACTTTATTTTAAAAACTACGCAACGGATTTTGATGCGGTTTTTTTAAATAAATAGAGTGATTCAAGAGAAAGGTTTATATGTATAATACATGCATAATATAGCCGTGCGAAGCCGGGGCGGGTCGCTAGTAAAAAATAAAGCTTAAGTCTAAGTGTTACAAATAGCTCAAAGCGAACACTTTCAACCTTTGGATGGACAAGAAGAAGAAGTTTAGAAAAAAAACCGGTCAAGTGCGAGTCGGACTCGCACATGAAGGGTTCCGTACCATTATCATCACATAATAAAAAAATAGATGGCGCTAGTGGTGAAACTACATGAATGAAGGGTAAATGGCGGTTTTCGGTTTATGACGTATTAAAAAAAACCTTACCAGATTTCGTTCAAACCAAATTTGGGTGGAAGTTTGCATGGTAATGTATATCATATTTTTTATTTATTTTCATCATTCTCTTATTTTAGAAGTTACAGGGCGGGGGGGACACACACGTTTTATCACTTTGGAAGTGTCCCTCTCGTAAACTATTCAGTTTAGAAAAAAATGATATCAGAAACCTCATTATCATTTTTAAAGACCTATCCATAGATACCCAACACGTATGGGTTTGATGAAAAAAAAAAATTGTGTTTCAGTTCTAAGTATGGGGAACCCTAACATTTATTGTTTTTTTTTCTATTTTTGTATGAAAATCCTAAAGCGGTTCACAAAATACATCTACTTACCAAGTTTCAACAGTATAGTTCTTATAGTTTCGGAAAAAAGTGGCTGTGACATACGGAAGACAGACAGACATGACGAATCTATAAGGGTTCCGTTTTTTGCCATTTGGCTACGGAACCCTAAAAGCGCTAATTTAATTTCTGTATTAAAATTTTCGTCGATAACGGCATTATACAATGCCGTATCTCTATCTTCATTTCTATCTATTCGTAGGTCCAAAATTCAAATGAAACACAAACTATTACGTAATCGAGCGAGGTAGTCTAAGATCTCTTTAAAAACGACCTTTAACAAGCTGGTTAGTGGATGAAAAGTATTTAATATCAAATTAAATCCTAATAACTTACGCGGGAGTAGTAGATCACTCTTATTGCAAAGGGTTTGACTAAAAAAATTCAGCCCAGAATATGACTAATTAACATTTTTTTATTTATTTGCTTATTAGACAAATTCCATACCAATCAAAAGTTATCCCATCCTAGTAATATCTCTATCCTTATTTCTATCTATTCGTGAGTCCAAAATTCAAATGAAACACGAACTATTACGTAATCGAGCGAGGGTAGTCTCACAAAACCCGTGTATCCTCCTAGATCAGCAAGCAATAATAGAGAAAATTGCTTAACTTTGCTATCCGATTGTAGAATCATTAGTTTCACGGTATTAGTGTGATCGCTTCGCTTTCTACAGACCGATTTCGATTGTGGGATACACGATTCACTAACACTAACTTTAAGAATAAAAATTATTTTCTGATAATAACAACAAAATAAAATATAACAATTATTATTACATAACATATATACCTTAGCGAACGCTCGCCCGACCTACATGGTGGGCAGAGTGGGGGGTGTTAGGTTTTATTTTCGTTACGGAATTTCTTTATTCGGTCACCGCGCTCAAAGCCCGCGATAAAAGCTATGCAATAGCTTAATAAAAAACTACCTTCTTGCGTTTAATAATAATTAAAAGTCCCTAGGAAGTGTGTCCAAAAGGCTGGGTGCGTTAACTTGTTGGATTGCGATGCTTATTCGCTGTCAGTGGGTAAAAAAAAATGTGAACTAAAAAAAATCTTAAAATCTTATTGCTTTTTTTTAAATTGAACACTTCAAAATGTTGGACATTTTTTTTTTCTGAACTTTAGTTATTTAGATAGATAAATAGTTTTATAATCAGGTGTCCCGTAATTCAGATTTATTCATTGAGGACAGCAGTGAATTTACAGTATTTTAAAAATATGGATGTGGAAATATCGGGATAAAACTTAATCTATGTGTTTATTGACGATTTTAACTTTTAGTAGGATTCATTACATTACATCAGTCTAGTAGTTTTTGCATAAAGAGATAACAAACTTTGTCTTTCACATTTATAACAACAATACAAGCTTTTCCATGCCCTAAACTACCCCTATGCTAAATTTCATGCAAATCGATCCAGTCGTTTGACCTTTGTAATAATAATTTGACAAAGTACAGGGTGGCTTAACAATACGTCGACAAACAGTTTTATGAATAATTTTATTGTTTACTAGCGACCCACTACGGCTTCGCACGGCTGTATTATGCATGTATTATACATATAAACCTTCCTCTTGAATCACTCTATCCATTAAAAAAAAAACAGCGCACTCCGGGAGTGCAGGCAGAAGTGAAAACTGTAAAATCTGTGTAAAATCTCATCTGTCGCGAGAACATACGCAAAAAGAGTTTCAGATGAAAAAAAAAAGTCGTCCGACATTTGTCGTCCGACATTTGTCGTCCAACAAATAGTCGTCCGACATTTGTCGTCCGTCAATAGTCGTCCGACAAATAGTCGTCCGACATTTGTCGTCCGTCAATAGTCGTCCGACAAATAGTCGTCCGACAAATAGTCGTCCGTCAATAGTCGTCCGACAAATAGTCGTCCAACATTTGTCGTCCGTTAAAAAATACCATATGTACGTCTTAATACACTCACAGCCAAATTAAAAAACTGTATATCTGTGTAAAATCTCATCTGTCGCGAGAAAATCTGTCGTCTGTCGCGAGAACGGCTGAAAATGCTCACCTACAAAAGTGCCCAACGCGCCATAAGAAGTTTTCACTTCAAAAAAACCGCATTAAACTCCGTTGAGTAGTTTTAAAGATTTAAGCATACAAAGGGATATAGGGACAGAGAAAGCGACTTTGTTTTATACTATGTAGTGATAGTGATATTGATACAGTGCTGTGAGTTCTAAATAATAAAACTATTTAAAAAACTGTTTGTCAACGTATTTTAGAGTCACCCTGTAATTATATTTTTGATCACGGAATTTAAAATATGAACCAATGGAATTACCAACGATTTTTACCTTAAAGTTTGAAATACAGAATAACCTCGGATACCATTCAGTTGAAAAGTTTGAGGTTGAGGTGTGTCGAAATGTGCCTTTCTCAAAGTTTTATATTCAAAGTTTGGGAAACTGTTCTATTTTAATCTTTGGAATGGCTATAAAGTGCTCGCCTTGAATTGATATTTGCTCGTTTTTGTAGTTGGATAATTTTATGTGTCGTTGTTTATTTCGATGTAGAGAGTATTCTGATCCGTTTACTTCAAGGATGTCAAAATAATATTCACAGTACTGGTATTATTTTGAAAAATTAAGGTCATTTAAAAAAAAATATATCTTTTTGGAGGATACGGTTCGAAATTTCTCGACTTTGGCGAGCATCTGGAATACCTTTATACTTGAAAATGTGCTTTTTCTGCAACTCCTCTTTAGTTGGGTACTTTTTGCGTGAGGATGGAGTAGGCTACTACCCTCTCTCTCAGCTTAGTAGACCATGTCCAACTAAGCCGCGGCGGGTTTAACCACGAAGTTTTACCACATGTTTTACTTCACCGTAAGAGCAATATTAGCGCACATATTTTTCATAAGAAAAATCCATTGATGCACAACCGTAAGAGTAATATTAGCGCACATATTTTTCATAAGAAAAATCCATTGATACACAACCGTAAGAGTAATATTAGCGCACATATTTTTCATAAGAAAAATCCATTGATACACAACCGTAAGAGTAATATTAGCGCACATATTTTTCATAAGAAAAATCCATTGATACACAACCGTAAGAGCAATATTAGCGCACATATTTTTCATAAGAAAAATCCATTGATACACAACCGTAAGAGCAATATTAGCGCACATATTTTTCATAAGAAAAATCCATTGATACACAACCGCAAGAGCAATATTAGCGCACATATTTTTCAAGAAAAATCCATTGATACACAACCGTAAGAGCAATATTAGCGCACATCTTTTTCATAAGAAAAATCCATTGATACACAACCGTAAGAGCAATATTAGCGCACATATTTTTCATAAGAAAAATCCATTGATACACAACCGTAAGAGCAATATTAGCGCACATATTTTTCGTAAGAAAAATCAATTGGTCAGCCGGCCGGCATACGAACCCACTACTTTCGGAATTAAAGTCGAGGTATTTACCACTAGGCTGATACCTCTATGACGTCTTGCCCTTAATTAAATACAAAACCGGTTTTAATTAGGTTTCCACATTCGAGTGAGGTCAAAGGTAGTTCAAAGCACCATAAAGCCTTTATTATAATTATGGGGAAACGTTCGACAACGTTAATTATCAAGTAATTAAAAAGCCTTGAACAGCGTAAGTACCTATTTTAACCGACTTCAAAGAAGAAGGTTCTCGATTCGTCGCATTTTTTTTAACCGACGAAAAAATAACTCAACTCGACGCGTAATTTCATTTTTGTATGCCATCGCATACAAAAATGAAATTACGCGTCGAGTCTTTCTTTCTTTTTGTTTTAGAAAGGAGATATCTAGGCGTAGTTCCGCAATTTTGTGAGGATCTGATAAGGATCTTCGGAGTGATGAACAGAAATGCACCTCGAGTGAGCAACAAACTGCTCAGTTTTCAAGATATTTAGTAGAATCGACCCATAAACTAATAGGTTAAGATTGATGGAAGATCTGGAACCACCTTCTCATCACGAAACTCCTCAATGAATTATGATTACACGTTACGATTTGAATAATTTAGTAATCTTTGAAATTTAACATAGGTACAACAACTAATATAGAACATAATACTGCAGGACAGTCCACACACCGCCATCTAGCCCCAAGCTAAGTAACTAGACTTGTGTTATGGTTGCTAGACAACGGATATACTACTTATATACTTTTCTTTTGTAATTAAATACTTATCATACATAGAAACAACCAGACCACAGACAAATATCTAAGCATAAATACATGTCTAAGGCGGGAATCGAACTCGCAACCCTGTGTTTGACAGTCCGGCATAGTGACCATTGTGCCAACTGGGTCGTATAAAGCAGTGAGAAAATTTAACAATACTG
Source organism: Idaea aversata (assembly GCA_907269075.1). Taxonomy (NCBI): domain Eukaryota; kingdom Metazoa; phylum Arthropoda; class Insecta; order Lepidoptera; family Geometridae; genus Idaea; species Idaea aversata. Next base: position 10,687,086 of record OU026106.1, read on the forward strand.
AAGTCCCCATTTATCTACAAGTACATAACTAGGTCAAGGGAAAAAGGATGGAAATTAACCCAAAACTCAAACAGCTAAAAATGAAGCAATTTAAATTCAGGGGGGCTAACTGTGAATAAATGGAACTGCTGTAAATTGTGTTCCATTGATTTAAATTGTGAAATACTTAACAAAAATTTTGACAAAAACTTTGGCGTCACTGCAGCTGTTGTGGTTCAAACAAATAAGCAAAAGTAGTTAAAGTAAATAATAATTGTTAAATGTTTCGTCAATTCTGATGGATTTATCTAATATAGCTTTTTATTTTATAATATCTGTTGCAAATTATGTCGTGGGTCCGGTCCAATCCCGAGCGGCCAATGGCGAAAAATTAAACTAAGCTAATTGACATTGCTCTTACGGTGAAGCAGAACATCGTGATAAAGGTCCAGGCTTAGTTGGCTAGGTATTGACGAGTTCCTTAATCCCACTTCGGGACTAGGCTGTTCACACGTCTGAACGTCCAAGGGGTTATTTCGCCAACTTGCTAAATCACACGAGTGTCATAATGCTTATCAGACATATAACACGATTGTTAAGAAGAACGACTGTTACATGCATTACTAGTAATATATTTATTTGTCAGAACGAGCTAGTACCGAAAAGTATTACATATTACATAGTCCAAATGATAGAACGTTTTAATCTGGGGTTAGTATTGGTGGGTGCTGGGCAAATTCATTCAAATTTCAAATTTCTTTATTTCTTTCAATGCTTATGTATTTACATACACATGATCACTTGAAATAGTCTTAAAAACTAAGTTAGGATGTGTGAGAAGAAGGCACAAGAAACTCATGGGGTTTTTTTTTATGTGATCACGCTCACAAAGGTCAATATTACAAATATTTGAAGGTATTATTTGAAATGGAGCAATTAAAGTCACATCCATGGATTCTTATCATTAAGGTACGAAGAGGTATCATAGTATGCCTTACCGCACAATTTATGCTTTATAAAAGTTTTGAATTTGTTAATGGACATGTCATATACATCTTTAGGTAATTTATTATAATAGAGCACACATGTACTATTAAACGACCTGCTTATTTTCCGGAGCCTACTACCGGGCAAGGTCAGCTCATCCCTGTTTCTTAAGTTGAAATTATGAATATCGCTATTTTTGCGAAAAATATCAGGATTTTTGTGAACGTAGAGCAAGTTTTCGTAAATATATTGTGAATAGAGCGTTAATATATTTATCTCTTTAAATTTTTCTCTAAGTGATTCCCTGGGGCCCATCTTATAGATAGCTCGGACAGCTCTTTTTTGTAATATAAAAATAGCATCAATATCTGCAGCACACCCCCACAGCAGGATGCCATACGACATGACACTGTGGAAGTAGCTGAAATAGACTAGACGAGCAGTCTCAATGTCCGTGTATTCGCGAATTTTCTTAACGGCGTAAGCGGCAGAACTAAGTCTATTGGACAATGCTTCCACATGCGGGCCCCACTGAAGCTTAGCATCTAAAGTTATACCTAGAAAGACAGCCTTACTGACTAATTCAACTTCCTCATCATTAATCTTTACAACAGTTTTTACTTGTTTTACATTTGGAAGTGTGAATCGAATTAATTTAGTTTTGGATCCATTCAGTAATAAATTATTGGAGTTGAACCAATCAACTATTCTAGAGAGAGCATTGTTCACATCGTCAACGTTGGACTGACGCCTTTTAACCTTGAACACCAAGGAGGTGTCATCTGCAAACAACACTATCCCATGGTTGTCCCTTACAAGGTAAGGTAAGTCATTTATATAAACTAAGAACAAGAAAGGTCCTAATATGGATCCTTGAGGAACCCCCATTACTATCGCAGATCCGGGAGATCGTTTTCCGTTAACATCGACACACTGGACCCTACCACTCAGATAAGAAGAGATAAGATCCAGGGCGCCGTTCCTAATACCGTAGTGGTGTAGTTTCATGATCAATGTTTTATGTTGAACGCAATCAAATGCCTTGGATAAGTCACAAAATATGCCATACGCATCATGCGACTCCTCCCAAGCATCAAATATATTTTTAATTAACGCTATCCCCGCATCAGTGGTCGAGCGCCCCTTACTAAAACCGAACTGTTTACTATGTAAAATATTATTATCATGAAAATGTTTAAGTAGTTGATTTAAAATAAGTTTTTCAAAAATTTTACTTAACGTGGGTAGCACTGATATTGGTCTAAAATTGGAGGGGTCTGAGGTACTACCAGATTTAAACAGTGGAACTACTTTACTCAATTTCATTAAATCAGGAAACACACCACAATCTATACATCTATTAAATACAATGACAAGTTCCGGTATAATGAGTTCAATAATTGATTTCCGATTGTTAAATCGGAGATCCCCCATAAATCGGAGATCCCCCATAGATCTTTAGTTTTCTTAAGATTTATTTGCTTAAGCACTACAATAATAATAAATATTTCAGGACATATTACACATCGCCATCCAGCCCCAAGCTAAGCAACTTAATGCTTGTGTTATGGGTGCCAGATAACGGATAAACTACTTATATACTTTTAATAATGTCATGATTTGTAACATATTGGAATTGAAATATTTTATTACAATTTGGTACATTGGTTTTTATTAAACTTTCTGCAAGGGGCAAGCCTACTCTATACTCATGAAAAACCCAAATAAAGAAGTGTAGTTCCGAAAAACAGCCCGTACCGAAGCCCCACTGAATCAGCCTGAAATACAGTATTCAAAAGATAAAACCGAATATTATAATTATCCGGATTCCAGACTTTCTGATAAATAGCGTCATTTGTTTAAGTCATAAGATTTTTGTAAGCCACTCTAAAATGGCAGTGTGCCAGAATTAAGTTGGGGTAATTCAGTTAAAATTAATTAGACTTTTTCAAGTTATTTCATACTTCGGTTGCGTGTAGGTCATTTGTTTAGTATTTGGTCTTCTGTTTTCTTTTGGGTCCACTCCTCTTACATTTTTAGGGTTCCGTACCAAAAGGGTAAAAACGGGACCTTCTAACTAAGACTCCACTGTTCGTATGTCTGTCTGTCATCAGTTAATCTCATGAACCTTGATAGCTAGACTAGTGTGGTGTTTACGAATAGAAACATATTATTTGGATCATCTAATTGCATTTATTCAGCGAATGACAACCAGTCAAAATCAACAAAACAGTAAAAAGTCATATCAAAAAGGTTCAAACACTAAAATTTCCTCCCCTTTCATTAAAGAATATACCAAAATAATCAAAATAATACTTCTTCTTCTTCTCGTATAGTGGTGTGGCTCACATATTGTTAGAGTTTTCAGATCGCCTTAAGGCCTCTAACTTGACCTAACGACTGCTACTAGAGGTTGCAACCGGGACCAACGGGTTAACGTGCCTTCCGAAGCACGGAGGGGCTCACGGAAACACATTATTGCCACACTACTAATTGGCCACCAATCGAAGCAATGACCGCGCCAGGCCTCACGGAAACACATTATTGCCACACTACTAATTGGCCACCAATCGAAGCAATGACCGCGCCAGGCGCGGCTTAACCCGCACGACCGTAAACGATCAGCGAGCGTCGCTTAGCTGTGAGCCTCCTCAATAATACTAAAAATAATACTAAAAATACTTTTTATAATCAACACGAGACACACGCCTAGCTCGCTCTACTGTTGGTTCTGGTGACGCAGGAGGCGTAGAAAAACTTTTTGAATATACATTATATAATCATTGGTTTAAATAGTACAAACCTGTACATTTAATGTATGTAAAAGATTAGTTTATCTTACGGTTTTTCGTTACGCGTAACATAAACAAGAAAGTGATCTATAGATAAGTGTTACTATTTTTACCTTTTCAGGTACGGAACCCTAAAACATTATTTGTCAAAATTGAGAAGATCAATGAAACCTGTCAAGTAATAAAAGATTCAGGACATCAAACAAATTCAAACATCCTTTGAAGTGGTAGTCGAATTCTCTCACCAAATGTTAAGAGGAAAGGGTACTGGAGGCTTTCTCCATACAAACTATTACAAACGTAGTCGACTGTTTTCTACCTGGATAATGACACTAGAGCAAATATTTTTGGTGCATAAAACTTATAACAGCCATAACCATGCCCCTATTTTTTGTTTTTTTTTTTAATTTTTTAATTTTTGTAATTTTAATTTCTATAATAATTAGAAAATGAAAAAAACCAAAACATAGGGGCATAGTCATGGCAGTTATAGGTTTTATGGCACAAAAATATTTGTGTTAGTGTCATTATCCAGGGAGGAAACAGTCGACTACGATTGTATGGAGACCGCGCAGGTACCCTTTCACCTTAAGGCGTATACAGGAACCAAAAATTAATTGAAGCAAAGGTGTATCTAGAAAAACTGAGTAGAAAATTGGCTTTAAAGTTTTTAATATCTTACATCTTTTAAATATTTATAATGAGAGTCTTTTATACCTAAATATTTATTCGTCCTATGACTTAGCTAAATGATTTAGGTGTTGTTATTATTCTCAAACAATTCGAATCATTTGAAAATTACGTTTTTTTAAATCTTGTTATCCGCTTTTGTTGTTTTTTTTTTTCCATTAAAAAAAGTTTTAGTTTTTGCTTGTTTTTGCTAACTGCTGTTTGAAATTCAAACGCACATAATTTGTAATCCATGCAACAAGGGCGGACTGCCTCCTTCGAAATGAATTTTATTGTTCCTACGCCATCTAGGAGCGACCTATCAAAATGAGTTTTTGACACATGATACTAGATGGAGTAATGCATTTTTTGATGCAATAACATCAAAACAGACTTTGTGTGTACCCGACGACGCACACGGAGAGCGGTCAGTAGCGAGCGACACATATACAGATTGGTCACTCACACAAACAAAGGCCGAGCACACTCGTCAATTGCAAGAACTGTAATGCCAAGCCAAATTAACTATCGCCTGCAACTTAAATTGTTAAATATTGCATGGAAAATTGTTGTTAAGTATCCATATACTTAAACGAAAAAGATTTTATTGATACTTTGTTTGCATTGAATAGGCTAATTTTCACCTGTGAATTATTGTACCAAAATGTAGGAAAAAAAAACGGTACACAAAAATACTTATACAACAATTTTCCATCCTATAATTATCTATTTAATTTATAGGCGAAAGGCATTTTGCTTTTTGGTTCATATTATGCGCCTTAAGTGACCTAATGATTATGCAGGGGGTTAGTGATGGGACATAATACGGATAATTTGCGTGTTCCGTAATCTATTGTATCCGTAATTACGGTCGGGTCCGGAATTATATTAAAATTTTAAGCAATGGTTAATCGATAGTACCTTTTGTTAAGTTTATTAATTTACTAGCTGCGCCCTGCGATTTTACCCGCTGAAGTCCAATTCCCGTAGGGAATATATCGGGACAAAAAGTAGCCAAAGTGTTAATTCAGGTTTCTAGCTATCGATATGCCGAGTTTAAACGCAATCGGATCAGTAGTTTTTGCGTGATGGAGTAACAAACACACAAACTTTCACATTTATAAATATTAAGTAGAATTTTGCATGTCCGGCTTTTTAAGACGGTTACATACCATAGACTTATCCTTACAAAATAAAAAGGTATTTTCTTCCCCCAATTTTGGTCCGATTTTGGTGTTTCACATTTTTCTGTGAACCTAATTTTTTACACAGAAAAAACTTAGACCTAGCCCAGGACCAAAATGCTTGGAAAGATGTTAAGACGGCCTTTGACCAGCAGTGGGACAATATAGACCAACATTATTTTTTTACTTTTGTTTTGAGCTGCACTTTGATAGCATAAGTTATTTAAAGACGACCCAGTTGGCACAATGGTCACCATGCCGGACTGCCAATCACAGGGTTGCGGGTTCGATTCCCGCCTCAGACAAGTATTTATGCTTAGATATTTGTCTGTGGTCTGGTTGTTTCTATGTATTATAAGTATATATTTACAAAAGAAAAGTATATAAGTAGTATATCCGTTGTCTAGCTCCCATAACACAAGTCTAGTTACTTAGCTTGGGGCTAGATAGCGATGTGTGGAATGTCAAAAAAAAACAAAAAAAAAAAAAATCCTCTAAATATAAGCAAATTCCAAGAAAACATTTAGTTTTATGTTATATATTTTCTTGCAAAGACTGTTTGTACGCCCGCGGCTCATAGAATCCTTTATAATTCTCCTTTTCTATATAAATGGAATTTGTGGAAAAATTCTTGATCCCAGAATTTTATTAAGCACAATATTTCCGGAATGGTTAAATAATCTTCGAAACATCGTTATGGATAAACCGACCTCATAATATACTTACCCTATATATAAATTCCAATATGTACATAATAGAATACCTAAATCTAAGGGCGCATACACATAGAAAGTTGTCGGCGCTGTCGATATATCACCGCTTACCGGTGCTAATTCATTTATATAACCTCTACCTAAAGCAAGCGGATAGAAATAATGGTGCTGATTTTTAGTGGCGTGCAAAATATTAAGCTGAGTGAGGCAGACATTAATTAATTAATCAGCGTTTTAGTCCCACGGCTGGGTGAAGGCCTCCTTTTCGACATCAGTCTTTTGAATAGGCGTCAACTTCATCATTAATATCAAATAACACAAGTACGCTAGATTTTTTATTTCATACCTTTGTATGAAATACAGGTACAAATACAGGTATTTCATACTTTTGAAAGAATACTAAATCTAGCGTACTTGTGTTATTTGCGTCAGTTATATTGTGTGCCTAAAAAAAGCGCCCTCGTTGTGAATACTGTTATCTATTTTTCGGGACAAAAGTCTATTTCTTTAGGTTTATATCATGATTAGTATTAGTTCCACCACCATTCACTAGCAGTAGTGAAGGGTAGTGAAGATCAGCGCTAAAATGGCGCAAATCAAATGATAATATTTTATTGATGACAGTCGCCTGTCCAGTCCAGCATAGAAGTCAATAGAAGTTAGTGGACACAGATCAGAACTGGTCGATTAAGTTCAGCGCTATTTCGGCACAAAATATAATGACTATTGCACCGATAAGCGCCAATCAGCGCTAGTAAGCTCTCTTTGTGTACACGCCCTAATCTAAGTAAATACACACATAACAAAGTAATATATTATGACTATTTCTGTCCATTATTTATACCCTCTTGGGATCGGACGAGATACCAGAAGCATGACTAAGCAACAATATCTACAATTTTATCGATATCTTTAATGTTATTTCTATTTTTGGAACATTCTTATAGTTGATAGGTCGCGGGCAAAAGCTAGTTTATAATATTAGTATAAATTATTCGTCAGTTCCAGGGTTTAGGTAATTTATGGATATGGATTTATTTAGGGATTTAATTTACGAGTGATAGGTCAGCGTTTGATCACTATCACAACTAATGGCGGTCTAAAATGTAACACGCGCCCCTAGACTTTGTAGGGATAAGCGGAAGTCAATTTCCAAGTATATCTCCCAGTAGAGATCATTGGAAGAAAATCCATTCTTCCCCACTAGGGGAGATACGCTGGTACCATACACTAGTCCGATAAGATATACTCGTGACATAAAGACACCCAAAAAAATTGTCATTCAAAGTCAAAGTCAAACATTTTTATTAATTTGGATGCTTAATACATTTGTACACAGATCACACAGAAACGTCTTAAAAACTAAGTTCGGATGTGTGCCTTCGGAACGCGCCCACCAATGAGAAGAAGGCACAAGAAACTCATGGGTTTTTTTTTCTGATGTGATCACGCTCACAAAGGTAAATATTTGAAAGTATTATTTGAAATAGAGCAACTAAAGTCACGTCCATGGGTTCTTATCATTAAGGTAAGACGAAGTATCATAGTAGGTACACCTTACTGCACAATTTATGCTTAATTAAAGTTAGAACCTGTTAATGGACATGTCATAAACATCTTTAGGTAACTTAATATAATAGAGCACACATGTACTATTAAACGACCTGTTTATTTTCCGGAGCCTACTACCGGGCACTTTAAAACTACGCAACGGATATTGATGCGGTTTTTTTAATAGATAGAGTGATTCAAGAGGAAGGTTTTTTCTTAATATATCATTGAAATGTAATCTTCTTAAGAGCTAAGTATATTAAACCACCCTGATAAATGTAAAAACATAAAAATACCTATCTACACAAACAGAAAACCACAAAAAGATTCGTAACTCACTAACACCGTAACTAAAGTAAAAATCCGGATATTCATTTCCATAGACTCTGGAATTCCGGATCACGCCCATCCCTAATCCATACAAGGGATAGAGATATAAAACATATAAGTACCTAGAGGTACAGATAAAATACATTAAGACTTAATTTAGATGATTTATACAACGCCAGTGCTTTAATGTATGCTAGCTGTTTATACAAAAATATATTTCGCGTATTTGCGACGGGATCTATTCTATAAAAATATCCGGTTCAATCCAATTTAAGCGTTACGAAAAAATTGTGAAACGAAAAACCATAAGATAAAGTAATAACTCACTTAAATAATGTGTGTGTGTCTGTCCCTACTAATATTATAAATGCGAAAGGAACTTTGTCTGTCTGTCTGTCGAAAGGAACTTCGTTCAAAACGCGTGTCCCTCGAAACGTTTAGAATAAATTGTAGTTTACAAAAAATTATGGAATATGAAAAAGAAACAAAAGTACAAGTATTGAAAGCAGGGGATCATCTAAGGCGATTTTTAGAAAAACGCCTTTTCAGGACGGTATAGTGACTTTACAATGCACCTATTTATTTCATCATAACTTACAAGACTTGTATTAATCGACAAGTGTTTTTTCTTGTACAATTTTAAGCTTTTTTCTTTCTTTCTTTCTTTTATAGCAACTTTTTTGCTGGAAGATTAAAACAAGGAGCTCCATTCTTATTTCTCCTTGCGTCCGTTACACGTTTTGACACATTTATGACGTTTTATCTGTTACATTTCTGATATACCCAGTATTACCCAGTGATATGTTAACCAGAGATAGATACGTACGTCCTTGTGAATTTAACTTGACCACACGAAAATAATGCAAGTGACTCATAATCCCTCTGGTGTTTTCGCATGAAGACACATCAAATTATTGTGCCACAATAATGGAATGCAAAGTTCGGAGATAACCACTCTATAACTGTTACATCTCACTGAATGTTCTCTCTTTAAAGAGTATATTATATGTCTATTTAACAGGGTGGAACAATAGTATGTGTGGCCTGCTAAAGGCGGCATCTCATACATTATTTATAAAACCGAGGCGCCTTGGGGCTTGTTATTTCGAAGATTTAGTCAAACGGAAACGGTACAACGAAATCAGCATTGGACGCAGATGTAAAATACTTATACTATAGATAATAGAGAATCAGCATTGGCCATAGATGTAAAATACTTATACTATAGGGTAGCTTTTGCCCCGACTTCATTCACGAACAAATCGAAAATGGACCACGGAATCACGTTGTCCCATACAAACTTGGTCCCCCTTTTTCACCCCCTAAGGGGAAGAATTTCAGAAAATTCTTTCTTATCGGATGCCGACGTCATACAAAGTAAAAATACTTTTACTTTTTCAATAACTTTCACTCTCTCTCTTTTATATTTTGTCTTATTTTATCCATCCTCGTTACTCCACACATCCATCTCAACATTCTCATCTCCGCTGCATGCAATCTTCTCTCATCCTTCTTCTTCATGGTTCAGCATTCCGATCCATTCACGACGGTCTTATCGCGGTTTTATAAAATAGAGTGTGAAAGAGATGACAGAATACTGATTTAGTAAGAATAAAAGGGACAAAACACCATTGATTAATCTTCAAAAAGAAACTTCGATTTTTGTTCAAGTCTGCGTTAGACATCGAGCCGCATACTTAGTAGAGAGAAAATGTCAAACTGTGGGAATATTTGGCTAAAAATTTTTGGCCATATAATTTGTTTCTGTAAACTATTGTGTAATGTGTAATATTTGTTGTGGTTTGAGGGTTTTTGTGTGTGGTATGAGTATGTAAGTAAATTCCAAAATATGTATATAACTAATATTATGCATTGTCTGGCCACCATAATACAAGCCTAGTTGTTTAGCTTAAGGCTAGATGGCGCTGTGTGCAACGTCCTTTAGGTATTTATTTATTTGTACTGCCTTACTGGTTGTTTAAATAATAAAACACCCAAAGGCATAACTTTAATTGCTCCATTTCAAATATACTTACCTTAGAAAATTGTAATATTGACCTTTGTGAGCATGATCTCAAAAGGACGCTATGAGTGTCTTGTGCCTTTTTCATTGATTCGAAGGCACATTGAGCGTTTCGAAGGCAAACTTCTTAAAAACTAAGTTAGGGTAACTTAGTTTTTAAGAAGTTTATAATAATTATTGTTATATCATGCGAATAATTTTAAATATATTTTTACTTTGAATAGTATGTTAAGCTACACTAATGTTAGTAGGCGGATGTGCGGTGCACATTGCATCTTATATTTTGGCACTCGATATTAAAACTAAATATTATTTCTACCGCATTTGTTATGGAGTTCAGAAAAATTACGCCGGATTAGAAATAAACTAGATTTAAATTAGAATGAAAAATACTTAATTTGATTGTAGAAGTGCAACACTAGCAAATTAAAACCACTAATCAGTTTCAGAATATTGTGGCTTACTTTATGCCTCTACTGAGTGTTTACACGATGTAGTTCACCCAAAATAACAAGGGCAGAGAGACACCTCTTAGACCAGGGCCGAAGCCTTCAAAAATGATAAAAAATGAAAAAAAAATCACAGTAGGATGAAACCCATTAGAAAAGGAATATGATAAAAATGAAAGGAAAAATAAATTACGGTCGATCCGAGTTCGGGAAGTGGGAGGGGGGGTTTTTAAGGGTAAAAAATGGTTTATCTTGATTTCCGGCAAAACTACAAGTCTTATGGAAAAAAGTTGAATGGCAAAGTTGTAGGTAATAAAAAGACCTACAACTTTTGTATATACAATTTTTTCACATAACCTCAAAATTTAGGTGAAAAATTCAAATAACCCAGTTTTTAGTTTTTTATTTTTATCTTTTTAAAAATGCTTTTTTTTCTACGAAATTTGGTGAAAACTTACCTTATTATGTCCCAAATGCACTGTAATTTATTTGATTTAAAACATTTATTTTTTGGCCTTATTTTAACTTAATATCAAAAAAACACCCTAATTTTCAATCGAAAATTCTCACGTCAAAATATCAGCTTTTTCCAAAAAGTCTTGAGGCTTTTTATTCGTTGAAATCTCTACTTTCTGATGGTGTAAAAAAAATATACATTGCAATAGTAAATGTTCTCAGAAATAGCAAAAAACCGATCGAGAAATATACAATTTTGAGCTATTATTAAAATTTACACTTTAATTACTCGAAAAACGTAAGATTACATGTAACATTGATAAAAAAAATTGCAAATCAAAATATAATACTATAATAACGTACACAGTACAGTATACAATACAACATCGTACAAAAAAAATCGTTTTCTCGATCGGTTTTTTGCATTTTCTGAGAAGATTTACTAGAGGAACATATATATTTTTTTTCACCATCGAAAAGTAGAGATTTCAACGAACAGAAAGCATACCAACTTTTTGAAAAAAGCTGATATTTTGACGTGAGAATTTTCGATTGAAAATTAGGGTGTTTTTTTGATATTAAGTTAAAATAAGGCGAAAAAATAAATATTTTAAATCAAATAAATTACAGTGTATTTGGGACATAATAAGGTAAGTTTTCACCAAATTTCGTAGAAAAAAAATGATTTTGAAAAAGATAAAATAAAAATCCACAAACTGGGTTATTTGAATTTTTCACCTAAATTTTGAGGTTATGTGAAAAAATTGCATATACAAAAGTTGTAGATCTTTTTATTACCTACAACTTTGCCATTCAACTTTTTTCCATAGGACTTGTAGTTTTGCCGGAAATCAAAATAAACCATTTTTTACCCTTAAAAACCCCCCCTCCCACTTCCCGAACTCGGATCGACCGTGATTTATTTTTCCTTTCATTTTTATCATATTCCCCTCCCTTTCTAATGGGTTTCATCCTACTGTGATTTTTTTTGGTTTCAAAAATTATCGACCCTGGTCTATTAAATTTTGTACCTAGTGATTACAAATCATTTTACGCTCAGATCTGTCTCGCTGGTCTTGTTGTTTAGGGCAAAAGACATACATACACTGATCAGATTCGGAATATTACGACCTGTATTACGCCTCTACTAGGTACTAGGTACTAACTCGATGTATTTCGCCCCAAACAACAAGGCCAGCGAGACACATCTGGGCGTAATTTGATTTATATTATGGAGTGAATATAATTTGATAATAGCAACTGAGACAGTACAAGATGTATTGTTTTGTTTTATAGAAATGTTTTCTGAAATATTGTTTTTGACGGAACTAACATAGGTTTTTACCGGGAAGTGGTGGATAATAAATAAGTAGATATTTTGTTTTTTAGTAAAAAAAAAAAAAGATCACTCTCTTGTCTCTCTGTCTGTGGGCTACATCCCGACTCTACCCGATCCCATCTCTACCCGATTATAAAATACCTAACAAAAGCTCCGAACTCTACCCGATCACTACCGATTTTCTCAGGAACGGGTGGACTAAGTAAGTTGAAATTTAATTTCCCTAAACTTTAAGACTAAGCTTAAGCGAGGCTTACAACTAAAAGAAAACAAAAACTTAACTGAAGCTTTTCATCAGCCCCTTAACACATAACTGCCATTTTCCGTAGTCAGTCAAAAGTTAATACTTATGCAAAACAGAACAATTTATCAGGCATGCCATGTCACCAATAAACCATTTATATTCGTCAGATCATCACGACGAAATTGCTTCGAGACTCAACACCCATATACCTAAGTTCGATGACCTATATGCAAGGTCAACGCCCACTCTATAATTATACAGGTATACTCGATTTTGCCCGCGACTTCGTCTGCGTAGAAGTCGAAAATGGTTATAAAAGGATTTATTTCATTTAGGATTTTTTTTATTAATTTAAAATCGGATTGAGTTTTCAAACATGTGTCAAAATAAGGATTGGGTATTGATATCAATTTCGAAGCAAATCACCCCCAAATAACTTTCTACTCCTTTTTAACCCCGTTAAGGGATGAATTTTCAATTCTTAAAGAATGTTTATGCTAAATTCCAAGTAGATTGGACGAAGGAATCACGTTGTCCCATACGAACTTTGCCCCCTTTCTTAACCTTCTTAGGGGTCGAATTTCGGAAAATCCTTTCTTATCGGATGCCTACGTCATACAAAAAACACACCCTCTAAGTTTCTGGTCACTACGATCAGCGGTTTAGGCTGTGCGTTGATCCGTCAGTCACTCAGTCAGAACAAAGAATTTTATATGTATAGAAGAAGATAGATATTATAGATAGTACTTTTAAATGTTTTTGGAGGTGCATGTTTATTCGTGTCCGTAAGATTTAGCCCTTGAGTCCTACACCTAATCTCCAGGTGGTGCTAAAAGAGCAGACAATCAAACGGTGGTAGGCTTTGGCCGGCGGCTTCTAACCCCACCCCCTGGATAAAGTCATGGTACCAGTGACTCGTCGCCTTCCATCATGATGGCCACACATGCCGTTCTTCTTCTAGGCGAGGATGCTAAATTCTCGACCTAATCTTCACCACATCGATTAATTAATAAAAAGTTTGTTTCTATATTCGATATTCTTACAGTTTGTAGCATTTCACATTTATACACACTTTTACCTAATGATTGTTTTAGTTAGTCTAGTATTTTGCAAGTAGGTAAATTGTTTTAATTTATTTTATACTAGCGACCTGCCCCGGCTTCGCACGGCTGTATTATGCATGTCTTATATCTAAAAACCTTCCTCTTTAATCACTCTACCTATCAAAAAAAACCGCATCAAAATCCGTTGCGTAGTTTTTAAGATCTAAGCATACATAGGGACATAGGGACGGCGAAAAGTGACTTTATTTTATCCAAAGTAGTGAAGATTATATAAGTCCTTTTTCGCCTTAGATACAGGATTACCTAGTTCAGGCATAATATGTGTTATTTTTGTTCTCTTTAATATTTAGTGCTTAGTTTATTATGTAAAATGAGTTTAAATAAATGTATTTGTATTTGTTGTATTGTCAGTTGTAGGTAATTTGAGGTCAAATGCAAGCCTATTTTTTATGTAATAAAATGGTTGTATGTAAAGTCCGTTTACGGACGATAATTTTACGTGATAACGTCATAAGAAAACGATGTAATGAACAATTGAGTTTTTTTTGTTATTTCTTTCTTTTTCTTTATAAAAGTCTTCTATTCGTTTCTCGTCAAACCATAACACAAGCCCCAGATGAGCGATATTATTATTAAAAACTCTCTTTCCTAAGTTACTATGACGCATCTGGTCATATAACCATGACACATGACGTCACACAATATTACCGTGATAATTTGTGTGTCAATGCAGGTTTTTCACCAATTTACTAGACGTCACGTCAAAAAACTACCCTATCACAATAGCCTACAGTACTTTTTTCCTCCCCGTCTTTAAATGATACCAAAATGTGGGAAAATAACTAAACAGTACACACAATACTTTTAACAACAATTTTCCATGCAATAATTAACAATTATAGTTATAAAGCAGGCACCAGGCACAAACCGACGACCCAGTTGGCACAGTAGTCACCATGCCGAATTGCCAAACACAGGGTTGCGGTTTCGATTCCCGCCTCAGATAAGCAGTTATGCGTAGATATTTGTCTGTGGTCTAGTTGTTTCTATGTATTATAAGTATATATTTACAAAATAAAAGTATAATAAGTAGTATATCCGTTGTCTAGCACCCATTACACAAGTCTAGTTACTTTTGGGGCTACATGGCAATGTGTAGAATGTCCTGCAACATTTATTTATTTTCCTTTTGGCTCCTATTTCCCCATAAGCCTGGTTCTATTCGGTTATATTAACGAAATTTTCAACCAATTTGCCCAAAATCCAAACAACAAGCATTTTCAACTCGCAATTTTGTAGTAATTGCAGTACAAAATAAGATTAACCTTAAACACAAAGAAATATAATATAATAGGAAAGAGGGAACGTCTGAACAACTTCGGTAGCGTGGTACCTACGGCGGCAACAGAAATACATCATCTGTGAAATTTTTTGTAGCTATCACGGTTTATGAGATACAGTCTGGTGACAGACTGACAGCAGAGATTTCGCAGACAGCGCAGTTGGACGTCAATAATTATTACTGAATATTCAATTTTTTTATTTTGAAGAAGATACCTCAAGAGTGGTCTCCTAAAAAAGACTTATACTGGGTTTATACTATCCTAACTAGGTTGAGCGTTTTTTTTCTTTTAAAGTAAAGTAAATATACCTTGCTTTAAAGTGAGTTTAGTATAAATGCTAGTCTAAAGATGTTCGCTCTAATATTGTAATGTTATATATCTTTAGCTAAGCCCCGCTATATGAGTCAACAAACAAGTACTGACAATCACTTTGTGCATGAAATTTTTACACCGTTCGCAGAATTTCTTTCTTTATATTTTTATAGAAAAAAATACTGAAAAAGCTTCTGAAATTAGCTTTTCTAGTTTTAGCGAACAGGATTTTGTGCTTTTTTAAAGGAGCTTTGTTGTTCCCCAAGCTTCTAAGAGACGCTCGAAATACTTAATCAACAAGAACTATTTAAAAAAATTGGTAGTGACACACGGACAGACAGACGGACAAAATAGTGGTCTTAAACGAGTTCCTTTTTTTAAATTTTGAGGTACGGAACGCTAAAAATGAAAGTCTGTGAATTAGTAGTAAAAACTATTGAAGGAATCGCGATAAAACAAGATAGCCATGTCAATAGAGCGATAGAGTCAATCTTAAAATATAAATTTTATTTCAATATTCCTACGAAATATCAGGATATACGTAGGTATAACCACGGGACGTAGGTATAACCACGGGGCACTGCTAGTCGTCAAACAAAAGCACTGAGCCTAAAAAAATCTAATGAAAAAGGAACCTAAATAATATTTTTCAATCAATTTTTACGAACAAAAATTTCAGGCCCAATTTTACACAATATCTACTTTGATCAAATAAATTAATATTTTCCCAACGAGCTACCAATACATTTAGAAACAACAATATTTAATGAAAAGGGTGAAATTGTTTGGAACAAAAATAAATTAGGGTCTCAACCCATATGAATGTTTCGGCATCCCGGCCCAGTATTATTAAAAGATTTATTATAATGTAATTTTTTATTGATCTCAACGACGTTTTTTGGTACACAAGTAGTGTGCCAAAAATCGTGGCGCATGAAAAATATGAGTCATAAATACGAAAAAACATTTATTGAGGATCAAAAATAATCTGCTAAATTGATACGAGTAATAGCTTTTTTCTCCATGTTTTTCGAAATCAAATAAAAAATGTGATTAAAAAAATCTTGTTTTTTTTTTTAACGGAGCAACGGTAATCAAGTTATCGTCAAACAAACGCACAAAGTTACAGAACAAAAGTTTCAGCATCTCACCACTAAACCTTCACTCGCTTCGTTCCCTCGGTCAAATAATGATTAGAAAAGTACGACAAACAAAAAGAGGATTCCAATAAAAACAAATATTCATTCCGTTACATATTTTTTGCTGATGGTACGTATCCAGATTCTGAGTTGTAATATACGATAGAACTAAAATAAATATCTATATTATAGAGAGGCCATCAGAACATTTTTCTGAAAGCATGTTATTATGTTACTTAATCTTTAGCTGTTCCAAATAGTTATTACTGTAATATAAAAGAAGCTTTTATATTTGCATTTATAATTACAATCTAGCTAGATCAACCTGTTCTAAAGTAAGATTCCACTTACCACCAAACTTTCGTGAGGGATCTAGGTCTATTATGTAATTGCAAATCCTTAAATATCTGGTATCAGTTACTTGGTATTGGCTCTAGCTTAGAATAGCTTAGGCATCGTAGAAGAAAACTAGGGGATTAAGAGTAAACCATCAGCTACTACAGCATTTGTCAAAAAGTGTTCATGTCAAACGGGCGCAGTAGCCCGTAAGATATTGCTTGCAGCTTGCAGATTATTTTGCAGTGTAGAAAAAAGAAGACGTGATTCATCGCATCCAAATAAATTAAAAAAATGTTATTCTGGTGTAAATGAGTCCCAATTAAAAAATATTTAAATTAATTTCTTAAAATGTCCCTAACTATAGAAAGATAGATAAACGTTTTCTTGTGCCATAATATAAACTCTATTTTCAGTATTTATTTGTAATTTAGTGTACTTATGCTAGTTTTAATGTAGGCACTTAGGGGTTTAATCTTTTGACATTATTGTAAGTAATATGTTTACTGAAATAAATCGATACTGTTGCAAAAAAAAAATTAAATCTAACTTAAATGGAATCATAAGAAACAATAGATGTAATTAATAAGGGATCATAGAGATGTACTCTCTATTACAATTCTTAGCATTTAATCTCTAAGACGATGACCTTATACATTCAGATTTATATCTTTCAGGCAATATTACTTTCTTTTTTGGGCAATATTCGTAGCTACGTGGAGTTTTTTACTTGATTACCCTACTTGGATGTACTTATTGCTTGACTTGCTATGCTTTACGGTTTTACTCGTGTAAGTTACGATCCTGTAGGTATGTCATGATGAAATGTATGATACTGGGAGTCCATCTACCAACACATTAACTTAAAAAACCATTAAATTGATTCGATAGTGTTTGTAATACCTACTATAAAAAAAGTTTGCCCAGAAACCGGGCAACGTTTTCATAGATTTTCATAGGGTTGTCAGGAAATAAAAGTCTAAAGTTACTGAATTGAAAACGTGCAAACAAGTGAGGGGTTCTCCTAATATTACCTAAAGAGGTATATGACATGTTCATTAACAGGTTCAAAACTTTTATAAAGCATAGATTGTGCAGTAAGGCGTACTATGATACTTCGTCTTACCTTAATGATAAGAACCCATGGACGTGACTTTAGTTGCTCCATTTCAAATAATACTTTCAAATATTTGTAATATTGACCATTGTGAGCGTGATCACATGAAAAAAAAAACCCATGAGTTTCTTGTGCCTTCTTCTCATTGGTGGGCGCGTCCCGAAGGCACACATCCTAACTTAGTTTTTAAGACGTTTTTAAGTGGTCTATTATACTTTTAAGGTATTATGCATCCAAAGAAATAAAATTTTTTGATTTGATTTGATTAAGTCACTCTACTGTTAACGTGTTAAAGTTTCAGTCTTTTTATATATTTTTTTAATATAAAAAAAAAACTATACAAATGTCATACTTTAAACAAAATTGTAACATTAAACACCACAGGCACATACAAAAAATTGTAACATTAAACACCACAGGCACATACAAAAAATTGTAACATTAAACACCACAGGCACATACAAAAAATTGTAACATTAAACACCACAGGCACATACAAAAAATTGTAACATTAAACACCACAGGCACATACAAAAAATTGTAACATTAAACACCACAGGCACATACAAAAAATTGTAACATTAAACACCACAGGCACATACAAAAAAAATGTTATTTTAGACATTTTGGCGATTTAGATATTTGTATTTTAGACATTGTGCTTCTAAGGCAATTTACATACAAAGACGTTGTGCAAGTTGGTATTTCTTAGCAATTAAGGGTAATTTGTAGTCTATGTATTTCGAACTAATGTTTGGTACTCACAATAATAGTAAGTGATTGTTTTTGCTGACGGTAGGCAATTGTTTTCTTTTAAATAAATTAGTATGCAGTATTTATTTGGAAAAGGGTTTTTGTCATGTGATTTTTTGCGTGACTGTACCCTGTTTTGTTTGATCGAGGAACTTCTGTGATGTATTGGATTTTGATAAATGTTTTTCATGTCAAGACAATATTTATTAAAAAAAAATTCGTACCCATTGACATGAAAGGTTTTCGAACAAAAGAAATAAAAATAGGTACTAGTTAATAATTCTAATTTATTGAAATACTAAAGCAACCTTAACCACACAATAAAATACACAAGTTAAAATAAAAAAATGGTTGTCTGTAAAGTCGGTTTACGGACGATAATTTTACGTGATAATGACATAAGAAACCGATGAAAAAAAAACCATTTTTTCTATTATTTTTTCTTTTTTTTCCTTTATATAAGTCGTTACTCATAACACCATAACACAAGCCCAGTTGAGCGATATTATAATAATAAATACTCTGTTTCCTAAGTTACCATGACGCGTCTAGTCATATTACCATGACGCCTGACGCTACACAATATTACCGTGACACATTTATGTGAATGCAGGTGTTCCATCAATTTACTAGATGATAACACGTCAAAAAAATGCGTTTCTGTTTAAAAAACACCAAAGCAAGTTTCCTTGCATCTAAAACTTAGTTGAATTGTGTTATGACGACCCAGTTGGCACAATGGTCACCATGCCGGACTGCCAAACACAGGGTTGCGGGTTCGATTCCCGCCTTATGCTTAGTTATTTGTCTGTGGTTGTTCCTATGTATTATAAGTATATTTTTACAAAAGAAAAGTATATATATATATATCTGTTGTCAAGCACCCATCACACAAGTCTAGTTACTTGTGTGATGGGTGCTTTACTGAAATGCTCTCTCTAGAATAGTTGATTGGTTCAATTCCAATAATTTATTACTGAATGGATCCAAAACTAAATTAATTCGGTTTACACTTCCAAATGTAAAACAAGTAAAAACTGTTGTAAAGATTAATGATGAGGAAGTTGAATTAGTCAGTAAGGCTGTCTTTCTAGGTATAACTTTAGATCCTAAGCTTCAGTGGGGCCCGCATGTGGAAGCATTGTCCAATAGACTTAGTTCTGCCGCTTACGCCGTTAAGAAAATTCGCGAATACACGGACATTGAGACTGCTCGCCTAGTCTATTTCGGCTACTTCCACAGTGTCATGTCGTACGGCATCCTACTGTGGGGGTGTGCTGCAGATATTGATGCTATTTTCATATTGCAAAAGAGAGCTGTTCGAGCTATCTACAAAATGGGCCCCAGGGAATCACTTAGAGAAAAATTTAAAGAGTTAAACATATTAACGCTCTATTCCCAATATATCTACGAAAACTTGCTCTACGTTCACAAAAATCCTGATATTTTCCGTAAAAACAGCGATATTCATAATTACAACTTAAGAAATAAGGATGAACTGACCGTGCCCGGTAGTAGGCTCCGGAAAATAAACAGGTCGTTTAATAGTACATGTGTGCTCTATTATAATAAATTACCTAAAGAGGTATATGACATGTCCATTAACAGGTTCAAAACTTTTATAAAGCATAGATTGTGCAGTAAGGCGTACTATGATACTTCGTCTTACCTTAATGATAAGAACCCATGGACGTGACTTTAGTTGCTCCATTTCAAATAATACTTTCAAATATTTGTAATATTGACCATTGTGAGCGTGATCACATGAAAAAAAAAAACCCCATGAGTTTCTTGTGCCTTCTTCTCATTGGTAGGCGCGTTCCGAAGGCACACATCCTAACTTAGTTTTTAAGACGTTTTCAAGTGGTCTATTATACTTTTAAGGTATTATACATCCAAAGAAATAAAAATTTTTGATTTGATTTGATTTGATTTAGCTTGGGACTAGATGGCGGTGTGTGGAATTTCCTGAAATATTAATTTAATTTATTTATTTAAATTTCCCACCGCATTCAGAATGTTAAATTGCCCACCACACTCTGCATGTTATATTGCCCGGAAATATCCTCAACGTGTTAGATTGGTTGTGTACAAAACAATGTTTCCGGATATAAAATATTAAATAACCCGGAAATATCCTTACAAAGCCATACAAGAAGCTGAAGGTATATTATCGGTTAACGTCAAACATCTCAAGCTAAGAGCACCCCTGAGTGAAGAGTCAGCAATACCCAAAATGAAAAGGCAGTGAGTGATCCTTTCAAATTGAAAGGAATTATTGCTACAACATACATACTTAGGGTTGCCAAAGTAAATTAAACCGGATATTGAAAAAAAATTATAAAAAAAAAACATACAGATATTACAAATTTTTAAAAAGGATTGGGTGAATGAACCAATAGAATTTGCTCCAATCAAGATCTGACCATACTCAAAGCTAGATTGGATCTTGGTATGTGCATAATAGAAACGTCAAGTTCTCAAACTCAACTTTGACAGCAAAAATGGTTTACATTAAATAGGCAGAACTTTCTATATTCAACCCGCGAAACAGCAGCATAAACGCTTTTTAGCCTCAAACTTCATTTGGCCAATGTTCCTCTTTGTTTTTTATTAGTAGCGACACCCGCCGCATAAACCTCGATCTCATGAGAATATCGGGATAAAAGTAGCATAGGTGTGTTCACCCACGTATCTCTACAAATATCTAAGAATAAATACTTGTCTAAGGCGGGAATCGAACGCGCAACCCTGTGTTTGGCAGTCCAGCATGACCATTGTGCCAACTGTATTGTCAAATAAAAATAAAAAATCCAAAGTCTTAACTGACTGACAGACATTTAAACTCACAGCTCAAACCAAAGGACTTATCGGGGCTAAAATTTAGCACACAGAAAGCTATTGAGACGTAGGTACTCGCTAAGAAAAAATTTTGGCACTCCTACGTGGTCAAAGACACAAAGTTGCGAGTGGAAGAAAGAAATATGCAAGCCAACCTATATTGATAAAAAATAACAGATATCACGACACTGAAGATGAACGAGTTGACCCATAACCCAGAGTTGCACTACCCGGGTGAAACCCATAGATTTAACCCGGATTTTAACGGTCAAACAGTAGACAACCCTAGCACACTCGTATGAAATGAAAAACATTGTACCTTCGTACATTTTCGTTATAATATTTTCCTTAAAACTGCCGCAGAGTTAAAATAATCTGGCTACATTGTGTCGGCAGATAGATTGTCGGCAGCTTAAATGTCAAATCTTATCTGTCTTAAATGTGAACAGCTGGTCTAATTTAATATTCTTTTGTTTTGTTGTGTAGTATTGTCAGGGAAATGTTCTTTATGAAAATAAGAAAGCCGCGCAGAAAATTATTACGCTGCACTATGTTTCGCCGGGAACTAGCCAGCTGGACAAATGTCATGGAAAAACGTCCCACAGCTTTGTGTCATTCACATTTGCGTATAGGTAAAGAAACAATTGTATTAATCCAACTAGAATAGTTGGATTTTTGCAGTGCATTCGATAACGTCTATTAAGGTTAATAAATTATATTACCGTGATTTATGTGATGGATACTACTGTGCAGGATACGTGCTTTCATATTTGACTAGCAATTAGGTTCTCACAACAGAAAGTATGGTCCGATAAGACTTTGATTATGACTATTGTAAAATACTGATTTTTTGTTAAGGATCTAAACTTGCAAGGAATGTAACTTTTTTTATCCATATATATTATCCAGTCTAGTTTTTTTATATTATGTAGACACAATATTCATCTTATAGATGAGATAACATCTGATTACCCCAACCCACACATTTTATTTATTTTATTTTTTTCAGAACATATCTTTTCTGTTTCAAAATTTGAATTTTTCGACGAATAGCAAAACATGCCAAAGAATAAAGAAATATTATTATATTTTTTTACTAATTATATTTTCTAAGCCTTTTTAGGGTTCCGTAGTCAAAACAAGGAACATTTATAATAGTTTCGCAATGTCATGCGTCCGTCTGTCTCCGACTTAGCTCAGAGACTATTAGCACTAGAAAGCTGTAATTTGACATGGATTTACATAATAAATCACGACGACAAAATGGCAAAAGAAAATAAAAAAAAACCATTTTATTAGGGTACCTCCCCAACACGTAAAGTGGTTAAGGTTATGTATTTTTTTTCTCGCCAAACTCGTGGTGTGACGTATCATTGGATATGTTTTTTAAAAATATTGTGGTATGGGAAAACCATTTTTTGATTCTATAATTTTGTTTCCAAAATATTAAGCTTTAAAGTATTTTTTTTTGTTAGAGTCACATGTCCCCCTCCCCTTCTACCAGCTAAATTGTTGCTTTTAGCTGAATGGTTGTTTTTGGATACAGTAGTATGTATAACAAACTTAAAAGGAAAACTATCAAGGCTATAAGTGGGCCGTTTCCTGTTCTGGTACCCATATTACAAGCCTAGTTGCTTAGTTTGAGGCTAGATGGAAAAAATATTCATTTTTGTTTTTAGCCTAAACTACTAAAACGCATCAGCGTGTTAAATGTTTTTGTCCACCTAGCTTGTTCCAGGCGAAACACAGTGCGCTGCGCTGGTCAAATTAAACTCGCTATCCTAACGCACACAAAAAGTCCATAGTCCGCGTGACCCATAAAAAAACTCAGCATTTTTTCGTTATATTCGTTACTGTTCGTTATTTTGATCCCGTTGGATATTTTCTAGATAGTTATTGATTGATTGAAGTATTTGTACTACGCTCGGGTATTTTGGGATCATGTCCTTGTCAGGCATTATGTTATGTAGACGTTGATTAGGGTCTAAGCCCACTGTATAGGTAGTGCAGTTATTGTACTTAAATGTACAGTATGGGTCATAAGTAAATAATCAGTTTGCTACAATAATACTATCAACAAGTATTGGAGTTACGACCTTCTTCTAATAGACGTTACACACAAACACAAATACTTGAATTAAAAGTACTCAGTGGGATTATTATTTTCAATATGGTTAGCTAATGTCTTTAGTTTTGACGACCCAGTTGGCACAATGGTTACCATGCCGGACTGCCAAGCACAGGGTTGCGGGTTCGATTCCCGCCACAGACAAGTATTTATGCTTAGATATTTGTCTGTGGTCTGGTTGTTTCTATGTATTATAAGTATATATTTACAAAAGAAAAGTATATAAGTAGTATATCCGTTGTCTAGCACCCATAACACAAGTCTAGTTACTTAGCTTGGGGCTATATGGCGATGTGTGGAATGTCCTGCAATATTTATTTATATTTTAATATTTAGTTGTGTGAGTGGTATAAGCCGCCACCCGCTACACCAACCGACGGGGGTTCGATCCACAAGTTACATTGTTATAATGTTCAAATAGTGCTGCACAGCACAGGATTGTAAACGTTACTGTGGGCAGAGACTTTTGACCGTGGATTGTACGTATTTCTATACTTTGACTCTTATCTGTATCATTAACTTAAGATTATATAAGGACATTTTAGTGAACCAAACTAAAAATAAATTAATAAAGGTACGGTCGGCTGCAAAATTGCAGACCCACCGTAGAGCTCCAAAACGGCTGTTATAAGAATATTTTCAACACAAGCAAGATTCTAGGCACCTGATTTAGTTGAAGTTTAAAGTTTTTCAACTTAAGAATTTACCAAAACGAATATTATTTATTATTACACTAACGACCCGCCCCGGCTTCGCACGGCTGTATTATGCATGTATTATATCTAAAAACCTTCCTCTTTAATCACTATATCGATTTAAAAAAACCGCATCAAAATCCGTTGGGTAGTTTTAAAGATCTAAGCATACATAGGGACATAGGGACGGCGAAAAGTGACTTTATTTTACACTATGTAATGATTTATTAGAATGAAAACATTTTAATTATACAGGAAAAGTATTTTTGTAGTGCACATTTTTTTTTTGCTGAATATATGTCGGCAGTGGAGTACATTTACGCAAAAAAATAAATAAAAAAAAACCAAAACTTAATGTGAAAAACTTCCTGCAATTTCTAAATTATTGGGTATCTCAGTATTGATACACACAGTGACACGTAGGCACATGAGTAGAGATGACCAGAGGCTAAGGTTGTTCGGAGCTGTCAAAATGAATACGTAATTGTGACATAATCATGTAGGGTTGGCACAGGTGGATTATATTAAATAAAAAAAACTTGAGAGGTGTCAAGGGGCACCCGGATAGAACGAAGTTCCTTTCGATTAATTAGTTAAGGAGTTGTAATAAAATAAAGTTTTTTGTTTTTTAATTTTTTTTTATATCTACTTTCTTTTTGTAAATAATCGTCGCGACACCACACTGTTCAATGCGAAATAGAAAGACGAAACGAAAATAACTGGCTTGCTTTCTATGCAAAAAGTGTCGTTACATCTTTTGGTCTTAATTTTCTCCGTCTCTTTTTTCGCAACGAGCGGTAAGGAACTTCGTTCCAAAAAAAATGTGTTTCAGTGTCTTTTATTATGGGCGTTTATTTTAACGCGGTAACAATGTAATCTGAATTTTGATGATTAATCTATACTAATATTATAAAGCTGAAGAGTTTGTTTGAACTCAGGAACTACTGGTTCGAATTGAAAAAATATTTTTGTGTTGGTCAGTCCATTTTTCTAGAAGGCTACTTTTTATTTTGATATTTCCACGGGATCGAGACTTACGCGAGTAAAACCGCGGGGTGCAGCTAGTAGGTAAATAAATGAATGATGAACTTAATACCTAAATCAGAAATTTTTATGGCTTTCCGGGAAACTTTGATGACACAGAATCGAACGTTAAATAGATAAACGTTGACATACTAGAATTCAAAAGTAGTTTGTTATACATACATATAACTATGCTTTCCGTCGTGTCTAGTCACTATAACACAAGCCTAGTTGCTTAGACTGGAGCACTCACTCACTAAATCGTTTTCATCCTTCCTCCCTCCCTCTTTATAAAAGAAAATCTTCTATCCGTGGTCTGGTAACGATAGCACAAGCCTAGCTGCTTAGGTTGGGGCACTCACGCACTCAATTCCCACCCAGTAAAGGTACATATTTATAACTATTATATCCGTCGCGTCTTATATCCGTCGCGTCTAATCACTATAACACAAGCCTAGTTGCTTAGACTGGAGCACATGCTCACTCACTCAATCGTTCCCACCCTTCCTTCGAAAGAAAGAAAATTATTGAAGTCTTCTATTTCGTCACTCGTCACCATAACACAAGATAATGGTCCACACTCACTCCCTCCCTGCTTAAGATCAAATTAATAACACTATATTTTATTAAACAATATGAAACAAACATGCGACGCGTGATGTTTACCGCTCGCATGCGAGTGTGACAGCCCTGAACTTGGGCACTGGCCGAGCCAGTATAGACCGGTTTCTCTCCGTACGTGACGTGCCGCCAGTGCTCACGCACACACGCGCGTCAAGCTTGTAGTAGTGGACTTGTCAGAGAGCTTTGTATGACACATTAGTCTCTGGTTGTATTCTTTACTCATGTGACGTAGGTACCTACCTTCATTTAGAGCGCGCTATTAATTTCGCTGGCGCTAGTATTGTGTCCATGAACTTCGTCGTTTTGTTAGAAACACTTAAATGGTTATAGCTCTGAGAGTTTTTGAGTTAGCTCCAAAATAAAAAAAACAGTATTTTTTATTTTAATGTGCTTAAAACATACCGAAATTTGTGTACTACAAAAATACTTTTCCTGTATTTTAGAATAATTTTAGAAGTGCATTGTGTGTCTGCAATTATGCTGCCGCCTGTATCTAACAGTAGTAGCAAGGGATGTAATTTTCTTGATGGTAAGCAAAATAATCGGCCAAGTGGGAGACGGCCTCAAGCACAAAGGGTTCCGTAAAGGTACTATATTGTAAGGGAACCCCACTTAATTGTTTTTTCTGGTTTTAATACCTATTTGTTGTAAAGAGGACTACACCCACGCCAAATCTTTCAGACCCATCAGCCTAACGTCTTTCCTTCTTAAGACACTAGAAAGGCTAGTAGATCGACATCTAAGAGACGGGGCACTGAAAGATAAACCTCTACATCCCCAACAACATACCTACCAGAAAGGCAGATCGACAGAGTCGGCCCTACATGCGGTAGTGCATAAAATAGAATCGGCGATCAAAAATAAACTATCAACACTTGCGGCCTTCATAGACATAGAAGGAGCTTTTGACAAAACAATGCACAAAAGCATCAACCACGCCCTTCAAAAGTTCGAAGTTGAACCGGTTGTGAGAAACTGGATCACAGAACTAGTCAGCAAAAGGGCGGTTCAGATAGTGGTGAACACTACCACAAGAGCTAAAGTAGTCCGAGGATGCCCACAGGGGGGGGTCCTTTCACCACTCTTATGGAACATAGTAGTAGATAGCCTTCTAAAAAGACTAAATGAAAGAGGATACACTACTATTGGTTATGCAGATGATCTAACAATACTAATAAACGGAAGTGCAGAGAACGTGTTATGTAAAGTAATGCGATCTTCCCTTCAAATCGTTGAAAAATGGTGTGAAGAACATCAACTGTCAGTCAACCCTAAAAAAACGGAACTCATCCTTTTCACCAACAAAAGGAAGTTACCAGAACTAGAATTACCAAAACTTTTTAATACTGAACTCTCCCTATCGACACAAGTCAAGTATCTGGGCATCATACTTGACAACAAATTGAACTGGGCGAGTCATATCGATGAAAAAATGAAAAAAGCCTGTATAGCTTTTGGTCAGTGCAGAAGACTCGTTGGCAAGAAATGGGGTCTTAACCCAAAGATCACACTTTGGCTGTACACATCAGTTATCAGACCGTCTTTAACATACGGATCGGTTGTATGGTGGCCCAGGACACAACTGATCACAGTGAAAACAAAACTCCAAAGCCTACAACGCCTAGCGAGTGTAGCAGCTACGGGATGCATGAAAACTACCCCATCAGCCGCACTAGAGTATCTCCTAAACCTGAGGCCTCTAGATCTTATCATTCAGGAGGAGGCTAAGCTAGCCGCTCTAAGATTAAGATCAAACGGACTATGGAAGCAAAACATAGAAACAATGCACACAAGAATTCTACCGAGGACCCTAAAAGAAATTCCACTTTTAGAGGCACCCACAGACAAAATTTTATGTCATCACGTCTTCGATAGAAGTTATAATATCCAACTCATAGCGGAAGCGAAAGATAGCTCTGGCATCGATGAAGTTAGGATATATACCGACGGCTCCAAAACCACTGACGGTACCGGAGCCGGCGTCTTCTCGAACGACCTAAATATAAAAATATCAACCACTTTAGACAAACTAAATTCAATTTTCCAAGCAGAATGCCTTGGAATTATCAGAGCAGCAGAAGCGGTTGCAGCCAGAGATGTCAGAGATCTTAACATCAAAATTGTCTCTGACAGTGCATCCGTACTCCAAGCGCTACAAAACAATACCTTAACATCTGCCCTAATAATGGAATGTCATAACAGACTCCAATCCATTGCAAATACGAACAGAGTAACGTTGCAATGGATAAAAGGGCATAGTAACTCTTTGGGAAACGACGCAGCAGATGAACTGGCTAAAAAGGGAGCTACGGCAATAGTTTATGGTCCAGAACCTCTATTGCCCATACCCCAGGCCCAAATAAAAACATGGCTACGACAAAAAACCGAAGAAACACACAAAACAGAATGGAGAAACAGCGAAACCTGCAGGCAAACAAAAAGTGCAGTCCCGGAAGCACCTAAAAGACTTGCCCGCAGCATCATTAGACTAAAAAGAAACGAAATCCGGACGATCATAGGTGTCATAACCGGTCATTGTGCATTAAACAAACACTTGTTTACCATAGGTGTTACAGATAGCCCTCTGTGCAGGGGTTGCATGGAGGCAGAAGAAAACCCACAGCACGTGCTCATGGAGTGCAGTAGCGTGGCAGATCAACGGGCTCGGTCTCTTCAATCGCCGACATCTCTTCCGGAGGCCTGTAGCAACCTGAAAAGGCTGCTAGCTTTCTGGGAGGACCTGGGATGGTTGGAGTGACAAGTAGGATACTCACACACGCACAATGGCCCAAATAATGAGGCTAAGTGCGGAAACAGCCCCGTAAAACTAAACTACTAAACTAAACCTATTTGTTGTTATAGCGGCAACAGAAATATATTCGGTTTTAACTGTCTAGCTATCACGGCTCATGAGATACAGCCTGGTGACAGACAGACGGACAGTAAAGTCTTAGTAAAAGGGTTCCGTTTTTACCCTTTGGGTACGGAACCCTAATAAATAATAATACAATTAATTACTGTATAATTCATAGTAAATCGATCACGCAATTCACCGTCCTTGTCCCAATAACCTAAAGTTAATAATTCTCCATAAAAATATGAAAAAATCCTTCTATTAAACGTAAAGGAAACGAATTTATTGAGCAAACAACGTATTGGCTTTGAAAAATCATAAATAGTAGGTCGAACGACAACATAAATCATTACAATTGTTTCCGAGCGGTGCCGGGTGTGATTGATAGTCATAACACCCTTTGTTTCGACGCTTTTGATGGCTAGTTTAGCTTTTTTTTGAACCGGAATTATTCAATTCTCTGTGCATTTTTTCAGTAGTTGTGGTGAAAAATTTGACGGACGTTTTAAAATAGATTGCGTTTTTGACGGGTAAGTTTCTTTTCACACTTTCAGCTTTAGAATCTCGGATTAAAACCTACATATTAATCTAAACGTAAAGCAAGTCATCAATCATAAGAGAAATATTCTTGTATGAAACTCCCAAGAGATATAATGTCGTATTAAACTCCCAAGGGAGATAATGTTGTATAAAACTCCCAAGGGAGATAATGTTGTATGAAACTCTTAAGGAATTAAGGTATTTTGAGTTTGGAACGTTGAAATTAGTATGAAAACTTTTAACACACTGCCATAATGCCCATCACAAAGAACACATTGAGGGGGTCAAAAAAAATATCTAGTAGCTTACGATTTTGACGTAAGTTCCCTGCAAATAGGTTTTACCTCTAATATAAGAGTTTGGCTTTTATTCTCTCAGAGATGGTGTGAAAAGTGCCTTGGGCGGCTTGTATCCCTCACTTCACTCAGTGCTCTATATTATAATGTATAAATGTAAAATGTATTAGCTCTAATTAACATTGCTCTTACGGTGAAGGAAAACATAAATAAATAAATATTTCAGGACAATCTACACATCGCCATCTAGCTCCAAGCTAAGTAACTATACTTGTTTTTTGGGTGCTAGACAACGGATATACTACTTATATACATCGTGATGAAACTCGCGGCTTAGTTGGCTCCAGAGGTAAAGACGAGTTTTTTCATCTGGACATGACTTAGGTTAGAAGCAGTATAGGCTTTGGGCTAGTCTACTCCATCTCTTTCATGTCCCAAGCACTACACTACAGCGCCCTGACTATTGATTAAAGTTGCTAACTCAGTATAAATCAAATAGATTAAATGTATAACCCTGATATTAAGAGGAAAGGGTACCGAGGGCTCTCTCCATACAAACTATTACAAACGTAGTCGTAGTTATAGTTTTTATGGCACAAAAATATTTGTGCTAGTGTCATCCAGGGAGGAAACAGTCGACTACGTTTGTATGGAGAGAGCGTAGGAACCCTTTCACCTTTTATAGCTTTTACATATTATTATCAGTGTAATCGCTTCTTCTTTACGAAAATCTTAGTAAATAAAATACATAATGTCGAGGTTAAAAAATAAACATAATTCATTCAATTTTATCTGAAGTAAAGAAAGGCCTTAACGCATTATCCTGAAGACTTTCGACTTCACGTGAAAGACTTCGAAATTTGTTATAAAAACTTCCAAAGACGTGAGAAAAATGTTACGTTACGAACACAAATAATTCACGTAAACTTTTCATGTTACAGTAATCTGCTATTTGTGTATTCTTCCGTGTTTTGTGAATGCAAATGTTGTTGTGTGTTTTGGTTTTGTATTGGTCTTTGGGCTTTGTACAGAAGGGAAGTTCACGCTCCTTTGACTCGGCTTATGAGTTGATTAAGGGTTGTTAATTCTAGTGGTAGATATTTCGACTTTCATTTTGAAGGTCGAAGGTTCGAACCCCGACTGTACACCTATTGATTATTACAGTTTCCAGTGTTCTTAGGTTAGTTTCTAAAAAAAAATTGGGTCGTGTGCTTGTCCAAATAAATATTTTTGTATTCTACCTATTATATTTTTTTTACAAAAAATGTATGTGCAATAATTGACATTGCTCTTAGGGTGAAGGAAAACATCGTGATAAACCTTGCGGCTTAATTGGCTCCAAGCGTATTTCCGTATTCTTTCTTCAAGACACGGTCGATTAAGCTGAGAGGGTGGCCTAGGTGCCAGACAAGTTTATTCCATTTGAAACATATCCCAGTTCAAATCATCTAAAATTCGATTTGAAAAGGACTTTTAAAAGACCATAAATGAGTTGATTCATTCGAATATAGATATCTTTAATTAGAAAGTTATAGTAAAAATAAATTTATTTTCATTATTATTTCATGTTTAGCGTACTTTAATGTGTCTGTTTTTAAAGAACCAGCATAATACTTTGAATCCGAACAAAGTCAGTACCAATAGCTAGTCAAACATCCAATTTCTAGACAGTAACACAACCATAAATAATATAGTGTTATTTAACATTCAACTCCCTCTTCGAATCAATTCTGTAAACATTACAAACAAATTGTTAAGATAAATACGTAGTTCTAGGAGTCCGTTTAATTTTCCTATTTCAACAAAATATACATAGCTTTGTTTGATAACGTCTTGGGACCTGGAATTTGATGTAGTACTATGTAGTAATGTTTAATCCGTTGAAGAAGACTTGAGGGCCATGAGACGCTTCATCAACTGAAGAACGAAACAAAATTCAAATTTCTGCTTAAAATTAATATTAACCAAACAATATGGTTGATTAAATCCGGCGTTACTTTTCGAAACTCCTTATGTGTACTGGAAGTATTAATATTTAGTTTTTAGTTCCGAGCCTGGTGCCAAAACACAAAATGCAATGTGCACCCCCCTCCCGCCCACGCCCAATGAGGACAAGCAATAACTGGTATTAGTGACACCATTCATAAACCACGACACGTGTTTCGCGTCTACACGACGCATCATCAGGATTGGACTCCGACCGCGCTATCTGGACGACAAACGTTAGATACGACGTCGCTCTCCGAGTTGTTGCCTCGCTGAACGCTGGAACAAGATTGAGAGAACGACGCCGCTCCTTCGCTTTTTAAACAATATGGCACAATAGGCGGTCTAATTGGTAAAAGCGATTTCTTCCAGGCATCCTTTGCCTGCTTGCTTTGCTTTCTTTTTCCGCAACTAGATCACTTTGGGTCCTTTTTGCATGTTGATGGAGTAGACTTGCCCAGCACCTATTACCCTCTCAGCTTAGTCGACCGTGTTCAGAGGAAAGAACTTGTCAATACGTCTGGAGCCAACTAAGCCGTGGGTTTCATCACAATAGGAGCGATGTCAATTTTTCACATATAGTTTTTGTTTCGCACGGCTGGTATTCAAACCTTCGTGGGTTTGAATAAAAGTATCTACCACTAACTAGGCCAACACCACTCTTTAAATGAAAAAAAGGTTCAAGGGAGGATGGCCTAGGGCAGTCAGAGGACGTGGTTAGACGCCCTTAAAGACTGGACGATTGCTAAAGATCGCAAATCATCTCACAAATTAACTACGGACCTTCTTTAAAAAATGGACCAGATGATGATGATAGGTCTTAGGGTGCTTTTCCACCAGAGACGTGCTATGCAGCTATGCTGCGAAGATGTGCAATCTACGCTACGCCACCAGTGCTAAGCTATGTGCACCAATGAATATGATTGGTGGATATCAAACGCATCCATACCATCGTAGCATAGCACATCTCTGGTGGAAAAGCACCCTTAAATTCTTCTATCTCCTACCCTTACCCCAATTCAGGGGGTTTCTTCAAATTTTTACAACAAAATAGTTTAGAAATATTTAACCCGCCCGTCTGGCACCAATCACCTTGACAATGTAAAAGTGACACCAAAGGGCAAAACTAGTCTTACGTAACAACGAAAAATAAATACACAAAAAAAAACATTTCAATAAATCTTTCAAATTTACATTTTTATTTTAGAAACAAAAAAGTTAGTTTGAAATATGTTTTTTATGTAAAACAGTCTAGACAAATTTTACAATCGGCAAAATGATATTTGAATCTTGTTTGAAAATAAGATTTATGACGAATCAAAAAGAAATTATTCTAATATTTAGCCTTTTCTTAGAATCTCAACATTTGAACTCGAAAACTACTAGTTTCTTGCGGATTTATCTACGTAAATACTTAGCGATCTCTTAAGAATATCGGCATAAAAGTTAGCCTAAGTTATTTCAAAAAATTCAGAGTAATTTATTACAAAGTTTCACTAAAGTCGGTTTAGTAGTTCATAGTTAATTAATTAATAAGAAACTAATAAAGAAATTTTCTTTTGAATTAGATACTTCTATACAGACGAAAGACGAAAGTTTTTTGTTGTTTTTATATTTGTAATGAATAGGCACCGAAACTACTGGACTGATTTTGATGAAACTTGGTGTGAGGATACATTGATTCATTCGGAATAACATAGTATTGTATAAAAAGAAAGAAAAACACTGATCAAGAAATCTCTTAGACCCAAGTCTGAGTGATTGAGTTTAAACTCAAATACATACATACATACATTCAAAAACTACTGCCCCGATTTTCATGCTATTTTCACCAATGGATAGGGTGGTTCTTGAGGAAGGTAAGGTAAGGTAAGGTAACAAAACTGCCACGTGAACAAAAATCGCGGGCAGCAACTAGTGTATCTACTAGACGCTGCCCGCTATACATTTTAAATTCATTTGTTTATTTAATTGTTTGTTTCTCCTTGCTTCATGGTTAAACGAGTGGACTGGTTTGGATGAAATTTGGCATTAGTGGTAGTTTAGAACATGGAAAAGGATATTATAGAATTTTTTTCCTGAAATTCCCACGGAATCGGCTCTTACGCGGATGAAACCGCGGAGCACAGCCAGTCCAGGGGCCTTATTCTGCTATTTGGCCAACCATTGTCATTATATCGAGATTGTGACTTTATTTGGTATTCTGCTAAAGTTTTAATAACATCGCAATATAATCACTATGGAGTCTCAATGGTATGGTAATATTTACCTTGCAGGTGTTGCCTAGCAGCATGGTATATGTTGCTAAGCAATATACCGTTTTGACAACTATCGAGATTCCATTAAGCCACGATTGTAGAGCAGAATACAAAAGTGAGTCAGTGGTGTGTCAGTGGTGTTTCGATAGAATAGTCAACGTTAGGAGAATACCAATTTGACATGTAATGTCATATTTTTGACATTAAATTTCTATTACGATTATATCGACACACTATTGAAACACAATTGTGTTAGCAGAATTAGGCCCCTGTATAAAAGCTTAAACAGACACGATGTTAATGCTTTTTTTTTTCAAACAATTATTTTAAAAAAACTGCTGACATTCGCCATTTTTCTTTTTGAAACAGAAACTGTCTTGTTTGCGTCACTCAGATTTAACAAAGATAAATCTAAGGGGATTCAATTCGTTTTAATTAAGGGTCCGTCTGCTCCCCCGTCGGGGTAAAGAATGCTCGTAAACGAGTGATTAAGGGTATAATGAGATAAAGGTCTGGTAGGCGGAGACCATAGGTTCAGAAATTCTGTTCAATCGTTAGGTTTTTAAGCTATTGCATAGCTTTTATCGTGGGCTTTGAGCGCGGTGGCCGAATCAAGAAATTCCGTAACGAAAATAAAACCTAACACCCCCCACTCCGCCTAACACGTAGCTCAGTTTTTATGGTTCCGTACACAAAGGGTAAAAACGACGACAACCTTGGAGTCTTCAAGTCTAGAGTGAATAGGTACCTTCTAGGCGAGCATGCTACATCTACGACCTCATCTTCGCTTCCCATCAGGTGAGATGAGGTCAAATGCAAGCCTATTTTGTTAAAAAAAAACGGTATCCCTTTACTAAGACTCCACTGTCTGTCTGTCACCAGACTGTATCTCATGAACCGTGATAGCTGGACAGTTAAGTCACAATATATGTATTTATGTTGCCGCTATAACAACAAATAGTAAAAACTTCTGTTTTATAATGGTACAAAACCGTGTATGTGACACGAAAGGATCACGTCAGGAACTCCTGCATCCGGGGCAGCCTTCATGTCCAAGACATTGCAGATAAATTGCAAGAATGTCGCCTACGCTGGTACGGTCACGTCTTGCGAAAACCGGCTAGTTACGTGGGGAACAAACGTCTTGCCATGGCGCCTCCGCCGCCGGGAAACTGGGTAGACCCAAGAAGTGCTGGCTTGACGTCGTAAAGGGTGATATGCGTGCAAATGGCCTTACTAACCGGGATGCCGAAGATCGTGCGAAGTGGAGGTGTAAAAGTAGGAAAGCGGACCCCGGGCTCCCGAGAGGGATGCAACCGGGAACATCGCGAGCGATGATGATGATGATAAGGGTACAAAACCCTTCGCGCACGAATCTGACTCGCACTTTGCTGGTTTTTTAGGGTTTCGTAGCCAAATGGCAAAAAACGGAACCCTTATAGATTCGTCATGTCTGTCTGTCTGCCGTATGTCACAGCCACTTTTTTCCGAAACTATAAGAACTATACTGTTGAAACTTGGTAAGTAGATGTATTTTGTGAACCGCATTAAGATTTTCATACAAAAATAGAAAAATCACAGTTAATTTTAGGGTTCCCCATACTTAGAACTGAAACTCAAAAAAAAGTTTTTCATCAAATACGTGTGGTGTATCTATGGATAGGTCTTTAAAATGATATTGATCGTGATGATAAATGATACGGAACCCTTCCTGCGCGAGATCGACTCGCACTTGACCGGTTTTTTTTTTCAATAAACACGTTAATTAACTTGTTGCCTAATTATTATTATTGTTAAAAAACTGCAAGCCCTTCATGCAGCCGATTGGCAACAAATGGCGCAGAATAGGGTGCAATGGCGGCTTTTGGTGTCGGAGGCCAAGTTCCACTTCGGGTCGCTGAGCCAGCGTAAGTAAGTAAGTTAAAAAACTGGCTAATTGCGTATAGATATTTAATAAATGGAATACGTTCGATACGAAACCCTGAAATTGTATAAATGCTTGATAATGCTTTATACTGACAACCCAATGGCTTATTGTAACAGTTGGACACTTTGGACAGTTAATTATATTAACGAAGACAATAAGTTCGATACCCGCCACGAATCACCCACCGGACAATGCTGTCGGTGGACAGTGGAGTTTGATATTTGAAAATTAATTAGATACAGTTATTGTTTGAATTCAAAATGATAGGTAAAAGCAATACCTACGGCTTTGTTTCAAATATTGATTATCACTACATAGTATAAAATAAAGTCACTTTTCGCCGTCCCTATGTCCCTTTGTATGCTTAGATCTTTAAAACTACGCAACAGATTTTGATGCGGTTTTTTTAATAGATAGAGTGATTTAAGAGGAATGTTTATAAATGTATAATACATGCATAATATAGCCGTGCGAAGCCGGAGCGGGTCGCTAGTAACAATATATTTTGACGAGGAAATCCTAATCTTAATCAATATTATCTAACCAAATATTATCCTAACCAATATTAACCAAACTAATATTATAAATCCAACAGTTTGTTCTATTTATTTGTTTTTAACCGACTTAAAAAAAGAAGGAGGTTCTCAATTCGGTTGTATGTATCTGATGATACCATGTAAGGTTTTCTTAATCAAACCTAGTCCGACTTCCAAATACTTACCTACGTTTTATAATACGCTGGCTTGACTTTGTAGTGTTTTTTATTTGATAATCCGTATTATTTTTATTTTATTTATTAACGATTATGATTATTTTTTATTATTTATGATTTATGATAAATCATATGATTTATGATTTATTATTTTTAACTTTTTAGTAAAGTCGGCTTACGGACGATAATTTTACGTGATAACGTCATAAGAAACGATGAGAATTAAAATGTATTCTCACTTATTAGTTTACCTTTTTCTTTTTTATGTAATTTATTTTAAACTTTTTAGTTAATTTATGTATTTATTTATTAACTTTTTAGTTTTTTTCTTTGTTGTAATTTATTTTTGATGTTTTTTAAATTTTATTTTTGAAGTCGGTTTTTTAATTTTTATTTGTTCCATATTCATGGTCAAATGACTAGACATATAAATTTAATTTTAATTACAAAACAACAAAAATTGACAAAAATACAAAAAAATACCGACGACCACTACTACTAGACCGATTTGAACGAAAATCAACATAGTGGTAGTCTGAGGAATAGAGAAGGACATAGGATACTTTTGATCCTGAAATTTCCGCTTAAGGTGAAGTAGGACCTGAAAGCTATCTCTTTCCCACGCGCGCGCCGCGCGATGACTCTATCCCTCTCCCCGCGCGTTGCGAAATGGCCGTTTTAACTGTTTTATGTAACTAAAAGACTAACATCTATTTTAATGAAAAAACCATCTATACTACCTTATGGGATTTAATGTAAGATTTATGAAAGTATAAATTTTGTACTTGTTTTTTCTTTACAATTGCCGAAAATTTGAAAAAATAAAAAAATAAAACTAATTTTTAAGATTTTCCCGTTCAAAGCAATCATCAAGCATCAAAGCAAATCACTCTAATCGTGTTTCGAGGTGTATGAGAATACAATGCATTTCTTCACCTTTACGACGACGGTAGGAACATCATTCAATGGATTTTATTGGTTGATACCCAAAAACTGTTTCTGAGTGAGACACCTCTATCTCGCTTCTGATGGTCATACCACCTCGTCTTAATCGGAACACACGAGGGTGAAACTGCGAGACGCAGTGTATTTTATCTTTTCCACTGAAAACATCCGAATTTATACAGAATGTTAGAGTTATCTTTCAGTAAAAAATCCCAAGAGGAAAACAGTGACAGTAAAGACCTGCCATTCAGTACCATAAAAGCCTTAATTTCACCCTTAAAGCCTTCACTGTTGCCTCCAGCATACCTCAAAAGCGTTTGACCTTTAGAAAGTGAATTCACAATTCTTTCTGTAAACATTTAGGTATGAAACATTTATTTGTGTTACCACATTCGAGTCCAACTTTATACGGAGTGTTTACAAAAAACGCTGTGTGCTTTTCCTTTTATAAGAGTTTATGTGGAAGCCGCTGTAATTTTTTAGGGTTCCCTAAATGAATACGTAATTTTATTTACTTTATTTAAAGAGAATTGCAGGCCTATCGTACTTTAATCGTTTCTATTGTCATGAATAATATTTAATTTATATATTTTTTTATCTTCCGACCTGAAACCATCGGTTTATTTTTAACTTGTGTTGATCTGCGTATATATGTGGTAATTAAATTAAATTTTAACATTTTTCGTGAAATAAACTTCACTAGGTACTTTTTTTTTAAATTACTGATTCTCTACATACCAAAGAAATATTAAGTCCCCCTTCCAATGCCTATATGTCAGTCTGAACGCGACAATTTTTTTAGGAGACAAAATTAAATTTCGGAGTCTTTTCAATGCAAATATCATCTAGTTACCGAAGATCTGTGTATTTGAGCCGCTTTGTAGAGAGTTACTATTGCAGCTGATTCGAACAAACATGTAGATAAGAAATGCGCCAACCTACCTACATTTATTTTTATATAATTTTTTCTATTGTATTAAGTTTTATTGTTTACCTGTATGCTCCTCGAACATTTATATACTATTATTAGTTAATTAGCTTTTATATATTTCTCATGTAAGTGAATTATAAATATTCTTATGAGAATAAAGAATCTTAAACCTGAAACAAACAATAGATAGATAGATAAATAAACACTTTATTGCACAATAAAAACAAAACACAAAATTAATTCTAACAAAGTACTTACATGATATCAACATGATATGATGAACAATAAAATCTTTCCTCTTTATAATATTAGTATAGAAAATTTTATTTACTAAAACTCTTTGCACAAGGATAAAACGGAATCGCGAGAAACCTCCTTTAAATACGATCTATTTTAGTTAATTATTAGCAGCTCCGTGGTTTCACCCGCGTAACTCCCGATCCCCTGGGGATTTCCCGATAAATAGTAGCCTAGCTATGTTATTTCCAATAAATTACTGTATCCTCATACCTATCAAGTTTTAATTATCAAAATCAGTCCAGAAGCTTTGGAGCCTATTTGTTCCAAAGAAAAAAAGAAAAACCTTTCTTCTTTATTAATTAGTGTTGTTATACGGGATCGTACCGGGTGCTGCTGCTTATGATGTAAAATGATAGAAGATCAGAAGGCCAGTTCCCGTAAATAATATTGTTTAAATTACTTTTCAATATCATTCCTATTGCATTTCGATTGCAAAAGCTACCTTCAAAGTCAGTTTTTAAAAAAAAAAAAAAAGCTAACTATGCGTGTATTTTGAGCTACTTTGAGGGGTGCTACTACTTTATTTGTGATCGAAATGCAATCGAAATGATATTGAAATGTAATTTGAACAATGTTATTTACGAGAATAGGCCTTCAGATAGCTTTAACGGTATATTATATTGTCACGATAATTAATTAACTTAGGTTGATTTTAATGAGTGCGATGGGCTTGCTGGCTAAGGGTGTCTTTAAATCTTAATTTCTATGATAATTAGAAAATGAAAAAAATCAAAACATAGGGGCATAGTCATGGCAGTTATAGGTTTTATGGCACAAAAATATTTGTGCTAGTGTCATTATCCAGGGAGGAAACAGTCGACTACGTTTTTATGGAGAGAGCGCAGGTACCCTTTCATTCTAAAGTCTTAGTGTAGATTATCAATTATTATGTATCTATATTTGTTTTAAAAGTATTTTTTGTCACAGTTTTACGAGACGAGAAACTATTGTAAAATTAATTTGCAATATTTAATTGTTAAATTAACTACGGAACCCATGCCCTTAATTTTCACACGCTTACCTCCTTTTTTGTTTTGGAAACAATTAACGCTGTATATTTGTGTTAAGGATAAAAAATAAACAGTATGATGTTTGCGATGTAAACCGTTTTTAAATGATTTTAATGAAGTTGTATAGGATTCGTTTGATGTGAAAATGTTGTTATAATAACTGATAATAACAGAAATGGGTTTAGTATTCTGTATGAATATGACTTTTGTAATTACGTTTTATCTATTTAATGAAATCATCACTACATAGTATAAAATAAAGTCACTTTTCGCCGTCCCTATTTCCTTTTGTATGCTTAGATCTTTAAAACTGCGCAACGGATTTTGATGCTGTTTTTTTTAATAGATAGAGTGATTCAAGAGGAAGGTTTACATTTATAATACATGAATAATATAGCCGTGCGAAGCCGGGGCGGGTCGCTAATATAAAATAAAGTCACTTTTCGCCGTCCCTATTGCCCTTTGTATGCTTAGATCTTTAAAACTACGCAACGGATTTTGATGCTGTTTTTTTTAATAGATAGAGTGATTCAAGAGGAAGGTTTATATGTATAATACATGAATAATATAGCCGTGCGAAGCCGGGGCGGGTCGCTAGTAAAAAATTAAATAAATATTTCAGGACATTCCACAAATCGCCATCTAGCCCAAAGCTAAATAACTAGATTTGTGTTATAGGTGCTAGACAACGGATAATACTACTAATATACTTTTCTTTTGTAAATTTATAAGTATCTAAGCATAAATACTTGTCTGAGGCGGAAATCGAACCCGCAACCCTGTACTTGACAGTCCGGCATGGTGACCATCGTGCCAACTGGGTCGTCAATTTATATAGTATAGTCTATAAATTTTTTTTAATGTAACGTTTTCTTATTTTAATTCGTTGAATAAAATTTAAAAAAAATGTCTTTCTAATCACACAAAAACTACTTAACAGATTTCAATTAAATTTGGTATACTTACATATAGCTTAAAACTGGGATTAACATAATATAAAAAAACGAACTTAGCGCCATCCATCGAACGATTTAAAAGTAATTCAAAACTAGTTTTAAAAAAAAAAAGATAATCTGAAAAAAGATAACCAGCTACAATCTTGCATGTAAATAGCCTTCCTATTTACATGCAAGATTTTAGCTGGGCCTGGGCGTTAGTCCCGATCCCGTGGAAATTTCGGGATCAAAAGTATCCTATGTCATTCTTCTCCCCTAAACTACCACTTTACGCCCATTTCACATTTTCATAGTATATGAAGTCGGTTAAAAACAAAGTCGCTCTCTCTGTGCCTATATCCCTCTGTATGCTTAAATCTTTAAAACTACGCAACGGATTTTGATGCGGTTTTTTTAATAGATAGAGTGATTCAAGAGAAAGGTTTATATGTATAATACATGCATATTATATTAGTGCGAAGCCGGGGCGGGTTGCTAGTAAATTAATAAACAAACTTTCTGATTTATAATATTAGTTAAGATAATAATCAAAGGTAATAGATATTATCTACTTAGTGTGAAAACCACAAAATAATGACCATCTGTAATTACAGGGTTAACCCTAAGAGAGTTGTAAAGGGCCAGCGGTTCCCAAATATGTTAAGTTTCGAAGTTAAGTTAAGTACTTGAAGACATAAGCTGTTTAAGATGTTATAACGAAACTATTTATTAAGATATTTCGGTTATTTAGAAGGTCCAGATTGTTTCTAAAGTTTTAGCTTCTCTGTCTGTCGTGCAAAGTTGTAATGTAAGGAATAAGAGATAAAATTTCATTTTAGGAGTCATATAGGAATTGTCGCATTGATTAATTAAAGTCAAAAAACTTTGTCAAATCTTTATTAGTATTTTATTGGCTTTTTCATCTAAAGCTCAAGATGATTTATACAAAACCATCAATTTTATTATTTAGACGAAAAAATGATGTACGCTAATTGACATTGTTCTTACGGTGCGCGGAAAACATCGTGACGAAACCCGCAGCTTACTTGACTCTAGATAGATGTATTGACGAGCTCTATACCTACTTACAAATATTACTATTATGTTTTGTTCTTGGTCTGATACTACTGACCTGATTTTGATGAAATTTAGTATGAGAATTGGTGTAAGTATTAAGAAGTTATATAGTCTACTTTTATCTCGATATTCAAATGAGATCTTACACTTTCACGCAACCAAAGCGCACTGCTTATATCAACAACACGCTTTAAAGAAGGATTTGTTTACGTCAAAATGTAATGTTTTTAATTAAAAAAAAACCATTAAATTATTAGTATTAGCTTTAAGATTTGATCAACAGATCGGCATTGGCATCAATGCAGCCAGTCTTTTGAGCACTTTACCAAGGGAAACTTATTTGTATTGAAAAAAAACAAATAATAATACGCCTATCTATACTAATATTATAAAGCTGAAGAGTTTGTTTGTTTGTTTGAACGCGCTAATCTCAGGAACTGCTGGTTCGAATTAAAAAATTATTTTTGTGTTGGATAGTCCATTTATCGAGGAAGGTTATAGGCTACTTTTTATCCCGATATTCCCACGGGATCGGGAGTTACGCGAGTGAAACCGCGGAGCGCTGCTAGTATATTATATACGAATAATACTTATAATATTTTTAATTGTAATCCTAAATGTAAAATATAATTTAATATGTAAGTACAGATAAGATAAATAATAAGAAGAAACATATCCGGAGAAGCCCCGTTTTATACACAAAAAAATATTAGTCAAAATCTTTTTAGTAACGCTAATTTAAAGCGTAATTTTGATACTTTAATTAGTTGAAATTTAATTTAATTTCTCTATTGAGTATGTTTTACTCTCAAAAATCTGTTATTCCAACCACACCCTTCCTATAAAGTGTAAAAGCTCAGACAAAAGCTTCGCTGAGAAAGCAATGACTCGTTCTTACATGGCAACGAGCTTAATTAACGAAAGACTGGAAGCTTTATCGGCGCTTCAGCCTTTTATCATCGCCGCAAGAGATGAGACAAATAAAACTCAAGAAAAGGTTAACCTGGATTATAAATTTTAAATCGGTCAATAGTTTTAAAACCACAGAATTTTCCCAACATAGTTTTTATTAAAGATAGGTCAACGTTTGACCACTATCATACCTAGTAGGTGACGATGCGATCTTAAACGTACCACGCTATTCTCAAAGGTTTACTCGCTACTTGAAGAAGCCCAAATTGTAGACAGGGCCGTCTTTAACATAGTGGAGGCTCTGGGCATTTTAGGATAGTAGAGACCCCTAAGACTTTGACAGTACAAAGTTACTTTTTTAGCATTCACTATCTAGGTATATTGATTGAAGAGGCACCTTTCTAGATTTAAGATGGACAAAGTCCTTTAATGTTGATGTTTTTAAGAACATCATACTCTATGGACATTAAAGAAAAACTCGTTACTCTATCTCGTACTTTTTAATTCATTTTTTATCTTTTTTAATTTGGAGAAGGAGCGTTCCCCACTGCAGTTAGTGACGAAAAATAGAATCTTAAAAATATTCTTAATGAAACGTCATTTTTGTCATTTTAACGTCAACGCCAATTTTGAAAAATGTTAATAATGACAATAGCCCTAGTAATTTGATCTTTGTGTTTATTTATTTAGTTTTTGTAATAAAATTCAGAAAAGAGTGATCTGACAGGAACTAGGGTAACTATCGATCACGGGGCCCTGAGCCCAGGCCCAGTGTGCCCAGTAGGAAAGAGGGGCCTAATTGTACACGTCAGGAAAGACAGACGCAGGCAACTGATTTCATTCCCTTGCTGTAAGAGTAAGGAATGACAAAGCAAAATGCTTAATGGCGATCTCTGGGATTCTCACTATGAATCAATTTGCCTAACTTTGCTCAGGATAACTAAGGGAAACTTTTTACTACGGACAGCAAAGCAAAAGTTTCTGCAACCTAGGTATTTATTGCAGTTTGTGAAGCTTTCTGCTCGTCACTCCGATGATCCTCAAAAGATCTTTACCCAATTCAAAACGAGCTCTTGGGCGATTTACACCGCGGTCCAAACCGCTCGCGGTGTGAATCGTTTTAATGAGACCAACTTGAAGTTAGACCATAAAAAAAATCAGATCTCCGGCAGACATATTTAGTAGCCACTTTTGTAAATCTTCTGGTGTTTTAATATACCTATACTCTATCTATACCGACTAATCCTTTCTTTCTCTATTAAAGGAAGTCTAAAATTGGTTACTTTTTGCCTAAGTTTAGTTGTTTAGGTCAAATAGGTTTGGAAATTAGACTAGCGTCCCGAAATCTTACGTTTTTTTTGACATGATAACGTCTAATAAATTTATGAACACCTGCATTCACAAAATAGTGAGACATCATACGTCATGATAACAATATGACCATGACGCCGTTATGTTCCGGTAAACGGTGTTTGTTTTATATTGTTTATATATAATATCGCTCATCTGGGTTTGTGTTATGGTGACGAGTGACGAATGTGAGTATTATATAAAGAAAAAAAAAACATATTTTACAATGAAAAAAAAATTTAAAAAATATAAATGTTGAAAAAAATTCAGCATTTTCTTATAACATTATCACTTAAAATTATCGTCCTTCAACCGACTCCGCAGACAGGTCAGCGTTTGACAACTATCATACACGATTGTAAGTGACGATGCGGTCTAAGATGTTACACACTTTCCCAGATGATACCTATTCGTTCGTGACTCAAAGACCGAAGAACGAAGAACGTTTGAAGAACGTGAGTGAAGGTAGGAAGACGGCTGTGGAACAAAAATATTTCCGAATCTTCTCCTATTGTGTGCTGGAGAAGGGTCCCCAAATAATTAATAAGAAGTAGGTAAATACCTAAATGGATTGATCGTTTCATGTTGATCCCACCGGAATTCTTAGGCTTCCCCTCATTAACAGGGTTTCTTATCTAATTTAACAACGGATATTCCTCATTATTTAGTACACAAAAGTTTATTATGAAAATTTAATATAAG
Source organism: Idaea aversata (assembly GCA_907269075.1). NCBI lineage: Eukaryota > Metazoa > Arthropoda > Insecta > Lepidoptera > Geometridae > Idaea > Idaea aversata. Next base: position 10,731,912 of record OU026106.1, read on the forward strand.
TTCATGACTAAGTAGCTTTTCGGGTATCTTATGGTAGCTGCCGTTTTCAAAAATCTTTAAAATGGTTAAGAAAAAAAAAAGGAATCAATTTTCTATCGATAACTAGCTGCACCCCGCGGTTTCACCCGCGTAAGTCCCATCTTTCTCACCGTTTAAACCTTCCCTGGACTACAACAAACATTTCAAAACCGAAATCATCTAAATCGGTTCAGCCGTTCTCGAATTTTAGCGAGACAAACGAACAGCAATTGATTTTTATTATATACTAGCTGCGCCCCGCGGTTTCACCCGCGTAAGTCCGATGTTTCTCACCGTTTAAACCTTCCCTGGACTTCCACAATTAATTCAAGACCAAAATTAGCCAAATCGGTTCAGCCGTTCTCGAGTTTTAGCGAGACTAACGAACAGCAATTGATTTTTATATATAGAGACTAGCTGCGCCCCGCGGTTTCACCCGCGTAAGTCCGATGTTTCTCACCGTTTAAACCTTCCCTGGACTACGACAAACATGTCAAAACCAAAATCATATAAATCGGTTCAGCCATTCTCGAGTTTTAGCGAGACTAACGAACAGCAATTGATTTTTATATATAGAGACTAGCGACCCGCTCCGGCTTCGCACGGCTGTATTATGCATGTATTATATCTTAAAACCTTCCTCTTTAATCACTCTATCTATTTAAAAAAACCGCATCAAAATCCGTTGCGTAGTTTTAAAGATTTAAGCATACAAAGGGATATAGGGAGAGAGAATAGGAACAGAGAAAGCGACTTTGTTTTATACTATGTAGTGATAGTGAAGTCTATACCATCTAATTTAGATGTTTTATACAACAGAGCCAGCTGCTTAAACCCGTGCCATTCATGACGCACTAGTGCCTTGGACGTATTTGATAGAGTATGCTTATTACCATCAGCTCACCTAAGTCAACTAGGCTACCCTACTCCATCTAACACAAGTTCCAAGCACAACAAGGCTCTGAACCTATGCTGGGTTAAAGGTGATGGGGCGTTGTATAAATCAATAGAGTTAATAATTTTACACCTAAAGACACCTATATTTTTTAAATAAAACGTACATAATACAAAACAACACAACCCTGCCCATTGCGCCATATATATAAGTATTAAATATACATTTTTCTTTTAGCAAATACTTATGTCAGAATTTATTTTATTTATAGTTTTTGTTTAATATTTTTCGTTTTGTTTTTATGGTGTACTAAAGTAATTATCTATCAATCTATCTAACAACTACTTACCCTACCCTATAAATTTAATTCTATCAAAAAAAAAACTTCAACAACATTGAATTTACGAGTTTCCAAAAGTCTAAATCTACTAAGCCGTCGGCAGCGGAACAGGGCCCAGGCTACCGATATGGTTAGAGCCACAGAGAGAGAGAAATCTTCCGACTTTACGTACCTTATTAAAGAAAACTGCCTAAATCTAACCCTTGACCCAACCATCCAAAAGCCCCTGAGGTGTTGGTCGAGGCTTTTGCTATCAATTCTGTTTCGCGATACGACTAAAGGAACAATACTCGTCGAATCAACGTCCGCCATGGCGGTAATCTCGTGAGCCAGTCCCTTTTCCTTGTCCTTTTTGGCTTTTACAAGATTAACTATGTCACTTGAATTTATATTTGTTATGTAATTCTATCTAAAAAAGCTTAAAAGGTAAGTAATTGTGTCTGAACCGACAACTGACCATAGAAATCTTTGTTATTAGGCAAAAGTTATTATAATTTTTGAAAGAATGATTAAATTTTTGTTATCATTCTACCGTAGTTAACTTAAAAATATCATAATTTTATAAATATGAAGAAATAGTTTTTTTAATGATGTAATATGGCTGAAACTCCATTTAGTTTTTACAAGTTTTAGTAGTCCTTTTTCTAACTACAAAACAATATAAAAGTGAAATTAAACTTATCGAATTCAAGAGTCATTAATTAAAACTACCTAATAAAATAAGATACCTATTTCATAATTTATTTTAAACCTGCTAATTAGTGCAATATCAGTACATAATTTGATGTTTTATCCAATTAAGTAGAGATTAAGTATTCATTATTCAGATAACTCACCGACTGCGTAAGTAATATTTAATTACAAACAACCGAACGATTTAAAAATAAAACATTACGTAATTCACATTCCTTCGTATATCTCATAAACCTCCAAAATTAAACCAAATTCAAACTCATTCTCTCGCAAATCACATTTTAATAAGAACCGCAGAAGAAAACATTAAAATCCCGAGCTTTCTACTTTAAAAATTGTTTTTTAAAACTAAAAAAATCACGTTATAAAAATTTTGACTCACCGTAGTCCTAAAAAAATTACATTCCAACACTTTTGTTTTTTTTTTAAATCACACACTTTCACTTTGTAAAACAAAATCACTTCATTTTCCGTTATCACTTCACTAACACTCGGAAGTATGAAATGTTCGCGTTGGAAGCGTCCTCCCTGCGCGATTCGGGCTAAGATTTGACCCCCGTCTTCGCTACGACGCTGGGAGGCTACCGCGCATGCGTCGAATACCATCCTTAATTTTGACGTTTGCTAACATTTTTTTGCATTTGCAGCGGTTTTTCGACAAGTGAGTGAGCGATTAGTTTTTTTTTTTGAGGCTAAAAAAAAATTTTAACCGGGCTTTTAAAACGACGCGTTTTTGTTTGCCAGAAATATTCACCAGTAAAAGTCGAACTGCGTATTTTTTAAAATTAATTAAATATTAAAAACCCAGATATTGATTATCACTGATGACTATTTCTCGCAAAAAGAATTTGCAACAAAACCTTCTGGCATCAGATCATAGATCGTATAAAAATTTCTTTGGAATTATGGGCAAACAACCAACTGTTTGCGGATTCGATTCCAGCCTTGGAATAAATACTTGTTGTAACTATAGATATATCTGTATTAATATATCTGTTTGTGTTAAAACTTAAAATAAGTCAGAAAAATAAATTAAAGTGCGATCGTGGCTTACAATATAGTGGACGTGGACATTCAACATACAAGTACAAAGATCTCTAAGTTTTTTGGCAATAGTAAGATAGGAGTTGCCAATCTGTATCACAAACTATAGATAAACGATCCACATAAAAATAAGTTCAAACATAATAAGATAGTACCTAATAAAATATGCCATACGCTGTTATATAAAATGTATGAAACTTGTAAATACCAGAAGAACCATGCTAATATTACTTAGAGAAAGTTTGTCTGTTCTTTAAGCCAATCCCGCGGCAGGCCCAGAAGGAGACAACGGGACGAGTTGTACCCGCATCGTAGAGACTGGACGCAGCTGGCACTAGACAGGGAACAGTGGAAGGAGGGGAGGGACACCATTGCCCTGCAGTGGGACGGAATAGGCGAAAAATAAAATACACGCGTTTGGAACAAAATACCCTTTATCTTTTTTTTTGTCTTTTTTTTTCCAATGGTTTTTTGAAATTCAGTAGATTTTTGGATTTACAGTCCTTGGTTTTAATATTAAAAACCTTTACAGTTTCTCTTAATAAGTGAAAGATTAGTTATCCTCTCCTCGATAAGGAACTTTGTTTCAATAATAGAATATTTACACCTAATGGCCTTTACCCTAGAAGGTCTCAGACACGGATGCTGAGAATCGAGATTTTTCAGATGTCAGTGAACGTGCGCCATTCGTAGCTCTGATGATGAAATAAAGTTTCTTTTTCTCCAAAATGTTATAGCTTAATTTCATGAAAATCAGTTGAGCAAAAGTTTAAAAGTATTTTTAATGTCATTTAGAATTTTTAAGCTATTGCATAGCTTTTATCGCGGGCTTTGAGCTCGGCGACCAAATCAAGAAAATCCGTAACGAAAATAAAACCAAACACCTCCCACTCCGCCTACCATGTAGCTCGGCCGAGCGTTCGCTTAACATGTATGTATATGGTACGACTGTACGAAGCTCGCACGATGCAATAGCTTTTTTAATTTTATTTATCCCAGTGTTAAGTCAAGGGAAATTACGCGAGCGAAGTCACGATCCTTAACTATGCTGAAATAAATGTATGAAAATAACTTTTGTTGCCGAAGATATATTAATATTAATAATGGATACGACCTTCACTCAACTTTTTGTTATCGGAGGTGAATATTCTGATTGTGACATTACTTTTCCTTGTTCGATTTACGTAGAAAATTATACTGGAATAACTAAGTTAAGTTAATTAAACGTAAGATAATTAATTAGATTAAAGGAATGTCTAACGTTAATATTTTAATATTTATCTTTTTAACAACAACATTTGACGACCTCTGCGACGTAGATGCGGGTTCAATTCCCGGCTAAAACAAATATTTCTGTACGGGTTTGTATATAATAAGTATTCTACCCTGTGTTTGGCCACCATAACACAAGCCTAGTTGCTTAGGTTGGAGCTAGATGGCACTGTGAGCAAATTATTTATTTTATTGTTTATTATTTGTTTTGGATATTTTTTAGGGATTGAACTTTGCCACTGCTGTGCTTAATTTCTATGAAACCTCTCTTAAAAGTCACGTCTGAATTATCAGAAAAAATAGGGGTCAATTCCATAAACCAAATAACGGATATGACGTCATAACTACGTTATAATTTGTAACGGTTTTGGTAATCCAACCTCCCGTACTTGTAATTGAATATGGGCTGTTTTCCGCAACTAGACCTTTGAAGTTGGGTTTATTTTGCATGAGGATGGAGTAGGCTTGCCCAGCACCTATCCCTCTCAGCTTAATCGACCGTGTCCAAAAGAAAGAACTTGTCAATACCTCTTGAGCCAACAAGGAGTTTCATCACGATGTCAATTAGCGCACATAAATTTAATTCAACTTCTGTGATTTAAATTGAAGTATTTAAATATTTTCAAATATCTACTGCGGCTGCGTCCCTCACACAACCTACCAAATATTTTACAATTTATTTCATTGAAATCCTTATTATCATGAAAACATATTCAAAGCAACGTTCAATTTCATGAAACACAAGTAAAAATCAACAAAAAACAAATTTTCATTTATAAAAATATTTACGTAGGCTTTAATTTGGCAGCTTTATTCAAACTAACACGATGTATCATGTAAATTGCCAGAGCCTTTGCTGTTAACACCGTGTAAGTACAACGTTGATTGCTCAAAAGAAATTCAGCTCTCTGAATTTGGGGGTTTGTGAAACTAGTGTCTTTGACTTTTGAAGTAATGGAATATGTGTTTTATGTACTGCGTCCCGCGGTTTGACCCGCGTAAGTCCCGATCCCGTGGGAATATCGGGATAAAACGTAGCCTATATGTTAATCCAGGGGCCTAAGTCTGCTAACACAATTGTATTTCAATAGTGTGTCGATATAATCGTAATAGAAATTTAATGTCAAAAATATGACATTACATGTCAAATTGGTGTTCTCCTAACGTTAACTATTCTATCGAAACACCACTGACACACCACTGACTCACTTCGGTATTCTGCTCTACAATCGTGGCTTGATGGAATATCGATAGTTGTTAAAACGGTATATCGCTTAGCAACATATACCATATTGCTAGGCAACACCTGCAAGGTAAATATTACCATACCATTGAGACTCCATAGTGATTATATTGTGATGTTATTAAAACTTTAGCAGAATACCAAATAAAGTCACAATCTCGATATAATATCAATAGAGTCTCGATATAATGACAATGGTTGGCCAAATAGCAGAATAAGGCCCCAGGTCTCTATCTATCTACATACTGAGTTTCATTGCAATCGGTTTGGTAGTTTCTGCATGAAGGAGTAACAAACATACACACACACAAACTTTCACATTTATAATATTAGTGGGATAGTAAAAAAGTAGGATAAGACTAGGTGAGCCCCGCGGTATTACTCGCCTTAGTGTCGATAGGCAAAACTACTTAAAATCAGATCATTGTCAATCTGAAAAAATAATTTATTTATTTATTTTCTTTTTGTTTATTTACTTTGTCACTAATTTCAACCTTTCAGTGGCCCTTTTTATCCGCAGATACCTTATAAGTATTCAATCAGTTGTCTGGTCACCATAACACAAGACTAGTTGCTTAGCTTAAGGCTAAATGGCGCTGTGTAAAGTGTAAAATATTTATCTAACTATTATATAACTCTAATAGTGAAAATAACCATATTAATTAACGATGTTTTACGGTGAAAGAAAAAATCGTGACGAAACTCACGGCTTAGTTGGCTCCAGAAGTAACAAGTTTTCTCCTCTGCACATGGTCAAATAAGCTGAGTAGGTGCTGGGCAAGGCTACTCCATCCTCACGCAAAAAGGACCCAATTAAAAAGGGTCGAATCGCGGAAATACAGATCGTATCAAGTACAAGTACAACCATGACGACCCAGTTGGCACAATGGTCACTATGCCGGACTGCCAAACACAGGGTTGCGGGTTCGATTCCCACCTCAGACATGTATTTATGCTAAAATATTTGTCGGTGGTCTGGTTGTTTATATGTATTATAAGTATATATTTACAAAATAGAAAAGTATTTAAGTAGTATACACATAATACATGTCTAGTTACTTAGCTTGGGGCTAGATGGCGATGTGTGGAATATCCTGCAATATTTATTTATTATTATTTACCGTATTTCGTAAACGGAATATAATACAAAAGAGACAAAAGATTGAAACACAGTATATTCCCATCTAGTTAGTATCGCATTCGAATCGATCCTCGCGTGAATTTTTACGCTTCGGTCTTTAACTCGGCGGAGTAGAAAGATTTGGCGTGTTCCCAATTCGCACTTGAGAATTACAACTATTTTGCTGTTAAATAATAATAATAATAAAATAATAAAATGTTTTATTTCATAGAACAATACACTACGGCTAATTATAGAAATGAGAATTAAAACAAGTTTTAAATCATAATTCGCAGCGTCAGATTTAGCATCTACCCTCCGTACTAGTTTGCACTGTATGACGGTCAGGTATGATTCCTCTTCCGAGATCGCAGCAAGTTATCCACCTACCTCCAATTGCCAACCGGCAAACGGCACAGTAGGTGAACACAAGTAACAAGTTTATCGGTGAAGCATAGTATAACGAAAATTTATAGACTGAGTTGTTTACAGTAATCGTTCTTGTTCCTTATTATGACATATTAATATTATTAAATTACTTATAAAAAAAAAAAAAAGGTAGCCCAAAAATTCCCGACAATGGCACATTTGGGAAATGTGTATATGTAGGTATGTATAGGTGTGTGTGTGTATGTATGTAATTATGTGTGTATTGCGTATGTATGTGTGGATATGTGTGTACGTATGTGTGTTTTGTGAAGTTTATTCAAGGAAGGACATATTAGACATACACTAGTATCAAGGAAAAGCATAGGTACATAATAAGTTGAGGTTTAATATCTGTAACTTTATCATTTAAGAATATCAAATAAATTCTCGGTCTCATCATAAGTCAAATGGTGTAGGAAGTCGAAGATGGCTTTCTTTACTTGAAATAAAGATAGTGTTTGAAGGGTTATGTTTTTACTTATTTTGTTATAAAGCCAGGGCATCAAATACGCAGGAAATCTATGTGCGAATTTGGTATTAACTATGGGTATTGTGCAAATGTTATCTTGGCGCCTATTTGAGGACAAATCGGTATATGGTGTTATGGAGTGTTGCTGTAAGATGAGCATTCTGATGAAGTATTGCCTAACTGTTAAGACTTTGGCTTCCTGGTATAAGGCATAAGTCGGATGCTGACGTTTCTTAAACAACATCACCTTTAAGAGTCCTCTTTGGGCTTTTTCAAGACTATACATGAAGGTTTTAGGAGCACCGCCCCAAACTGGTAAACAGTAAGATATGATGGACTGTGCAAGAGCATAGTAAATTTTAATAAGCAACTGTGAGTCACAAACATGCCTCAGATTTTTAAATATATAAATTAGTTTCCTGACTCGACTATTAAGTTGTGATATCTGAGGTTTCCATGAAAGATGGGAATCTATGAGCATACCCAAGTATTTTATGTCAGGTGTTCGCTCAATAATGTAGCAATTGCAATCTCCATCACTGGATTGAGACAGACATGTATGTAGTTTAATATGTATGCAACTTGGAGGTGGAATAACGTCTTTGCGAATACCAAATGTAATATACTTCGTCTTGCTCTCATTTAACGTTAATAGATTACTGTCTAGCCACTCAGCAACAGTCCTTAACCCACCCTCGGCTCTGTTCGCTACCTCACTCCACGAATTTCCCTGGAAGACAATAACAGTATCATCGGCAAAGGATGTTATTTGAGTGTTCGACAAGTTTAGTTCACATAGAGAATTTATATAAATCAAAAACAGGGTTGGTCCGAGCACACTCCCTTGAGGAACTCCGTAATGTACATCCAACTCAGTACTACGTAAGTCAGTATTTTGGATTTTTGTATATTGCTTTCGATTTTGTAAGTAGCTTTTAAATAAATCCAAAGACTGGCCACGAATACCCATACATTCCATTTTCTTAAGTAGAAGAGGAAAGGACACGGTGTCGAAAGCTTTCGTCATATCGATAAAAACACCTAAGCATTTTTTCCTTTTATCTAACGAATCTACTATGTAGGAAACTAGGTGGTGGGCTGCATGAGACGTGGATTTTTTGCTACGGAAACCAAATTGATTGCTAGCGATAAGATTATTTTTTTCCAAATAATTTTTTAACCTTTTGTTTATTAGTTTTTCAATTATTTTGGAAATAGCAGGTAGTAATGAAATTGGTCGGTAATTAGAGATGTCACCTCTATCGCCATTTTTAAAAATAGGAATAACTACGGATCGCTTAAGAGCATTAGGAAAGGTATACGTATCAAAACAAGAGTTACATATTATCGTTATTGGTAGTGAAAGAACATCGATTGCAGATTTAAGGAAATTTACAGATAAACCATCCCAACCAGTACTAGATCCTGACTTAAGACTACGTATAATAGCTGAGACCTCAAAAACACTGGTAGGTAAGAGCACAAAAGAATTTAGTGTAGTGTTTAATTTCAATTTACTCTCTAAACAGCTGTCAGACATATTAGTTCTCAACTTTATATTATTTGCTAGATTTCTGCCAATGTTGACAAAATACTCATTGATATGGTTGATCGAGTCGATTTTATTACTTTTTATGCTCAGTAGTTCCTCGTTGTTAGACTCTGATCGAGAGAAGTCACAGATGTCCCTGATAACCGACCACTGCTTCTTTAGACTCCCACCTGACTTCTCTAGTTCATTTCTATGATGAGCTCTTTTTAAGTTTTTCAACAGTTTATTGCAAGTGTTACGATATCGCAAATATGTTATTTTGGCTATTACATTACCTGGATTTAGTCTCATGTTTTTGTGTAGTCGATCTCTGTTTCTCATACAACGAATGAGGCCAGGAGTTATCCATGGTTTAATTGATTTTTTTCTATTTGATATTTTTATAACGTGGGTATGATTAGACACAATATTTGTGAGTATTTCTAAGAATGTGTCGGTCAGATTATTGGTGTTATTTGAATCTAATATCTGAACCCAATTTATCGATTTCAGTTCAGCAATGGCCCCAACGTAATTTATTTTGTTAAACATGGATAACTTATTTAGACTACAAATGCTAACTTTAGCTAACGATAACAAAACGAATGAATGATCTGTGAGCGATGTATGACAGATGATAGCAGTAGAAACACATTTTGACTTCATCAAACAATGGTCTAGACAATTTTTTCCTCTTGTTGGAAGATAATGAGTTGGTGTTATACCATAGTGGGCAAGGAAATTTAGATATTTTTCAGAGTTTTTGTCTTGGTTGTTAACTTTAATGTCAATATTGATATCTCCAACAATAAATATATTTTGAACATCTTTTAATCTAATCAAAATCCTCTCCAATGATACGATGAAGTTGTCAATACTATCAAATGAAGGCGATCTGTATATACAAATAAAGTAATAAATTCTGTTTAAATTGGCTATTAGACAACTACAATCCTGGGTATCCATAGGTTCTTCAACTTCAACATTAAAATCGCTCCTGGTATATAAAGCAACCCCATCATTTTGGTTTATCAAGCGACGGGTTCTGTGAGATCTATAATTTTCCAATGTAGGCAATGTTGGAACCTTTGATAACCAACATTCAGTAAGTACAATAAAATCTGGACCAAAACTAAGTCGTGCAAGAAGAATTCTAAGATTATTCATATTCCGATTCATGCTTCTAATGTTCTGAGCTAAAACAGTAAATTTACTGTCTATCTTATTTAAGAGAGAGTTACAATCCTCAACTGTATCCGCAACGATTGCATTGCCAGGCTCAATGTCATTGTCTATATCATTGATTATCAAACATATTTATATTTAAAACATAGGAAAAGATTGTAATGAAGACAATAATAGAACCAGGCAGCGCCCTCATGACAGTGTGTAGTGATCTGGTATGTAGTAGAGTTCCTTGAGTTAGTGGAGTGTTTGTGTGTCAGTGTACTATGTGGCAGAATTGTCGAGAAGTTTGGACTGAAATATAATCCAAAGAGAAAAACATTAATGTTAGCAATACAAAAACTAATAATACAAAACAAAAAAAGATGCACTTGCGCGATTGACCATCGAGAAAAACCGTGGACTTCAGCAATTGAAATAATAGTATATAGAACTTGGGTTGGCATTCCATATAGTCAAACTGTGTTCCCGCTGTTCTCAACCAGTCTGATGAAGTTCTCCAGTTGTTCCTTATTTTTGAGCTGTATAACTGAGGCTTCGTCTGATTTTCTCACATACACTGCACCTTTAGCAGTCCAGCAGAACTTAAAGCCATACTTCTTTTGTATTTCACGAGCTATAAAGAAGTGTTTTCTAGCTATAGAAGTCAGTGACTCGGAGATGTAGACAGGCGAGTTACTGTCCTGAAGTCCCAATTGATTAGCATTTAGCTTCTCGTTCTTATTCTTTTTATTAAATTGTTTGACTGCTTTGAGCACAGTTTGAGCTTCACACGGATTGAAGTACTCGACTAAGATCGTTCGCCTCTTACTTGTTTTGATCTGGTAGACTTGCCGCACATGCAATGTATCAGAATTTACTCCTATGCTAGTGTGTAGATTTTTGACTACGTCAGGTAATTTGTTCTCTTCTACTAAAGGACAGTTGTTGATTTCGATCATTGACAGTTTTTGATTACGTTCCATGTGTTGGATTTCAGATTCAAGCGAGTTAATTTTAATCATAGCCTCACTCAACTGCCCTTCCACTTTATCCACACTAGTCTTTAGATCATTGTACATCTCCAATGATTTCTCCAGCTTGTTGTGAACAGTTGTATAGTTCTTCAGCATTTCTTCATTTTGCTTCTTAAGCTCTTCATTTTGCGTCTTTAGAGTATTCAAGGAATCCTCAAAATTTTTATACTTCGAGATTTGTTGTGATCTCATATCTTTTAACATCTGCTTCACCTCTGCTATATCCTCGTCTCTGTCTTTTCTTTTCCTGCTTGAGGAGGAGCTGTTGTTGTCCCATAGTTGTTTTATGAGAGAGCCTCCCGATTGTGGAGTCTTGTTTCCGTCTGGAGGTGACCTCTGCATCTTGGGTGTATACTAATTGTGGGTTATACTATGCAGTGCAGTAGTTCACACTCGACTTACTGCAGTTGAATATAGACTTTATTCCTTGACGATAAGGTGTATATTGCTTTGAGAGCCGAAATAAAGATCAAACTATATCGACGTTAGAAAACGACTGCTCGCTACGACCGAGAGCCGAGGAAATTATTAGTGCTTACATCGTTTGACGATTACTAAAGTGATTTTATTTGTAACACTAGCTGCGCGTGCGATTTCACCCGCTTAAGTTCGGATCCCGTGGGAATATCGAAATAAAAAGTAAACCATAAGCTTTCTTGATAAATGGACTATCTAACACAAAAATAACAAACAAACTCTTCAGCTATATAATATATCGCACATCCGGAAGAACAATGGCACATCTACCAAAAATGCGAAAATGACTTTTTTTGTTCTAAGTGTTCAAAAATGCATTATCTATCCTGTGACAAAACGGCACAACGGTAGTTCGTATAGTTTTCGACAGAAGTCGCTAGTGTCGTTGTAATATTATTGGATTTACACCCACTTCCCCGTGGAACAACAGCTCATTGGTCAGTTGTGTCGGGACGGAACTAATTTGTTCAGACGGGTAAAAATTTGATCGAAGGGTTAAAAGAACAACGGCATATTTGCTATACCACACAGTGCTACAATGACACATTTACTGTCAAATGTGCCGTTGTTCTCGTGTAATTTTTCAGTCACAGTTCTTTTAAGTCATTTTTAAGTCATAATTACAATAAAACAATGGCATAATAAAAAAACAATGGCACAACTGTAGGACTCTTCTTAGTTTATACACATTTTAGATAATTACACAAAACCATAACAAATAAAATGTATCGTAATATATTTTAAAATATATGTCCTATGGGTAGAAAACACAAAAGAACTTAAAATAAACCAATTTCTATATTTAAGGACCCCTTAAACCTTTAAACCTTGCTCCTGTAAAATTCACTAAATGTAAGTTGTGCTATTGTTCTTCCAGATGTGCGATATGTTAGTATGGAAAATAATTGACTAGTGCGCCCCTCAGTTTAACCTGTGTAAATCCTAATCCTTTGGCAGTATACAAAAATTTCTTACTCTAAAAGATATTATTACACTATGATGTTTTCGAAATGTTTTTAATATTTTATATTTTTGGATTTATTTTCGTGGACACACCTACTTATATTTATTTCAGGCTACGGCTAATATAAGTTACAAAACTATTGAATAAAAATTATAATTAAAAAAACTAAAAAAACACGCTTTAATAAAAAATCCAACTAAAAAAATAGAAAATAAAATTTAATAAATTTGGATTAATAATATTGTAAATAGTAAGCGTGTTACATTGTGATGCTACACCTTCATTATTTTTCTTTTGCAATCACAATGTAACACGCTTACTATTTACAATATTATTAATCCAAATTTATTAAATTTTATTTTCTATTTTTTTAGTTGGATTTTTTATTAAAGCGTGTTTTTTTAGTTTTTTTAAACTATTAATTTATTTTATACTTTTTGGTCTTTATTACCGAAATATGTTAGACCAGACCCTGGTTACCATTGAAAGACAAACTACTCGTCAAGACGATTCTAACGAGCCCAAACTCGATATGGTGGTGTCGTTTCATTGCGAAGTTCCTATGACCACCTTCCAGTTCCATCATCAGACCCTGGTCACCATTGAAAGCCAAACTACTCGTCAAGACGATTCTAACGAGCCCAAACTCGATTGGGTTGTATCGTTTCATTGCGAAGTTCCTATGACCACCTTCCAGTTCCATCATCAGACCCTGGTCACCATTGAAAGCCAAACTACTCGTCAAGACGATTCTAACGAGCCCAAACTCGATGGGGTTGTGTCGTTTCATTGCGAAGTTCCTATGACCACCTTCCAGTTCCATCATCAGACCCTGGTCACCATTGAAAGCCAAAATACTCGTTAAGACGATTCTAACGAGCCCAAACTCGATGGGGTTGTGTCGTTTCATTGCGAAGTTCCTATGACCACCTTCCAGTTCCATCATCAGACCCTGGTCACCATTGAAAGCCAAAATACTCGTTAAGACGATTCTAACGAGCCCAAACTCGACAGGGTTTCGTCGTTTTATTACAGAGTTCCTATGACCACCTTCCAGCTCCATCATCAGATCAGCACCATGTTATCATAATATTGCATTGTCATCGGTCTTTGACAAGTGTGCAAAGTTTGAAATAAATCTGATCATTCTAAGTAGGGCAAAATCGTGCCCAAAGGAGTCGGTTACATACATACATACAAACATACAGGTGAAACTAATAAAAGCGTGTTAAAAACATAAGAATAAAAATAAAAATCCACATAAATGCTGATAATTAATTGGATTCATATAATTTTTTTTTTTTTTTTTTTTTTTTTTCAAATAATATTATATTTCTGAAAGACGGAGGGTAAAGTAGGTTCATACCGTAGGCACAGACCGCTGTCGATCATATGCTCGAACGAACTGTTTGCATGGACTGTATGCTTTAGTAATGAGACACGTTGCCTTTTATTTACTATCGATATCGATAAATCACAATATTCTTTAAGTATATGGGGTTTTCTATACTTCACTATCATCACTACATAGTATAAAACAAAGTCGCTTTCTCTGTCCCTATTTCCCTTTTGGATTTTGATGCGGGTTTTTTTTAATAGATAGAGTGATTCAAGAGGAAGGTTTATATGTATAATACATGTATAATATAGCCGTGCGAAGCCGGGGCGGGTCGCTAGTAATATTATAAAGCTGAAGAATTCGTTCGTTTGTTTGAACGCATTTATCTCAAGAACAAAAATTATTTTTGTGTTGGATAGTCCATTTATTGCGAAAGACTATAAGCTACTTTACATTTTGATATTCCCACGGGATCGGTACATACGCGGGTAAAACCGCAACTAATAATAATATCTGTCTGGCTATTAGCAACAATATCGATTGGTACAAAAATATTAAGCGATTTCTTTTTTTGTAAAACGAACAAGTTCGATTCTTGGATTTCACTCTTCAAGTCATGATGGACTAAACTTCATAATCGCAAATCGTTCATAACTGTATTGATGGCATGCGCATAAGAAATTATTGGCTTTTATTAAATCCCGAAAGTTCGGTGGGAGGCGGGTTCTTCACTACATAGTAAACAAAGTCGCTTTCTCTGTCCCTATATCCCTATGTATGCTTAAATCTTTAAAACTACGCTACCGATTTTGATGCGGTTTTTTAATAGATATAGTGATTCAAGAGGAAGGTTTATATGTATAATACGTGCATAATATAGCCGTGCGGAGCCGGGGCGGGTCGCTAGTACTCTATAAATACAAACTTATAAAATCTTACAGAAATTAACATTTTAAACGAACATGGTCACTACTAAAGTTACTTAAAAACGGTACATTTTGTACGTAAGCTAAATATATCAAGTTCCACAAAATAAAAACAAATCTATAATATAAAAAAAGAGTCGCTGAATGTGTTGCTAAGCGCAAATCTTGAGAACAGCTAAACCGATTTCGCTAATTCTTTTTTTGTTGTGTTTGTTATTGTTTATAAAATGAAAAAGTTGCGTAGAAAATTATTACAAGGGCTACCAGCCAGCCAGCCTGCCAGCTAGTGTAAGATAAATATCCCGTTTTAAGAGGATCATGAGTTTTCGATAAACGGCGCGAGTAGTTATTTTCAAAAATGACCCGTATCGTGCGATAGAGAAAGTTTAAGTTCGGACGTAATTGCCTTCATTTTGCTTTCAAATAATATTGCTGGCTGTAACGTTTGTACCCCCTTTATCCTTCACCAAATGAAATAAATTTGGTCTCATTCAATTCACTGCATCTTATTCTAGGTTAATACGTTTTACTTTTTTGGTAATTCAGTTTAGTCTATTAAAAAACAATTGAAACGCTCGATGAAGTTTTTAAGTCAAAAATATTCAGATGCTAATTACTTTTATCTTAGGCAATATTTCTTTAAAATAAAAACGGTTAAACCTAGTTTTCCATTAGATCTAGCATATTTTTAAAAATTATCAATATCAGACTTCGTTTATGGGGGGGGGGAAACGTTACCGCTTTTTGTATGGAAATTTACACACACTAGAAACTAAAAGATAAAACACAGCCCGTCATGTAACTTTACTTTCCCCAATCTTAAATTTATCGATTTTTATCGATATAAAACTCATCATAACACTTTACTAACCCACAGTGTAATCACCACAACTCAACACGCTTGACGGACCCCGTATTTACTACAGTGTCGACATAAACTATCGACTATCGATATTTCTCTCATATATTGCCCATCCCTAAGCTCATTCTACCGCAAGCTGGAACTCTTTGCGTCGCTATAAAATGCACACATAGGTACCAATATTATAGAGATAAAATATATAAAATACATCTAACAATACAAATAAATAAATATTGTAAGACATTCCACACATCGCCAACTAGCCCCAAGCTAAGTAACTAGACTTGTGTTATAGGTGCTAGACAACGGATATACTACATAATATACTTTTCTTTTGTAAATATATACTTTCAATACATAGAAACAACCAGACCACAGACGAATATCTAAGCATAAATACTTGTCTGTGGCGGGAATCGAACCCGCAACCCTGTGTTCGGCAGTCCGGCATGGTAACCATTGTGCCAACTGGGTCTTCAAATACAGTATCGGTGCAATGATTTTTCTTTACAAATTATTTATTGCTCTTACAGTGAAGAAAAACATAGTGAAAAAACTATGTACTTAGTTGACACCAAACTTTTTTTTAAATTACTAAATAGGTCATCTTTTACCGTGGCTTCACCGCTATCTAGGATATTATAGAAAAACATCTAGCATCTATCTCACACGGGCGATGCGGTCTAAGATGTAACTTAGCACGCTTTCCTAGGTGATATCTAAACGCTCATTACTCAAATACCTCCATATAAACAGAGACCTTCGAGGGACGTGATTGAATATGAAAGATGGCAGTGGCACAAAAACGTTTCCAACTTATCCTCCCTTTGTAGCTGCACCGGCATACGTATCGGAACAAGAACAAAGACGGAAGGACGTATGGGTTAGAAGCTTTATGTCTACATCTCGATATGACTAGATAGTAGGTACGACTACATCGCTATAAGACTAAATCGCGTTAAAGTTAACATTGCTTTTTGACTAGTTCGCCATAAGACTGTACTACCAGAGCGTCCTGAATAACTTGTTGAGTAATACTGAAGGCCAAATATTATTATTAGCCAAGCTAATTATTCTTCTTCTTCTTGTTTTTGTACCTTTAAATTATATCCGGCCAATGAAACTAATGATGCTGCTATTCTAAAAACAAGATTAGGACTTTTCTGATGTTTCCTCTATAAAAATTGTAGGTATTATATTTCTATGGCAGACGTACATCAAAATGATGTTTGAAACTAAGTTTGAAACGTTTTATCCGGTTTCCTATTTTCAATGAGGGGAAATAGATGGGACTGGATTGATACAAAAAGGCTTGTACCTTTTTAAAACTAGATCATTTTGCATATTAACATCTAAATCTACACTAATATTATAAAGAGAAAAGATTTGTTTTTTTATTTGTTTTTATGTTTGTAACGAATAGGCTCCGAAACTACTAGACCGATTTTCATTAAACTTGGTATGACTGAATACATTGATTCATTGGGAATAACATCTATAGGCTACTTTTAATCCCGATATTCCTAAATCTTCCTAGAATCGGGATCGGGAGTAACGCGGGTGAAACTGCGGAGCGCTGCTGGTTTGGCATATTTTTACTTTAAAACCTAAGTAGTCGATGTCACTCAAAAAACTGAGAGGGAATGAAATCAGTTGCCTGCGTCTGTCTTTCCTGACGTGTAGAATTTGGGGGTCTTCAAGTCGCGAGTGAATAGGTATCTTCTAGGGGCGCGTGCTACAACTTAGGCTGCATGTTCACCCACCATCAGGCAGGTGTGATAGTGGTCAAACGCGGACCTATCATAATTATGTAAAATAAATGGGTGCCTGTAAAGTCGGTTTACGGACGATCATTTTACGTGATAACGTCATAAGAAAACGATGATTAAATTAAAAAAAATGTTATTCATAAATTTTTTTTTTTTCTTTTTTTTGGCTTTTTTTTCCTTAATATAGGTAATTCTTCTATTCGTCACTCGTCACCATAACACAAGCCCAGATTAGCGAAATTATACTCTATTTCCTAACAGGAACGGACGCGTCATGTTCATGTTACCATGATGCATGACGTCACACAATATTTCGTCAGACACTTTTTTGTTAATGCAGGTGTCTCATCAATTTATTAGACGTTATTACGTCAAAAAAGTTGTAACACTGAAGTGGAATTCGGCCGGCCATAGCTCCCGTATGCCGGGAGAATTTTGGGCCACATCTAAAACTTTTTGGACCCCTACCAAAGATTACCTTATTCCATCAATAAACAGATTTCCTTGCACTTTCGTTCAAGTTATACCTACAAAACTTTCCGAAATTCGTTTACAAAAAAACCGTCGATTTTGCGGACTGTAACTTAGAAAGTTTTATTTATGTTGGAGCCATCTTGTTTCTAACTTTGGGGTCGGACTTAAGTTTAAGTTGGACCTCTAAGTTTTCTTCATTGTGTTACGAGTTTTTGACTAGTGTTCATTAGTAGGTTAGTAGTAAGTTGATTAATTAAGCGGAGTTTGTTTTTTTGTACTTTGTAGTATATATACCTACCTATATATTTATAAGTATATATTTACAAAAGAAAAGTATATAAATAGTATATCCGTTGTCTAGCACCCATAACACAAGTCGAGTTACTTAGCTAGGCAGAGCCTAGATGGCAATTTGTGGAATGTCCTGCATTATTTATTTTTTACTAGCTGTCCCGGCAAACGTTGTTTTGCCATTTACAAAAAAAATAAAGGAAACAAATTAGAAATAGATAGTAGCCAATTCTCGTCTGAGAATTGGCTACTATCTATTTTTAATTTGTTTCTGGTTGGTTTTTTTTTCATTTTCTAAATTATAATAGAATTAAGATTTAAAAAACAAAACATAGGGGCATGGTCATGGCAGTTATAAATTTTATGCAACAAACATATTTGTGCTAGTGTCATTATCTAGGGAGGAAACAGTCGACTAAGTTTGTATGGAGAGAGCGCCCGGTACCCTTTCCTCTTAGAATCGAATTTATTATCAGTTTCAGACGACCTCTGAATCGTGGTGGGCGAACACCCACCTGCAAAACAAAAGGTTGCAGGTTCGATTTCAAACAAAATATATTTATAACTTTCGATGCCTATTCATTCTTTTGTTCCATATCAATAGGTAACCCCTTTTACTAAGGATTAAACGGGTTCACTACGCCACATCGAAATACGTTTCTACTTGTTACATTTTAACTATGATGGCTCACCCACTATTCAATAAACCTTACATTACAATTTAAACTGTATTTTTTTTAACATAACCTCGTTTGAACTTTCGAATAAAAAAAAAATAAAAAAAAAAAATATTTCAGGACATATTACACATCGCCATCCAGCCCCAAGCTAAGCAACTTAATGCTTGTGTTATGGGTGCCAGATAACGGATAAACTACTTATATACTTTTTTTTTTTCACCTAATCACCTAATACCTTCGTTCTTTTCGACGTGAAACGTCTTATTTCGGGCAGTGGGTATGCAGTAGGTACAGTAAATGGTCACTTCAAAAACCAAATGTAACTAATTATAGGTACCTAGATATAACCGCATATTACTTTGAAAATATGGCATCTACTGGAAATATTATTAGAATTATTTAAATGAATAATAATAAATATACTTTGCTAATAAAAGTTGTTATTGTAAAGGGTCTCTACGTGTTGGCTTCGGCTCCACGCACGCCTTCCAAAGGTCCGGGGCTCCATAGCCCCGTTATATGGGACACATCATACTAATATTATTAAGCTGAAGAGTTTGTTTGTTTGAACGCGATAATCTCAGGAACTACTTGTTAGAATTAAAAAAATATTTTTGTGTTGGAAAGTCCATTTGTCGAGGAAGGCTATAAAGTCAAAGTCAAAGTCAAAAATGTTTATTTCTTTGGATGCATAATACATTAAAAGTATATAGACCACTTAAAATCGTCTTAAAAACTAAGTTAGGATGTGTGCCTTCGGAACGCGCCCACCAATGAGAAGAAGGCACAAGAAACTCATGGGGTTTTTTTTCATGTGATCACGCTCACAATGGTCAATATTACAAATATTTGAAAATATTATTTGAAATGGAGCAACTAAAGTCACGTCCTTGGTCTTATCAGGTAAGACGAAGTATCATAGTACGCCTTACTGCACAGTTTATGCTTTATAAAAGTTTTGAACCTGTTAATGGACATGTCATATACCTCTTTAGGTAATTTATTATAATAGAGCACACATGTACTATTAAACGACCTGCTTATTTTCCGGAGCCTACTACCGGGCACGGTCAGTTCATCCTTATTTCTTAAGTTGAAATTATAAGGCTAATTAATATTTCAATATTCCCACGGGATCGGGAGTTACACGGGTGAACCCGCGGAGTGCTGCTAGTAACAGATAAATATATTATGCATATTATTATTATGTCGCTGGGGTAAATAATTCTAGTTCGCATAAGAACCACCGCGGCTGCGCTCCTAATATTAAATTCTATCCGATTTCTTCTACTTTCTTTATTTTGGCCATCTCTATTACGAACCAAAGTCTTAAAAAGTTAGTGTCCGACGTCCGTATTGATAAAATTAAATACAATATGATTTGTAAAAAAAACTATATTATTGCAACAGGGTTCCGTAGTTAAATGAATTAAGATTAATCAATCAATGGGAAATTCAATATAAAAATTCTACAAAAATATAATTATTATAATTTTATTACATGGCCTAGTGTGGAATCCACCAAATCTATACATTATTAAATGGAAAGATTTTTTTGTTTGTAACTACTGGACCGATTTTGATGAAACTTGGTATGAGGATACTTTGGTTAAATAATTTTCTGTATAATGTGATGTTCTTTATTTTAATAAATTATTTATTTATTTTATTTATCACTTCACTACATAGTACAAAATAAAGTCACTTTTCGCCGTCCCTATGTCCCTATGTATGCTTAGATCTTTAAAACTACGCAAAGGATTTTGTTGCGGTTTTTTTAAATAGATAGAGTGATTAAAATGAAAGGTTTTTAGATATAATACATGCATAATACAGCCGTGCGAAGCCGGGGCTGGTCGCTAGTATACTTATAAATAAATGCGCTAGTTTATCTATATTTCTATATTTTAGTCGCTTTGTCATGTAAAACTACTGAATTCGATTGAAAATGACTTGTACAGAAAAACTCATAACATAGTATAGAATAGTTTTGACGTTATGGGAAGTTATTCTTATCTGTCTATAAATATTTCAAATTGTGGCCATTCTTTGTAAAGCAGTTATTACAATAATTACTATAGTCTTACCACAGGTGGTTATAACTAGAAATCGAATAATGGACAAAAAATATCAATAATTTTCTTTTTGAGAATTATTTATTAAATCGTATATATCGGCGCAATTATGATTATTGACCTAAACTTTGACTGGTAAAACTAACTTTCATCTAGAATTCATGAAATTATTGATTATTCAAAACAATATTGTTGTTTTGCAATAACATGTTTTCATTTCGTTGTAATAATTCTTGAAACTAACGGTTAATTTAAACTACAATAATAAACAGTTAAGAATTTAATTGATAGATCGATTTACATTGAATTTAACTATTAAAAACAAGATTCTAGTGTTTGAAAAACATTCAATTGACTTAAACACAAAATCACTATAAATACAGCCGTAAAACAGTAGGAAAGCCATTCCAGCGCCAGACTTCAGACCGAGCGGACCTCCCTACAACCTGCGGTTTCTACTCAGCACCATCGAAGCTACTATTTGAAGACGAAGCTCCTAATCGAAGATTGGTCTACCTGATGACGTCGGCTTCACTGACGTCATTAATATTTCTAACTAAAAACCACTTACAAAAACTACTAACCGAAGAGTCGTCAAGTGGACGATGAGATTGGTGACGTCAGCTTTGCTGATGTCACCGATATTCTTTAAGTCCATGGAACACCTCCTCCGTCATATATTTTTATTGGTAAATTTATGCTTGTTGAGCATTACCCAGGGGAAATTTTTGGGATTGTAGTTGGTAACCCCAGCAAACACAAGCTGTGATGTTCTCCCACAGTTTTTGCCAAGTGGTCTATAGGTATGTCTACCAAACCTATTATGCTAAATATTTATGGAATCAGGATAAAAAACCGAGGAGTTCCGTCGCAGTCCATGGTGCACCTTCTCTAATGCCCATTGTGCCCTAATACCTGCACATTGGAGGACCTGGTAGAGGCCAACGTTGCTGCAGTTGCAGTTGCTAACTACTGGGCAGGATAAATTTGACTGGTCGAACGTCACTGACACGAAAAGAAGAAGAAGAAGGAATCCGCGAGACATTGCTATAAGTAGCTTTAAAAAAAATCTTATTTCTTTCACGTTTCGTATCTTTACCCAAAACAGACCACACAGCCGAACCAGAATAAAAATAGAATTAGACATTTTATAAGGAACCCTAAAAAAGAGACAGAAATGAGAGAAAATACAAAGATTTTACGTGACTAAAATTCAATACGTTGTGTTCTGGAGTAAAGAACGTGACGCGTATTCGTGAACAACCTGACCAATGTAGGCCGAGAGGTCACTGTACAAAAAACGATGTTATAGCAAAATAAAAAACATAATCCTAGCTAGGTAGCATTAGTACATAAAAATGTTAATGAAAAAATATATATAAATTATCTAAACAACATTACCTGAAAAAAGCTAACTACCAGGAAGGGCTATTTCTGTGAACCCGACTTTTAGAAATTTGAAATTACTCAATCTCTTATTTTTTCGCAAATATTACCAGAAATATAAAATGTATTGGCATTTTACATTTTGGCTTAATTTCGCAATATTATTTTTAGTTTAAGTAGTTTTACTTACTGCAGCTTAGGTAACTACAAAAAATTCTCTATTTAGACAAAGCAAGGCTCGCTAGACATAGCTAATGTACGATATCTATGGTTGCATATTATTTCCATGTGTGTAAAAACAGGGGTCCACGGATATCGTAGTTGCTTAGCTTGGGGCTGGATGGCGATGTATAATATAATATGTATAATATGTCCTGAAATATTTATTTATATTTTATTTTTTTATATTTTATCGTGATCAAATAGAATTAGCCACATGCCAAAATGAAAGAAGTTTACATAAAAACTTATTATTTAATATTGAGTTTTAATTTTTACTAAAAACTGTGTACCTACTTATGTTTTGCGATCTGAAATAAATGATTATTTATATTTTATTGATATTATTCAACAAGAAATTATTTAACAGACAGTGACCACTTTACCTACGTAAGGGAATCAGTAACGAAGGAAAATCGCAAGTAAGGATAATAGCGCTCTCATAATTTAGTTAAACTTACTTTCATGATGAATTAGTTGTAGGTACGTTTATAGTTTACTTTATTACCGTTCACTGAGTTTACTAGGTTTTGCCGACGACTTTCTATGTAATGCTAATATTTTTTCAAAATTCTTTCATAGCGGATACCTACGTTACAGTTCGGTCCTCTCGCACTACTGGGACAAAAACCGGCCAGGTGCGAGTCGGACGGATGCGTTCCGTACCATTATTATGTTGTTATAGCAGCAACAGAAATACATCATCTGTGCATCTGTAAATTTGACTGTCTAGTTATCACCGTTCATGAGATACAGTCTAGTGACAGACAGACAGTGGAGTCTTAGTAATAGGGTCCCGTTTATACCAACTGGCTACGGAACCATAAAAATATATATCCGAAACGAATTGAGAAGCTCCTCCTTTTTTGATGTCGGTAAAAAAGCTTTTTCATTACTCATACTTCGAAAGTAGGTCTAAAGGTGCCTGAAGAGTGTATTGGAAGAAAAACTTCCAGCCCTAGGGAAAATCGCTTTCACTGACAGCTGTCATGTCAAATTATGGCTTCGCACGGCTTGTGCAATATGCATGTAGCCAGTATCAGTATCATTACGCAACAACTTTAAGTAACACCAAAGAATAACACTACATATATATAACCTCATTGGTCCCAACCTTGTAAGAGGATCAGGTAGTATGGAGTCTCTCATTCACTCTCGTTGTTAGGAAGAATTTTATGTATTATTTATTATAAAAGAAATTATAAAAAGCACAGTGTTTACCTCGGGTGAAAGACTCATTTAGTCCCTAGAACTATTAGATTAGCCAAACTCCGTCTCGGGACTCAATGAGTGACTTTCACACCTAGGGTAACAATGTACTATTAAACAGTAAGTAGTTACGTCGAAAAATGCTATTCCCAATACAAACAAGGAACATACACTGGACGTCCAACATTAAATGATGTACAATCTACAATTTAAACATCCACAAGCTACTGCCATCTATTAACATGAATAGAGACTATAAATCGCCCAGATCCGTCTTGTAAACAGCAGAGTCCAGTAAAATACTTCAGGCCGACTATCCACTCGTTGCTATAAGATATCCTAGCTAAGAGTTAGATGACATATTAAGATGGTCAAACGAGTAATAGGTACATGTGTGCTCTATTATAATAAATTACCTAAAGAGGTATATGACATGTCCATTAACAGGTTCAAAACTTTTATAAAGCATAGATTGTGCAGTAAGGCGTACTATGATACTTCGTCTTACCTTAATGATAAGAACCCATGGACGTGACTTTAGTTGCTCCATTTCAAATAATACTTTCAAATATTTGTAATATTGACCTTTGTGAGCGTGATCACATGAAAAAAAAAACCCCATGAGTTTCTTGTGCCTTCTTCTCATTGGTGGGCGCATTCCGAAGGCACACATCTTAGTTTTAAAGACGATTTTAAGTGGTCTTCATACAAATTTTAATGTAATTAATGTGTGTTTAATCCAAAGAAATATTTTTTTTTTACTTTTGACTTTAGAGTTCTGATGGAATAGCACGTAAGTGAAACAACATTTAAATGAAGAATGAAGTTTAAATAAAATAAACCAATAAGAGGAAAGGGTACCGGGGGCTCTCTCCATACAAACTATTACAAACGTAGTCGACTTTTCTCCCTGGATAATGACACTAGAGCAAATATTTTTGGTACATTAAACTTATAACTACCATGACCATGCTCCTATTTTTAGTTTTTTTTTTAATTGCTATGATAATTAGAAAATGAAAAAAAAACAAAACATAGGGGCATGTCATTGCAGTTATAGGTTTTATGGCCCAAAAATATTTGTGCTAGTGTCATTATCCAGGGAGGAAACAGTCGACTACGTTTGTATGGAGAGAGCGCAGGTACCCTTTCACCTTAAGTAATGAAATGTACGGGATCCCTTTAAGGACGACCTTCATCGATCTGTTTAATGGATGAAAAGTAATTTATATCAAATTAAATATAATCACTACATAGTATAAAATAAAGTCACTTTTCGCCGTCCCTATGTCCCTTTGTATGCTTAAATTTTTAAAACTACGCAACGGATGTTGATGCGGTTTTTTTTAATAGATAGAGTGATTCAAGAGGAAGGTTTATATGTATAATACATGCATAATGTAGCCGTGGGAAGCCGGAGCGGGTCGCTAGTATTTAATAAAATAAAATTATAATAAAAATAAACTCTTTATTCAGGCAAATTACACCATAATATCTAATTTTAATTTTAAAATAAATTTAGTTTTGTTTAAATTTTTTTTTCAATATTTTTTTATATAAAACTAGCTGCGCCCCGCGGTTTCACCCGCGTAAGTCCCGATCCCCTGGGAATTTCGGGATAAAAAGTAGCCTATGTGTTAATCCAGGTTTCCAGCTATCTACGTACCAAGTTTCATCGCAATGGGTCCAGTAGTTTTTGCGTGAAGGAGTAACAAACATACATACACACACACACACTCACGCACACACAAACTTTCACATTTATAATATTAGTAGGATAAAAGATTTAGCGGAAACGGCCCGGGTTAACTAACAAAACGTGTTGTCCTCATCCCCCAAAAATCCGTTCAAAATCCGTTGCGTAGTTTTAAAGATCCTAAGCAGTCAAAGGGAAATAGGGACAGAAAAAGCGACTTTGTTTTATACTATGTAGTGATAATATTATCTATCAGTGTACAACCATTCTTATATCGTCCAACAGAGCAAGGCGTAAGCTCATAGGCAAACGCACACAGATAGTACTATATTTACGCAGTATGGACAGACAGCTTTATTGAAAACCATCTTTCAATAGGTATAAAATAAGACTAACTTTGTCCCACGGTTGCACATTTAAGTCCCGATTTCGTAAGATAGGAATATAAAGTAAGCTACCACCTTGTTTTTTTTTTTAAGTTATGTACTGTTTAGGCAAATAATGTGAAGCTTCAAGTTTATTTGTTGAAGTATTTCAGCTTTAAACTAAGTTTACAAAACTAGTGAGCTACGAAGTTATTAAACTACGCTACGAAACAACGTAGCCACATAGTCATGGTATGAGGCTATCCTACTATGCTTGATGCTACGAAACTACATAGTATTAAATGTAGCTAGTTATTGTAAAGCTACGAAATTACGTAGCAACGTAGCTAAGGCGCTGCGCTGTAAAGCTACGCTATGACGCTACGAAACTACGTAGCAACGTAGCTATGACGCTGTAAAGCTATGCTATTACGCTACGAAACTACGTAGCAACATAGCTGTGACGCTGTTTAGCTACGCTGTGACGCTACGAAGCTACGTAGCAACGCTACGAAGCTACGTGGCAACGTAGCTATGACGCTGTAAAGCTACGCTATTACGCTACGAAACTAAGTAGCAATTTAGTTATGAAACTACAAATCCACAATACAATCCAGTTAAATTTGATCCTTTTGCATATTAGTTTCTCTTGTCAAACTGTAAAGCCAATAGATTCCCAAGAGTTCCTTCATGCAATACCAATAAACCGATACTAAGAGAAACGGTAATGTAATTAATTGTACTGTCCCCTATACGTTGAACCCTGACTTGAGAATTCCAATCGCTTGGTTTTCCATTAACTCTGCAATGTAAAGGTCTATGCTCACTACTTATGTATCCTGGTTCGTATTTTGGTGTGGAATTTGGGGGCGTGATTTTGCATTCTTTTTTGTTTTTAATTCTGTGACAAATCAATTTTTGCTTTATTATTTTTTAATATTTTGTTTTAATTCTGTAATTATTTAAATAATTTTGTTCTGTGATATTTTTAATACTTTTACTTTGTTTTTACCTACAGTGAGATATTATCATGTGCCTTTTTTCATATTCAGTGTAATTTTTAACTAAGAAGGTTTTTAATTCGATGAGTCTATAAGTTCATTCGAAAGCAAATTTAAAAAAAAATATGCATACCTACATATTTGTGGATAATCACTACATAGTATAAAATAAAGTCGCTTTCACTGTCCCTATTTCCCTTTGTATGCTTAAATCTTTAAAACTACGCAACGGATTTTGATGCGGTTTTTTTAATAGATAGAGTGATTCAAGAGGAAGGTTTATATGTGTAATACATGCATAATATAGCCGTGCGAAGCCGGGGCGGGTCGCTAGTAATCTAATATAGAGTTTAATAGAAATAAGTTTATTTTGGTTACGCACTGTAGCTTTATAAAAATACTCAAAAATTATCAACTTTTTCTGTTTTTAGTATTTGTTGTTATAGCGGCTACAGAAATACATCATCTGTGAAAATTTCAACTCTCTAGCTATCGTGGTTCATGAGATACAGCCTGATGACAGATGGACAGCGAAGAGTTAGTAATAGGGACTTCTTTTTTACCCTTTGGATACGGAATCCTAAAAATTACAGTCAGTGACATCGGCCGATAGAAAAGCATGCAATCTATTTAACACATTCAAAATCTACTTCAATTTTAACCAACGCAGTCATCTAGCGTACCTAGTGCCATATTCGTACAAATATCAGGCTATAGTACAGTAAATATTCGATACAATATCGGGCTATGCTATAGTAAATACCGTGCTATATCGGGCTATCGGCAACAATTGCAGCCACGGTTGCGGCTACATCACTAAATTGACAATTTAGCTGAGCCCAGTACCGTAGTGACCGGTCTGATTACATAACGTTTTAGTTTTATGGTATAAGAGGTAGCGATTTTAACACTTGAAATATCTAATGTCAAAATGTCAAAAAATATTTTTGTTTATTTTCAATGCTTCAAGGCTACGCCTGCACTATTTATGCCTAAAAAAAACAGACCAAGTGTGAGTCGGACTCGCGCACAAAGGGTTACCGTACCTTTATATTCTGTTTTATGTTATAGCGGCAACAGAAATACATAATCTGTGAAAATTTCAACTGTCTAGCTATCACGGTTCATGAGATACAGACTGAAGACAAACAGACAGACAGTAAAGTCTTATTAATAGGATCCAGTTTTTACCCTTTGGGTATATAAAATATACGTTATTTGCAATATTGTTTTAAATACACGTTGATTTACTATACAAATCATAATAATGACCAAAAATTAAAATCTCATTAAATAAAAACGTCAAAAAGTAGTGTAAAAATGTCAAAAATGTAAATTAGCAGTTTTTGACGTGATGACGTCTTATAAATAATTGGTGAGTGGAGTGTATTTTATAAAAAAGTGTGACGTCATGCGTTATTGACAAATAACCATAGCAACGTTATTGACAGGTAATCACAGCAACGTATTGAAGTTACCTATGCAAAATGTCAACGATACAAAAAGTTCTTCTGACGTTATCACGTAAAATTATCGTCTGTAAACCGACTTTACAGACAGCCATTTTTTTTTCTTTCTTATATGTAATGCTTTAAATTTCATTTTGGACAAATTTTTTTGACTTAGGTAGTGACCTAAGTCCAAAGAAAGTGTCCAAAATGACTTTGGACATTTTTCTTGGGCCAGGAGTTCCAAGCAGACCACTCACGATTGGAGCTTCTCCTTCAGGTTCACAAATTCCGCACACGCTATCAGCTTATACCTTAAACCAGCTCGTTAACAACGTAACGCAAACTAATCCTGGAGGGTAGAAGGAAAAAGCCTGCGTTGTATGCTCTACGAATATCATCTTACCAATTGGGAGCATTTCATTAATAAGGCCACTTGACCGTGTTAAGATATATCAGTTTCTGTGATGAAATATTTTTACGTTACGAGACTTTTACACGGTGTAACAAGAGGGGTGGGTCATCGGTTGGTAGGGGGGTGGGGGACATCAGTACCTATCGATTTAACCCCCCTGTATGTTATGCAATATTTGGTGGTTCAAAAGTTTGAACTTTAGTGAAATTTTGGATCGAGACTATAGCTTTTCATCCGCGTAGAAGTCGAAAATGGTTCTACACGATTTTTTTTGTTAACTTTAAATCAGATTGAGTTTTTAAACATGTTTCAAAATAAAATGTCATTTAAATCAAAAACACTAAAGAGTATTGACACAGTATTGATACCAATTTCAGTAAATCATCCCCAAAATCTCTCAACTTTGGCACCTACATTGAGTCCAAAGCCCAGCTAGCTTCAAAAAAGCTTGGTGTTCTGGCGAAGGTGAGACGGTACTTCACGTCGGGACAGTTGCTCAACTTGTACCAAGCACAAGTCCGCTCGTGCATGGAGTACTGTTCTCACCTCTGGGACGGTTCGGCAAAATACCAGCTGGAGGCGTTGGAGTCAATTGAGAGGAGAGCCAGGAGACTCATCGGTGACGATAAGCTGGCCGACAAAAGGCTCCAGAGCCTGGAACATCGTCGCAAGGTGGCGAGCTTGTCGGCCTTTTATCGGATACATTTTGGGGAGTGTGCAACAGAACTCCACGACCTAATCTTGTCATCTCCATTCTTTCGTCATACAACCAGGCAGACTGGTGTGCGGCACCGATTCATGGTGGACATACCACACGTTCGCACTAAGCGCTTTGCCTCGTCATTCCTTATTCGTACTGCAAGGGAATGGAATCGGTTGCCTGCGTCTGTCTTTCCTGACGTGTATACAATTTGGGGGTCTTCAAGTCGCGAGTGAATAGGTATCTTCTAGGAAGGCGTGTTACATCTTAGGCCGCATCGTCACTTACCATCAGGCAGGTGTGATAGTGGTCAAACGCTGACCTATCCTACTAATATTATAAATGTGAAAGTTTGTGTGTATGTGTGTGTGTGTGTGTCCCAACAAACAAAAATTCCTCTTATAGTGGCTTATGTCGCCAAAAATAATATTCTTATAGAAGCCGCATTATAACTAATAAGGGTGCGTTTGGGCACAAATTATAAGGACAATATCTTTATACACCCCTTATAGGTGCTTTATTGTAAACCGTTTTTACTTATACGTGCTCTATTATGGCAAGCAACAAGGGAGTTCAACTTATAATGACATATTTAAAGCGTTTATAAGAGTGTTGCATCCTTATACAAGTTTTATTATGGTCAGAAACAAGGGAGTTAAACGCATAACCGAAAAACAAAGGCTTCTTTAAGGCCGTTGGCCCTTATAACCGTGTGTTTATGACTCTGTGATGTGTTTTGTTTGGTTCTTGTTTACATTTTCGCAACAGTTTTAATAAAACGGTAAGTAAAATTAATTTATTTTAACTAAACAGTGCTTGTTTATAGTGAAAACTGTGTAGGAAATTAAATGAATGATGAAATAGGGTGTGTAGAGTGTTGTATTATCAACGCGCCCTCGAATATAAGCTGTTTTTTGTTAATAATGTGGTTAATTAAATAGTCATGTTTTGAACAATGCTATTATAAAATCAAAAGCAATTTACAAATCGTCTACAAGGAGAATATAAGAGTGAAAACTTTGTAATGGCAAAAACTTTTGCTTTAGCTATCGCCATTTTACGAATCGTTAGGGTTCCTTTCTCGCAAGTAAAATCCCTTACCTAACTATATTATAGTGAGATACATTTTGTTTATTGTCCACAGATATCATGGAGTAACTAATTATAGACTGAGAGACAACACATCAGCAGAGGGCTTTTTATGTTGAAAACACTGAATCAACTTTTTTTTGATGATGATTAATTTATTTTCCTACTACATAATATATAAGCAAAACCATATTCTAATTACTATCCTGCTAAGGTTACTATTGTTTTACTATTAAGTTGATTTTAAAAGACTGCATGATGACTAAAATCCTTTCTTAACTAAGGTTAACAAACGTGTTTTGATAGTAAAATAAATAAAAAATACGTGATTTTCAAATTAGTTGTTTTATTTTACAAAGTATGGATTAATGGTATAAAATACAATACCGTATTATATTCTACATTTAATAATTTACATTTAATGGCATCACATGAAAATTCATATATATTTTTTATTACTAGCAATATAATCTTCACATTTATAAATATTAAGTAATGAAGACTTTAAAGGGTAGTCAAAAGCGTCAATTAAATTATTCATGTTCATTGTTATGTTCCATAAAATAATTTTCTACGGAACCACCGATTGATTCGTTGATATCAGTTTGGCCATTTCGTATCGTTATAGGAGTAGAAGTGATGGGTGTAATGCTTGCAGTCATGTTTTTGTAAAGTTTTTTTACTTTTCTTCTATAACCACCACTCCTCTTAAATTTCTTCCAATCTTTTGAATTCATTTTTAAAAGTAAACTACGTAATTAATTCACGTCTGCTGTACATTAAAAATGGCAAATCTAGTTATGTAAAACATTTAAAAGTCACCAAAGAGAATAATAACTTTATAATTGATATATAGGTGACTATATATTGCTTTCAGTCTTGTTAAGGCCATATAAAATGCTATAATTCGTTTGGTGGATAAACATTTTATAAAATGCTCCTATAAGTTAAAAAGTATCATAGTTACTTTGTTTATTACTTTTATAAGAATAATTGCCCATATTAAAAACATTTATATGACTTTGAATATTATACGGCTAAAAAGTAGAGTAACTAGCCTCTATAAGAAGAATACATTTTGAATCCTCATTGTAGCCATATTTATTGGATTTATTAACGTATACCCAGCCAAATTATAAGAATAAAGGCAATATTAGCCAAATCTTCTTATGATGTACCATTATAATGTACATTGACATAATGAATGCGCTTATGAAACTACTACAAAAGTTTAGACCTTATAATTTTAATTTTATAAGTTTAGTTTGTTTGTTGGGGTGTATGTTTGTTACTCCTTCACGCAAAAACTACTGGACCGATTGCGTTGAAACTCGGTATTTAGATAGCTGAGTACCTGGATTAACACATAGGCTACTTTTTATCCCGATATTCCCACGGGATCGGGACTTACGGGATTATTCTTTCACACAAAAAACTTCTAGACCGAATGCGTTGAAACTCGGTATGTAGATAGCCAAAGACCTGGATTAACACATAGGCTATTTTTAATCCCGATATTCCTACGGGATCGGGACTTACGGGATTACTCCTTTACGCAAAAACTACCGAACAGATTGCGGTGAAAATCAGTAAGTAGATAGCTGGAGACCTGAATTAACACAAAGGCTACTTTTTTCCCGATATTCCCACGGGATCTGGACTTACGGGATCAGGACTCAAAATATATTTTAAAAGGTTGTAGTTGGGCGGAGGCGGAGAGAGTGATGAAGGGGAGAAGGGTAAGAAAAATAAAAAGGGGGCGCACAGGAAAGGGGGAGGATAGGAAAGAAGATGAGGATGTAAGAGGGAAGAGACGAAATGGGGAGAAGAGGAAAGGGGGAGAAGAGGAAAGGGGAAGACAGGAAAGAGAAAGGGTATGAAAGAGGGAGGGGACGAAATGGGGAGAAGAGGAAAGGAGGAGGAAAGGAAAGGGGGAGGAGAGGAAAAGCGGAGGAGAGGAAAGGGGGAGGGGACCTAACCTAACCTTCTCCATCCGTGACGGTAATTTGTCAAAAAACATTTCGAGCCTATCTGGACTCCTAGAAATGTAAGCGCTCGCTTCGCTCGCACGTGTTTGCTACTCATTCTGCGACGGTTCTGTGTCAGAAAAGCATTCTGGGTCTGTCTGGACTCCTTAAAATATAACCGCTCACTTCGCTCGCACGTGTTTGCTACTCCATCCGCGACGGTTTCGTGTCAGAAAAGCATTCTGGGTCTGTCTGGACTCCTTAAAATATAACCGCTCACTTCGCTCGAACGTGTTTGCTACTCCATCCGCGACGGTTTCGTGTCAGAAAAGCATTCTGGGTCTGTCTGGACTCCTTAAAATATAACCGCTCACTGCGCTCGCACGTGTTTGCTACTCCATCCGCGACTGTTTCGTGTCAGAAAAGCATTCTGGGTCTGTCTGGACTCCTTAGAATATAACCGCTCGCTTCGCTCGCACGTGTTTGCTACTCCAACCGCGACGATTTCGTGTCAGAAAAGCATTCTGGGTCTGTCTGAACTCCTTAAAATATAACCGCTCACTTCGCTCGCACGTGTTTGCTACTCCATCCGCGACGGTTTCATGTCAGAAAAGCATTCTGGGTCTGTCTGGACTCCTTAAAATATAACCGCTCGCTTCGCTCGCTTCGCTCGCACGTGTTTGCTACTCCATCCGCGACGGTTTCGTGTCAGAAAAGCATTCTGGGTCTGTCTAGACTCCTAAAAATCTAACCGCTCGCTTCGCTCGCACGTGTTTGCTACTCATTCCGCGACGATTTCGT
The DNA here is from genome assembly GCA_907269075.1 of Idaea aversata. NCBI lineage: Eukaryota > Metazoa > Arthropoda > Insecta > Lepidoptera > Geometridae > Idaea > Idaea aversata. The sequence goes on from OU026106.1 coordinate 10,765,320, forward strand.
GTCAGTAAAGCATTGTGGGTCTGTCTGGACTCCTTAAAATATAACCGCTCGCTTCGCTCGCACGTGTTTGCTACTCCATTCGCGACGGTTTCGTGTCAGAAAAGCATTCTGGGTCTGTCTGGACTCCTAAAAATATAACCGCTCGCTTCGCTCGCACGTGTTTGGTCACAATAACTAACGTTACCTACTCCATCCGCGACGGTTCCGTGTCAGAAAAGCATTCTGGGTCTGTCTGGACTCCTAAAAATCTAACCGCTCGCTTCGCTCGCACGTGTTTGCTACTCCATCCGCGACGGTTTCGTGTCAGAAAAGCATTTTGGGTCTGTCTGGACTCCTTAAAATATAACCGCTCGCTTCGCTTGCACGTGTTTGGTCACAATAACTAACGTTACCTACTCCATCCGCGACGGTTCCGTGTCAGAAAAGCATTCTGGGTCTGTCTGGACTCCTAGAAATCTAAGACCTCACGTTACCTTGACCTGACGTTCCTTCCCTTAACGTCTCGCTTTCCTATAACACCGCTTTCCCTTAATACTGGCATTGCTAAACACAAAAACTACTATACGAATTGTGATGAAAGTCTGTAGCAGGTAGCTAGAGACCCTTTTTTTTTTTTTTTTTTTTTTTTTTTTATCGATGGGAAAATGCATTATTGCATCGTCCCGCCACCCTGAGGGGGAGGGGGCGACGGAGGTATGTGGGGCTGCCTCCAGCCTGAGGATGGTAGGCGGCCGGAGGCTTACCCACTAAAAACCCATCGGTGTTCCGCCAACAGTCGAGGTCCGACGGAGTACAGGTATGCTTGCGCAGGACTTCTGTGACTCCATCGGCGAGGTAGCTAGAGACCCTAACAAATAAGCTACTTCTTATTCCGATATTCCTACGAGACTCGGACTTGCGTGGGTGAAACCGCGGGGCGCAGCTAGTCATGTATAAAAAAAAAAAAAAAAAAAAAAAAAAAAAAAAAAAAAAAAAAAAAAAAAACTCTCACTTACTTCCTACAACAAGTATTTGCTATGCATAAATAGTGCGAATCCGTTATTGGCTGTCAGTGTTACCTATCTTTGATTCAATAAAAAGAAAAGAAAAAAAAATCTATCTCTTTTTAACCCCTATTTACCCCTTTACCCCTTTAAAATAAATTTCAATAAAATACGAAGCACATCTTCCATCCTATCCTACTAATATTATAAATGTGAAAGTTTGTGTGTGTGTATGTGTGTGTGTGTGTGTGTGTATGTTTGTTACTCCTTCACGCAAAAACTACTGGACCGATTGCGTTGAAACTCGGTATTTAGATAGCTGAGTACCTGGATTAACACATAGGCTACTTTTTATCCCGATATTCCCACGGGATCGGGACTTACGGGATTACTCCTTCACACAAAAAATTTCGGGACCGATTGCGTTGAAACTCGGTATGTAGATAGCCAGGGACCTGGATTAACACAAAGGCTACTTTTAATCCCGATATTCCTACGGGATCGGGACTTACGGGATAACTCCTTTTCGCAAAAACTACCGAACAGATTGCGGTGAAAATCAGTAAGTAGATAGCTGGAGACCTGAATTACCACAAATGCTACTTTTTTCCCGATATTCCCACGGGATCTGGACTTACGGGATCAGGACTCAAAATATATTTTAAAAGGTTGTAGTTGGGCGGAGGCGGAGAGAGTGATGAAGGGGAGAAGGGTAGGAAAAATAAAAAGAGGGAGCACAGGAAAGGGGGAGTATAGGAAAGGGGAGGATAGGAAAGAGGAAGGGGATGTAAGAGGGAAGAGACGAAATGGGGAGAAGAGGAAAGGGGGAGGAGAGGAAAGGGGAGGACAGGAAAGAGAAAGGGTATGAAAGGGGGAGGAGAGGCAAGGGGGAGGAGAGGAAAGGGGAGGACAGGAAAGAGAAAGGGTATGAAAGAGGGAGGGGATGAAATGGGGAGAAGAGGAAAGGGGGAGGAGAGGAAAGGGGAGGACAGGAAAGAGGGAGGGGATGAGATGGGGAGAAGAGGAAAGGAGGAGGAGAGGAAAGGGGGAGGAGAGGAAAGGAGGAGAACAGGAAAGAAGAAGAGGAGGAAAAGGGGAGGGGGACCTAACCTAACCTTCTCCATCCGTGACGGTAATTTGTCAAAAAAACATTCCGGGCCTATCTGGACTCCTAGAAATGTAAGCGCTCGCTTCGCTCGCACGTGTTTGCTACTCATTCCGCGACGGTTCTTTGTCAGAAAAGCATTCTGGGTCTGTCTGGACTCCTTAAAATATAACCGCTCACTTCGCTCGCACGTGTTTGCTACTCATTCCGCGACGGTTTTGTGTCAGAAAAGCATTCTGGGTCTGTCTGGACTCCTTAAAATATAACCGCTCACTTCGCTCGCACGTGTTTGCTACTCATTCCGCGACGGTTCTTTGTCAGAAAAGCATTCTGGGTCTGTCTGGACTCCTTAAAATATAACCGCTCACTTCGCTCGCACGTGTTTGCTACTCATTCCGCGACGGTTCTGTGTCAGAAAAGCATTCTGGGTCTGTCTGGACTCCTTAAAATATAACCGCTCACTTCGCTCGCACGTGTTTGCTACTCATTCCGCGACGGTTCTTTGTCAGAAAAGCATTCTGGGTCTGTCTGGACTCCTTAAAATATAACCGCTCACTTCGCTCGCACGTGTTTGCTACTCATTCCGCGACGGTTTTGTGTCAGAAAAGCATTTGTCTGGACTCCTTAAAATATAACCGCTCACTTCGCTCGCACGTGTTTGCTACTCATTCCGCGACGGTTCTGTGTCAGAAAAGCATTCTGGGTCTGTCTGGACTCCTTAAAATATAACCGCTCACTTCGCTCGCACGTGTTTGCTACTCATTCCGCGACGGTTCTTTGTCAGAAAAGCATTCTGGGTCTGTCTGGACTCCTTAAAATATAACCGCTCACTTCGCTCGCACGTGTTTGCTACTCATTCCGCGACGGTTCTGTGTCAGAAAAGCATTCTGGGTCTGTCTGGACTCCTTAAAATATAACCGCTCACTTCGCTCGCACGTGTTTGCTACTCATTCCGCGACGGTTCTGTGTCAGAAAAGCATTCTGGGTCTGTCTGGACTCCTTAAAATATAACCGCTCACTTCGCTCGCACGTGTTTGCTACTCATTCCGCGACGGTTCTTTGTCAGAAAAGCATTCTGGGTCTGTCTGGACTCCTTAAAATATAACCGCTCACTTCGCTCGCACGTGTTTGCTACTCATTCCGCGACGGTTCTTTGTCAGAAAAGCATTCTGGGTCTGTCTGGACTCCTTAAAATATAACCGCTCACTTCGCTCGCACGTGTTTGCTACTCATTCCGCGACGGTTCTGTGTCAGAAAAGCATTCTGGGTCTGTCTGGACTCCTTAAAATATAACCGCTCACTTCGCTCGCACGTGTTTGCTACTCCATCTGCGACGGTTCCGTGTCAGAAAAGCATTCTGGGTCTGTCTGGACTCCTAAAAATATAACCGTTTTCCACGTCTTCGCTTTCCCAAGACTTCGCTCTCCCACGAGACCTCACGTTACCTTGACGTGACGTTTCTTCCCTTAACGTCTCGCTTTCCTATAACACCGCTTTCCCTTAATACTGGCATTGCTAAACACAAAAACTTCTATACGAAATGTGATGAAAGTCGGTAGCAGGTAGCTAGAGACCCTAACAAATAAGCTACTTCTTATTCCGATATTCCTACGAGACTCGGACTTGCGCGGGTGAAACCGCGGGGCGCAGCTAGTAAATATATATATCCTACTAATATTATAAATGTGAAAGTTTGTGTGTGTGTGTGTGTGTGTGTGTGTGTGTGTATGTTTGTTACTCCTTCACGCAAAAACTACTGGACCGATTGCGATGAAACTCGGTATCTAGATAGCTGTAGACCTGGATTAACACATAGGCTACTTTTTATCCCGATATTCCCACGGGATCGGGACTTACGCGGGTGAAACCGCGGGGCGCAGCTAGTCTTCCATAAATTCTGTTAAACAATAATTATGCGAAATTTGAAGTGAATTTGACCAAGGAATCACATTGCCCAATACAAACTTTGCCCCTTTTTCATAGCTTAATAAACACATAACCCTTCCACGAGAAATAACTATAGTAACATGGAACTTCTCAGAGATTAAGTAAATCAAATATTGCATAGAGTATGTTAGTTTACAATGCAGAGGTCTTAGAGAAAGGTAACAATTTACATATAGATGGAAAATTCAAGTTTTATCCCGTTAAACATTGTTACTTGTTTGACCAGTACGCTTTGAAATTTTCACTTCAATTTCTAGAGTTACATAATAGTACAAAACATACACATACATATACACGTACATACACGTACATATTTACAAAAAAAAAAAGTATATAAGTAGTTTATCCGTTATCTGGCACCCATAACACAAGCATTAAGTTGCTTAGCTTGGGGCTGGATGGCGATGTGTAATATGTCCTGAAATATTTTTTTTTTATTTTTTATTTTTTTTTAATAGTACAATTTATGATATTTTCTACGGGACATTAATTGTTTACATTAAAGTACTTTATTATTAATATTATTGTTTAACAAATTTTTCTCCCGCGTTTGGAGGGATAAAAAGTGCAAGTGCAACCTACCAAGAATCTAAAAAATTCAAAAATTCAAAAAAAAAAAATTGAAAAATTTGCAAGTTATGATCGCTGCATATGTAACGGGATAAAACCTCGGACGGGACGGGAGACGTGACGTGCATTGTTTATAAAGTGTTCGTGGACTTTAAACATGCGTAGCGTGATCTTTGTCGTGCCGGACGGAGCGTGATTATTTCATAACATCGTTTCAAACAAAAATATCACGTTCCGTCCGGCACGGGAACAATCCCGTCACGTATGCAGCGACCCCGTCGACATTTGTGTTTGCACAATAAATATATGAATGGTGTATTTTATTAACACTTATTTCAGACTTATAAATACGTACAGACTCATATAAAATAGACACCGTACAGACGTATCGATAATTTGATATCGACATTGCCATATGCTGTGTCATAGGTTTAAAAACTTGCCACACAACAAAAATATTGAGGAGACTCTAAGCCAGTCTTCATACCAAACGTGTTTTAAAATTAAATTTGTCTGAACATTAAATACTCTTTATCAAGAAACCTACTATTTTTAAACTAAATAAAAAGGTGTATTTCAATGATAATTATAAAAAACCCACATGTATATAGATACATCAAGAGAGCGTACTGTAGTGATCGTTAGCCCGGTGGCGGCGGTGCGATTGTGAAGTACTTCCCACAACAACGTGCACCTACCATTTGTTATGTCATCTCGATCGTTACACACTTTATAACAACTCGAATGAAAACAAATGGGTAAATTGAAAGTTATTAAAATAACTGGTTAGTTTTACTATTCTAGTTGTTTAAGTACGTTCCTGCTGATCAAACTTTCTGGATAAACTAGTTGGTCCAAAAGGAAAAAAACATTCTCGTAGTCAAACTGTCTAATTAGTTTGTCTAACAGTAGTAAATTAAAACGGGAAAAGTAATCTCTACCTATACATATCAAATGTAACGTTATGTCATAAAATCTTCAATCTCAAATAACTGACTGTGATCAACGCACAGCCTAATAAAAACAAAAACTGCATCATTAGATTTTCGGAAAGTCATTATCCAAGCCGGGAATCGAACCTGTTCATTTTCCAAAAAAATATCATCCTGTATTTTGTACTTATTTTGTATTAATTCCTGGAAACAAACATAGTCTAGCAAATTAAAGGAAATAACTCAATTTTGTAGTTTTCAGCTATTTTCACCTCTCTGTCTCTGGCACATAATAGGTAGTGTATGAGCTATAGAGCGCAAGTGAAATTATTCTAAATATTTCATAATTTCATTCGTTAGTTTTTGTCAAAATCGGGCATGCAACCTCCTCTAAACATTCGCTATCTCTTATAGTTTAGGATATAGTCCTGAAGGTCCATGTTAAAATTCATCCTGTATCTATACTAATACTAGCTGCCCTCCGCGGTTTCACCCGCGTAACTCCCGATCCCGTGGGAATATCGGGATGTAAGCTATCCTATCTCTCAAGTTGGATCGAACTGCACATGGTGTGCGAATTTTATTATAATCGGTTAAGTGGTTTAGGAGTCCATTGAGGACAAACATTGTGACACGAGATTTATATATATTAAGAAGATTATAAACAAACTCTTCAGTTGTTTGTTTGAACGCGCTAATCTAAGGAACTTCTGGTTCGAATTGAAAAATTATTTTTGTGTTGGGTAATCCATTTATCGAGGAAAGCTATAGGCTACTTTTCATTTTGATATTCCCACGGGATCGGGATTTACGCGGGTGAAACCGCGGAGCGCAGCTAGTAGGGTCAGATACCTTAACAATAGAGTTTCAAACCAAACAGTAGACGATTCTAAAACAAACAGTAAGGAAACAAAGCAAGAGAACTATATCTCGTTACGTAACAAGAAATAGACGGGCTTTGAAGAGTTGTTTCTCTTATTTCACTTAGTGCGGGAACCTTTGGGAACACTTCGCCTAACTACTTAGCTAGGTAGATATTACTTGTTTCTCCGTCACTAACTACTTTGGAACCTTTTTGTTTCGTATTTATCATTTGTCAGCCACAGCTTGTTGAGCGCCACATGTGAAGGGAAACAAATTAAAATCAATATTTTTTTTTCAACCTGACTAATCAAAATTGGTTGAGTTGTCTTTTAGTAATCTTTTTGTAAATTAAAAAAGAGTAAATTTTTTGGAAGTCAGTTTTTATTGTACTATCAATCTGCAGCTATTACTATAAGAGCCGAATTAACAGATATAAAAACGCAAAATTTTTGAATTGGGGGTTCATAAAAATTAAAATATAACCAGTGGTAGATCTGGAAAGCTGAGCAATTTGCTGAGGTATCTCATCATCACTACATAGTATAAAACAAAGTCTCTTTCTCTGTCCCTATATCCCTATGTATGCTTAAATCTTTAAAACTACGCAACGGATTTTGATGCGGTTTTTTTAATAGATAGAGTGATTCAAGAGGTAGGTTTATATGTATGGGTCGCTAGTTTCTAATAAACAGACAATCAACTCAATCAATTTAGCCATCTTTAAGTAATCAGTCATCATCATCCAAACGATGTTCCCGGTTGCATCTCTCTCGGGAGCCCGGGGTCCGCTTTCCTACTTTTACACCTCCACTTCTCACGATCTTCGGCATCCTTTTTAGTTAGGCTATCTTCAAGTAATCAGTGAACATACATAAAGAAAATACCTATCTAAATACCAGAAATTTCGGAGCCTATCCGTTACAAACAAAAAAACAAATAATCTTTCCCCTTTATAAACGCAAGAAATGGAGAACCTGTGCCATTATTCACTAAGTTTCAAGTCGTTGGGCGCGCGTGATTAGGACAAGATTGCCATACAAAAACCGCACCCCCTCCGCCCCTAATCACGCGCGCCCAACGACTTGAAGCTTAGTGAATAATGCTACTGCTCCTTTTTTTATGTCGATTAATAACTATCAACTGTGTCAGCTAATTTTAAGTTGACAATCTGAAAAATCAGTAAGATTTTTTTTTTTCATATATATTTTAATCTATCGCAATAACCTAAAGCGTTTTTCAAAAGCCAGCGAAAACATCGGTTTAAAGGAATAAAAGACAGAATTCAATGGACTATTCGACGTATTTCATCCAGATTTCAACGAAATTGATGGGGAAAGGTTTCATTCATAAAAAAACTCAATAAAAATAAATATAAACGTCATTCGATTTCTACGATTGATGACCTTTCAAAAGAATATTTGTATTTCATAACGAAATCAAATAGAAATCGTATTTTTTTTTAGTTTTAAATATTATTGGAATTTATGAACGAAAAATATTCGTTCGAAAATGATTTTATGATTCGCGGGTTTTCGATAAAACTATTAATTTAAAATCTAGGTTAATGGCTTGTCCGTGTTAGTAACAGCTGATTTTGAGGTACCTACCTAAACATATTAACTAATTATCTAACTATAAAACAACTAACTGCGATCCGCGGTTTCACCCGCGTAACTCCCGATTCCGTGGGAATATCGGGATAAATTAAGATGTAAGCTATCCTATCTTTCAAGTTGGATTAAACTGCACACGGTGTGCAAATTTGATTAAAATCGGTTAAGTAGTTTAGGAGTTCATCGCGCACAAACAACGTGACACGGGCCCGGCTGTATTATGCATGTATTATATCTAAAAACCTTCCTCGTCAATCACTCTATCTATTAAAAAAAAACCGCAACAAAATTCGTTGCGTAGTTTTAAAAATCTAAGCATACAAAGGGACATAGGGACGGCGAAAAGTGACTTTATTTTATACTATGTAGTGATGATAGTGATAGAGATAGAATTTCCGAAAGTACAGTATGTCAAAATAGAGTGAGTAGTATGTCGCATTTCAGTGTATCGCTCTCGAGTGTTTTCGCACTAAATTGATGTCGAGTGATGTTGCACGAGAGTGATACGGCATTAAAGTGAGTCAGACTGAAGTGAGTTTTGCACCAGCGGTCATAGTCGGAGATCCCTTTAAGGACGACCATCATCGAGTTGTTTAATGGATGAAAAGTATATTAAATCAAATTAAATCTATAATATAAAAATGAATCGCAAAATGTGTTGGTAAGCGCATAACTCAACAACGCCTGGACCAATTTGGCCAATTCTTTTTTTGTTGTGTTTGTTATTGTCAGGAGAAGGTTCTTATGAAAGAAAATATTACGAAAATTGCGTAGAAAATTATTACGCGGGTGAAACCGCGGGGCGCAGCTAGTAGGCCAATAAATATATTGCAAATGGGTTTCCTAAAAAAATTCAGTCCCAGAATGTTTAATATTTTTTTTTGTGGTCTGGTTTGGTCAATAGACAAATTCCGTACCAATGAAATACGTAATCTTTATTTTAACTTAACTTTAATTCATTAACCAGATCAGTACAAATGACTAATATCGACTTACCTGCCTACCCACCAGTACTATAGGCTTTCTATTGGTATGAAATTTATCTCATAAACAAGCCAGTAACCGCTTAAAAAACAAAACAAAAAATTATAGCGTTTATTGGTCGTGGTCCGACTGCCGGAGTTCTATCAATCGAACCACGGGCAAATAAAACTGTCCGTGGTTCTATCAATCGAACCATCGTTTTAATAATATTAAATTCTATTGGCAGTGGTTCTATCAATCGGACTTTCCTATAAATAACATTAACTTGTATTGGTAATAGTTCTACTGGAAGAGTAGGACCAAGATAATTATTTTCAACCACTTTTCATTATATAATAAACTAGAATAGAATTTCCAAGGAAAACAAAAGACGATCGAAAATTATAGCACATTCGTTTGTCACCGTAGCGTAGTAAACTCAAAACCAAAACAATTTGTTTTGTAGAGCTCGATTATTCGAATTATTCGAAACCGTTTCAAGCACCATTTTCAAGCGGCCCAGTCATCCCGTTTTAAATTACTTTGGGAGGAAAAACTTTTTTTTCATTTTGCTCTCTTTGGGTACGAAATATCCATTTAAACATAAAATGGTAATAAAATATAATTTTAGTAGATTTGTGTTTGGTACCTACTTAGTGAAAGACGTGGATTAGTCATCATGGTACAGGGTGTTTTGACAACACTTCAGGATATAATGGTTGGCACGTTCCGAAGGCATGCGATTGGCTAATAATTCTAATTTAGCCCATTTTTTGTTCCAAATCTGCTTGCAAATTTCGAAGCAGTTAGGTTCAGACTTCAAAAAAAATTACGTGTATTATCAAGTGAATTAACAACTCATTAACAATTTCGCATAATTTCAACTAAATTACTTTTTAACACGTTTAAATGTGTGCTCATACAAATTGTATGATTCAAAACTACTGAAGAATTTGGACTTCGACCTAAACTTAACTTTGGGAGAATGCAACACGACCTAATTCTGAAATCTTTATTCTTTCGTCATACAACCAGGTAAACAGATATGCGACACCAATTCTTGGTGGAAGTACCACTGCTCTAAACGTTTTGCAACGGTATTCCTTATTCAATAATGGAATCAGTTGGCTGCGTCTGTCTTTTCTGACGTGTACAATTTGAGAGTCTTCATAAGTTGCGAGTATATAGGTTACATCCTAAACCGCATCGTCACCTTACCATCAGGCGTGAGCGATAATGGTCAAACGCCGGTCAAAGCAGTCTTTTTGGCCGAACACGAAACCGGAGCTTCGTACGAAGAAGAAAAAATCTACGTACGAAACCAGTTTCTTAACAAGCGGTTTTTTTCCTAACACGAAACCCGGTTTCGAAACAGGAAATCAATAATGAAAGAATGAGTTGCGAGACAATTTTTTTTCTTTTTTAGGTTGACGCTGTTGGCCTTAAGGTTTCATATTCTTAATTTAATTTAATTAAGAATACTGCTTTTAATTTTAAGGTTTTTTTACTAAAATCAAGATATTAAATTCTCTAGCGTCTATGGATATAGCGGGGGAGGATTATTAAAATTTCTTGTCTCAAGAAAACCTTTTTTTTTGTCTACGCCGGAGATATTGACAAGACCCTGTATAACACGTAGGTAAGTAATAGGTACCTACCGAAATACCTATTACATTACTAAAGTACTTAACTCTAACAATCTGCGACTTTCACTACTCTTGTAAAAATATCAGGAATAACAAGGGATAACTTACCCTTATTTGTTTAGAAATAGAGTTTGTTTTCCTTTGGTATTTAACCAGAAATATTACTATTGGAGTGATAAAAATTTATTCATATTTTAATAGATGTTCTTACAGAGTATTATAGGTAATTTTTGTAACAGTGTTGGTCTACTGGTGGATACCGAGATTTTCATTCCGAAATCGTGGGTTCGAATCCTTGCTGGCCATGCATCGATAGATTTTACTTATATAAAATGTATGTGCGCTAACTAACTTTGCTTTTACGGTGAATAAAAACATCGTAATGAAACCAGTGCCTTGGTTGACTCCAAACGTATTGACCAGTTATTTTTTTTAAACATTATAAGTAACAACAAACAAAGTAGTATATAATATACACATTCACAGGCTATAAAAGCGCTTATACAGGGTTATTGGAAATTATATGAGGGCTACTTCTGTGCACCTAAACAAACAACTTTAGTTCTACGGATTTTAGAAATTCGAAAAAAAAATGTAAATTTTGAGGTTATGTTAATTAGAAAAACAGCTGATTTTTTTAAACAAAGGTCATTCAGACCAAGAACAGTAGATGAAACTTAAAAAATAAGTAAAATTTTAAGGTTACTGACCTTTCCGTATAAGGAACAGCTGATTTTCAGGTAAACCTAACCTCTAAATTTTCGAAAAAATGCTCGAATTTCCAAAAGTCGTAGAACAAAAGCTGTTTGTTAAGGTGCGCAGAAGTAGCCCTCAACGGCTTGCTAGTATAATTTCCAATAACCCTGTATAAAAGCTTGCAATACACAAATGTATGCACTCTTACGGAACTTAAAATAATATTCCACCAGAATTATACAATCTAACTCAGTTTACAACAAAGTTTCATGTAAATAAAACTGGAGTGGCATATTGTTTGCTTGTTCTCGCCAAAACTAAAAATAGTCATATTTTTCCTCGACCCCGCCAAAAAACATGCCTAATTAGAATTAATAATGACAATGGACGTCAGCCCTAAACAATGACAAACAAACTATGTAGACTGAATAGTAACTATGTAAATCTGGTCAGCAAGTAAACTAATCAAAGAGATTTAATTTCAGAGTGAAATAGAGCGAACACATATTCCTAAACAACACTAGATGCGATTCTCATCTAGTAATGTAATGTTTGAAATTATTTAATGGTTCTTTTTTTAACGTTGTCTTTTTGTAACTTCACTATCACTACATAGTATAAAACAAAGTCGCTTTTTCTGACCCTATTTCCCTTTGACTGCTTAAATCATTAAAACTACGCAACGGATTTTGATGGGATTTTTTTAAATAGATAGAGTGATTCAAGAGGAAGGTTTGTGTGTATAATACATGCATAATATAGCCGTGCGAAGCCGGGGCGGGTCGCTAGTATTCTATTAAACAATGAAGAATGTTAAGGAATTTTGAATATTAGCTCTCCATATTCTTTGTCAAAAATAAAAAATACCAGTGAAAGAATTACTTCGATACGTCAATTAGTTTCCGATTTATAAAAATAAACGTGCGACGCGGACTCGTATTCGATGCGTGTGACGATGTGACGTCATCTTACAACCCTCGCTCAGTCCGCTCGCGCTTTCAGCACGGGTCGTCGAAACCACTGAACCGATTTCAAAAATTCTTTCACCAATAGAAAGGTAAATTATTAGGGAATAACATAAACTATAACTTATTTTCAAAAAATTAGGGATCCGTAAGATTATTGCAATATTGTTATGTAATGTAGAAAACCCACAACAGTTTTCAGCGTGTGCAGTGAAAACTATTGATGATAAAACAAAATAATGTATTACAAGTTTGTAGAGCTTATTATTATCTACAAAAAACAACCATAGAATTAGATGTTCTCTCTTTTTAACAACGTTAAATGTCTTCGCGACTAATTGATTGACGTAAGGCAAATATTTGTTAAGCCATAGACAATTTAATTAAACGGACAATTGGCCTTCCTAATAGGTTATGAAAATAATGTTTAGATAGGTAATTGTGACTGTAAATTGAAGCGACAAAGTTGATCTACAATTTAAGGTATACGGCGACATAAATCAATTTATTTAATGTAAAAAAAGTTAAAAATTAAGGTCAATTTAAGTACTTTACAAGTTTTCGCTAAAATCATTAGCACATATTTTTTTAACGTGTTGCCTCAGGACTTTGATTTTTATACACTTCATAGAGACTATTAAACCTCAGTATCTGGTATAAATTTTAACTTGCTATGTCCACCCGTTCCTGAGAAATTCGTAGATGACACACCGACAGACAGACTCTATACCGACAGACAGACAAGAGAGTGATCTTAAAAGGGTTCCTTTTTTAGTTTTTGAGGTACTGAACCCAAAAATATAGCGAGCTCTTATATATGGGCTACGTACAGTCGGCTGCATAATTGCACTTCAGACAGACTTTAAACTTCAACTAAAGCAGGTGCCTAGAATCTTGCTTGTGTTGAAACCATTCTTATAACAGCTGTTTTTAGAGCTCTACGTTGGGTCTACAATTATGCAGTCTACTACCTACGTATCATCTGCTACTACGACTATAAATGAGTCCTATACTATCCGCTAATTAACGTTGATCTTACGGTGAAGGAAAACATCGTGATGAAACCCGCGGCTTAGTTGGCTCCAGACGTATTGACAAGTTCTCTCCTCTGGATACGGTCGACTAAGCTGGGAGGGTAGTTCCAGGGACTACAACGCCCAGACTAGCATGGGTTAAAGTGGCTGACCCTATATAAATCATCTATACTCGTATTAGATGTGATATACTGTGATAACAGCGATATTCATAATTTCAACTTAAGAAATAAGGATGAACTGACCGTGCCCGGTAGTAGGCTCCGGAAAATAAACAGGTCGTTTAATAGTACATGTGTGCTCTATTATAATAAATTACCTGAAGAGGTATATGACATGTCCAATAACAGGTTCAAAACTTTTATAAAGCATAGATTGTGCAGTAAGGCGTACTATGATACTTCGTCTTACCTTAATGATAAGAACCCATGGACGTGACTTTAGTTGCTCCATTTCAAATAATACTTTCAAATATTTGTAATATTGACCATTGTGAGCGTGATCACATGAAAAAAAAAAACCCCATGAGTTTCTTGTGCCTTCTTCTCATTGGTGGGCGCGTTCCGAAGGCACACATCCTAACTTAGTTTTAAAGACGTTTTTAAGTGGTCTATTATACTTTTAAGGTATTATGCATCCAAAGAAATAAAAAAATTTTGATTTTGATTTTGATGTGTAAAGGCCAATATGTCTAGCACTCCATAACTTAAGTCCAGTAACTTAGCTTGGGGCTAGATGGCGATGTGTGGATGTCCTGCCATATTTTTTTATTTAATATTATATTATGCTACTGCGCTCTGCGGTTTCACCCGCGTAAATCCCGATCCCGTGAGAATATCAAAATTATAAGTAGCCTATAGCCTTCCTTGATAAATGGACTATCCAACACAAAAATATTTTTTCAATTTAAACCAGTAGTTCCTGAGATTAGCGCGTTCAAACAAACAAACAAACTCTTCAGCTTTATAATATTAGTATAGATCAGAAGTAGGTATATACCTAATCAGCAGCGCTCTGCGGTTCCACCTGCATAACTCCCGATCCCGTGGGAATATCGGGATAAAAAGTAGCCTATGTTACTCCCAATGAATCAATGTATCCTCACACTAAGTTTAATCAAAATCGGTCCAAGAGTTTCGGAGCCTATTCGTTACAAATAAACAAAAAAATCTTTTCTCTTTATAATTAGTGTATAGATGTAGACTATCACACTATACCTATCTTGTTTATCATCACTACATAGTATAAAACAAAGTCGCTTTTTCTGTCCCTATTTCCCTTTGTATGCTTAAATCTTTAAAACTACGCAACGGATTTTGATGCGCTTTTTTTTAATAGATAGAATGATTCAAGAGCAAGGTTATATGCAAGGTTAATACATGCATAATATAGCCGTGCGAAGCCGGGGCGGGTCGCTAGTTAATTTATAAATCGGCTTAGTTTACGCGTTTCAATTTTCGTGAAGCTATTCCGTTTCCTTTTAGTTGGATTACTGGTAGGTTAGGTATTGCTATTTCATTGATATGAAATTCAGAAACGAAAGGAAATATCCACAGAGGATTCAGACTCTGAGGATTGTTGGATTCGATATACATGTTTCTATTTAAGTAAAAGAATTCTTCTTTATCAAGTTTTTCGGTTTTTCGTTACATGTTTTCGTAACGCGTTGCAGTTTTACTCGGTCGTTCCAATACAGTTTGGTTCGCAAGCAACACAGGCTGCCCGTTTAAATAGAGATTTCACCTACTTATGTAATTATTATGAAATTATTTATAACTAAAAAACATTTAACATTATAACAAAATTTAGCTTAGCCTAAGTTGGAATTTTCCACAATCTTTTCTTTTTTTTTTACACAAAATGGCTATATCAAATATCATATTTCTTCCTCAACTTCTTGTCCATCCAAAGGTTGCCTGGAAGAGATCGCTTTGAGCTATAAGGCCGCACATTGTAACACTTAGACTTAAGCTTTGTTTATTGTAATTTACAAATGATGTTTTTAATAAAGAATTTATTCTATGTATCTATCTATTTTTTGTATTAAAGTTAAATTGAAACATAATAATATCCGAAATGTTAAATTGATATTTTGTGAACATATTTGTAAGGACCTTGTTAAAATCTGTTATGTATTTTATGAGATTAGCTGGTTCAAACAAACAGACAACAATTCTAAAAACAGCCATAATATTGTTCAGCTACCGATTTACGTGTCTACAGATTTATTATAATGTATACAGGGTTATTGTTTACTATATTAGCAAACTTTTTTTTTAACTTCTTTGTTTACCAACGACTCACTGGTGCACGGACAAACTGAAAGAGTTTTTGTTGCACCTTAATTTTGTACCTACTAGATTAAGTTTTTTATATTGAAATAAAATAAATAATAAAATAAGCGGTTGGAGGCCACTTCTGTGCACCTATATAAACAACTTTTGTTGTAAGCCTTTGCAAATTCGAATTTTTTTCAACTTATTTTTTTTAAAAAAAGGTCATTCAGACTTAGAACAGTAGACAAAACTTAAAAAATAAGTATAATATTAAGGTTAATGACCTCTCCGTGTAAGGAACAGCTGATTTTCAGGTAAACTAAACCTCAAAATTTTCAAAAATGTTCGAATTTCCAAAAGTTGTTTGTTTAGGTGTACGGAAGTGGCCCTTAACCGCTTGCCAATATAGTTGCCAATAACCCTGTAAATTATAGAAGATAGAAGTTTTTTATAAAAATCATATTTTTTTAAGGAGTCAACCCCTTAGATCAAGGTACCAAAGAATTTTCAAACAACACCATGTAAGAGACAAAGCCGATACATCATTTTGTAAAGCAAACAACAGTTCCTGGTTGGTTTATGTTTATATCGCTATAACGCTAGTGAAGCAATTCAAAGGAAGCTTGGAAGGTTGCCTTTGGCAATACATATTGGATATTTTATATAGTGTAACGAAGTAGGTCTCCATTCTACCTCGTTTAAGAATAACAAGCTCAAAACAGCTGTTCTTCATTTAAAGCTTGCCTGGAAGAAATCGCTTTTAGCGATAAGTACAGCCATTTGTGCTACTTTTTTAGCTTTCGTTTATTTTTTATCTATATTAATAATATAAGTAGGTATAATATATTTCTATAATAATAATAAAATAATAAAAACTAGAGAGGTGTCAAGGGACACCCGGATGGAACGAAGTTCCTTTCGACATTTTTAAGACCAAAAGTTGTAACGACACTTTTAAAACCAAAAGTTGTAACGACACTTTTAAGACCAAAAGTTGTAACAACACTTTTAAGACCAAAAGTTGTAACGACATTTTTAAGAATAAAAGTTGTAACGACACTTTTAAGACCAAAAGTTGTAACGACACTTTTAAGACCAAAAGTGGTAACGCCACTTTTAAGACCAAAAGTTGTTATGACATTTTTAAGACCAAAAGTTGTAACGACACTTTTAAGATCAAAAGTTGTAACGACACTTTTAAGACCAAAAGTTGTAACGACACTTTTAAGACCAAAAGTTGTAACGACACTTTTAAGACCAAAAGTTGTAAAGACCAAAAGTTGTAACGCCACTTTTAAGACCAAAAGTTGTAACGACATTTTTAAGACCAAAAGTTGTAACGAGACTTTTAAGACCAAAAGTTGTAACGACACTTTTAGGACCAAAAGTTGTAACGACATTTTTAATGAGTCGCGACACCACACTGTTCAATGCGAAATAGAAATGAAAATATCTGGCTTGCTTTCTATAAGAGAGAGAGAGAGAGAGACAGACAGAGAAACATGCAACGCCGCACAGCTTACAATAGCTTACTATAGCAAAAAGTGTTGTGACAATTTTTTCGAAAGAATTTTTTCCGTCTAGCCCTCATTCACAACGCGCGATAAGGAACTATCGTTCCAATAAAGAGGAAAAATTTGATGATTAAAATTTGTTTGTTGAGCATGATCACAAAAAACCCCCATGAGTTTCTTGTGCCTTCTTCTCATTGGTGGGCGCAACCCGAAGGCACATAATTATCCTAACGTAGTTTTTAGGACGAAAGTTTATGAGTTCCATCCAAATCGTCACCGAAACCAGTGGACCGTTTTGAATAAATTTTTGCATAGAGAGATAGTTTTGGGGTAAGGAATAGTTTTTTCATTACTCATACTCCGAAAGTAGGTCTAAATACGCCTGAAGAGCGTGTAGAAAATAAAATTTCCAGCCCTAGGGCTTTTCACTTTCACTGACAACTGTCATGTCAAATTATGGCTTCGCACGACTTGTGCAATCTGCATGTAGCCAGTATCAGTATCATACGCATTAGGAACTTCAAAAACCTAACCTCCTTGCTTTTTTTTTATACCAAAGAATAATAATTATGGCTTGGCACGGCTCATGCATACTGCCAGAGTTTAGTACTAAGTAACTATTTTTAACCGACTTCAAAAAAGGAGGAGGTTCTCAATTCGTCTGTATGTTTTTTTTTTTTTTTTTTTTTTTTTTTGTGTGTATGTTACGCGATCATTCGAAGACGGCTCAACCGATTGAGATGATTCTTTTTGTGTTCGAAAAGTGATACCTCAGGGGTGGTCCCATAAAAATTTGGTGAGGATCTGATGAGAATCTTCGGAGTGATGAACAGAATTGCACCTCGAGAGTGCAGCAAATTGCTCAGTTATCGATTTCCACCAGTAGATTTGGCCCATAAACGAATAGTTACCGATAAATGGAATATCTGAAACCACCTTCTCATCAGAAAACTTTTCAATCAGTTACGATTACAGGTTACAATTTGAAGATTTTAGTCGAATTTAGTCGTCGGACTGGGTTTGAATGAATGTTGATAGAGAACCCTATCTTAAATGAAGTTCTGATGAGGATCTTCGAAGTGATGAACAGAAATGCACCTCAAGAGTATAGCAAATTGCTCATTTTTCGACTTCCATCAGTAGAATTGGCCCATAAACGAATAGTTACTGATAAATGGAATATCTGAAACCACCTTCTCATCAGAAAACTCTTCAATCGGTTACGATTACAGGTTACAATTTGAAGAATTTAGTCGAATTTAGTCGCGGGACTGGGTTTGAATTAATGTTGATAGAGAACCCTATCTTAAATGAAGTTCTGATGAGGATCTTCGAAGTGATGAACAGAAATGCACCTCGAGAGTGCAGCAAATTGCTCATTTTTCGATTTCCACCAGTAGAATTGGCCCATAAACTAATAGTTACCGATAAATGGAATATCTGAAACCACCTTCTCATCAGAAAACTCTTCAATCGGTTACGATTACAGGTTACAATTTGAATAAAATATTCGCTTTTGCCTCGCCGGACTGGGTTTTAATTAATTTTGATAGAGAACCCAATCCTAAATGAAGATCTGATGAGGATCTTCGGAGTGATGAACAGATCTGCACAGTGAGATTCAACAAATTGCTCAGGTTTCCATTTCCACTAATAGAAGTGGCCCATACACAAAAAGGATGAATGGGGCATCCGAAAACACCTTCTTATCACCAAACTCTTCAATGGGTTACGATTAGGTACAGGTTGCAATTTGAAGAAACAGTCGCTTTCGCCTCATGGAGTAGAATTTTCAGTGACAGTGGCACTAAAAATGGTTAAATAAAAAATAAATAAAAATTTAAAAAACCGACTTCAAAAAAACCTAAAAAGAAAAACTAACAAAACCTGAAAAAAAAAACCAAAAAGTGAAAAATAATCCATTTCGGGTCACTAAGACAGCAGATAACTTAAACATAAGTACTTACTTGGAAGTCGGACTGTTTTCTTTATACCTCTCAACATTCAATCTAACCCAGTCCGACTTCCAAGTAAGTACTTATGTTTAAGTTATCTGCTGTCTTAGTGACCCGAAATGGATTATTTTTCACTTTTTGGTTTTTTTTTTCAGGTTTTGTTAGTTTTTCTTTTTAGGTTTTTTTGAAGTCGGTTTTTTAAATTTTTATTTATTTTTTCTTATTTTATTATGTTTTTGTGTTAAGTTTAATCTGGTTTTTCATTTATGATTGTGTATTTTTTGTAAATAACATTTTCTAGACAAACCGTGTTACAAAAACTGTAAGTTAAATCTACGGACTTCGCGTCATTTCCCAATGTTGGATTAACTCATTAATAAAAACTTCTTCGGTAAGTACCGCCGTATTTAAGTATAGAATACAAATAGCAGAAACCTAAAAAAACACTACATAATGTATAACCTCTTTGGTCCCAACCTTGTAAGAGGATCAGGTAGTAAGAGTACCTACTCATGTGGTATGAAGTCTCATAGTCTCATTCACTCTCGTTGTTATGAAGAATTTGATGTATTATTCGTAATGAAAAGCACAGTGTTTACCTCGGGTGAAAGACTCATTAAGTCCCTCGAACTATTAGCGCCCTCGCTACGCTCGGGCGCCA
Source organism: Idaea aversata (assembly GCA_907269075.1). Classification (NCBI taxonomy): domain Eukaryota; kingdom Metazoa; phylum Arthropoda; class Insecta; order Lepidoptera; family Geometridae; genus Idaea; species Idaea aversata. The sequence continues at coordinate 10,785,044 of OU026106.1, forward strand.
AACTCCGTCTCGGGACTTGTAATGAGTGATTTTCACACCTAGGATAACAATGTACTATTTTATCCCGATATTCCCACAAAATTAGGAGTTACACGGGTGAAACCGCGGAACGCAACTAGTACGAGAAATAATAGTCTAAAAGACTAAAATAAACGATAAAGACCAAAATAAAACAGTACTAAAAGACCATAAAGTAATGCCACTTCGATACATTAATCCTATTTCTGTACAGACTATTGTTAGTCCTCTGCTCGGTTCCGATTCTACCGCGGACTTATCTTGAGTTGTTCAATGCCTGCTTTGTCCGTTCCTTGCTTTTGTGTTCTGAAGGAACCATCTCACACCGAACGGTTATATAATAAGTATATATCAAATAATATAAAACTAAATGTCCTCACTAACTGATAATTATATCAACTCACATCTTATACCAATAAATAATAAATAAATATTTCAGGACATATTACACATCGCCATCCAGCCCCAAGCTAAGCAACTTAATGCTTGTGTTATGGGTGCCAGATAACGGATAAACTACTTATATACTTTTTTTTGAAGTGAAAACTTCTTTAGCGGCGTTGAGCACTTTTTTTGTAATGGGTATAAAATCTTAAACTCGCGTCAGGACACGTGACCTGATCGAAAAAGCGTAAGACGGATGGAGAGTAGACAGCTATCCCCTCTCTACGGCGCGGCGAAAATGTATGCCTGGGCCTACTGTTTTTAATTTGGCTGAGAGTGTATTAAGACGTACATATGGTATTTTTTAACGGACGACTATTGACGGACGACAAATGTCGGACGACTATTGACGGACGACAAATGTCGGACGACTATTGACGGACGACAAATGTCGGACGACAATTTGTTGGACGACAAATGTCGGACGACTATTTGTTGGACGACTATTAGTCGTCCGACTATTTTTTTTTTTTCATCTAAAACTCTTTTTGCGTATGTTCTCGCGACATATGAGATTTTTTTTTGTAAATATATACATATTATACATATAGGAAACACCCAGAACCAGAAACAAGAATTTATGGTCAGCATAAATACTTGTTCCCGGCGGGAATCGAACCCGCAACCTTCTGCGTCGCAGTCGGGTGTTCGCCCGACGCGCCACAGAGGTCGTCAAAGATCCAATGCACAGAATATTATAATATACTTAAATGACTAAAATTTGACTAAAAATATGGCTAACACTAAGATAGCTTTTTAACGTAGACATCTGTTAAGAAAGTTTAATTTCTAAAATGTTAAATTTTCATAGGTAATGTTTAGTATGGAAAATATTGGATTTGAACAGATGTGTTTTTAGGTAAGTACAATCCACGGTCAAAAGTCTCTGCCCACCGAAACGTTTATAATCCTGTGCAGCACTATTTGAACATTATAACAACGTAACCTGTGGATCGAACCCACGTCGATTGGTAGCGGGTGGCGGCTTATACCACACACACAACTAAAGACATAGCTAACATGTTGAAAATAATAATCACACTGAGTACTTTTATTCAAGTATTTAAGTTTGTGTGTTACGTCTATTAGAAGAAGGTCGTAACTCCAATACTTTTTGATAGTATTATTGTAGAAAACTGATCATTTACTTATGACGCATACTGTACCTACTCAGGGGCCTTATTCTGCTATTTGACCAACCATTGTCATTATATCGAGACTCTATTGATATTATATCGAGATTGTGACTTTATTTGGTATTCTGCTAAAGTTTTAATAACATCACAATATCATCACTATGGAGTCTCAATGGTATGGTAATATTTAGCTTGCAGGTGTTGCCTAGCAACATGGTATATGTTGCTAAGCAATATACCGTTTTGACAACTATCGAGATTCCATTAAGCCACGATTGTAGAACAGAATAAAAAAGTGAGTCAGTGGCACATCAGTGGTGTCTCGATAGAATAGTCAACGTTAGCAGAATACCAATTTGACTTACATGTCAAATTGGTATTCTGCTAACGTTGACTATTCTCGTTATTAGACTATTAGTCATATTTTTGACATTAAATTTCTATTACGATTATATCGACACACTATTGGATCACGATTGTGTTAGCAGACTTAGGCCCCAGGTACAATGTTTTAGTATTTTGTTCGTCGATTCACGCATCGCATCGGTGTAAATACGTATCGGTATCAGAACCTCACTCTCGGTTCATTTACATTAAATTGCGATTGTATTGTTTGTTTCTAACCCCTCGCTATTTTACGAGAACTGAATCTGACCGAATCCAACTGTTTTCATAAATTATTATAACGTCTTTATAGATAAAGTTTCAGAGCCTATCCAATTCAAACAAATAATCAAATCCATACTTATATTATAAAGCTGAAGAGTTTGTTTGTTTGTTTGTTTGATCACGCTACTCAGGAACTACTAGTTCAAATTGAATAATTCTTTTTTTGGGTTGTTTGTTGGATAGTCTATTTGTCGAGGAAGGCTATAGGCTATTTCAAATTTCGATATACCCACGGGATCGGGAGTTACGCGGGTGAAACCGCGGAGCGCTGCTTGTAAATAAATATTGCAGGACATTCAACAAATCGCCATCTATCCCCAAGCTAAGTAAGTAGACTTGTGTTATGGGTGCTAGACAACTGATATACTTTTCTTTGTAAATATATACTTATAATACATAGAAACAACCAGACCACAGAAAAATATCTAAGCATAAATACTTGTCTGAGGCGGACATCGAAAATGCAACCCTGTGTTTGGCCGTCCGGTATGGTGACCATTGTGCCAATTAGACCGTCAAATCCTTATACAAATACAAAAACATTTATAAAGCTTAAAAACTTGTGTACATAGGTGCTCTTAAAGAATGATGGCAGGGCAATAATCAAGCATATACCCAAATAGAAAAAATATGATAAAATTCTCCGTTTTTCTAGATTACAATGAAATGTTTAGTATTTCGTGTAATAGGTGTGGAAAAAAGATATAAGCATTTAAAGTCACCTATTTTTCATTTTCTACGTCAGAATCTGACGCCATTACACATTAGGAACTTTAACAACCTAAACTCCTTGCTTTAGGTAACACCAAAGAATAACCATTTTTTCAAGGTCTATGAAGCCATTAAGACTTCGCACGGCTCATGCATACTGCCAGAGTTTTGTAGGTACTTTGTAGGTTTTATTTTCAGTAATCGAATTCAAGAAATATTGAGTTCAAAATCTCTAATAAAAAAATAAAAGAGCAAACGGTCAAAGCAACATGACGTGTGTCTTTATGCGGCGTGCGGCCAGTGCCGTTTGAGAAAAAAATAAACGGGCGGGAAACGATTTTGTTTATTTTTATGTTGTATTCGTTTTAATTAATAATTTATTTTGTTATTAGTAATGAATAGTCGGTTCCACCTTATTTCACATGTTTATTACGTATGACGTTAACTCAATAGTAAAAAACCTTTATGGTAAGTACCAAAGTATTTGAGTACAGAATACAAATAGCGGAAACCTAAAAAAACTACATCTAACCTCTTTGGTCATAACCTTGTTATAGGAATAAGTAGTAATGGAGTCTCATATTCACTCTCTTTAATTATTATAAATTATTATTTAATACCCCTATAGCTGCGTCTAAATGGTTGAAGAAAAAAGATTTACGATTAAACAAGAAAGGCACATAGCCTAGTGTGATGCCGGTTCCCTATATTTCTATACAGAAAATTAAGGTTCGAGGTTTCGCACAGGTTGCCCATTGCGAGCATGCAATCTAAGAAAAAGTTATGTAACTCTGTAAATACTATGTACAAAAATGTACTTAATTAAATATAATAAATAATAAATAAAAAATGATTTATTCAGTAAATAGTTACAATATTTAGTTACATCTGTGTCTAAACTAAGCGGTAAGCTTGTATCTCAGACTATAACAGCGCTCTTCATCCTTTATATATATTTTCTATTTACTTACATAATTCTAATGTTCTTGCTTAAATTAAATTAAAAATTACTGTAGGTACTTCAATATGACTTAGTATTTTAAATTGCACGCCAGTCATTCCTATAGGAGTCAAAATCATTAACCGACTTCAAAAAACGAGGAGGTTCTCAATTCGTCGCGTATATATAATATATTTTTTTTTTAAGTACCTATGTTCGCGGATTACTCGAAAACGCCTGGACCGATTTGGAAAATTATTTTTTATCACAGTTGCTCATAAAGTGGATCTTATTAAACCGCTTTTAGGCTCATAATGCAACGTAATACACGCGTGCGATAAAAAAAAATCCAACTAGTGTTGGAAAATAATACGTCATCCCGATATGTCAAATACGTATCTTACTGCTAATGACATATAGTAGATGAAACATTCTTAAGGACATCGTTCAAATCGTACCCAAAAATTAACGTGCCGGCCACAAAAAAAAATGTTTCTATCTTGTAGAGAATAACATTTTAAATAATGTTTAATAAGGCAACAAAGAGCTACGATGAACCATCGTTGAGTTATTTTACATTGAAAACCCAAAAAAATGCATTTTGTAGAGATCCGTTTGACCACTTCTAAGATATTACTACAGAAAAAATATAAAAATAAGTAGTAAATGGATAAGTTTTGTCTGTTTTTATTATATTTATATACATAGGTATATCCAATAACCCTTTCAGAAGTTATAGTGGGATCTTAAAAGTGGTCAAACGGATCCCTATAAAATGCATTTTTTGGGTTTTCAATGTAAAATAACTCAACGATTTTTGATCGTAGCTCTTTGTTGCCTTAGTAAACATTGTTTAAAATGTTATTCTCTACAAGATACAAATAATTTTTATTACTGGCCGGCATTTTTTTTTGTGGGTATTTTTTGTTAGAAACATGAATGATCTCCTTTATCTGGGTTATACTGTTTTGATGTATAGAAAAAGGTACCATCCAAAGAGTTTTTAAGCCTTGCTGGCTTAAAACTCTTTGTTGGTACCTTTTTTCTTCTTTTCAAAAGGTTGTCTCTAAAGTCTGCGAACGATAATATTACGTAATGACGTCTTTGAAAATAATTAAAAATTGAGTTTTGTTTTTATTTTGTTTTTTCTTTAGGTACATAAATATATTTTTTTTATATATTCTGTTTTTAATGAAACCCGGAACTAATATATTCTGTTTATAACCGCCGACGCAAAAACAAATGAAAAAAACCCTAAAAAAATATTATATGTCAGACGCTGTATAGGTTAAAAGTCTTTTGCCTAGCCTTTCGGGAGTGTAATTAACAAAAAATAGTAAACATAACCTAAAATTCTTTAAAACTTTTTATTATTAAAATTTTAACAAGTCTTTTTTTTTATTCGCAACTGTGATAAAAAACGTCGTACGATACACGTGTGAATTGATCATTCCATCTCGGCTTTTGCCACGCTCGCGTTCCGCTCGCGCGTCATAAACCGCCTCTATGGAATGATCAACTTTCCACACTTGTATCGCAATGTACTATTTTTCCCACCATTCGTCGTCTTGGTCTGCCGCGTGGTCGAATTATGTATATGGAGCATTCTGTAGTTATTTCAAAAAGTTTATTGAACAAAATGAATGAAAGATAGAAAAATAATAACGCCTTGAGGCAGTACTGGGTAAAAAACATTTTGCCTGCCCTTTCAGTGTATAAGCAAAAAACCGTACACGTAATCATACGTTTCGCTAGTTAATGCCCTATACATAGAAGCAGCTAAATTGGACACCCATAGCGTTTATCAATTTGTGGTAAATTGTATCCCGCAGGGGAAACATTTAGTTTGATTAATAATAAAACAACGTCGGAAACAAAACGGGGCGCACTGGGGTAATAATTGCTTTTGCTTCTTTTGAATTGAAAGAAGAGGTCAGAAAGAAATTACAAAACCGGCTGTGGCCATTGCGTTGTTTGATCTACAAAAACGAAAAACTTGTTATTATTTAATACTAGCTGCGCTCTGCGGTTTCACCCGCGTAAGTCCCAATCCCGTGGGAATATCGGGATAAAAATTATATGTTAATCCAGGTCTCCAGCTATGTACAGTCACATTAGCAATTAGCTGAACCCCACGTGACCCAGAAATCACTCGCATAACTGTAAAAATATAGTATTTACCTATTTTGTTATTTTTTTTATATTGTTTTTGTATTGTATAGTATATTGTTTAAAAAAAACAGAATTAGGTAATATTACTTTACAACCTTACAGATTTGCGAGTGAGCTCTGGGTCACGTGGGGTTCAGCTAATTGGTAATGTGACTGTACATTGTACATAACGAGTTTTTTATCACAGTTGCTCATAAAGTGGATCTTATTAAACCGCTTTTAGGCTCATAATGCAACGTAATACACGCGTGCGATAAAAAAAAATCCAACTAGTGTTGGAAAATAATACGTCATCCCGATATGTCAAATACGTATCTTACTGCTAATGACATATAGTAGATGAAACATTCTTAAGGACATCGTTCAAATCGTACCCAAAAATTAACGTGCCGGCCACAAAAAAAAAATGTTTCTATCTTGTAGAGAATAACATTTTAAATAATGTTTAATAAGGCAACAAAGAGCTACGATGAACCATCGTTGAGTTATTTTACATTGAAAACCCAAAAAATGCATTTTGTAGAGATCCGTTTGACCACTTCTAAGATATTACTACAGAAAATATATAAAAATAAGTAGTAAATGGATAAGTTTTGTCTGTTTTTATTATATTTATATACATAGGTATATCCAATAACCCTTTCAGAAGTTATAGTGGGATCTTAAAAGTGGTCAAACGGATCCCTATAAAATGCATTTTTTGGGTTTTCAATGTAAAATAACTCAACGATTTTTGATCGTAGCTCTTTGTTGCCTTAGTAAACATTGTTTAAAATGTTATTCTCTACAAGATACAAATAATTTTTATTACTGGCCGGCATTTTTTTTTGTGGGTATTTTTTGTTAGAAACATGAATGATCTCCTTTATCTGGGTTATACTGTTTTGATGTATAGAAAAAGGTACCATCCAAAGAGTTTTTAAGCCTTGCTGGCTTAAAACTCTTTGTTGGTACCTTTTTTCTTCTTTTCAAAAGGTTGTCTCTAAAGTCTGCGAACGATAATATTACGTAATGACGTCTTTGAAAATAATTAAAAATTGAGTTTTGTTTTTATTTTGTTTTTTCTTTAGGTACATAAATATATTTTTTTTATATATTCTGTTTTTAATGAAACCCGGAACTAATATATTCTGTTTTTAACCGCCGACGCAAAAACAAATGAAAAAAACCCTAAAAAAATATTGTATGTCAGACGCTGTATAGGTTAAAAGTCTTTTGCCTAGCCTTTCGGGAGTGTAATTAACAAAAAATAGTAAACATAACCTAAAATTCTTTAAAACTTTTTATTATTAAAATTTTAACAAGTCTTTTTTTTTATTCGCAACTGTGATAAAAAACGTCGTACGATACACGTGTGAATTGATCATTCCATCTCGGCTTTTGCCACGCTCGCGTTCCGCTCGCGCGTCATAAACCGCCTCTATGGAATGATCAACTTTCCACACTTGTATCGCAATGTACTATTATTGCAATCGATTCAGTAGTTTCAGCTTGAAGGAGTAACAAACGTACACACAAACACACAAACTTTCACATTTATATGAATAGTAGGATTTCCCGAAAGAGACGATCGAGTTGCACCGATCATGTTCAGAAAAAAAAATCTCTAACCAAGAAATAATCTATAGGTAATAATTTCTTGGTTTATGAAATGTTTAAAATAATGAGCAGTATTCATAATTAAAGAATAATTACTTTTGAATACTGCTTATCCCCATTTTCTCTGGAGAAATGGCTTGGTATAGTTTTTATTTTTTGCGCGGTGCATTTCGAGACCCATTCCAATCAATAGAGAGCAGTTAACAAATAATGTCTTCACACCGAACTTCTAAAGCGTCTTGGAAACGAGATATTTAACTAATCTTATTGTCCTGTGATTTTCGAAAAATGCGCGGTGCATAATGCCCTATAATCAATAGGTCTCAATATGCACTTAAGCCTTTTAAGTTACAATGCCTGTTGTGTCTTAATACCATTTATCTGCAACGGCCTGTATCACTTCACTATCACTATCATCACTACATAGTATAAAATAATGTCACTTTTCGCCGTCCCTATGTCCCTATATCCCTATGTATGCTTAGATCTTTAAAACTACGCAACGGATTTTGATGCGGTTTTTTTAATAGATAGAGTGATTAAAGAGGAAGGTTTTTAGATATAATACTAATACAGCCGTGCGAAGCCGGGGCGGGTCGCTAGTAGTATATAAAATAATGTCACTTTTCGCCGTCCCTATATCCCTATGTCCCTTTGTATGCTTAGATCTTTAAAACTACGCAACGGATTTTGATCTGTTTTTTTAATAGATAGAGTGATTCAAGAGGAAGGTTTAAATGTACAATTTATGCATAATACAGCCGTGCGAAGCCGGGGCGGGTCGCTAGTTGAAAATAAATTATAACAACCTAACAGTTAAGCTGACAATCAATTATCTACTTATTTATCTGTGTTTACGCCATTTCTATTTCATTGACTGCCAGCCAAACCAATTAGGTACAGAAAACAAAACGAATTGAAAAACAAGCTTTTATAAACAGAAATCCTAAAAAGCTATCTCTCTATACCTACTTATTTAATTAAACCTATTCTTTTGACAATAATCTGTAGATTAACCCCCGCTGGTACTGTTTACAACGATTTTATTTTTCACTCTGTAAGGACAGAGAACTTCGTCAACATAGAATGGATTTTGATATTTCGTTCGCAAAGGGTTTGAATTTCTCAAAATCATCTTTATTTTGAAACTAGCGACCCGCCCCGGCTTCGCACTGGTATATTATGCATGTATTATACATATAAACCTTCCTCTTGAATCACTCTATCTATTAAAAACCGAATCAAAATCCGTTGCGTAGTTTTAAAGATTTAAGCATACATAGGGATATAGGGACAGAGAAAGCGACTTTGTTTTATACTATGTTATGTAGCGATGATGATCAACTAAATGTATGCCAAAGTTTGTGTGAAGTTTGGCAACAAACACCGCGACACGAAAATTTTATATAAATAGGGATTAACTTTTTTTTTTTTTAATTGTTTAAGTGAAATAAAATTGACGTTTTGAAATATCTTTATAATCGGAGCAGAGTAGGTAACTTGTAAAAAATCAATTTTAAATCCAGATCTGTCTTTCTTTGGTTCAAAAATCGTAATCATTATTAGAAAATTTTAATTTGTGTTAAGGGATATTATAAAAAAATCTTTTAATTTGTTTTTAAATGCCATATCGTACTCCATCGAAGACAATGGTTGTTTTATCATAAGCAGTTGTTCAAAACAAATTGTTCTGTTAAAGGCAACTGTCAGTCACCACCCCGTTGTTGGTCGTCCTTTTGAACTGAAACCAAAGATATTTAACGTAACAGAGAGGTAGAGAGAAATTTTTCGAATCGTTTCATTAAATAGTGTTTGAGCTATCTACCCTAGATAGCTCAAACACTATTTAATGAAACTTTGACCTATTCCAGTTCTAATTTTTTTTAAGGATTACACAATTCTATCAGAAAATAAGAAATAAAGAAAAATGTTCATTTGTAAACAAACTCCTTCAACATAAAATTACAGTGGATACAAAAATAAAATTAGCTTAGCCTTATGCGCTACACAACAAACATACAGCGCGCTGATTTCTTGTAAATTATAAAGATAAACACGTACGTTTGATGGACCACGAAAACAAGTCCTGAACCAAGACCTCAGGACCTATATAATGTGTGGAGAATGGTTTAAGAGCCACTTGCCTCTTTTAGAATTTGAATAGATTTTGATTGATTACAGAATTGACGATCTACATTGAATTGCCCATACATTTTTTACTAAAAGAAGGAAAAACTAAAATAAGGAAATATTGTCATATTTTTTTATATTGTTGCCATCAACTAAACTTAGTTTGTTTTATGGCAAAAACAAAAAAAGGCAGCCACTTTTCCATAGTTAATTATATATTTTCAGTAAAATCTAAATTTTACAATTCTCCTGCAGCAAGGTATTAGATGTTCTTTCTGTTTCATTGTATTTTGAAACTCTTTGATTGAAACACTGTGAATTATGACGTTCGCTCAACTTTTACCGCGAAAATATTGTTGTTATTATATTTTTCTTCTTTAATAAATGTTTTGTTTGTTTCGGGTTATATTTTGTCTTTTGAATTTTCTTGTACCACAGTATTTTCTTGTACCACAGTATTTTCTTGTACCACAGTATTTTCTTGTACCACAGTATTTTCTTTGAAGAAATTATTTACATACTTACTTACTTACTTACTCCGCTGGCTCAGCGACCCAAAGTGGATCTTGGCCTCCGAAACGAGAGTCTTCCATCGCTCCCTGTCCTGCGCTATTTCTTGCCAATTGTTGACTTGAAGTTCGCGCAGGTCAGCTTCCGCCGTTTCCTTCCACATTTTACATGCATTATTTACATGCAGTCTAAAATTTTGCGACATTCTTTCGCCGTCTAGTCTGTGATTTTTTCATCTACTATATTTATTTACCTTTAATAAAGGTTAAAAAGTTAAACTTACTCCCAAAAAAAATATACTCGTCGACTTGAAAAAATTCCTCCGTTTTTTCGTCGGTTAAAAATTCTTATCATCACATAGTATATAACAAAGTAACTACATAGTATAAAACAAAGTCGCTTTCTCTGTCCCTATGTCCCTATATCCCTATGTATGCTTAAATCTTTAAAACTACGCAACGGATTTTGATGCGGTTTTTTTAATTGATAGATTGATTCAAGAGAAAGGTTTATTATGTATAATACATGCATAATATAGCCGTGCGAAGCCAGGGCGGGTCGCTAGTAAACATATAAAATGCTTTGTCCTGAATGACTGACTGACGAATCAATGCACAGCCTAAACCGCTGGTCGTAGAGACCTGAAACTTGGAGGGTGTGTTCTTTGTATGACGTAGGCATCCGATAAGAAAAGATTTTCTAAAATTTAGGGGGTTAAAAAGGGGGGCAAAGTTTCTGATGGACAACGTGATTCCTTGAGGACAAATCTAAAAAAAACTTATTAGAACCATTTTAGACTTCTACGCGGACGAAGTCACGGACAAAAGCTAGTAATATTATAAATCCGAAAGTTTGTTTACATATTTGTTTGTTTGTATAATTGTTTATTTTGTTCTTCACGGTCAAACGACTGGACCGATTTCGATGAAAATATGCATAATGGTAGTTTAGGGTATGGAGAACGACATAGGATACTTTTGATCCCAAAAAATCTCGCGGGATCGGAAAAAAAAAAACAGCGCACTCCGGGAGTGCAGGCAGAAGTGAAAACTGTATATCTGTGTAAAATCTCATATGTCGCGAGAACATACGCAAAAAGAGTTTTAGATGAAAAAAAAAAATAGTCGGACGACAAATAGTCGTCCGACATTTGTCGTCCAACAAATTGTCGTCCGACATTTGTCGTCCGACATTTGTCGTCCGATATTTGTCGTCCGACATTTGTCGTCCGTCAATAGTCGTCCGTTAAAAAATACCATATGTACGTCTTAATACACTCACAGCCAAATTAAAAACAGTTGGCCCAGGCATACATTTTCGCCGCGCCGTAGAGAGGGGATAGCTGTCTACTCTCCATCCGTCTTACGCTTTTTCGATCAGGTCACGTGTCCTGACGCGAGTTTAAGATTTTATACCCATTACAGAAAAAGTGCTCAACGCCGCTAAAGAAGTTTTCACTTCAAAAAATTTACCAGTGTTCATGTCATGATTTAAAAATATATTAATTGAAACTCAAACTAAAACCTTAATTAATCTACTCAAGCCCAAAAAGAAATATAAATAGGTATAGGTGCAATGTACATCGGTATAAAACCGCGGAGGCAGCTATTCATTTATAAGTACGCAAATAAAAAATTAACATCATGATTTGAATTATTCCACACCACAATAGCTATCATTAATCAAGCAGATAATACCTATTGATAATAATAGTGCTACCATAAATTTTGAATATGAACGTTTATTTTATTTATTGAATAAGTACAGTATGGGTAATAAGTAAATGATCAGTTTGCTACAATAATACTATCAACAAGTATTGGAGTTACGACCTTCTTATAATAGACGTTACACACAAACTTAAATACTTGAATTAAAAGTACTCAGTGTGATTATTATTTTCAACGTGTTTGCTATGTCTTTAGTCGGTCGAGAGGTATTGTACGTGGTACGTGGGTTCGATCCACAGGTTACGTTGTTATAATGTTAAAATAGTGCTGCACAGGATTGTAAACGTTACGGTGGGCAGAGACTTTTGACCGTGGATTGTACACATGAAACTTGGACAAAATAGAAAGGGAATAGATTTTACAAGTTTAATTAACTTTGATGACCGCAAAACAAAAAACAGGCCAAGTGCGAGTCGGATTCGCGTACGAAGAGTTCCGTACAATTTTGTATGGGAGCATTTTTTTTTCTATTTTTAGAATTTGTTATAATAACGGCAACTGAAATTCATAATCTGTGAAAATTTCAACTGTCTAGCTATCACGGTTCATGAGACACAGCCTGATGACAGACAGACAGTGAAGTCTTAGTGATAGGGTTTGTGACTGTTTTGATCCTTTTTACGGAACCTTAAAAACACCATAAAATAAGGGTGTGTGTACACGAAGCAGAGTAAAAATCAACAACGGGGAAACCTCAGATCACCATTACGTGCTATAAGCCATGAAATTGCCAGCGAATTAATGTTAAATTGACCGGAAGTAAAAACATCATCTTGTTTAATGATTCCGATATTAATACCTTTTTAAGTGAAAAGAAAATTCTAAGTAGATGCGTAAGGAGTCAAAGTAAGAATTAATTTGCTTGTTATGAATAATTTTATATTTTATCATCACTGCATATTATAAAATAAAGTCACTTTTCGCCGTCCCTATGTCCCTATGTTCCTTTGTATGCTTAGATCTTTAAAACTACGCAACGGATCTTGATGCGGTTTTTTTAATCGATAGAGTGATTCAATAGGAAGGTTTTTATGTATAATACACGCATAATATAGCCGTGCGAAGTCGGGCGGGTCGCTAGTTCTAAATAAATAAATAATGCAGGAAATTCCACACATCGCTATCTAGCCCCAAGCTAACTAGACTTATGGGTGCTAGACAACGGATAGACTTATAATACATAGAAACAACTAGACCACAGAAAAATATCTTAGCATAAATACTTGTCTAAGGAGGGAATCGAACCCGCAACCCTATGTTTGGCAGTCCAGCATGTTGACCATTTTGCCAAATGGGTCATTGAAACGTCTTACAAATTGAGTTAGGATGTATGCCTTTGGATTTTAAGGAGATCAATATATTAACGATCTATTCACAATATATTTACGAAAACTTGCTCTATGTTCACAAAAACCCTGATATTTTTTGCAAATATAGCAATATTCATAATTTCTACTTAATAAATAAAGATGATCTGACCGTGCTCGGTTGTAGGCTCCGGAAAATAAACGGGTCTTTTGATAGCACATGTGTGCTTATGATAAGTTACCTAAAGATGTATGACACAATATTTTTGTAAAGCATACATTGTGGCGTTCTATCAATCAATAAATCAATGCATTCATTTCAGATATTAAAATAACAATCAAATTAAAAATAATGAAAATACTTATATAAACTATGATATTCTAAATGAATGGATCAATTATTTCCTGGACCCTGCAGAGACTCTTCCCACTGGTCATGACTTGCCTTGGACAGTGTGGAAGTCACTTTTAACCGACTAAGGACTCAAATTGGTCACTGCAGGCTGAACCTGGGAAGATGGGGCATGATCGATCCATGTCGGGTTCAGTGCGACTCTTGACCTGCCCCTCCAGCCCTAATATCTGTAGGTACGTAGGCTGACATGGTGTCAGCTAATAAATAAATAAATAAATATTGCAGGACATTCCACACATCGCCCCAAGCTAAGTAACCAGACTTGTGTTATGGGTGCTAGACAACGGACATACTACTTAGATACTTTTATTTTGTAAATATATACTTACTAGCTGCGCTCTGCGGTTTCACCCGCGTAACTGCCGATCCCAGGGGAATATCGGGATATATTAAGATGTAAGCTATCCTATCTTTCAAGTTGGATCAAACTGCAGACGGTGTGCAAATTTGATTAAAATCGGTTTAGGAGTACATCGAGCACAAACAACGTGACACGTAATTTATATAAGTATATTAGAAAATAATACATAGAAACAACCAGACCACAGACAAATATCTAAGCATAAATACTTGTCTGAGGCGGAAATAGAACCCGCAACCCTATGTGTTTGGCAGTCCGGCATGGTGACCATTGTGCCAACTGGGTCTTCGAAATAACAACGCCAAAGACCTAGCAGCACACTGGAGTGGGCGAATCTGACCCTACTTTATCAATTCCCCCCTTTAATTTGTGCTATCTATATGAAGAAGATGAATTAACAATGTATCCTCATACAAGGTTCCATCTAAATCTCTCTACAATATTCTACAATAAATAAAATTAATTATATTTAGATAACCAATCTGTGTCCTAGGTATACGTAGGTAGCGAGTTGATAGGTCGTGATTGAGTGTGGCCATAAAACACGCGTTTAAAAACACCTCGGTCTCATCCCCGGCTGCCAAATTGCGTATTACATCAATATTCACATTCGGTATCTGTTGTGGTCTCTATTATGGGCTGTAGAGATTTGATTTTAAAAAATTATTAAATTTTTATTTTTAATTACTCAAGCACTAAGCGTTGTGTTTCGTCATTTCTTATTTGGAATAGAATTAGTTGCCTGCGTTTGAGTCACTGAGCGTTTTGCATCGTCATTCTTTATTCGTACCGCAAGCGAATGGAATCAGTAGCCTGCGGCTGTATTTCCTGACGTGTACAATTTGTGGGTCTTCAAGTCGCGAGTGAATAGGTATCTTCTAGGAAGGCGTGTTACATCTTAGAATCTTAGGCCGCATCGTCACCTACTATAGGCAAGCAGTTGTGATAGTGGTTACCAATCAATTATGATAGGTCAGCATTTGACCACTATAATAACAAAAATGATCGGATGGCAAAGGCTCTAGACCGTCAGGAGTGGAAGAGGATGGAGGAAGCCTACGTCCTGGATTGGACAAACAAAGGCTGAGATAGATAGATAGATAGAATAACAAAAATGTAATGTAATGTATATAAAACAAAAACCTAAGTACCTATAGGCAAGTTTTGTAAAATAAAAACCTAGGTATAGGTATTTCTAGCCTATCCTTTTTCTTTTATTAGCCTTTCAGCCGAAAAATTAAATATTATTTAAAAAAAAAAAAAAAAAAATTAATTTTTATGATGACTTTTTACCTAAAGATAAAATTGTATTTTAGTGTTATAAAGTTTTTAATCAAAAAAAATTAAGTCTAGCAAAATTTGCCGGTCACAGAAATATTAAGTTTACTTTGTACATAGATGTGCTCCACGGTTTTACACGCGTAACTCCCGATACAGGAAGAATATCGAAATAAAAAGTAGCATATGCCTCTCCCATTGAATCAATACTTTCTTATACCAAGTTTCATCATAATCGGTCCAGTAGGTTCGGAGCCTAGTCGTTACAAATATAAAAAGAAACTAAAAATTCTTTCCTTTTTATAATATTAGTGTAAAATTACTTTCCTTTTTATATTTTTGAAGTGAAAACTTCTTTAGCGGCGTTGAGCACTTTTTCTGTAATGGGTATAAAATCTTAAACTCGCGTCAGGACACGTGACCTGATCGAAAAAGCGTAAGACGGATGGAGAGTAGACAGCTATCCCCTCTCTACGGCGCGGCGAAAATGTATGCCTGGGGGCCTACCGCGGTAAGTGCGTCGGCTTCAAACCAACGCGTCGGTTTACGCCGACGCGCGCCCCACACTGGGCGAAATTTTGAGCCTGTCTTTCATAGGAGTTTTGAAAAATTAAGTGGTTTTTGTCATGAGTTTTAAGTATGCCGGATTGTTGAGGATATCAAAACATTTAAAAACAAGTTATTCTGGTTTTGTTATTTCTAAAAAACACTACAAAATATGACTTTGTTTTTTTTTAAATAATAAAACCATAATCACTTATTTTTGAATGTTTTGATGTCCCCGGCAATCCTGCATACTTAAAACACACGAAAACACTACTTAATTATTCAAAATTTCTATGAAAAGCAAGCTCAAATTTCTGCCCATTGTGAGACGCGGTTTGGGATATCGACGTCGGCTTGAAGCCGACGCACTTACCGCGGTAGGGCCCCTGGGCCTACTGTTTTTAATTTGGCTGTGAGTGTATTAAGACATACATATGGTATTTTTTAACGGACGACTATTGACGGACGACAAATGTCGGACGACAAATGTCGGACGTCAAATGTCGGACGACAAATGTCGGACGACAAATGTCGGACGACTATTTGTCGGACGACTATTGACGGACGACAAATGTCGGACGACTATTGACGGACGACAAATGTCGGACGACTATTTGTCGGACGACTATTGACGGACGACAAATGTCGGACGACAATTTGTTGGACGACAAATGTCGGACGACTATTTGTTGGACGACAAATGTCGGACGACTATTTGTTGGACGACAAATGTCGGACGACTATTTGTCGTCCGACTATTTTTTTTTTCATCTAAAACTCTTTTTGCGTATGTTCTCGCGACATATGAGATTTTACACAGATATACAGTTTTCACTTCTGCCTGCACTCCCGGAGTGCGCTGTTTTTTTTATAATATTAGTGTACCTATACCTTTTTTTTCTGTATGGTTTGTAGATTATTTAATCTTTAATTATCTGTCCTCAGTCTTTATTTATTCAGATAAGTTTATGACTTGACCCGACCTTCACATAGGAAGAGTGATGTTATTAATATTCATTGAGTAATTAATTTCATCCAGCAGCAGTTATAGGTAGGTATACAAGTAAGTAGGTACATACTCGTATATACCGACTCGTTTGCGAAATCTATGAGTTAAGGGGTTCTCTGAAACTTATGCCAGATTGCTCACAACTATGAAGCTGAACTGAGCTGAGCTAGCTGAACCCCGCGATTTTAGTCATTTAAGTCCGAGATGAAGATTTAGGATTGAGCAGTATCTCATGCAGGCGGCCTAAAAATAAGAACCACGACCTTTTTTGCCGTTGGCTAAAAATGCAGTTCCAAAAATTTTAAATTTAAGCTCTTAAAATATACAGAGTTGGTATTGCGCCTTCACGAAAGTCGAGAGTTCAAATCTCGACATGTTCAACTCCTGATGTATCCCCTGGAATCCGTGAGGTGCTACGATTTTAAATTAACGCTCTTCGTGGAGTAGGGGCTCCAGGGGCGTGATAAAGTTGGAAAAATGTCGTGGGGCGTAAACCAAATTTTTGGGAATCAATTTACTTCAATAAAATTAAATGCAATAACAACTATAAACAGATACTTACTATCCAAGTAGGTAGTAATTGCATAGAAATCAACTTCCTACCATAATAAAGGAAGACCTCCCGACGGGATATTTGTTCTGACGACATCCTCCGGATATAGGGCAGGATAGCCAGGAAACCAGAACGACGCAGGTCGAATACTCTCATATTGTTTGTGGATTGTCGTGAAAAAGTACAATAAAATATAGGTAACTATTTTAGTGTTCCTCTTTTTAATGCAACTTGTTTTTTCTAACCGATTGCAAAAAGGAGGAGGTTCTCAATTCACGTAAATATTTATGTATGTTTACCACTTACTCAAAGATGGCTTAACCGATTGAGAGGATTATTTTTGTTTAAGAAAGGGAACACCTCAGGAGTGGTTCCATAAAATTCCCATTTGGTGAGGATTGATAGAGTAATGAACAGAATTGCACCTCGAGCGTGCAGCAAATTGCTCAGTTTTCAAGATTTACCAGTAAGATTGGCCCTTATACTATAATAGATAAAGATGATGGAGTATCTGGAACCACCTTCTCATTACAAACCTTCTCAATGAGCTACGATTACGCGTTACAATTTGAAGAATTGAGTACCTTTTGCTTGCTATTAAGTGGTTTTTTTAATAATTTTTAGCATTAGAACACTATCCTCATCTTATGACAAAGTGAAGATGCGGTCTAAGATGTGACACGCGCGTTTAGAAGGTATATGTTTACTTGTGGCTTAAAGACTCTTAAATAAGCGAGGGCCTTCGAGGGACGCGAGTAAAGGTAGGAAGACAGTAGTGGATCTAGAACTTTTTAAACCCTTCCTTTTGTGGCTGCTCTGACCTACGTATCGGAACACGCACAAGTTTGTTTAGTGATACGACTTAGGCCGGTGGGTGATAACAAGCCGCAGCCGAAACCTCCCACCAGGAGATTGATCCTTTAGCATCACCCAGGGATCACGTAATGGGTGCTAAATGAGCAAATTCCGATGAAAACGTGGTTTTAGATGGTTCAATGTTCAGAGAATATCGTTGTTTATTTAACATCAAAATCAAACAAGTAGATCTTGAGTAATCACAGAAAATCTGCAGCCGCCCGAACCCCCGTGAAAATGCGTTACAACCCTAATCAGCGAGATGTCTAAAACGCAAACTGCCTAAAACGCAAAATACCTGAAGCACATAATACCTGGACCGTATAATACCTAAAACGCAAAACGAGAATGACTCTGCGGTAACTATTTACCACGGAATTGAGACTAATACGGTGAAAACCATGTAGCGTGGCTAGTTTACAATATATTTGAATCACAATCTCAATAGTTGATCTTCCAAAAACCGCCACAAGGTCTGCTGCCTGACAAATAAGATGGCGTTAACTTGTTTTACATGGACGTTTGTTACCGTTACTTGGAACTACAGGTTCATACTGGTAAAATTTAGTAGGCTGTGTCAAGCCTACTAAATTTTACCAGCAGCGCTGTAGTTTATCGTCATGCTTGCTGCAGCATTTCAGCTGAGGTCGGTCCGTTTAGGTTAGCACACGGCATCCCGGGCGCATTTTTAATTTATTTTTTATTATAACTTATAAAACAATAAAATTCTATCTAAGTATTAACACATAACCTAAATTTAATTTAATTTACAAGTTTAAAATAATGTATAAATTTTGCATATTAAACAGTAAATCATTTTAAAAACCTGAACCTAGAATACCGTCGGCAGCGAGGCAGGGTCCAGGCTACCAATGGTCAGGGCCACAGAGAGAGAAATCTTCTGAGAATATGTGCCGTATCCAAGATGACTGCCTTCTGGATCTAACCCTTCCTTGACCCAACCATCCAGCGAGAGCCTCTTGAGGTGTTGATGAAGGCCCTTCGCTACAAGTCCATTGTCGAATTATTTATTATTAAGAACTTACACTGTCCCACTGCAGGGCAAAGGCCTCAATCACAATCTGTAGCTATTTGCACACCAATCATTCCTATATGAGTCAAAATTATCTCGCCATCGTCGTCTTGGTCTGCCGCGTGGTCGTATCCCTATGGGGGACCTATTCCCATCGTTCATTTACTTATTTTTATATATTTATCATTTTAAGATATCCCGCATAGAAATGAGTCTATGTAAATCATGTTACAGAGTAGCTACAGAGTATCGAAGAGTGTGCCACACAGGAATCTAATAACGTTGGCACAGCTCCCGGTTTTTATTCTACATTCTCTTATTTATTTACACATTATTTTGTTTTTTTTATAGGTAATTTTGTTTGGAACTATCTTCAAAAAGATGCGAATTAAATGTAGAATAAATAATTTCCAGAGTAATAATAAATAGAATTTTTTGTTTTAAACATTTCACTGATTTTGTTAATAGTCAAATAACACAGTTAATAGAAAAAAAACTAACAAAACCTGAAAAAAAAACCAAAAAGTGAAAAATAATCCATTTCGGGTCACTAAGACAGCAGATAACTTAAACATGAGTACTTACTTGGAAGTCTGACTGGGTTAGATTGAATGTTGAGAGGTATAAAGAAAACATGGTGTCACCCAGTCCGACTTCCAAGTAAGTACTTATGTTTAAGTTATCTGCTGTCTTAGTGACCCGAAATGGATTATTTTTCACTTTTTGGTTTTTTTTTCAGGTTTTGTTAGTTTTTCTTTTCAGGTTTTTTTGAAGTCGGTTTTTTAAATTTTTATTTATTTTTTATTTAACCATTTTTAGTGCCACTGTCACTGAAAATTCTACTCCATGAGGCGAAAGCGACTGTTTCTTCAAATTGCAACCTGTACCTAATCGTAACCCATTGAAGAGTTTGGTAATAAGGTGTTTTCGGATGCCCCATTCATCCTTTTTGTGTATGGGCCACTTCTATTAGTGGAAATGGAAACCTGAGCAATTTGTTGAATCTCGCTGTGCAGATCTGTTCATCACTCCGAAGATCCTCATCAGATCTTCATTTAGGATAGGGTTTTCTATCAAAATTCATTCAAACCCAGTCCGGCGAGGCAAAAGCGAATATTTTATTCAAATTGTAACCTATAATCGTAACCGATTGAAGAGTTTTCTGATGAGAAGGTGGTTTCAGATATTCCATTTATCGGTAACTATTAGTTTATGGGCCAATTCTACTGGTGGAAATCGAAAAATGAGCAATTTGCTGCACTCTCGAGGTGCATTTCTGTTCATCACTTCGAAGATCCTCATCAGAACTTCATTTAAGATAGGGTTCTCTATCAACATTAATTCAAACCCAGTCCCGCGACTAAATTCGACTAAATTCTTCAAATTGTAACCTGTAATCGTAACCGATTGAAGAGTTTTCTGATGAGAAGGTGGTTTCAGATATTCCATTTATCGGTAACTATTCGTTTATGGGCCAAATCTACTGGTGGAAATCGAAAACTGAGCAATTTGCTGCACTCTCGAGGTGCAATTCTGTTCATCACTCCGAAGATTCTCATCAGATCCTCACCAAATTTTTATGGGACCACCCCTGAGGTATCACTTTTCGAACACAAAAAGAATCATCTCAATCGGTTGAGCCGTCTTCGAATGATCGCGTAACATACACACAAAAAAAAAACATACAGACGAATTGAGAACCTCCTCCTTTTTTGAAGTCGGTTAAAAAGAATGAAAATTTCACTGATCTATTTGAATTTTCTTGTCATTAGTAGAACAAATAATAAAATTTGAGGGGGAAAATAAGGATATTTTATTAAATAAAAAGGGTATTTCAAGACTTAGTCACGATTAACGTCCTTGATTTTAGTAAGTACGAATAAAATGCATCTTTTGCATATTGCATCAATTAATTGCATATTTTGATTTTAAAATCGGGCTTATTTGCCTTCAGACGTAGTAACGATCGTTATTTCCTTTGGACATGGTTAACTAAGTTGAAAGGATGATAAAAAAAAAAAAAAAAAAAAAAAAAAAAAAAAAAAAAAAAAAAAAAAAAAAAAAAATTCAGGACATATTACACATCGGCATGATAAAGTGCTGGGCAAGCCTACTCCATATAATGCATGTCCCAGGCACTAATAGCGCCCTGAATATCATGGTGCTGTGCAAATTATTAAGATTAGATGTAAGGGCTAATTTTTGTGTCCCATATCACGGGGCTATGGAGCCTCGGACCTTTAGAAGGCGTGCGTGGAGCCGAACCCAACACGTAGAGGCCCTTTACAATAACAACTTTTTTAATAGCAAAGTAATTATACTTTGGTTTGGTGTCCACTAATGTGGAGTTTATCAATAGTTCTTTTCAAACCGGCGATTATCCTTGTCTGTACTATAAAATGCAGCCAAGGACAACCTCCGGTTTGAAAAGAACTATTGATAAACTACTGGAGAAAACTACTTGGGCTGCTGTGATGGAATAGTAGTGGACGGGTTCTTAGGGTACTATGGATACTATGCCGTAGCAATGTCCAATAGACATGTAAAAATAGAGTAATTATTATACGTCCTGTATCACCGGACTATGGAGCCCCGGACCTTTGGAAGGCGTGCGTGGAGTCGAAGCTAACACGTAGAGGCCCTTTACAAGTATTAAAGCAAACAAAGGGGTGTATTCTAAACCGGCGCTTATCCCTGTCTGTGTTGGATAAAACTATTGATAATTTACAGAACAAAACTACTTGAGCTATTGTGATGGGATGGTAGTGGCAGGTATCTATAGTTCCCCAGTATCTAATCTTTGACGACCTCTGTGGCGCGTCGGGCGAACACCCGACTGCGACGCAGAAGGTTGCGGGTTCGATTCCCGCCAGGAACAAGTATTTATGCTGACCATAAATTCTTGTTTCTGGTTCTGGGTGTTTCCTTTATGTATAATATGTATATATTTACAAAAAAAAAAAAAGTATATAAGTAGTTTATCCGTTATCTGGCCACCCATAACACAAGCATTAAGTTGCTTAGCTTGGGGCTGGATGGCGATGTGTAATATGTCCTGAAATATTTATTTATTATTTTATTATTTATTTATTATCTAGTACTGGGGAACTATGTATACCTGGCTCAACAATGTCCAATAAACATGTAAAAATGGCAGGCGGAGACTCG
Source organism: Idaea aversata (assembly GCA_907269075.1). NCBI lineage: Eukaryota > Metazoa > Arthropoda > Insecta > Lepidoptera > Geometridae > Idaea > Idaea aversata. The sequence goes on from OU026106.1 coordinate 10,807,628, forward strand.
CCAACTCTCAGACTGGGCCACTCTAATTAGCCGAGTAAATTACAGCATGGGGGCAACAGGAACGTGTGTGGCTGAAAGATGGAGAGGCCTCACTGGATTTTAAGTCATCGCTGGTAGTCCGAGCGAGTGGACCAACTCATCACTGACGTTCGGCATCCATCCTTCGAGTATTTCTACCCTTGCGACTCCACTCTGGACGGCCAGTGAAGGCAAGCCAGAGGCGGGGGACCGCTTCCTCGTCAGTGTTCACTCCGACCACCCAATTAAGGCAAGCCGGAGATTAGGAACGGTGACTTTCCCTTGGAGAACTTGGGACCGCGGGGTCGTTACTCCCCGTCACCTCGCCTCAAGGTGCCCTGCGAGCTCATTATTATTATTAGTAAGTATAGTATCCGAAATGAAAGGCACGGACATTGGATTCAGACTGTTTATTAACAACTGTAGGGTGATCGATGGTGACAACAAACATAGGTACCTATAGGAAACTATGGCTTACAAAAAGGTAGTTAGAAAATCGTGCCAGTTAAAAAAGTCTGCCTTTCTATTTATGTTTGCCTTTTAGGTAAGTACATATGTATACCTACCGCATACTTCAAAGTAATATTTTCCGTTTCAACTCGATGTTTCATTTGAAAAAAGTCAGTGAAAGTACATATAAAAAGCTCGGAAACAAATAAAGCCAGTTTTCTACGTCTGAACACTGAGATCCATTTAGATCTTAGCAAGGAGGCTCGTTTTAGTGATGGGACATTTACACGACTGGTCTTATACTTGAGCAAGACTGCCGTCCGTGAATTTTCGTTATAGGATGAGTAGGAATTTGGAGAAAAAAAAGGTTTATTTAATTAAATAAAAATGGGTATTTTAGGACTTATTCAAGATTGACGTTCTTGATTTTGGTAAGAAAAAAATGCTTTTTAATAAAAAAAATTTCTTTAATTATTAATCGTACAGATTTAAAAACTAGTCTTCCAAGACTTAACCAAGATGCCTTCCTCGAACTTAGTGAACCGATTGCAGACACAAGTTATTACTTGTGTAAAAAACCGGTTTTTCTATTGAAAAAACCGGTTTTTTTACCCAACTTTACTAAAAAAGAGGAATTTCTCAATTCGATTTTAAATTTGTATTTATGACATCGTTAACATCGTTGTTTTTTTTAAGTGAATAGATAATATTTCATTAAATTAAAAAATACATTTTAATGTTACTTACAAACCGTTGGAATATTACGGACAAGATTGTTAAGTAGAAAACTTTTTAGTTGGTAATAATAATTTGTTACGCACCGCGATTTAGCCCGCATAACTAAATAAATCTCTATACTCCTTAATACTCTTAAATAATAACATAAAATATCAAGACGTTTTACCACGAAGAGAAAATAAACATACCTTAACAATTCTAAATAGAAAAATTAGTTTAAAGATACAAGACCGAGATCAAGATTGGCTGGCTGCCATTCCGTCACTACTCTATTGAATCCAAGTCACTAAAACCAGCTTTTTCAGTTCGAGCCAAAAGAAATCTGGCTTTTACATTTAAATTGTCGTGCAAAGAGTAGAAACAGATGCGACGTTGAGATGAATTGCATACGATTTTTGTAAAGTAAGACGAATGTTGTTCTAAGTGTTGTGTCGGTACTGTTTTATTACCTTTGAAGATGTAATTATTTTAAAACTCACATGATTTGTATCGGTTTATTTTGTTTTTACGCTATCAAGACCCGGAAAAATTATTGATATGGATATAGCTATATGTAAGGATAAAAACATTTCGATTGGTAAACTTGTCAGCTTGTCAAATGCCAATATTTAATAATTTTCGTACATTTTTCGGACCCTAATATGACTTTACTGTAGGTCCGTCTGTCACTCCGTCCATCCGTCCATCTGTCTGTCACCAGGCTGTATCTCATGAACAGTTATAGCCAGTTAAAATTTGCAAAGCCGGGGTGGGTCGCATGTACTTAATCTATAATTAATATTATAAAGCTGAAGAGTTTGTTTGTTTGTTTGAACGCGCTAATCTCGGGAACTACTGGTTCGAATTGAAAAATTGTTTTTGTGTTCGATAGTCCATTCATTAAGGAAGGCTATAGGCTAATTTTCATTTTGATATTCCCACGGGATCGGGACTTATGCGGGTGAAACGGGGCGCAACTAGTAAAAATATACGCGACCAATTATTGACACTTCTTTTTTTGGTGTTGGTTAAAAAAGGCATAGTAAAGATGCCGATAGCGAGGTTGGCGAGTGGCGCGGAAGGAGCCCTGTAGGCATTAAATTACTGGATCGCAATTCTAATCTCTTTGGGGTGTTCCTATTGTACCTAAAATAAAAATTGTTTTAGATATTGAAAAACCTAACAAATTATTTTCCCCCGGGCAGGATTAAAAGGTGGCCACAAAATATTTCTAATATTTTTTTCAAGTACAGAAAATCATTACAGGTATTTCGCCTTCTTCTTTGAATAAAACATTCATTAATATAATGATGTTGTTATGATGTCTCCTTGAGTCAGTGACTATTTCTGGCTAAGTAGCCAAAAAAAAAGTATAGCACTATATTGTTATGGTGTGCTCTTTGGTGACTCGCGTACCCGATTTTTGAAGAAAATGGTCTATCGCATATCAGGCACGTAACCACACCATTTACAGAATTATACGAAATAGCCGAGGGTGGTTTGGCCTTTATCGGGTCTAAATCAGCAAATCGTTCTGATTCAAAGTCAAAGACGTGTTGATTAACGAGACGCCTCCACTCCGGGCGTTGGGCTGCCTTCTACTCCCAGCAGGTTGGCTCAACTGTGCACCTTTTCATAACATCTTTATACCTCAGGTATTAGAGAAAGTATTAGCGTATTAGCGCTTGACCATCCTGTCATCGGTCATAATAATATGTGATGTGTGTCCACTCCAGCGCAATTGGCGCCTTATGAGGTAGGTCTACCTCTAACGATTGCATGTCGCAGAACATCATTGTTACGGACTCGGTCCTGCCACCGAATGTTCATGATATGCTAGCATTCACCCGCTACATCGTCCGCGTGGGACGTCTAAAGAGTGCTACATCTTAGGCCGCAACCTACCATCAGGCAGTTTGAAATACACACATCAACAAAGTCTAGGGCGGATCTCGTTTTGGCACTAGACACTTTAAACGCAGAGCAAAACCTTGATGAGGTTTTGTACTCTATGGTGATACCCCACCAATAGCAGCTCGATCAAAGTTTCATGTTCATGCAAAATAATGGACGTATTCACACCGTAAGGCTGGTTGTTAACGAGTTCAGCGAAATTAGTTTTCATAGTAAATTTTTTTAGTAAACCTTTTAATTAAATCACAGCATTAAAAACAAATTAAAATTGCGCTTCTTTCGACATAAGACACTCCAAACAAAAACCCAAAAAAAAAAACAATTTTTCCCCAAAAACCACTATATTACCAGTGTTCCCTAGACTTTGTTGATGTGTGTATTTTATTAGTTATTTTCGAACTTAAAACTATCATACCAGGCTACCAATGTCTTTTTGCCATTTTTTCCAAGATGTATTTTTTCTTCCGAAGATATCGTGTTTCATATAACAAATAATAACTACTCAACATTTTCCAGCCATTTTCAACAAACGAAGCTCTTAGTTTAAAGTAGGTAACATTAAACGAAGCGCGAAGTGTAACAAGCCAGTACCAGATAACCGAGTAATATTTACAGAAAGGCCGCGGTTCAATTGCCGCCATATTTATTAGCCCGACTTCCGTTTCCGGCGCGGGTGGTTGATTTAAATGCGTATTTCCGGTGTACCACTTGACCGGTTTCCGGTTTGCGTTTGTAATAGTAAAATATTGATGGGGTTTTGTTTAATTGTATTTTTTAATTCGGTTGTAAAATTATTGCTGTAATGGCTGCGTCTTACTTTTTTCTCGTAGGTCCCTTTCACATAGGAATATCGGGATTAAAAGTAGCCTTAATAATTTTAATGTGATTTATGCGTGAAAGAGTAACAACACAAATTTTGGCATTTAATTAGAAAGGCACCTATATAGTTAATTTATTGGTCATATTTTGCTATTCCCAATGAATCAATTGGGAATCAGTCACTATCAATCAGTATTTATATAACAAGTTTCATCAAAATCGGTCCAGTAGTTTCGGAGCCTATTTGTTACAAACAAAAAACAAAAATATATTTTCTCCTTATACAGTGCAGATGAAAAGAATTGTTGTAGAAACTCTATGTATGAGTAAGTATTCTTAAATAATGTCCAAGAGGAAATGGTAGCGGGGGCTTTCTCCATACAAACTATTACAAACGTAGTCGACTGTTTTCTTCCTGGATAATGACACTAGAGCAAATATTTTTGGTGCATAAAACTTAGAACTGCCATGACCATGCATGCCCCTATTTTTTGTTTTTTTTTAATTTTTTTAATTTTAATTTTTATGATAATTAGAAAATTAAAAAAACCAAAACATAGAGGCATAGTCATGGCAGTTATAGGTTTTATGGCACAAAAATATTTGTGCTAGTGTCATTATCCAGGGAGGAAACAGTCGACTACGTTTGTATGGAGAGCGCGCAGGTACCCTTTCACCTTAAACCTTATCTCAATGAAGCATATTTAATAAAAAACTAACTGAATTCACCAAAGTACTAATTTTTCAAAATAACTCCAAACTCTTTAGTAAAACGTTCCTAACGGTTTACTACAAAAGTTCCCCTCAAGACTACTTTTTAAAAATAATCTTTAAACTTTCGAACGAAAATTTTTCAAAAACTTGGAAATCCTGAAACAAAATTTGTCCTATTTGTAGCCTGTAGCATAAGCGACATAGTTGTAGATATTATAATAGAACCACGTTATTTTGTCCAACGGTGGGTGTTTTATTCGCTTTTCTGTAAGTAAGTAATACCAATTGTATATTGTATGTCTTCACCATCACTATCATCACTACATAGTATAAAACTACTGGACCCATTTTGATAGAACTTGGTATGAGGATACATTGATTCATTGGAAGTAACATCGGCTAGTGTTACCCGATATTCCCGCGGGATCGAGATTTGCGGGGGTGAAAGCGTAAGGTGATGCTAGTGCCAGAAATTATACGTCAAAAAATACTTATTTACCTTCAACAGTTTGAATATAGTTGAAGATGATGACTAGCCAAATTAACGTGATCGCGGTATACCCCAGGTTGGTTGTGAGATTTATTCAGCAATTTATATATGTTTTCTAGAATAATGCTACAACATAAGTTAAGTGAGTAGAAAGAAAATAAAAGGACTTTTTTAGGTTACTATTTCATAGACAGAGTTTAGACAGTGACTGAGTAGAAGAGAAAGAAGTTATTAGATAAAAAACGACTGCGGTTGTTGGTAAAAGCTGGGTAGGTAGGTATAATTAGATATAAAACTTAATTCCTAACTAAATCCATCAGGCTTTGAATCTATCCCTCGAACTACGAAAACTTTTGCCGAAACCGATTTCGATCCGTTTAAAACCCTTCTTCTCTCACAATAAAAAAAATACTTAGGCAAATCAATGGTTGAACGTTTAATTTTTCCGAAATTTAAATGAGTGTTTTGAATTTGTCATATTTTATCAGCTACAAACTGCTACTTGAACATAGACTTCCCAAATACTTCCAGAGCGATCGGTCGCATGCCCTCTGCGTCTAACGACTTCCCGTGACCTTAATTAAGTCGTCCGTCCATCTACTCGGAGGCTGTCTCGTGCTGCGCTTTCCGGTATGTGGTCTCCAATCTAGGTCTTTTCGGCCCCAACGGCCATCAGTTCTACGAGCCAGATGCCCCGTCCATTGCCACTTCAGCTTACTAATCCTTTGGGCTATGTCGTTAACTTTAGTTCGCATACTGATCACCTTATTTCTGATTCGACCTCGTAGTGAAAAACCGAGCATAGCCCTCTCCATAGCACGCTGTGTGACCTTAATCTTTCTTATGAGGCCCATGGTGAAAGACCACGTTTCTAAGCCATAAGTCATCATTGATAATTTTAACACACACTGGACTTTCGTTGTGATGTTCTAGATGCGCGGTTTTCAAAATAACTCAGTAATTTTCTACATTTTATTCCAATTAGGAGGTGCTGATAACAAAAAAAGGAAATTACTTACCTACTCTTTTATTTACTTAGGTTCTCATTTAGGTTTTTATGCATAATTTCGTAACTTTTAACTGTTATTTCTACCTTTTGCTTGTTATTTTGTCGTGTGCCTTTTGTCCGAATAAATCTATCTAAATAAAGGTAAAGTAAATAAAGTGTAAACGATTAATAAAGTTAATTGAAAGTTGAAACGCGTCCCGATAAAACAATTACAATCTAAATATTGGTTTTCAAATTAATGATTCACTTTAATTAAGACTCTTCGCTTTAATGAAACACCTGATTTTATTTAGCTTTAAAGATCTGAGTCCACATAAACTATCCGTTCTTCTTCTTTCGCGTCAATGGCCTATGTTAGGTTGATTTACTAGCATTTTCTATACTAAAAATTACACTACTGTAACATTCCATAATATTGTGTAGCACATATTATAAAAATTTAAACACCTCGCATTTAGTAGCAAATCACACACTTTTTATTTGGTATTTTATGTTCATAAGTGTACATGATAAAAAACTGACGATTTCCTAAATAGACGTTTTGATATATAGACCTCTTGATAGTTAGACGTTTTGCTACATGGGCGATTAGCTAACTAGGCAGATTGCTAGGCAGAGACTTTTCGCTTTGTTTGACGTTTTGCTACTTAGACTTTTTGATCGGGAGGCTTACGAATCATTAGCAGTTTATTTACTAGCTCATTTAAGTATCAGTATGATAACATTATACTAGTACAGTCACTTTTTGGTTAAAGAGAATTATTAGGTGTGGAGCAAATAGTTTAAAGAATAATGGCAAAACTTCGAACAAAAATGTGCGAGGAAGTTAAGTGCTTAAAGTTCCTATATGTGTAATGGCGTCAGATGCTAATCAAGAAAATGAAAATGGCGTGACTTTAAATGTTTATATCTTATTCCACATCTAGTTCGCGAAATACTATCAATTTCATTGTAATCTAGAAAAACGAAGAATTCTATCATTTTTTATTAGGTATGCTCAAGTGTATGAGCCTCCTTGGGAATGCGTATCCCAAACCGGGGGAATATAGGTTTCTTCCTCTCAGTGGGATCACCGCGTTAATCGACCACTTCTTCAAAGAGTAAGAAACATTAAGGGGTAAACACAAAAGATCCCATTGGGTCGAAGTGTTGCTGGCTATTAATCAGCCCCCAATATATAAGATAGGATAAGATGCTCAAGTGTGATCATTATTTGTGTGGACGAGTTACTTGCCACGTTCACGGCGACGTCTATTGCCTCCATTAGGTCTTTCCTTTGTGCAGGTTACGGGCACGATGGGCAGGAAATTAGGTACGCCATGTCATGCATTGAAGCACCATAGTCGCAGTCTAGATCATATTTTATAGTATCCCCATCGAATCAGGTTCAATCTGCAGCAGCCCACCCCTGAACAAGCGTCCACCAGATGGGCCACTACATACAGACCAAAACATTTAACTTCATATTACCCGTTAAATGCCATAGCGTAAGCGCTATGCCGTTACTGAATCGCGACAGAAGCGCAACAGTATCGCGCTCGTGTGGGCGAGGGCAAACAGATAGCGACTGCATTGTAACCGTATCGATGCGAACGCGCGACAGCATCGCTACAACATGAGTAAATAATCTCTACTCATGTGTCGCTACTGCATCGCTACAAAAAGTCGCAGTGGGCGAGCGCCCTTATCACAATTGGACCCGCATGGTCTCGTTTCAAACGCCTCTAGGGTCCTCTGGTAGCCATATAAAAGGTGATATCCTAAGTGTCCTCAAGCAATGATTACGAGACGATATTTCTCATAGTTTAGCGATAGACCTCACAATAAATATCACGGAAGCTCGTATAGACATAAAATAATGTCACTTTATTGCTTTTCTCTAAATAAACAACATAGTTAAAATACAGTTTGGATATTGTGGAAAGTTTTCTGTGAAATTCGATTTCAGTTTGAGTTTCAATTTGAAAAGGTTTACAACGTCGGTCTGCAGTGAAAAACCTTGTGTGGGCAATACTGAAAAAAAAAATGGGTAAAAAGTATAGAGTGCATATTATTATGTTATTTCATTTCGTTTTAATTCAATATTTAGTGCAAAATGCTGAAAGAAGTAGTATGCCCGATTTGGATAAAAAAATTAACTGCATGATTTGATTTTTGACGATTAACAGGTAAATATTATTTATTTATATTACCTTTTTAAAAATCAACATAATGATCCAAATAAATTCACTTTACAAAAAAATATATTTCACAATAGAAACAAAATAATTTAGCACATACCTACAACTTTATCTTTTATTATTTTATTTTTTAAGGCCGAAAATTAAAACAAGGCCATCTAGCCCCAAGCTGAGAAACTAAGATTGTGTTATGGTGGGTACATTTTAAGGTTATGTTTACTCGAAAATCAGCTGTTAGCTACACGGAGAGGTCATTAACCCTAAAAATGATCACTTTGAAAATATCATCATCATTTTAACAGTCACCTTTAGGTATTTATGACTGATTATAATCATTTATGAATACCAGATAAAAAATAATTTATTTATTTTACTAAAAGTACTAAATCGATTCTTAATGAGTAAAATACTTTAATTAATTAAAAAAAAAATAACATAACTGTCTTTTTAGATGTGGGGATAGTTAATAATAAAAGGTATAAGCAAAAACAACTAGATACATCTAGTTCTTCATTTAGTCAAGTTTCTTCACTGTAATTTCACTACGTCTTGTATCACGTTCATCCATGATTTACTGTTATAGTGGAATAGACAGAAATAATGGCTACTTATGACTTTACAAATAAAAATATAAAATATTGTGTACAATGTTCAACTTTGAGAAAATTGCCTTCGTTTTTCTAAACGTAAGTAAAAAGGAATTCAAATTGTGTCAACACCATTGGCCTACATCTACACAAACACATTTATAAAGAGAAAGATTTTTTTGTTTGTAACGAATAGGCACTGAAACTACTGGACCGATATAGATGAAACTTTGTACGTGGATATATTGATTCATTGAGAATAACATAAGCTTTTATCCTTAGCTTAGCTTGTATTATATAATTTAAATAAAATTTAAAAAATGTTTACAAATTTTTAAAATGATATACATAAATTAAGAGAAAGGGGTACCGGGCGCTCTCTCCATACAAACGTAGTCGACTGTTTCCTCCCTGGATAATGAAACTAGAGCAAATATTTTTGTTGCATAAAATTTATAACTGCCATGACCATTGACCATGCCCCTATGTATTGTTTTTGAAATCATCATTTCTATGATAATTAGAACATGAAAAAACCAAGGCATAGGGGCATGGTCATGGCAGTTATAGGTTTTATGCAACAAAAATAAGTGTGTGTTTGTATGGTAAGAGCGTTTTCACCTTAAAGAAAATTATTTCCGTTCGGAAAAGTACTAGGTTTTCCCTGCTCTTTAATACGGTTTTAAAGCGACTCTTTCCAAGAAGGTGTGAAAAAATATGATTCAGAACCGCCTGTCTAGTCAGTAGTTAGTATAAGCGAAGGTTACAACCGATGAAGTCCATCTGTTCGAGTGGCTAGTCGCGCGAGACGGGGGGAGAAAACACCTGAAATAACCGATAGGGTGTGCGGCCGTTGTTACAGCGGGGTTTAAATATATTGTGTAACCAAAACCGCCCGCACCGTTACCGTTAGGGCGCGTTCAGATGACACGCGTTGACCACGCGCCCGCCACGTGCATCACACGCGTTGACCACGCGTTGAACACGCGTTGTTTGTTCTATACATAAATTGAGTCTTATGACACATCAATAGATCTCAAATTTCATTTCTGCAAGCAGGCGCGGGGCGTGCGCGAGGCGTGCGCGGGGCGGGTGCTGGGCGGGAGCGGAGCGGGTGGACTTGGGTGCAGTTGACGCCCAACGTCTCCCCTAACGGTATTCCCTACTCTCAACGAACCGTCTTTAGAGAACTTTTTCAAGCTAATTTTAGGCGCTAATTTAAAATTAAAAGATCGGACAGTTCGCGGATTCTCTATACGCCATCCCCGTCCCCATGTGATGGGTATGGCGCATAGGGGATTCGCTTATAGCGAAGGTTACAACAGCTGATGAAATTTATCTGTTCGAGTGACTAGTCGCGCGAGATGGTGGCAGAAAAACACCTGAAATAACCGATAGGGTTTAAATATATGTAACAAAAACTCTGTAATTCCGGTTGACGCCCAAAGTCTCCCCTAACGGTAATCCCTACTCTCAAAGGACCGAACTTTTTCTAGCCAATTTTAGGCACTAATTTAAAATTAAAAGCTCGGAAGGGTCTCGCGGATTCCCTAAGCGCCATTCCTATACCCATTGGACGGGTATGGCGCATAGGAGATTCGCTTATAGCGAAGGTTACAACAGCTGATGAAATCCATCTGTACGAGTGGCTAGTCGCGTGAGACGGGGATAGTTACAGCGGTGTTTAAATATAAAGTGTAACAAAAAACCTGTAATTCCGTTTGTAGCCCAACGTCTCCCCTAACAGATCCCCTACTCTCAACGGACTGCCTTTGGAGAACGTTTTCAAGCTCATCGTCCGCTCTAGATTAGGGGCGACAATGGCGGGATAATTTAAAATTAGATCGGAGGGTCTTGCGGATCCTTTATGCTCACACAGGGGAGACGATGGGAGTTGCGTCATCTTAGGTTTAGTGAGCAAGCAGGTACTCAAAGGACATTTCTAAAAATATTTTTTTTTATTGAAATAATAAAATATATACTTATTATTAAATTTAATAAAAGTAATTAAATGTAAATTGATACTCCATATAAGATCGCACCATGTCTACTTTTGTCTACAGACTAATAGTTACTTTTGTACATGGGTTCCCAAACTTATTTAATTCTACAGCCCACTTTGAGAATAAATTATTTTTAGCACCCCCATTTTTTCACCTACATAAAAACCACTATAACATCCATAGTAATTATTTTCCCGGGTCTTAATCGCCTATTTTTATTTATATTTCTCTTACAATAGTCATGGTCGTGAGGAGACTGTCTTTTCGCGACCATGACTATTGTAACACAGTCGAAACGTCGAGGTGACTGTCTCCTCGCGACCATGACTATTGTAACATAGAGAAATAAAATAAAAAATACGCGATTAAGATCCGGAAAAATAATTACTATGAATACAAATCGTGTGTGTTTAAAAAGTTCACTATAACATGAAATTAAATTAATTATTGTGATGTATATTAGCGGAGATTATACAATAATTCTAAACGAGACTTACTATAGCCCGCAACGACCCGAACGCAGTAAGTAGTACACAACGCTCCCATTATTATTTGGGTCTCTTACCGGCCCTCTTTAGGCCTGCAGCGCCCACAAGGGGGCGTAATCGCCCATTTTGGAAAAGGCTGCTTTAGACATTTAGTGTAAGTCCTCCATACTTTGCCATAATTTTGAAAGGTGAACTAAAAATAATAATATTGGCTGACTGTTCACTATGCAGGCTATACCATCCAATCAATCCAATGACAATCCACAACAGTGAGGCCACATAGCTCCCTACTCCTACAATAACTCACAGAGCTGTAAATTTACTTTGAACTTCTAGCTTTCAAGTAGGAACACACTCGTGACATCGTTAGCCGGCCACACTATTGTCAGATTGTTGAACTATACATTGTGTCGAGAGGCGACCTAACCGCCACAAGTGTGTCCCCACCCTGCGATAGGGGAACAATTCAGCTGGTTCGTTATTCGGACTCTGCAGTCACCTGATTACGCGCTCCGGTGACTCGATAGTGATGGGGTAGAGTTACTATCGATAATTATCACTACATAGTATAAAACAAAGTCGCTTCCCTCTATCTGTCGCTATGTATGCTTAAAACTTAAATCTTTAAAACTACGCAACGGATTTTTATGCGGTTTTTAATAGATTCAAGAGGAAGATTTTAGGGGTGGATCACCGATTGCTTAGGGGTGGGGACCTTAGTATCTATCGATTTAACCGCCCTGTATGTTCTGCAATAATTAGTGGTTCAAAAGTTATTTGGTCTTTAGTGTAATTTTAGTCAAAATCAGATTTTAGCTTGAACTTCGCAATTACAGCCAAACTATCAGGTCTACGATTCTGCCTTTTTTGTAAAATAAGTTCAATAATGGACCTCTGATTTGTAAATAATTAGGTAAGTACCTACATATTTGTTTGAGGGGAATCGAACTTGTCGAATCGAATCGAACCCGTCGCACCACAGAGGTCTTTGTATCTTCTAGGAAAGCGTGCGTACATCAGGCGGTGAAATAGTGGTTAAATACTAACCTATCATTAAAATTTGTAAAAAAATTAGATTCTATTACAGTTTTTGCAATTGATGAGTGCGCTCGCCCTTTGTTTGTGTGAGTGACCAATCTGTATATGTGTCGCTCGCTACTGACCGCTTCGTCGGGTACACACACAAACAAACATGTGTATTTACTGTAAAATAAATAAATAAATAAAAATAAATAAAAATTTTATTTGCATGAGGTTCATACGAAACTTATACCTAAATAAACAGTACTATAGGACTTAAAATTAGGATATTCACTGTGTATATACGATTACAACTGCAAACAAAGGCCGAGCGCACTCGTGAATTGCAGGAACTGTAAATTGTGACATTTGCGAAACGTCATCCGTAAAGGGTCCTGCCGGAAGACCAGCGGCTGTGTCAGCTAAATGTTGGTGCAGCTATGATTGCTGAGGCAGAACCTTTTTTAGGCACACGGCTCCTTAGATCTTATTTCTTCTTTGTATATTTTTTTTTCCTATTAATTTTTTGTTTTTATTATTATTTTTTATTTTATTTTAAACTTTTGCTTTAGTGCTTTTATGTTTGTTACTACTTTTCTGATTGTCTTATGTCGTGTGCTTGTCCAAATAAATGTTTTCTTTCTTTCTTTTTTTCTTTCTTTTCTGTATATTCTAAGTAAATATCGATAAAATACCTATAAAAATAGTTCCCATCACTAGTGAGTTCTGGCAGCTTTAAGTGAGCATTTGGTACGGCGCCGACCCTTCCCTCCACTTACGTCCCAAGCCCGCGATGTATGAATAAACATTTTTTAAAAATATTCACAGACTTGGAAAAAAAAGCTTCACGAGGCTTTTTAGAAAAGTAACATATTGTAAAGATGTACTTAGAAAAAGTTCACTAAAAGGCTGAACACTCGATGTTTGGAGGCGGAACCTTTTTAGGGTTCCGTACCGAAAGGGTAAAAACGGGACCCTATTACTAAGACTTCGCTGTCTGTCTGTCTGTTCGTCTGTCTGTCACCAGGCTGTCTCTCATACACAGTGATAGCTAAAGAGTTGAAATTTTAACAAATTATGTAGGTACTAGCTGCGCCCCGCGGTTTCACCCACGTAAGTCCCAAACCCGTAGAAATATCGAGATAAAAAGTAGCCTATATGTTAATCCAGGTATCCAGCTATCTAGATACCTAGTTTCATCGCAATCGGTCCAGTAGTTTTTGCGTGAAGGAGTATGAAACATACATACACACATACACACAGACTTTCACATTTATAATATTAGTAGGATAGGAAGTAGGATTTCTGTTGCCGCTAAAACAGAAAAAAAAGGAAATTCAAATACAACATGGTACGGAACTCTTCGTGCGCGAGTCCGACTCGCACTTGGCCGGTTTTATTGTCAATATTTTTGACCTATAAATAATAAATAATCTAGATTAGTTTTTTAGTATTAAAATTAGTAGGTACAGTCATATTACCAATTAGCTGAACCCCACGTGACCTAGAGCTCACTCGCAAATCTGTTAAGTTGTAAAGTAATGTCAAAAAAAAAAACGAAATCCGGGATTTTGTTTTTTTTTTAAATAAACTATACAATACTATAAACAATAGAAAAAAAAACAAAATAGGTAAATACTATAATTTTCGCAGATATGCGAATGAGCCCTGGGTCACGTGGGGTTTAGCTAATTGGTTATGTGACTGTACTTTAGACTTTCCCAGAACCAACCTCTCAGCTTAGTCGACCATGTCCAAAGGAAAGAACTCCTCATACATCTGGAGGCAACTAAGCCGCGAGTTTAATCACTATGTTTTTCTTCACCGTAAGAGCAAAGCGCACATAAATTCGAAAAAACAATGTATTGATTTAAAATGTACAAAATTTTACTAAATTCTAGTTACAAAACCTATACTTACTAATAATTTTATAAGTCCCGAAAGTTTCAATCATTAGTACATCATTAAGTTAATTATCAGAATATTCAGTTTTAATTATCTTAATTACCGGAATAATTCAGTATTTAATGCTTGTTCAAAAAGGAGGTGTCGCGTTGCTTTCTATAATTTATGCAATTAGAAACGTAGGTACCAACTTAGCTGACATTTTGACGTTATGACATAAATTCTCATTTCAATATGAAAATAGAAATAAGTACTTACCATGGACGTATTATATAGGCAAGGAAAGATTTATGTTTTTCGTACTTATCTTAGTATGTTTGTTTGTAATATTCTTTTCATTACTCATACTCCGAAAGTAGGTCTAAATATGCCTGAAGAGCGTGTAGAAAATAAAACTTTAAGCCCTAGGACAAATCGCTTTCACTGACAGCTTTTATGTCAAATTATGACTTCGCACGACTTGTGCAATGTGCATATAGCCAGTATCATTATATATTAGGAACTTCAATACGGACTTCGCGTCATTTCTCAGTGTTGGATTAACTCATTAATAAAAATTTCTTCGGTAAGTATTGAATACAAATAGCAGACCTTGTAAGAGGATCAGGTAGTATGGACACATGAGTACCTACTCATGTGGTATGGAGTCTCATAGTCTCATTCACTCTCGTTGTTAGGAAGAATTTTATGTATTATTCGTAATGAAAAGCACAGTGTTTACCTCGGGTGAAAGACTCATTAAGTCCCTCGAACTATTAGCGCCCTCGCTACGCTCGGGCGCCAAACTCCGTCTCGGGACTTTTAATGAGTAACTTTCACACCTAGGGTAACAATGTACTATTATTCGCTCATATCTATCAAACCACTTGATGGATTTCTTTAACTAATAATTAGATTTATCTCATTAGTCCAAGTGTTCTAAGATAGGTATTTTTTTTAATTTTCCCTGATTCACAAAGACTCTAACTCACTAATGTCTCTTATGTAATCTTATGTTTTACAGTATGCAACAAAAACCCCTCTAATTTTACCGTAATTTACCCAGAACCTAGGGTATTTTCAAAATGTGTCAACACCATTACTTACCTATGTGTTGCCACATCTTCGAATATTATTTCTTCAGAAAAAAGGGTAACATTTCAATAAATAAAATAGCTCTAAATTTATGGGTTACATATCATAATAACTAAGTTCATTATAACTATGTTCGAAATAACTACGGTCGATTCACATAAGTTCATAATACCTAACGGTCGATTGGGCTACACATTATAATAACTAAGTTCAATATAACTATGTTCGAAATAACTACGGTCAATTCAAATATGTTCATAATACATATCGGTCGATTCAACTATTGTTTAATATACCTAAGTTTGATTCAACTAAAATTAATTGAGCTAACGAACGATTGATCTAATGTACGAAATACCTACGGTTTAAAAAAAAATCAAATTAATAAAATACACACTCCCTAACCAAGTGAAATAGGTAGAATTCGTTTCTAGCACTCGCCGGCAGCTGCCGCGGCACCGCTCGCTTCGCTCGCTCGGCTCGTGCGTTGTGGTCGCAGTTCTAACTTAAACCTAACCTATCCATGTCGGTTCTGGGTAGGGAGTTTTCCGGGTCTTTATATGCTGCCCCGATTTTTACCTGGATGAATAAACCGTAGGTGAATTTATTGTAGTTAAATTAACCGTAGGTGTTTCGTCCATTCGGTATTTTAAACAGTAGGTATTATGACTGTAGTTATTTCGAACATAGTTATAATGAACATAGTTCAATTAACCGTAGTTGTTTCGTACATTAGGTATTTCGTTTATTAGTTATTACAAAAATATGTGAAACAACCAATAGGTAGTTTAAACAGTAGTTATGACCGTAGTTATTTCGAACATAGTTATATTGAACTTAGTTATTATGATATGTAACCAATTTATGACTCATTTCTGTTAATTTAATAATTTATCAAGTTAAAAATTCAGTAAGCTCTTACTACTTTAGTACAATCACTCAGTACTTACGAAGTAAATATATATATATATATATATATATATATACGGTGTAACAAGGGGGGTGGATCATCGGTCAAAGGTCCACTATTGAACTTGTTTTAACAAAAAAAAGCAGAATCGCAGACCTGATAGTTTGGCTGCAATTGCGAATTTCATGCTAAAATCTGATTTTGAAAAAAAAATTACTGAAGTCCAAATAACTTTTGAACCAGTGAATATTGCTGAGCATACATGGGGTTAAATCGATAGGTACTCAGGTCCCCAGCAACCGATGATTCACCCCCTTGTTACACCGTGTATATATCTTTAAATAAAATAATCTTCGTGCTATCTTATCTTCCTTTACTCGCAGCCACCGAAGGGCCCCGTTTATTTGAGGTTCTAAAGTCACAAGTGAACCTTCTATAGAAGCGTCTACTACGTCTTGTTTGATCTCATCCTCCTTACCATAGAAAATCTATACTAATCTTTAAATCACTACACAGTATGAAATAAAGTCACTTTTCGCCGTCCCTATGTCCCTTTGTATGCTTAGATCTTTAAAACTACGCAACGGATTTTGATGCGGTTTTTTTAATAGATAGAGTGATTAAAGAGGAAGGTTTATATGTATAATACAGGCATAATATAGCCGTGCGAAGCCAGAGCGGGTGGCTAGTCACTACATAGTATAAAACAAAGTCGCTTTCTCTGTTCCTATGTATTCTTACATCTTTAAAACTACGCAACAGATTATGATGCGGTTTTTTTATTAGATAGAGTGATTCAAGAGGAAGGTTTTGGTATATAAAACAAAACTACCACGCTTATGAAGTCGCGGGCAACAGCTAGTAATATTATAAAGCTGAAGAGTTTGTTTGTTTGAACGCCCTAATCTCAGGAACTACTGGTTCAAATTGAAAAATTATTTTTGTGTTGGATAGTCCATTTATTGAGGAAAGCTATATAACGTGAGCGAGGAATCAGTGGGAAATGTGAAAAAAATGGGGAAAATTATTCATCTTTGAGGACTTCCGTTTTTTGTTTAAACGCGCTGACCTCAGGAACTGCTAGATCAAATTGAAAAATATAGGTTACTTTTTATCCCGATATTCCCACGGGATTGGGACTTACGCCGGTGAAATCGTGGGGCGCAGCTAGTTTATTATAAAAATATTTACTTTCTGCCAAGAAACCTTTAGTTTGTGTTCATCTTAATTTGTATAACAATCCATATTTCTTGTTTAAATTTTACTCCAACATTATACTTTCTAATCGTTGTTCAGGAGTCGCTACCTCGCTACGTTCGCGTCGGTCGGTAGTCGTCGTGATTCATAAATATACCACCGTTATTTTTCAGACTACCTATTGACTTACAAAACAGTCGACACTATTGGAAAATAAAAACTTGGCTACGGTGAACGGTGCTGGTTTACATACTACTATAACCACGCTGAACGACCTGGGGAAAGGTTTACATACTACTATAACCACGCTGAACGACCTGGGGAAAGGTTTACATACTACTATAACCACGCTGAACGACCTGGGGAAAGGTTTACATACTACTATAACCACGCTGAACGACCTGGGGAAAGGCATGGTGTAAATATGAATTGCACTAGGCGCGAGAACTGTGTCGACGCGCGCTCCGCCGTAAATCTGATTTTACAGTTTTATTTTCTTTTCAAAGAAACAACGAATAAATAATCTGAAATGGCTGACTCGAAAGCTAACAGAAGATTTTAAGGTCTAAAATGAATGAACTCCAAAGCCATCATTTCACACAATCATTCTTTATTGTATGAAATGATGGCTTTGGAGTCTATCTTCAAGGTGATAGAAAGTATCTTCAGCAATATTATAAAGAGATATCGGTCAGAAGAGGGGGTCACTTGCAAAAATCAAACGACGGATGTGACGTCATAAATACCTCATAATGAGTATAGGATGTCAACATCATCTAGCTAGTTGATCAATCATCAACCGGAGATTAAAAACAGAAACCGAAATAAGAACAAAAAGACATGTAAAAGAACATAAAAATCCAATCATATCGGTTTTGCCTATTCAATAAACAGTTAGAAATGGGTTTGTTTAAATTTCATTCTAAATACCGGTATTAGGCGAGCGAGACTAGTATATGCAGATACCGGCTCATATAGGATTTTATGAAGGTTTAAATTTTGATTTTGTTAGTGCTTCGAACAATATTCCTAACTGAGAGCTGCATAATCCAGAAATAACCGGTAAAACATGAAC
Organism: Idaea aversata; assembly: GCA_907269075.1. Classification (NCBI taxonomy): domain Eukaryota; kingdom Metazoa; phylum Arthropoda; class Insecta; order Lepidoptera; family Geometridae; genus Idaea; species Idaea aversata. Next base: position 10,826,198 of record OU026106.1, read on the forward strand.
CGGTACACATCTAATGCCAATCGAAAATGTTACCCGGTAATATGGCTCAACAAATAGCGACTCCAGCACAGTATATTTCTATACAATGCCTTAAGTACCGACTTAGTACAGGAACCCTTTAAAATCGACAACGAAATAGTCAACCGCTTGCATATTATTCTATATGCTACATCATTTCGATTCGTAAGGAATATGTCTATTAACCAAACCATGGAAACACTCCACTATGCCATGTAGCGCAGTATACTTGGTGTCAAGTTTATTGACAGCTAGCGACCCGCCCCGTCTTCGCACGGCTATGTTAAGCATGTATTATACATATAAACCTTCCTCTTGAATCACTCTATCTATTAAAAAAACCGCATCAAAATCCGTTGAGTAGTTTTAAAGATTTAAGAATACAAAGGGAAATAGGGACAGAGAAAGCGACTTTATTTTATACTATGTATTGTAGTGATAGTGATAGTGATATCAGAAACACGGAACAGCGTTCCCAAACTAACATCAAGGACTATGGCCACACTGCTACCGAACTCAAATGGAACTTCTTTTTCTTCTCGTCTATTGGTGTGGCTCACCTATTGTTAGAGTTTTCAGATCGCCTTCAGGCCTCTAACTTGACCTAACGACTGCTACTATAGAGGTAGCAACCGGGACCAACGGCTTAACGTGCCTTCCGAAGCACAAAGGGGCTCACGAAAACACATTTTTGCCATACTAATTGGCCACCCATCAAAGTAATGACCGAGCCAGGCGTCGCATAACCCGCACGACAATAAACGATCAGCAAGCGTCGCTTAGCTGTGAACCTCCTCAATGGAATGGAAATGGAACTGGGCTGGCCATTTCTGCTGCATGTCCGGTCAGATGTGGGCAAAAACCACCACGGACTTGGTCCTGAACAGCAGGCGCCCCCGCGGCGGGCCCAGAAGGAGATGGCGGGACGAGTTGGACTCGCATCTTAAGGACTGGACCCAGCTGGCACCAGACAGGGAACATCCATAAGCAGCTCGTTTTTATAGGGATCTTATACTAACTGTCAAGCGTCAACACCCAAACATAATACGAAATTTATGAGAAATATTGTTAGAACGACACGTACCAGCTTTTGGTTCAATTTATCACTGACACGGAAACACACTTCCACATTTGTTCGAGTGATAATCATGTATAGATTCTAACGTATGACTTTATATGAGGCTTGTATATGTAGGTATCAGGGTGCAAAAGGTAGGCAAATTGTTTTTTTATAATATACTAGAGACCCGCCCCGGCTTCGCACGGGTGTAATGCTGATAAGAAAAGCTGTGAGACAATACAAACATGTTTTGTGCAAACTTCACATAAACCATCACTACATAGTATAAAATAAAGTCACTTTTCGCCGTCCCTATTTCCCTTTGTACGCTTAGATCTTTAAAACTACGCAACGGATTTTGATGCGGTTTTTTTAATAGATAGAGTGATTCAAGAGGAAGGTTTACATGTATAATACATGCATAATATAGCCGTGCGAAGCCGGGACTGGTCGCTAGTGTATAATATAGCCGTGCGAAGCCGGAGCGGGTCGCTAGTACAACATATACTAAATAATCCGAACAAAGCGAACATTTGGTTTGGATAGGTGAACCCGTTCTTGAGTTATAAAATTACAAAAAAAAGTGGCATTGATTTTTATTTAAATAGATATAAAGATATAAATTCAATATTTATTCTCTGTTTTTGTATTTACTTTTCTCTGTACTATCTCTTATTTCCTTATTTATGTGTGTATACTCATCGCGTGTTTGTTGAAATAAATCATATTCTACTCTTAACCAAACTGAAATTTCATCGTAAGTTTGTGACCTATTACCGGATACGTACGACTAACTAACCGGAACCGAAGTTGCGCAAAAACTTGTTCCGATCCATTGACCGTACCAATTACTTAGTTTAGGTACTTCAAAACTTTGTGGTTGATTGCTTGATCAATAAACGTGTCTCTACTTCGTACTTACTCTTCCTCTTTAATATATTGATGTTTATTTAGTTTACCTAGCCCAGAAAAAATCTTATGCATTACGAAAAAACACATTATTATCATCATTAGTGCCTACGACTTGAACCGAAACGAATTTGCCACACATACTGTTGAGAATAAAGTAACTTAAAGCCCGCGATAAAAGCTATGCAATAGCTTAAACATGTAAAAACAAAGATCGCGAGTTATGTGTTTCCAAATACATCTATAACTGTGTACCAACCTATGCATACGGCCACCATGAAGTTTGTAACGCGAGTCAACCGATTTGAATTGTGATGTTTATGATAGCTCTCTCTCTCTCGATCAACCATCTTAAAAAGATGTACCTAGCTTTTGTTTTTTTCTCAGTTTTATATTTAACTAGCGACCCGCCCCGGCTTCGCACGGCTGTATTATGCATGTATTATATCTAAAAACCTTCCTCTTTAATCACTCTATCTATTTAAAAAAACGCATCAAAATCCGTTGCGTAGTTTTAAAGATTTAAGCATAGGTACATAGGGACATAAGGATATAGGGACGTAGGGACAGAGAAAGCGACTTTGTTTTATATTATGTAGTGATGATGTTATTTCTCAGTTTTTTAACTAATTAAAATACTACTTCTTTACTTGATAAAGTGTTTTGGTTATTATTCACTACCCAATACATTATAATAATAGAAAAAAAAAGGTAAAGGGAATGCGTTACAAACGTGTGTCCCGCGGCACATTCATTTTTTTATAATAACTAGAAATCTCACACGATGGTAGGTGACGATGCGGCCTAAGATGTAGCACACTTTCTCAAAAACCCTTTTTTGGATGCTCCTCTACGTCCTAAAAATCGCATGTGAAGTTTAAAACTCGTAGCTTTTATTGTTTTAGAGATTTTTGATGAGCCTTTTTCTCTTTTGTATGCCCACTAACCAGTTAAGCTAAACAGACCTTCTCCATCCTAAGGTTGCCTGGAAGAAATCGCTTTAAGCGATAAGGTCGCCTGTTTGTACAGTTTCGTAGTTAATAAGCTTTCTCGTCATTTTTGTTATTTTTCAATGTTTTGTGTGTTGTACAATTATAGTGTTTATCTATCTATCTATCTAAGAAGAAAGAAGAGAGCCAAACTGTCGGTGCGTCCACAACCGGAAGATGGGTCGATGATGATGATGAAGATGGATGGAGTCCCTTGAAGGCCTTTGTCTATTTGTGGGTTCTTCGAGTCACGAGCGTTTAGATATCTTCTAGGGGCGCGTGCCATCTTAGACCGCAGCATCACTTACCATATAAATAACCACAGAATCGGGACAAACGCGGATGAAACCAGGAGGTGCAACTAGTGTATTTTATTGAAATTTCTTTTGAGTAATGGCTTCGTACGACTTGTGGATACAGCCAATGTGAGTAACTTATAGGTACAATACGTTTTAGTACTTCTTCTATTTCCATCTTCTTAGCTAAAGCTAGTCACAATTTAGATGAAAATGAGAGCGCAAAATATCTGCAAAACTGCAGGTTCAAACTTGACACTAAATTTTCGACCCTATATCCTCTTTTTAAGGCTGAATTTCCTCTATGACCCACTAGATAAAATTGGAGGGTAGAACGAAACATGTGACATCGCTCCGTCACGTTAGTCTGGTTGCCATGACAACGGACACTGAGCGATCGTAGCCAGCCTGCGAGGAATACGCCCATTTGTCTAGATCACACTGAGAATTTGCTAGACTCGATTTTTAACTACTGCAGACTGGAAACTTTAAATCGGCTGATTTATTTCGTAAGTCTTTTTTATATGATTAAAATTGGTCCACTATCTCATGCGATGGTAAGTGACGATGGAGTCTAAGATAAAAAGCACGCTTTTCTAGAAAATACCTATACGCCTGCGACGCAAAGACCCGCTAAGAAATGGGGGCCTTTGTAGGACGTGAATTTAAGTTAGGAAGATGGCAGTAGATAAAAAAAAAATCGGAATGTGTCCTCCTAAGACAAGAAGACAAAAGAAACTCACGCTTTACAAATTACGAGACCTCTTGATTTTTATCTTTCTAAAATATTTTTGCAACGTCTTAAAAATGTCTGTTATTAAACCAAACAACAAAATTACAGACCTACCGTAGAGTTCCAAAACTGTTACAATATTTTTAAATCAAGCAAGATTCTATTTAGATTCTTAATTAAGTCTTTCTACTCATGAATTTATTAGTCAGAAATTATTAGAACGATAACATTCCAATAATAGTAATCTTAGAACTCTATGGTGGGTCTGCAATACGTTTGCCGATTGTACCTTTGGTCGATCGGTCAAAAGTTGCCAGTCTGCATTTATCTGGTCTTATATAGAGAAAGACAATGACGTAAGTAGAATTTCGTGTCTGTACTGGCTGACTGTCTTAGCCTAAAGGAAGTTCCACATAATATAGGTTTTATCTATGCTTAGGTATATAACTTAGCCTAGGCTAAGGAACCCTAATCATAAAACTATACAGGTGCCACTATTTTCAAGTAAATAAATAATTATTGCAGGACATTACACACATCGCCATCTAGCCCCAAGCTAAGTAACTAACTTGTGTTATGGGTGCTAGACAACGGATATACTACTTAGGTATATACTTTTCTTTTGTAAACATATACTTATAATACATAGAAACAACCAGACCACAGAAATATATCTAAGCATAAATACTTGTCTGTGGCGGTAATCGAACCCGCAACCCTGTGTTTGGCAGTCCGGCATGGTGACCATTGTGCCAACTGGGTCGTCAATATACCTACAGATTAAGAAAATCTTGATAAAAAAAAACAACATAGCATAACTTGGCAGCCAGGAGTCGGGTCCCAACCAAACAAAGATAGATAGATAAACACTTTATTTGTACAACACACACAACATTACTACGAACTACGAAATTGTACAAACAGGCGACCTTATCGCTTAAAGCGATTTCTTCCAGGCTACCTTAGGATGGAGAAGGTCTCAAATCAAATCAAATCAAATTTTTTTATTTCTTTGGATGTATAATACCTTATAAGTATAATAGACCACTTGAAAACGTCTTAAAAACTAAGTTAGGATGTGTGCCTTCGGAACGCGCCCACCAATGAGAAGAAGGCACAAGAAACTCATGGGGTTTTTTTTTTTTATGTGATCACGCTCACAATGGTCAATATTACAAATATTTGAAAGTATTATTTGAAATGGAGCATCTGTTTAGCTTAACTGGTAGGTCGTAAGCAGGTAAAAGGAAGTTCCCTGAGGAAGCCTTGTCACAAATGTCAAATTGACCCACCATCTACTAAACACCCTGTATAGTTAGGTAGGTAATTAAACGAAGCCTATGTTACTTTTTAATCGACTTCAAAAAAGGAGAAGGTTCTCAATTCGGATGTATGTATGTTTTTTTCACATGTTTAGATAAGTAAATTTCATTCCTTAGCAATTTATTTTCATCCAGAGAGGCAATGCAGCGAGCCTTCTATCTAGGAAAACTTATTTAGAATTTTAATATAATTATTTTTTAATTGGTAAATTAGGTGATTTTCAATTTTGAATTTCCATTCTGGTGTTTATGACTTGATACCGCTCCATTCATATTTGACTCCAATTTTCTAAAAAAAAAAACATAATTTTTAGTTATTGTGATTATGTGTGATGACCAATGCTTTGAATGGACAATGCAAACTAAATGCTGCTAAAACCAACTGCCCCTTATACAAAATTGCTTTCTATTATTGATAACGCCAAACATTAGACTTTTTTAAATTGACATAGGCCATAGGCCAACGAAACATCACTTATGTACTTAGTCTTGCGTTGGAGAAAAGAAAACGGTAAGGAAGTTTTTATCTTATTTCAATTTCATACAATGCTTTATGTCAATTTCGTTTATTGGTCGTGGTCCGACTGCCGGAGTTCTATCAATCGAACCACGGGCAAATAAAACTGTCCGTAGTTCTATCAATTGAACCACGGGCAAATCAAACTGTCCGTAGTTCTATCAAACGAACCACGGGCAAATCAAACTGACCGCAGTTCTTTTTATACTTACAAAAAAAACTGGTTGCCTGTAAAGTCGGTATACGGGCGAAAGTTTTACGTGACAACAACTGTGCTCGAGTGGAAGGGACGCGTGCCTTTCACTTTTTATGTCTGTCTCTCTCGCTCTTAGGCGGGCTAACCATGCCCGCGTGCCTCTCACTCGCTCTCATTGTGAGCGCATAACGTCAGCGGAGCGTAACGCAGTTTCTTGAAGTGTCACCCGGCAAACCAATTTATAAAACGTTGTCACGTCAAAAAATCTGTCGATTGGCGATAGGTATCACTAGTAATTTTGTATAAAGGGGCTGAATAGTTATCCCAAAAACTTACTATAGTTATTTAATTTTGTTCCTTTTTTCGAACGATTTTAATGAAAACTTTAAAAATGATTTTTAGAGAAGGATTTAATGCTTTTTGTGCCAATATTTTAACTGGTTTGGGACCGTCAACAAACAGTACTTAAGTTACTCTTGGATAAGTGAACGCACAGCGATAAATGCGGTCCTCTGATTGGTCAATTTGTGCTGCTGTCTTCAATTTTTTATATTATTTGCGGCTCTATGCATTCGCGCGCACTATGCAATGTCATAGGGTTGATTGTGAATACTAGTATTAGTATAATATTTTTCATTACTCATACTCCGAAAGTAGGTCTAAATATGCCTGAAGAGCGTGTAGAAAATAAAACTTCCAGCCCTAGAGCTTTTCGCTTTCACTGACAGCTGTCATGTCAAATTATGGCTTCGCACGACTCGTGCAATGTGCATATAGCCAGTATCAGTATCATTATACATTAGGAACTTCAATACCTAACCTCCTTGCTTTAGGTAGCACCAAAGAATAACACTACATGTATATAACCTCTTTGGTCCCAACCTTGTAAGAGGATCAGATAGTATGGACTCTCATCCAATCTCGTTGTTAGGAAGAATTTTATGTATTATTCGTAATGAAAAGCACAGTGTTTACCTCGGGTGAAAGACTCATTAAGTCCCTCGGACTATTAGCGCCCTCGCTACGCTCGGGCGCCAAACTCCGTCTCGGGACTTGTAATGAGTAACTTTCACACCTAGGATAACAATGTACTATTATAATATGGGTATTAGAATATTTTATAATATTTTGTTATTACTTACTTCTCCTTAAACAAATCGTTAGATATTTTAATCAATGGCGCTTCAATCAGTAAGTAAGTTATTAAACTTACAAAACATGACATTATTGCTATTCCCAAAGAATTTGTAACCTGAAAGAAATAAATAAATATTGAAAGACATTCCACACATCGCCATCTAGCCCCAAGCTAAGTTACTACACTTGTGTTATGGGTGCTAGACAACGGATATACTACTTATATACTTTTCTTGTGTAAATATATACAATACATAGAAACACCAGACCACAGAAAAATATCTAAGCATAAATACTTGTCTGAGTCGGGAATCGAACTGAACTGTGTTGGCAATCCGGCATGGTGACCATTGTGGCAACTGGGTCGTCAAATTAGTAAACTTAACGAAAAAATTACAATGGGAACAGGGATAAATTGTATTTATTGAAGTGAAAACTTCTTATGGCGCATTTTCAGCCGTTCTCGCGACAGACGACAGATTTTCTCGCGACAGATGAGATTTTACACAGATATACAGTTTTTTAATTTGGCTGTGAGTGTATTAAGACGTACATATGGTACTTTTAACGGACTATTTGTCGGACGACTATTGACGGACGACAAATGTCGGACGACTATTTGTTGGACGACAAATGTCGGACGACTATTTGTCTGACGACTATTGACGGACGACAAATGTCGGACGACTATTTGTCGGACGACTATTTGTCGGACGACAAATAGTCGTCCGACTATATTTTTTTTTCATCTAAAACTCTTTTTGCGTATGTTCTCGCGACAGATGAGATTTTACACAGATATACAGTTTTCACTTCTGCCTGCACTCCCGGAGTGCGCTGTTTTTTTTTTTATTCAGTTTCCCATTGACTCTGTCCCCGTTTAATGGTAACGGGGACAGAGTCAATGGGATACACCACTTACTCGAGTCTAGGTATAGGTACTAAGTTGAGATATTTTAGTAAACTTAGTTACTTGAGCCTCCATTCATATTATTCCAATGGTTAAACTTACGTGACTCTAGTAAACTTTCTTAGCAAAACCTACTTGACTTGGTACTTAGATTCCTTTCGACTCATTTTACCAACTTTCGCAAAAGGCCAATACGTACAGTCGGAATACCAATTAGCTGAACCCCACGTGACCTAGAGCTCACTCGCACATCTGTTAGGTAGCAAAGTAATGTTACCTGATTCTATTTTCTTTAAACAATACCAATGAAAACAAATATAATAATAATAAAACAAATACTAAACTTGTAAATTAAATTTTATTTAGGTTAGGTTTTAAAGCTTAGATAGAATTATTTTATTAGTTTTTATAGTGATGTATATATTTTATAATCAGTTTGTTTTTATAAAAATTTAAATTTAAGATAAATGAAAGAATAATAATTGGAGTTAATAAAACAAATACTATCATTTTTACAGGTAAGCTCTGGGTCACGTGGGCTACAGCTAATTGGTATTCCGACTCTAGATTTGTGGCGTATCGCGTATTTAGATTCGCCAATTCGTGAATGACCATGTTGGTAAATAACCAAAAACGCAAAAGGCCAATACGTAGATTTATGGAAACTTACCGACAAAGTTAAGTCATATTTGACGATACTTCTCGTTGAATACAAATTCCTTTGCTCAATAAGGAAATGTATCAGGTACATTCCATACGATAATTTCGAAAGTGGACCAAAAACCGAAAAACTTAGGATGTTTGTAATAATATCTGAAAATTAAAATAAACTTAGAGAGTAAGTTTTTTAAATGATTAAGTGAAAACTTCGTATTAACCTGATATTTTTCTTTAAAGTAAGCTTCGTGAAATATAAATTAAAACCGGCCAAGTGCGAGTCAGACTCGCGCTCGAAGGGTTCCGTACCATTAATTCTGTTTGTAATTAACAGAAATACATCATCTGTAAAAATTTTAACTGTGTAGCTATCACAGTTCATGAGAGTTACATGAAAACGCAAGAAAAACGGAAACTTATAACTAACTAGCGACCCGCTCCGGCTTCGCACGGCTATATTATGCATGTATTATACATATAAACCTTCCTCTTGAATCAATCTATCTATTAAAAAAACCGCATCAAAATCCGTTGCGTAGTTTTAAAGATCTAAGCATACAAAGGGACATAGGGATATAGGGACGGCGAAAAGTGACTTTATTTTATACTATGTAGTGAAGTGTAAACTTCGTAATAACCTGATATTTTTCCCTAAAGTATGCTTCGTGAATTTAAATTAAAACCGGCCAAGTGCGAGTCAGACTAGCGCTCGAAGGGTTCCGCACCATTTTTGTTTTTAGTTAACAGAAATACATCATCTGTGAAAATATCTACTGTGTAGCTATCACGGTTCATGAGATACAGCCTGGTGACAGACAAACGGACAGACAATGGAGTTACATGAAAACGCAGGAAAAACGGGAACTTATCATCACTACAAAGTACATATAAAACAAAGTCGTTTTTTTTTGTCTCTATATCCCTTTGTATGCTTAAATCTTTAAAACTACACAACGGATTTTGATGCGGTTTTTTTTAATAGATAGAGTGATTCAAGAGGAAGGTTTATATGTATAATACATGCATAATATAGCCGTGCGAAGCCGGGGCAGGTCGCTAGTTACTAATAATAGGGTTCCGTTTTTACACTTTGGATACAGAACCTTAAAAAATGTATTTTAAAATATCAGTCCAACGAATAGATTTATCAAGAAAATAGTAAAAATATATTTTTTGTTACTTGTTTGCCATCCATACTCGGAGACTATAATAATTCCACAGACACCAAGCACCCAGATGCACTTGTTCAATGCAACTATAGTGGCGACCTCTATCGGATTGTATGTTGCAGGATCGTATATACATTTTAAAGAGTACATGGAGAACATTAATATTATTGAAGATGCCAAGATGATTGTAGACCACGTCTGAAAGGTTCAAAGGTACAGAAGCTTTAATTGTCAACCTACAAAAGACTAATAAAAGGATCAAAAATATTGAAAGCTACAAAGTTTCTTTATGTAGCGTAATAAAACAAAAGGATTAAAAATATTGAAAGCTATAAACTATAAAGTTTCTCTATGTAGCGTAGTGAAACAAAAGGATAAAATATTGAAAGCTACAAAGTTTCTCTTTGTAGCGTAATGAAACAAAAGGATCAAAAATATTAAAAGCTACAAAGTTTCTCTTTGAAACAAAAGAATCAAACATATTAAAAGCTACAAAGTTTCTCTTTGTAGCGTAGTGAAACAAAAGGCCAAAAATATTAAAAGCTACAAAGTTTCTCTTTGTAGCGTAGTAAAACAAAAGCATAAAAATATTGAAAGCTACAAAGTTTCTCTTTGTAGCGTATTGAAACAAAAGGATCAAAAATAATGAAAGCTGCAAAGTTTCTCTTTGTAGCGTATCAAAAAAATAAGAATCAAAAAATTTTGAAAGTTACAATGTTTATTTTTATAGCGTAGTAAAACAAAAGCATCAAAATATTGAAAGCTACAAAGTTTCTGATATTTTTAGTGATTTTGTAAAATAGTATACTTAATAAATAACCAGATCGTGAAGATTTTTTAGTAATTATAAATACCTATAAAAGGAAGAGTTATCAGTTAAAAGTCACAGTATAATGTTTTTTTACCTTATTTAAAGAATTTCTGTGATCCCTCGGTTTGTACACAGTCAAAAAGTATCCCATAGTCATTCCAATGAAATATGTTGCTACCTTACTTTCAATATTGTAATACACATAGTTTAGTAACATGTGATTTCGGAAGTTCATGAATATTCTGAAAAAAGACAGACAGTTTTTTAAGCAGTTTTTAAGCTATAGCATAGATTTTATCGCGGGCCTTGGGGGGCGAATCAAGAAATTCCGTAACGAAAAAACCTAACACCCCCGACAAATGACGGACGATTATTAACGGACGACTATTGACGGACGACAAATGTCGGACGACAAATGGCGGACGATAAATGTCGGACGACAAATGGCGGACGACAAATGTCGGACGACAAATGTCGGACGACTATTTTTTTCTTTTTACGACAAATGGCGGACGACAAATGTTGGACGACTATTTTTTTTATTTTTTTTTATTATTTTATAAGAACATTTACTAAGACAATAAATTATTCTCGAGCGTTTAAAGGAACTATAGGAAGAGGGATTACTTCTTGCTTCAAGAAACCTTTTTATGCAATAGCTTTACCGCGGCAGTCCTCGAGTGCCACACGTTTTTTTATACTTAAGAGGAAAGGGTAACGGGCGCTCTCTCCATACAAACGGAGTCGACTGTGTTCTCCCTGGATAATGACACTACAGCAAATATTTTTGTTGCATATAACTTACTAGCGACCCGCTCCGGCTTCGCACGGCTATATTATGCATGTATTATACATATAAACCTTCCTCTTGAATCACTCTATCTATTTAAAAAACCGCATCAAAATCCGTTGTGTAGTTTTAAAGATCTAAGCATACAAAGGACATAGGGATATGGGGACGGCGAAAAGTGACTTTATTTTATACTATGTAGTGATAACTGCCATGACCATGCAACTATGTTTTTTTTTAGTTTTTTTAATCTTAATTTCTATGATAATTAGAAAATAAAATAGCAGTTATAGGCAGGTTAATGGCAGTTATAGGTTTTATGCAACAAAAATATTTGTGTTAGTACATTATCCAGGGAGGAAACAGTCGACTACGTTTGTATGGAGAGAGCGCCGGTACCCTTTCACCTTAACCTTTTGACCACCCTCTCACACGATGACGATGCGGTCTAAGATGTAGCACGCACCCCTAAAAGATACCCATACGCTCGTGACTCAAAGACCTCCAAATAAACGGGAGTCGTCGTGGATGCGAGTGAAGATGGGAAGACGGTCGTGGAATAAAAAAACTGGTTGCCTGTAAAGTCGGTATACGGGCGAAAGTTTTACGTGACAACAACTGTGCTCGAGTGGAAGGGACGCGTGCCTTTCACTTTTTATGTCTGTCTCTCTCGCTCTTAGGCGGGCTAACCATGCCCGCGTGCCTCTCACTCGCTCTCATTGTGAGCGCATAACGTCAGCGGAGCGTAACGCAGTTTCTTGAAGTGTCACCCGGCAAACCAATTTATAAGACGTTGTCACGTCAAAACTTTTCAGACTCCTCCTTTTATAGCTGCACCAGCCTATACAGGGTTATTGGAAATTAATTGACACGGCGTTAAGGGCTTCTTAACGATCAACTTTTGTTCTACGACTTTTGGAAATTCATTATAAAAATATTCCATACAAAAATAAAAAATTAAATCCAACAGTTCAAATAATACTCAACTCTACGTCTACGTCACAGAATCAATCATAGTAGGTATGGAACAACCCGATCGGGTCGCACGCAGTGCGCCCCGTGCCGATCGCGCGCGCGCACTTGCCGCATAGACATAGAAAATTACCAGACAGTACGAGAAACACTTAAATATTTTTTTTGGGATATGTATTAAGTTTCGACAAAAGTCGTAGAACAAAAGTTGTTTGTTAAGGTGCACAGAAGAAGCCCTTAACGCCGTGTCAATTAATTTCCAATAACCCTGTATATCACGGACAAGTCGCTTGACGATACAATTTATGCCGATGCGTGGGTGGTGATAAGGCGCAGTCGAAGCCTCCTACCAGGAGATTACTCCTTTCACATCACCTAGACTAGTGGGACATCTAAGGGCTAAATCCCAATGACGCAAGCAACATGAAGCCCCTAAATTGTTTTAAATTGGAATGATTTTCAATTAAAACAGAGGTGTTTACACTTAATGTCGGATTTTTTTATTCATTATTTTCTTTTTTGGCATAGTTTTTAAAGTAATACGTAAAAACGATAATGTACGTCACATTACCAATTAGCTGGCCCAGAGCTCACTCACAAATCTGTAAAAAATATAGTATATACCTATTTTTTATGTTGTATTTTATAGTAGGTACCTATATTGTTTAAAAAAACAGAATCAGGTAACATTACTTACCTTACCTTCCGGATTTGCGAGTGAGCTCTAGGTCACGTGGGGTTCAGCTAATTAGTAATGTGACTGTACCGTTACATACTTGCGGATATATTTTTTGTCACTTAGGCTATGGTCCGAAATGGACATACATCACGCTTCGTGAATCTTCTGGTTACAAATCGTGAGCGCACTGCTCACGATTTGTGACCAGGAGATTTTCATTGTTAGCACTTGACTATAAGCGCTGTTGATCCAATTCGGATCGCAGCCTTTACTATAGACGTAAAAATAACGGAAAAGTCAAAGGAAAAGCGGATGAAAACCGCTAGCGGTAGCTGGATCATAAGAAACCGGCTAGAGCAAGCAAGAAACGTAATATTTTTGGACTGAAAATTCAGAAGCAATAGGTCATACAAAATACTACATATAAAAAAGCTACTTACGAAAAATTATAAAAAGGCAACCATGGCAGTTTGTTGCTATACGTCACCCACGCTATCTTCGCAGTACATAACACACCAGTTACAAAGAAGGCAGACAAACCGAGTTTCTTGTTTCTTCTATATAGATAGAAGATAAATGTTCCAAGTATAGCTAGCTGGTAGTCGCAAGACACGTACCAGGATATTGGGTTACACTGAAATAAAAAAAAATACTTTATTTTATTGACATGAGACACTTAATTACGTTACTTTAGTAATATTTCTGATCTTGACTATACATTGATTGATTATTATTACCTACTAGCGACCCGCCCCGGCTTCGCACGGCTGTATTATGCATGTATTATATCTAAAAACCTTCCTCTTTAATCACTCTATCTATTAAAAAAACCACATCAAAATCCGTTGCGTAGGTACAAAGGGACATTGGGAAATAGGGACATAGGGACGGCGAAAAGTGAGTTTATTTTATACTATGTAGTGATAGTGACGATTATATGTACGCGATTGTTATCGCTAAATGTGAAGAAACAATATATTATTTTGTAACACCACTATGTACCTTTAATGCAAATAAATAATTCTGATTCTGAAAGAATTGAAATCTTATGCATCACCAGCAGTTAACCTTCATGCTGAGGCTTTTTCCTGACCTGATAATAGGCTTATCGCAAGCAACTACGTCAAGCTAGCAAGCCTCAAAAAAGTTACAAGCTTGAGCTTCCTACATGCTGTTACTTCATCATCATCATATCAGCCACAAGACGCTCATTGTTGAACTTATGCCTCCTCAAAAGACTTCCAAAGCGATCAGTCGTATGCTCTATGCGTCCAATCACTTCCTTAATAAAGTCCGACCTTAATAAAGTCGTCCGTCCATCTAGTCGGAGGAAGTCCGGCGCTGCGCTCTCCGGAACGTGGTCTCCAATCTAGAACTTTGCGACCCCAACGACCATCAGTTCTACGCGCCACAAACCTCGCCCAAGTTTTTACTTACAGAATCATATTGAAATACTTACTACTGTTCTGACATCATTATTAATCATGAGTAAGCTTTTCCACCAGTACGTTGCACAAGTGTCAACTTCGACACTAAATCCTCGCTTCCAAAATGGTCCATCACCAGTATGGTAAATTGAGGATACGATGAAAAATATCGGTATCGCATACGGGCCTACCAACCTGAAATGGTGCATTGTGATACAAGAGTGTAAAATAGCCAAAAGCGAGGGTATTTAATGTCACGAGTTTGCAATAACCTACACAACCGTATATCACACAATGTTTTTCAATACAGTCGTGGGAAATAGTAAAAAATAATCAATTTATCAAGTAAAAAATGTAAATTTTCAGATAATGGCGCGTTATTGCAACTGGGCACTTTTTTTTAAACGAAACTAGGGCACGGGCTCGTTAGCGTACAGCCTCTTCGATTTATAACAAATGTACAATCAAGTTTCAAAAGTCCACCGGCACCGTAACGTTCACAATCCTGTGCAGCACTATTTGAACATTATAACAACGTAACTTATAAATCGATCTCACGTCGTCGGTCGGTTGGTGTAGTGGGTGGCGGCTTATACCACTCGGCCAACTAAATACATAGGTGAAAATACTAATCACACTGAATACTTTTAATTCAAGTATTTAGGTTTGTGTGTAACGTCTATTAGAAGAAGGTCGTAAGTCCAATACTTGCTTATAGTATTATTGTAGCAAACTGATAGTGGACTTACGACGCATACTGTACATCTCGTATTATATATTTGTTTGTGTGCGTGTACAATACAGCGCTCTATCTAACTCACACATAGACGCACAAGTCGCTCATATTTGGTCATCTTCGGTCAGGAAGATTGAGACATCAGCCGCCTCCCATCCCCAGGATGAAGGACCCCCCGCTCTGAGGCTGAAGGCTGAAGGTCCCTCCGCTTTGAGCAGCCGAGGGCCTTTAGCCTTCAGCCTTCAGGGATGATGAAGTAATTCATTTTCTCATCCTCCAGTCTTTACTCTACGTAGTTTCTCACCTTTACTACTACTTAATGAATAACCTCAATACCAATCAAACTAAACAATTATCGGTGAACTTTCGGCCTATCAAAGACTCCAAACTTGACTTACAGTATGCGTCATAAGTCCACTATCAGTTTCCTACAATAATAATATTATAAACAAGTAATTAGACTTACGGCCTTCTTTTAATAGACGTTACACAAAAACATAAATACTTAAATTAAAAGTACTCAGTGTGATTATTATTTTCAACATTTAGCTATGTCTTTATTTGGCCGAGTGGTATAAGCCGCCACCCGCTACACAAACGACGTGGGTTCGATCTACAGGTTACGTTGTTAAACTAATGTTCAAATAGTGCTGCATAGGATTGTAAGCATTACGGTAGCAGTAGACTTTTGAACGTAGATTTTACCTGCCAGAGACAGAGCAGCCAACAGTGTGGCTTCTGAATTACGGGAAATATCTGTTCTTACTATACCTTATATATCTCTTCACCAGCCACAGCACCAAGTTCTTGTTTCTCCCTGATAATAGACCTTTGGCTACCAGTAACCCTGACATGGCAACAAATGTATCTACCACTATATCTGAGTGGATGACAAACTTTCCATATATGGAGGTTTCAATCTGAAATTCACAAAATTACTTGAGTAATATTAACATTTTAACTTTTATATAAGATTTTACACTAGCATGGTGATTTTTAGTACTAAAGATCAATAAAACGGGATATTAACAATGGTTCTTAGGGTTCCGTAACTAAAGTGTAAAAACGGCACCCTATTACTAAAACTTCGCTGTCCGTCCGTCCGTCTGTCTGTCTGTCACCAGGCTGTATCTCATGAACCGTGATAGCTAGTACCTAAGTATTAGCTAGAGAGTTGAAATTTTCACAGATAATGTATTTCTGTTGCCGCTATAACAACAAACTCTAAAAACAGAAAAGAGTGAATATTTTTTTGAGTATCTTTTTAAGATAATTTTTAGACAATATTGTTTTGTTAATTATACACCCGAAAGGGCAGGCAAAAGACTTTTAACCTATACAGCCTCATCTGGCATACAAAATCTTTTATTTTGGTTAAAAATGCTCTAAAGAGCAGGAAAAAGACGTTTAACCTATACAGCCCTTTCTGACATGTACAATATTTTTTAAGGTTTTTTGCATTTGTTTTTGGATCGGTGGTAAAAATCAGAATATAATGGTACGGAACCCTTCGTGCGCGAGTCCGACTCGCACTTGGCCAGTTTATGTTTTTATTTTATGAACCTTAATATTGAATATCAAAGGTTTATCATGGTACTTGTATCAAAAGTTAATTTGTAAGCAGTGTGCTGAGAACTAGGATCTACCATGATGATGATGATGGCTTATGCATCATCATCATATTTTTCTTTTCTTTTCACATTGTTATCGGTTGTTTTTATTCTCTTCCTTAGTCTTAATTATCTATAGTGTAAAAATCAAGCGTCTAGCAAGCCATTTGTGGAGACATTTAAATGGTATTTAGTTTTAGATTTAGTTTTATCCTCTAGTAAAGTGTAACTGTTTGTCTTCCTTAATAAATAAAAATAAATAAATAAATAACTGCGTCATACAAGTATCATGTTCATCAGTTAATCATGTGGCTACAGTCCACTTACCCGTTCCATATCCAAACTGTTAGAAAGGGGGACGGCACACCTGACCACACCCTCATGGATCATCACCAAGATCAAAGCCGATAGGAACCTCATACCATTCATCACTTTTATATCACCATCGCTCTGTTTGACAAGCTCTGCCATGTTGGTTATGAGGCAGAACGGTTTTGTAAATAGTTCTAGAAAAAAGACACGAATTAATAACGATACCTCAATTGTTAAATTATAGTAAGTAAGTAGTTTTGAAGTTAGGTGGAAAGGAGTGGAAACAGATGGACATACATACATACAGGTCAAAACATAACCCACCCTTTTGACTTCGCCGTAGTCGGGTAAAAAAACCTTAAATTTTTAAGTCGTATTTGTGAACTGATGCAAACTTACATACCTAAAGTTTTATTTCTTTTTTCAATGGTACCATAGCAGGTGGAGATTGCAACCATTGCTGTTAATGCTGCTATAACTGCCCTAAAACAAAAAAAATCTCACACATAAAACATTTTGACATAGATTATTTTTAATACCTATTTACAAAGCGCAAAGTAAGGTTTTTGAGAAGCCGACTATTATTTATTGAACCTTGATGAATCTTATTGGAGTTGCAGTTTATATACTGTGGAAAGATAAATACTTGAAGATAATGATAAATAACTAACCAAAACACAATAAATCCAGTAGTTTTCGGTTCAGCTTCCCCAGCCACCTGACAATCGCTAGGGTTCACAGTAACATTGCCTTCAGTCAAGTAACTGAGTTGATGCATGAGACGGTACACCTTGCCGACGGTGTCTGGTCTGCAGGAAGAAGGGAGACAGACGCCGAACGTCTGTTTGTTTAACGGAAGACCGTATTTCGTTGTTGTCTGAAAAGCGTCACATATGATCATAATAGATTGATACTCTAATAAATATCTCAATAAAGGTCTTTTAAGTTTTACGACCAGACTTTGTTATACTGCAGACTGATTTACAAACTATAGGAAGGCTACCGAAACGAAAAACTAAAAAGACAAGTATACAAGGAAAAAGACAAGTCGCGAGAGTGAAAGTGAAGAAACATTTTTTTCCGTTTCGGTTCCCTTCCGAGACGGTTTGTGAATTAGAGGGCAAATCGTCAAAGTATCAGTCAGAGCCTATACTGGTGATCGTTTTAGACCTGCCGCCCAATTGCCGTAACTTATAACGCATTAGTAAAGTGCACGTCCAGTGGACGCATACGTTACGTTGACGCAAACAATAATCGGTATTCCTGTAAAATTAAACTACGCGTTATCGTTACTTTAACTGCACGTGTGCTGCACGTCCACTTCACCTACGCGATGTGAACTTAACAAGTCATAAACACTGCAAGGTGACAATTAATTTGACATTTATCTATCGTCAAAATTTAGCGCAAAATGTTTTTGTGCGATACAAATGACGCGAAGGTCATTAGGGCAATACGGCGAGCGCGCGACGTTTAGGTTTGCGTACCGTGTGCGTGACGTGTGCGTCTTAAGTTATCAGAAAGAGCACATCAATGATAGCTAGGGTGTAGAGCGGCACCAACTAATTCGTAAAACGCCCAGATTACTATATAAGTATGTATGTTTGTTACTCCTTTACTACTCCCAAAAACTATGGATCAATTGCGATACAACTCGGTATGTAGATTGCTGGACCACATTGCATACCCAGAAGGAAGAAGTTTAAAATCATGACATGATTTTTATGGAATCAGTAGAAGGTGTCTTATGAGGACGTTATGGTCCAAAATTATATAACAA
Organism: Idaea aversata; assembly: GCA_907269075.1. Taxonomy (NCBI): domain Eukaryota; kingdom Metazoa; phylum Arthropoda; class Insecta; order Lepidoptera; family Geometridae; genus Idaea; species Idaea aversata. Next base: position 10,845,228 of record OU026106.1, read on the forward strand.
TTTGTATCACACAAAAACTGTTTTTGCGAATCTAAGCTTTATAGTCAGATCTTTATAGTCAGTACACCATTAGTATACCACTTTGTATCAAACAAAAAATGTCTACGTTGACGTTTTTTTTGTTTATGTTTTTTGATCTTAGTTATTAGCAAATATAAATTACATCAGCCTATAAATAAATTATTGAGCGAGCTATTGCTGTTTATAGAACTGCGATAGGTGTTCTAGGTATTTTTATAGGTATTTAATTAAAGTGTAACGTGAAACCGCGAACAAAATTGATTCGCGAATAAAATATATCCCGAATCGAGTGACCTTGAAAAATATTTGCCTCGGAAGGAGGGGTTAACATAGCATAAATATTCTTCCTAGTGTAAAGCTTTTGTTAGGGAATGAAGCGATTGCCTGCGTCTGTCATTCCTGATGTGTAAAATTTGGGGTCTTCAAGTCGGGAGTAAATAGGTATCTTCTAGCGTGTTACATCTTAAGCCGCATCGTCACCTACCACCAGGCAGATGTGATAGTGGTTAAAAGCTGACCTATCATATTTAATAAAGCATCTTACCTTTAAATAATCTTCAACATTATCATAAGGTCCCAACTGTCTATACGGTTGACTCGGATCAGTCTCCACATCGACCAGGCAGTACTGCAGCACAGGACCCTGGTCGGACGACCAGGGTGCCTTCAGGCACTGGTCGTAGTTACCAAAGTGACCTCTTGAGGCGTAAAGGGCTCCTACGGGAGACTGCATTGCGTCCCAAGCTAAAAGCAGATAAAAATACTTTAGCAGTTTAAAATACTTCCTGATATTTCTCAACATCGGTTAAGTTTATTATAAAGGAACTGATTTTGCAAATCCTCTTGGTTTTAAAATGATTCAATGACGGAGTAATAGAATAGAACGAATTTAATTTATCATCGTAAGCTAAAGGAGTTTTAGGAACCCAAATTGTTTTGTCTTTTTTTAGAGACGAATGTGTTTTATTTTCTTCTAAGACTTAATTTTAAGACTGTACTGTGTATTTAATTTGTCCATTTTTTTTTATATAAAAGGCGTAAGGTTAAGTTTAAGGTTAAAGTTGTTAAATGTATCCTTTTTTTCTTTATTTGGGACCGTTTCTGAACCATTACCAACTCAACCATTTTATCTTTAAATAAATATGTGATGTCATAATTTAGGTAACTAAGCTATGTTTCTCAAATGCTGAGCAAAAACTACGGTCCATCGCCAAAACACCTCGGCATAACTTTACTATCTTATCTTGTATTTCGAGGGCTGACAAATGGTCAGTAACACTTCGACCCATTAGGATCTTTTGTGTTTACCCCTACTTTGATGTTTCTTACTCTTTGAAGAAGTGGTCGATTAACGCGGTGATCCCACCAAGAGAAAGAAACCTATATTCCTCCGGTTTGGGATACGCATTCCCAAGGAGGCTCAAGCGCTTACTCGGCATAAACTCTGTACTCACTTTGCATCAAAGGCTGATAATTATAACCTTAAATCTCACCCCAAACAGCCCATAGAGTTTTATTCTTGACTCCATACAGCATCTCGAGAGTGATCCTTTGACATGTCGTCTCATCGTCATCCCATGTAGCTTGCTTTAGTTTTACTATCAAAGCGTCGACTACTGGGTTGTTGTTAACACTTGTTGTTGAAGCTGAAGTTGTTATGCCTGTTTAAAAAAAACAAGATGACATAAAAATATAAAAAAAATGGTACACGTGATTAAAAAAACCAAAATGAAATCATGATTTCCAAAACATAAAGGTCATGGAACAATAACAAACAAGATCAAAAATGACCATGAAATTAAATAAAAAAACTGAGAAAAAAAAAGCCAAATTTAGCATGAAGGGTTCCGTACCATAAATTCTTTTTTTAGCATTTCTTATACAAATACTGATAGCGGCAACACAAACACATAATCTGTGAAAATTTCAACTGTCTATCTATCACGGTTCATGAGATACAGCCTGGTAACAGACAGACAGATAGTGGAGTCTTAAGGTGAAAGGGTACCTGCGCGCTCTCCATACAAACGTAGTCGACTGTTTCCTCCCTGGATAATGACACTAGCACAAATATTTTTGTGCCACAAAACCTATAACTGCCATGACTATGCCCCTATGTTTTGGTTTTTTTTCATTTTTTAATTATCATAGAAATTAAAATTAAAAAAATTAAAATAATCAAAAAATAGGGGCATGGTCATGGCAATTATTAGTTTTTTGCACCAAAAATATTTGCTCTAGTCTCATTATCCAGGGAGAAAACAGTCGACTACGTTTGTAATAGTTTGTATGGAAAGAGCCTCCGGTACCCTTTCCTCTTAATAATAAGGTCTTTACTATTTGGGTGCGGAACCCCAAAAAATACCACTATTTCTTTTTAATGCAAATTTTACCTATACCATATTAATTATCTCTTTAATACAAACAAGGATAATATTATTGTTTATTTTATCTTTAATGACGTCTGTAGGTACAGGTAGACCCATAAAGATTGGTAGGTTATGTTAATGTATGTAAATCATATTTTAAATATTATATAAATTATATTATTATGTTATAGATTATGTAAATTGCAGTGACCTTGGGATCCCAGAAATGCTCAAATTACTCGAAATCAGATAAGATTCTCGATACGAATTCGAGATTCAGGGTCCACAGTAAGGAGCCCAGTATATCAGGATAAGAATAGCTCATGATATAATACGGGATCCCCATAAGGAGGACCTTCAGCGATCTGTTTAATAGATAAAAAGTATGTTATATCAAATTAAATAGCCCAACAAATATATTGCAAGAAAAAAAATAAAAATAAAAAATTCAGTCCTGAATGATTAATGTTTTTTTTTTGTTTTTAGACTTTTTACTTGTTTGGTCAAAGACAAATTCCGTACCAATAAAATACATAATATTTATTTTAACTTAACTTTAATTCATTAACCAGACCAGTAAGTGCAAATGACTAGTATCGATTTACCTGCCTACCCACGAGTTGTGACAAGAAAATATAGGCAACCTAACGTTTGCATATTCTATAGCCTTCATACTTTCTATTGTTATGGAACAGTGAAAGAGTTAAAAAACAAAACAAAAAATTAAATTGTTAATCAATCATATTCTGGACTGAAATTTTTTAAACAACCAATTTGGAATATATTATTGACCTATTTAATCACTATCATTAAATAGTATAAAACAAAGTCGCTTTCTCTGTCCCTATTTCCCTATGTCCCTATAACCCTATGTATGCTTAAATCATTAAAACTACGCAACGGATTTTGATGCGGTTTTTTTAATACATAGAGTGATTCAAGAGGAAGGTTTATATGTATAATACATGCATAATATAGCCGTGCGAAGAAGGGGCGGGTCGCTAGTTTAATATAAAATGCTTTTCATCCATTAAACGGCTCGTTAAAGGTCGTCTTTAAAGGGATCTGCGACTAATATATGACTCTAAATTGTATTACGATGTTAAATTGTAAAATAACTTTTAATATTTATTAAAGCATTTTTTAGGGATTTATTGGGGGTTCATGTTTGCTCGCGTCCGAAGGATTTAGCCTACGTAACCCCTGGGTGGCTGTAAAGGAGTTGGGCTCCTAGGTTTTTGGCTAAAAATAATCCTATCCCGTACCTCATGCTTCAAAAAAGAAGTAGTCAGTACGTCAGGGGTCAACTTGCCGTGGGTTTCATCAGGATATTTTCTTTCACCGCATAAACAATGTTAATAGCGAACATAAGTTTTTAGTAAGAAAAAATCATTAGTCGGTCGGGCAGGATAAATCCAACCTCGAGACCTTGCAATGCTTCCAATAGGAAATCCTACGGCAAATAACACTGACTCCGTAGTACTGAATAACAAACAACTACAACGTTATCTAACGATCGAGATTGTAAAAGAGAAAGTATTGGACTCCATAAAGTCATACAGGAACCGTATTAAACATCACCCAATCATAACAACTCACTTTCCAAAAATCTAATGGCTGTAATAGTCTAAGATCCCTTTAAAAAGACCTTCACCGAACTGGTTAAATCAAATCAATTCATTTATTTCAGATAATAAAATCCATACATTACAGTAAAATAAAATAAATAATAAATGATAAAAAATACTAAAAATAAACTTTCAATTCACAATCCCAAAAAAAAACAAAAATCAAATCAGAGTGAAAGGAAAATTTCAAATCAAAATTAGTAATAATAAACAAATCAAAATGTAAAAAGAAAAATGTCAAATAAAAAAAATTTAAGAAATAAAATTAAAACTAAATGTCATAAAAAATATATAATCCTTCCTCTTGAATCACTCTATCTATTAAAAAAACCGCATCAAAATCCGTTGCGTAGTTTTAAAGATCTAAGCATACAAAGGGAAATAGGGACGGCGAAAAGTGACTTTATTTTATACTAGCGAACCGCCCCGTCTTCGCACGGCTGTATTATGCATGTATCTAAAAACTTTCCTCGTTAATCACTCTATCTATTAAAAAAACCGCTTCAAAATCCGATGCGTAGTTTTAAAGATCTAAGCATACAAAAGGAAATAGGGACGGCGAAAAGTGACTTTATTTTATACTATGTAGTGACAATGTAGTGATTAAATGGTAGGTCTATAAATATATTGCAAATGGATTGACTAAAGGCTTGACGAAGGTCGTTTTTATAGGGATCCGATTCTATCACACCCAACAAAACTTTCATGACACTAAAGAGAAGAGCATCCCTTGATCTCATATAGAGTCAATAGGTACACTATTGTTCTGGCCACTCAGTTGGCACAATGGTCACCATGCCGGACTGCCAAACACGGGATTGCGGGTTTCATTCCCGCCTCAGACTTATGCTTAGATGTTTGTCTGTGGTCTGGTTGTTTATTATGTATTATAAGTATAAATTTACAAAAGAAAAGTATATAAGTACCTAGTATATCCGTTGTCTAGCACCCATAAAACAAGTCTAGTTACTTAGCTTGGGGCTAGATGGCGATGTGTGGAATGTCCTGTAATATTTATTTATTTATATGTCCGGTGTCAAACCGCACCATAAGAAACAGCTGAATTGGAACCTACTTTTTACTCACGTGTGCATTCAGTTCATTTACTGCTTACTTTCAACTTACTTTATTACATTAATATTATTTATAACTAGAGCCCGGGGTATTAATTTATCGGTAATTTTTCGTAGGTTAATTATTATTTCTGAAATAACGTTTGCATAAGAATTTTAAATCAGCTAAGAAAATGGGCAATCTCCTTATTACGAGAATATTTTCTTTCTTTTAATACTTTTCAGATCGCGATTTTTCACTAATCGGGTTTTAGTTTGAACTTATTTATTAAAGTATTTATTTATTTAAGTTAAGAGTTTCACCCGCGTGATAATTTTGATAATTTTCTACGCAACTTTCTTAATTTTTTCTTCCTTCTCCTTCCTTTTAACAAACACAACTAAAAAAAGAATTAGCTAAATCGGTTCAGCTGCTCTCGAGATTTGCGATTAGCAACACATTCAGCGATTCTTTTTTTATATTATAGAAATAATAATAATTGATAAATATTAAATAGTCGAAAGATATTTAAAATATTTCTTACCAAAATAAACAATTAAAATAAAGATTCCTTTATTCATCGTAACTGTTGAACAAGCGAACCTTAAGAACTATGACCAATTACTGTAGATAAATCAAACCACACAACTATTATACTTCCTGACTACAGGTTGTGCAGCGAATGGTGAGCGCTGGCGGAAAGTCTTCCACTTTCCGCCAGCGCTCACCATTCGGGTATGCGCAGAAGTCAATTTTTAGGTCTGTTTGGGCGGGGGGACAGGAGCGAAGGGAGGGTCAGTTGCTCACATCATCGCTCTCTGTTCCGCACACACGTCTTTAGCCGCGCTCTGTCCCGCTCCCGCACGTCTAAGTACTGTCGCGCACATAAAAATTTACCATCACTCGGTTAACATTGCAGCCGCGTAGCTAACTTTACCCAGATCGAAAATTCAACTTTATACAGAAAAACTGGTAATCATTGGTGCAGGCATAGAAATCCATGTTCGTACCTTTGTTCAGTAAATGTACAGGACAGTATTAGTTCCGTGGTTTGAAATTCGCGCCAAAAACAATAGAAAATATAGATTAAACAGCAATCTGACAGTTTAAAGTGACAGTGACAGATTATCGATCAATAGAAGATCAGTAGTCAATAGGTAGTTGTTTCATAAAAGGTAATTACATTAAAAGATACCAAAAAATATGTTTATTTAATTTGAGTTCCATATTAGTAGTCTATCTATAGTTTAATAGTGTAAATTACAGTGAATAAATATACTGTATAATAGTAATAGTATTTAAATGTATGTTTTTCTGGTTGGGCAAAATCATACACGGTATGTAAACAAAGTATGACGGTTTGGCTGTAATAATTCTGTGCGCGATTGTACATGCGCAAACCATCCCCACCAATTTCCGCCAGCGCTCACCATTCGCTGCACAACCTGTACCAATAGTAAGAACAAGAATAAAGGTGGTAATCCATAGTGGCGCGGGCGCACGTTACGCACGAGAATTTAACATAGTGGCTCTTCTATGACGGAACGCTACGTCATACGTGGGTGAACACGATAGCGAACCTTTCAACGCATTAAACCATATTACGCAAAACACCAAGAGGTTTTCGAGGTTTTGTGATGTCTTAAGCTGGGGACACATTGCTCGGACGCGTCTGCGGACGCGTTTATAGTGTGTGCGATAGTGTGCACACTATCGGACGTAAGTCGCGGACGTGACCTTGAGTGTTCGGACGTCCGCGGACGTCCCAGAGCGATCTGGGCCGCTGAATGCCAAAAGACCGTGCACAATTATCAGTCGCGGCTGTCGGACGCGCCCATAAGCCGCGTCCGTCAGCTTTACGCATTAGTAGTAATATTTAGTAGTAGTATAATAATGATCAACTACGTACAATTCCCCAAACGCAAAAAACCACCTTGTAAGTTTTTTATCAATGTAGTCCTCCTCATCGACTTTGAAGACGAATTTCTAGTATGAGCTCTTGTGAATCGCAAGATCGTTTGCTTGCTTGGTTTTGAATACCCTGTCCTATAACTATGCCTTCAACTCCCAGGGCCAAATTCTATGTGTCATCTGGGACAGGCTTAGGCTTAGGCAGAGAAATGGTACCTTTGGCATAGGTCGCTCTTTTCGTACTTGACGTTTGACGTCAAGCGTTTCGAGCCGGCGTTCCTCAAAGTTCTTAGATAAAGAGTTAGATATAGAAATTTGTTGTATATATAATTTGAGTCTTATGACACATCAATAGATCTCAAATTGCATTTATGCAAGACCACGCAATCGGGCGCGTGACGGGCGCGTGACGTCCGAACGAGCCCTTCCGCATATTTTCCACCAATAGAATGTATTATTATTTACTAGCGACCCGCCCCAGCTTCGCACGGCTATATTATGCATGTATTATACATATAAACCTTTCTCTTGAATCACTCTATCTATTAAAAAAAACCGCATCAAAATCCGTTGCGTAGTTTTAAAGATTTAAGCATACAAAGGGATATAGGGACAGAGAAAACGACTTTGTTTTATACTATGTAGTGACAAGCTGCGCCCCGCGGTTTGACCCGCGTAAGTCCCGATCCCGTGGGAATATAGGGATAAAAAGTAGCCTATGTGTTAATCCAGGTCTCCAGCTGTCTAGTTACCAAGTTTCATCGCAATCAGTCCAGTAGTTTTCGCGTGAAGGAGTAACAAATAATAAAAAATGTATGTAGTGACAATTGGATGAATTGGGAAAAGCATGAAACGGACCTTGGATGTAAAAAAAATTGTACGTAGTGAACCGGATCGTAGTATAGTATATAGTATAGTATTACAGTAGGACTAGGCATTACATTACCTCCACATAATTTCTATTCGTGCAGCTTCGCTTTACAATCGCTTAGCGTTGAAATCGCCTACGTAGGAAACAGTAACATGGTTAGCGTGCGTGTCACAATGGAATAGCGCCTTTATATGAGTTTTTCATGCGTTTTCTTAAGGTGAAAGTGTACCGGCGCTCTCTCCATACAAACGTATTCGACTGTTTCCTCCTGGATAATGACACTAGAGCAAATATTTTTGTTTCATAAAACCTACAACTGCCATGACTATGCCCCCTATGGCTTGGTTTTTTTATTTTCTAATTATCATAGAAAATTAAGATATGAAAAACAAAAAAAAAACATAACATAACTTGGTCATGGCAGTTATAAGTTTTATGCAACAAAAATATTTGCTCTACTATCATTATCCAGGGAGGAAACAGTCGACTACGTTTGTATGGAGAGAGCGTCGGTACCATTTCCTCTCAAATGAGTTTTGTGTGTGGAAGATAATTATTATGTCACCCCCTTCAGCTAATGCTCTAGCTCGTCATTGGTCAAATCAAGGCCACCGCGCCCCGCACCGCATTGCTTCGTACTTTACTCGTGCGATATTTTTTTTAATTTTATGTTTTATCTATACATATTAAACGCTTTGTTATACAGTAAATAGATTATAATTTATTACAACGCATGCGTTGTGTTATCATACGCATTAATTTAGTTCTATGGAGCGAATTCGTGAATAATTGCCAACATTCTGTGCCTATTATGAAAACGGATACCTAATGCAAGTATAGGTAGATTAAAGTTTATCCTTTAGCGTACAGCGTTTGATAAAAAAAAACAGCGCACTCCGGGAGTGCAGGCAGAAGTGAAAACAATAAACTTGTTATTTCTCATAGAATATTTCTTGAAACGATCTGCTACTGCCATCTATTAGCACTCACTTAAACAAATATAGTTTATTTTTTATTCGCTAGATGGCAGTAAAAAATTTAAATCAGCGCCATCTACATTCGAATAGCCTTTCTATAGAATAGTCTTTCTAGAAACTAAGTTTCTCAATTTGTGTAATAGATGGCAGTATAAGTTAAACAAAAAGACTAACACAAATAAAATCTCATCTATCGCGTCAAAATCTGTCGCGTCAAAATCTGTCGCGTCAAAATCTGTCGCGTCAAAATCTGTCGCGAGATCGGTTGAAAATGCTCACCCACAAAAGTGCCCAACGCGCCATAAGAAGTTTTCATCATCTGTCGCATCAAAATCTGTCGCGTCAAAATCTGTCGCGAGATCGGTTGAAAATGCTCACCCACAAAAGTGCCCAACGCGCCATAAGAAGTTTTCACTTCAAAAATCATGTCGTCTTCGAGTAATTGGTGATTATACATAATAATAAATAGGTTATAAAATATACGCATCGGTCCACTTTTTATTATGAAAATAATTAATGTTTTTAATTTAAAGATTGTAACATTGATCATTGATTGTATGTTATAACTACACTATCGCATTGGGTTATCCTGTGAGTCATGTATCATGTCCCCATGAGTTTCTTGTGCCTTCTTCTCATTGGTGGGCGTGTTCCGAAGGCAAACGTCCTAACTTAGTTTTTAAGACGATTTTATGTGGTCTTTATACAATTAATGTATTAAGCATCCAAAGAAATAAAAAAAATGACTTTTGACTTTTGTAAAGATTGTAATTGTGATAAATAAATAAAGTTCGGAATTTCCCAATTATAAATTAGGAACTGGCATTTGGCAAGTGGCAACACTATTATTTTCAACTGTCCCTTATTAATAGTGGTGTTGTCACATTTTGAACACAACACAGACTCACGAATAAGGTAGAGTTAATTTTCCTAAATTGAAAAAAAATCTATTTTTACTACCCGACTACGGCGAAGCCAAAAGGGAGGGTTATGTATTTGACCTGTATGTATGTATGTATGTTCATCTGTTCCCACGTAACTTCAAAACTACTTACTATAATTCAACAAATGAGGTATCGTTAGACATAGACCGCTGGTTATAGGCTATGTGACGTCACAATAAATTGAATGTGGCGCCCTATAGAGGACATAGAGTCATGAATTAAAAAATATAAATAATTAAAATGTATTGTGTGGGGTATCAAATGAAAGGGCTTAATTAGCACATTTTAAAAATATATATATTGCACTAGCTGTTGCTCACTGATTTGCTTGCATTCACTCGATAATGGTGTTAGTACGTGTGTTTGTTACTTCTTCATGCAAAAACTACTGACCGGATGACATTAAAACTCGGTATGTTAGTAACTGAGAACCTGGATTAGTACATAAACTACGTTTTATCCCGATATTCCCACGGGATCGGGACTTCCCTTGTTCCGGGTTCGGGTCTTCAAGGTGAAACAACTCAGCCGATAGACAAATTTTAATGGGTAGTACCTATGGGTATTCGAGGGCTTAAAAAGTAACATTGGCTACCTGAAGTGATCGTGTGGGTTAAGCAACGCGTATTAGCGCGGTCCTCGCCACCAACTTCAGCCGATTTAAATGAAAGCTTGTCCTATAGAGATAGTTTTTTAAAGCGTAAAGATTCAAAATGTTCCTTCCCCGAAGTGTCCCTTGGTTATTAGGTACTAAAAATAATTTAAATAAAAAAATAAGTTAAAAAACTAAAACCCGACTACGTAAAAAAAATGTAGTTAAAAAAACAAACTAGGTATCTACATAAAAATCGCACTCTAAAAAGTATCAAACAAGAAAAATACAGAGATCTAATTCTGTAGGCAATCTCAAAGTGTCGTGTCTCGTGTCGTTCAGTGGATAGCCGTCGTCGTCACTTTGAGATTGCCTACAGAATTAGCTCTCTGTATTTTTCTTGTTTGATACTTTTTAGAGTGCGATTTTTATGTAGATACCTAGTTTGTTTTTTTAACTACAGTTTTTTATGCATCTTTGAAACCACCTAGAAGTTACTACATTTTATTTAATTTTAACCACCATCGAAATCGGATCTAAGAGGTCTTAGTCCTTCGAAAGGAGGTAGGTATAAATAAGGAAAAAAGAAAAGATGATTCAAAGTAAATGAGTATATTTAGGTCTAGTTATTTTATTCTTCCATTCTTCTTTTGAATTATCAGCAAAATCTTTATATAAAAATATCTCATTTTTAACTTTACTTGATCTGAAACAAAAAAAAACATAGATATTTTATTAGCAAATATTATCCCTGGTGTTACTTAATCCGGTTTTTTATATCTCTTACCTCGACGTTTCGACTATGTTGCAATAGTCATGGTCGTGAGGAGAGTAGAGCAGCAGCGAGAATTACTACCCGGGAAACTAATTACTTACTGTAAAAATAATAACATCAAAGAATCATAGAAAAACTACGAACAAAAACGGTTGGTATCCCGGCATCACGGGCTGTAAATCTTGTAAATAATTTTGACAAGATTTAGAAAAATAAGTATCGACTTCGATAAATAGAAATAACTAACGAAAAAAATAGATTTTTTTGTATCATTTCGCGACCACCGTCATTTAGGGTCGTAGCACACATATTATCAACTCGGAAAAGGATCGTCACTGTATCGCCTCGCCGTCAACCTAACGTAAGCGCAATGTCAAGCGATCAGCACCTCCGACTCAACTCGACTACGGCTAGGCGGGGTGCCGCTGCGCGGTTAGTCAGTATCCGAACGTGAAGTGTAGACGAAGAAACGCAAGCTAGGGTCGGAGAGTCGTAAGATACCTTACGGTGAGACGTAAGCGCGGGAACGGCAAGTCGACCACGCACCGTACCGCGGTTCGTGAGCTTGTCTCCAGGCGAGGCGATTACGTTACGATTCCGATTAGTGTGCGTGGCAGTAGGGAGTTTCATACAAAGAATACTGAACTGCTCGAATTGAATTGTTAACGTTCCGTTTACGAGTTGATATTATTATGTATTATGCTACGATCTTTATATGTGTAATATTGTGAGATAGATGAATAAGTTATGTCAATTTAGAAATAATTGTAATAATATTAATGTTTTTTCTTATTCTTTTTGTTATGTACTTATCTTTAAATAATTAATTAGAGTAATTGGTTACGACCGTTCTAATTAAATAAATAAATAAATAAATATGTTATTTCATAACAATAAACTCTTACGTTTTCTCTGATCAAAAGTTAATAAACCCTTGTTAAATACTTACCTTAAATTTTGTGAATTACTGAAAATATTGGTCGCGGGAGCTTCGATAATAAACCACTGTAGAAAGCTCAACACAAAGGCGATCACTGCGTAACCCAAACCATGGACGACCTGTCAAATTAAAGGGTTATAATCTTTATATCGGCTTTATTGGGAAAAAAATATCCTATATTAGTCCCAATGAATCAATATATTCTCATACCAAGTTTTATCAAAATCAGTCCAGTAGTTTCGGAACCTATACGTTACAAACAGAAAAAAAAGAAATCTTTTATCTTTATTTGATCAGTGAAGATATAGAAGAAAAACTCATTAAGAAATGTCTGAAACTACAAGAGTTACGACTAACAGCGCTAAGAAATGAATAAAAAGGTGTAAAAGTGCTGATAAGCTCTTTAAATATATTATAAAAAGACTTTAAAAAGGTGGTTTTAATAAAGCTCAAAACTCACCACCACAAAGAAATTGTACGTAATAGGAGCCCTTAATGAATAAAGGTTGGAGTACATTACAGCCATGTGAATTAAATAAGCACCATATGACAAGCGGCTCAGAGGTACGAATACTTTACTTCCTAATATATCTGTTAAAATTGCTGAAAAAGAAAATAGAAGAACCAGTTAGGCAATAAAAACGGAGGTCTTCCTACAGACCGCTATCTTGGTTTTAGTAAATGAAAACAAGAATCAGTTAACTCAATTTAAGAATACTTAGAATATTGCTTTTAAATTAAGAATACTGAATAAATAAAACCAAGAAATTATTCTGAACCCTGTTTTTCTATGCTCAATAAAGTAATAAATGTATCTTAGTTATTTAAGCTTAATTTAGTTTTTTTTTTTTTTTATTCAGGAGGTAACTAAAACTAAAAATAAAAATTTAAACACGTAAACATTAAAAACAAAAAACCCCGTCCTCCAAAGCGTCCCCACGACCCAAAGTCCTAAGCAAGCTGGCAGCGATCCCCCTCTGGATAGTTATTTAGTTATTAATTATGGAGAAATTCCAGACATTCGCACTAAGCGTTTTGTACAGCAAAGGGATGGAATCGGTTGCCAGCGTCTATCTTTCCTGACGTGTACAATTTGGGGTCTTCAAGTCGCGAGTGAATAGGTATCTTTTAGGAAAGCGTGCTACATCTTAGGCCGCATCGTCACCTACCATCAGGCAGGTGTGATAGTGGTCAAACGCTGACATATATTTAAATACTCAATACTCAATACTCCATCCATTGGCCAGATCTAGGATGAATCTGGTGAGATATTTTTTTGACATTCAATCCAGATTTCAAAATTGGATCTACTGAGACTTTTCTTTCTTATTTGAATACTTTCCAGATTATCAGAATAAAAATATGTATATCTCATGAGATCCAAATTTCAATTATTGGATCCTCTGAGAACTTTTCTTCTCAGTAGGTGGCAAGATCCATGATGGATCTAATGTTCTTTTTTTACAAAAATCTGAAAAATAAACTAATTTGGCTGGCTGTTACTTCGACATCAGCTTAATTTAGTTCCTTACGTAAAGTTCCATATTCATTCATCACTATAAACACACAGACAGCAGTCGACCAAATCAGTTTGTCAGTGCCAGCAAAAAACGCATACTTTATCCCGTTATAATCTTTTCTGAACATTTGTGAACCCACTGCGTTAGTCATTGCTATGACGATGCTGAGTGCCACTAGGCATACGGTGATTGAAGTTATCTGGAAGGAAAATACAGAAGGAATTATGGAAGACGCCAGTAGAATAATTATGGCAACAAAAAAAATTAAAAAATTAAATATTAGAATATAATTTTTCCATCCATTCTTTCATCATACAACCAGGCAAACTGATATTATGGACACCGATTCGTTTTAAACCCGAACTAAACGATTTGCAGGAACAGAATCAGTTGCCTGCGTCTGTCTTTCCTGACGTGTACAATTTGGAGGTCTTCGGTTTTTTCTAAGAAAGCGGGCTTCATTTCAGACCGCCATCAGACAGATCTGATCACAGTAATAGTGATCAAACGCTGAAATATTTTTTGTAAAAAAAAATGTGGGTAATTGTACAGAATTGGCAATAAAATAATGTAACACATAAATGAATTTGAAAATTTCAATTTCAACTTAAAAAAAAATATTTTCCTTTAATTTTTTACTGATAATATTTTTATATAATAATTAACTATGGTTCAAACGAACCCTTTCAGAAAAGTCTTTTGAATCAAACGACGACTCAGTTGGCACAGGTCTACATGTCGGACTGCCAAACACCGGGTTGCGGGTTCGATTCCCGCCTCAGACAAGTATTTATGCTTAGATTTGTCTAGGGTCTGGTTGTTTCTATGACTTATGAGTAAATATTCACAAAAAAAAAAGTATATATAGTATAAGTAGTATATCCGTTGTCTAGCACACATAACACAAGTAGATGGCGATGTGTGGAATGTTCTGCAATATTTATTTATAAACGCAAAAGTAGGCACATTTTGAAGTTAGTAATAAATACCTACCTTGGAAAATGTCTTCCTATAAAGCTCCGGTTTGTAAACAGACAATATATATCCAGTTCCGAACCCCACTAGGTAGCTGGCTGCTCTGCATTGTATCTTTGAATAAATCAATTGGTACATCAGATTCTTTGATAATTCCATTGATTTGCTGAAAAAGTTATAGTAAAACTAGCAGCGATCCGCGGTTTCGCCCGTAAACTCTCGATCCCGTGAGAATATAGGGATAAAAAGTAGCCCATGTAATTTCAATTGTCCAGTAGTTTCGGAGCCTATTTGTTACAAACAAAAATTCGTTTTTTATTCGTATCTTTATAATATTAATAGAAAATAGGTATGGATTTGTTGTTTGACAAAAGTCGAAATCAAATACTCTATCGTACTTGCTCCAGCCAGTCGCAGTTAAGATCGGAAATGAACATACAAGATTTTTTATGGACAGACCATTTTCAATTTCTAAATACCAAAAATACTCACTCAATATCATAGGACATAAGAGGTGACAGTTTGTACTTATAAGTCAGAAGTGCTGGTATAACTATTGATAGAGATAAAGCAATGCTGAACATCACGTATCCAATCTGACGGTTCCTCACCCACATAGCAAATATGAGCACACCCAAGATTGTTAGCTGGAAGTCGCAGGACAAGTACCATGTTACCACGTAACACTGAAAATAAAATATAGAATTTAGATATCTTTAAAATGAGATTAAGGGCAGCTTTCATGACATTATGATTTTAAACAAATTAAGGCTAAATTCTAGCTAAATCTGCAACCGCTGGGGAGAAAGGTTCTCGAGTGGCGGCCACGATGCAACGCGAAACGGAGTGTTGGGAGACCACTGCCCGGTGGACCGACGACATTGTAGCCGTCGCGGGTAGTCGGTGGATGCGGGTAGTTTGTGGCGTCGTATGGGGGAGGCCTATGTCCAGCAGTGGATGTGTATGGGATGATATGATGATGATGATGATGATGATCTAGCTAAATGCATTTAAAGGGTTATTTCAAATTAAATTATATTTAAATAACCACCATGGTTGATATTAATAATACAGTTTGACACTTTAATAGTTAGTAAATCAAAAAGTAGTCAATAAAAGCTATTGCATAGCGAACGCTAAGCCGAGCTACGTGGTAGGCGGAGTGGGGGGTGTTAGTTTTTATTTTCGTTACGGAATTTCTTGATTCGGTCGCCGCGCTCAAAGCCCGCGATAAAAGCTATGCAATAGCTTAAAAACCTCAATTACAAAAAAATATTTATTAAGACACAAAAAACCCCATCACCTCAATGTTCAGTTACATATAAAGCGCATCGTCACCTACCACGCGTGCGGCAGGTGGAATCAAACGCTTATCTATAACTAAAGATTACGATAATTATCATAACCATCGTAAAATGTAAAATAACCGGCCAGGTGCGAGTCGGATTCCCGCACGAAGGGTTCCGTATAGGAGTACCTATTTGTTATTATAGCGGCAACAGAAATAAGGTCAAAAGGGGTAATTGCGTCATATTTCTCCATCACCTAAGATATCGATATGAGCGATTCCCTTAAATTATCCTCTTTTTGAAACTCTAGTTCAATATTATTGATATTTTTGTACAAAGCTGGAGTTTTAAAAATAAGTAAAATTGATTGTTTTATTTATATTGAATTTTTAGTTAATTTTTTTCGGTTGGGGCAAATGCGTCTTTCCTAAATAAGTACATAAAGTGTAAGCTTTTCGTAAGGAAAATAAGGTAGTCTTTTTCGGGCCAAATTTCTGTGCAATAGAGTGAAAGTTAAACTAGACAAAAATAATAATTGACGCATCCAGAAACAATTTAGGAAAAATGAGGGAAATGCGCCTATTTTGATAGACGCATTAGCCCCATACCTATGCAAATACTAAATGCAGATGTTGTCAACTTTTTAAGTGAGTGCCTCGCCCTTACTACCTATTTATATGTAAGCTACCTATGTAAAAAAAATGGTGGTGCCACTGTCAATGCCCAAAGGATTTTGTCATGAACATGAATGACGAATGGACTTGCGAATGAATGAACAATTTTAAATAAAATATCGAAATCTATTTTTTAAACATTAAGTATCTGATTACGCGATAAAATTAAATAGCAGGTAATTCATATATGTACTTGGCAACACTCGCATTCTTCTTAAGGATAGTGTTCATATTATTATATAGTAAAAATGGAGCAAAATGGACACCAGAAAAATAAGCTTTCCAACATAACTTGTATATTTATAATTTTTATATTATCCATTATAAAATGATAAGGGATTTGGGTGTGTTTGTTGGCTCTCCACATCCAAAATAATTAGATGACAAAATAAAATGAGTATTTTGCCATGGCCATACAAGTCTTTGTTGTATAAAGTTTTGAATTTCATATTTAGTTATGTATTTCCTGTTTATTTTGTAATGTCCATATATTTTAATATTACCATGGCTGGCTTTAATATTATCTTTATAAAATTTACAGGTGTGAAAAAGGTTGACGATTTCTGTTTTTGGGCAAATGCGTTAGCAGAGACGCTATTGCCCCGTAAAGGCGGACGCATTTGCCCCAAGACATTAATCCCAACCTCAAAAATGAAAATGTAATTATTTCTACAAATAATGTGTTTTTACTAAAAATAACTGCATGTGTAAGCAACCCATTGATTATTTATTACAGTCATAATTGATAAAAAACAATCAACTAAAGAAAACATATAATTAACACAGATTTACTGACTTCCCTCTCTCAGTGTCGACTTGTCCAAAACCATGCAAAACACAAAATGGCTATTTTTTTTAATAGATGAACTACTACGCCATCTGTAGTAACCACGTGTAAAATATTTAGTTTTAGACAATAGAACTAGATGTCAGCAGTTTACATAGATTGAACAGTTTTTAAATTAATTCGAAAAGATGCATTTGC
Source organism: Idaea aversata (assembly GCA_907269075.1). NCBI lineage: Eukaryota > Metazoa > Arthropoda > Insecta > Lepidoptera > Geometridae > Idaea > Idaea aversata. Next base: position 10,862,752 of record OU026106.1, read on the forward strand.
CCCATAGACGCAATTAGCCTAGTTGACTTACATCATCTGTAAAAAAATTAACTGTCTAGCTATCACGGTTTATGAGATACAACCTAGTGACAGACAGACAGTGGAGTCTTAGTAATAGGGTCCCGTTTTTACTCTTTGGATACGGAACCCTTGAAAACGTCAACTTACAATATCATCAGAGTGTACAAAGTTAGCCACCATCAAGGTGCCCAACCACCAGTTCCTGACGCATGGCCCGTGCTGCTGGTCAAGATAACGAGGCCAGAGGGGTCCGGACCCTGTGTGGACAGATACCGACACCAAATAGAAAAGGATCATGGCGTACGGAACTATCAATCTGAAAAAAAAATTGTAATGAAGAAAAAAAACTGGTATTAAACAAGACTTGGTCCCATCGGCCCCGCTGGCTCTGCCCCGCCAGCGGGGCAGATGGGAAAAAGTGTTGCATCGGCCCCGCTGAACGCAGACGCGGACGCTAGCGGGGCCGATGAAACAAATTAAGTTTCATTTGCCCCGCTATAGGACTTACTTCCGTCGGGCCCGCTAGCAGATGGGAAAAAGAGATTGATTCATCGGCCCCGCTAGGGTCGGCGTCGGCGTTTTGCGGGGACGATGGGTAGGTACAGATCAAGTTACAAATAGAGGCAATCAATACTTAGGTTGCCGAAAAAGGAATGTCTGTAATTAAAATGGTTTGTATATTAATCAGTTTTTATTGAGGGCTCAAAATACATAATATTTTAATAATAAAAAAATACACACAACAAGAACATCACATAAACATTTTTTAATTTTCATAATCATAGATGATAGTCACACAAATTACATTAATCAGTCTTCATTAATGAACATTAATGCCTAAACTGCTGACAGTTTTGTAAGATGAATATAATATTTTAGGTAAACAACATAACATAAAAAATACAGTATTTGACAAAAAATCAACGAGAGAAAACATTAACATTACAAACTATGGCAGTGTTTCGAGAAAATGTCTACTGGTTATTGGTCCATTTACAAATTTCAAGATCAAGTTATACTATTTAAATAATCAACAAAACAAGGACATTACTTAATAACTAGTTTCTTAATTTTTAATAGAGCCAGCCGGGTCGATGGGAGTAAGTCTAAGATAGTACCAAAAAATTAAATGCAAACTCAATATTTTCTTTAATATTCTTATAGAAAGTCATACACTGCTTAATGGGACACATCACTCTTGATACATTTGCACACTCAAACTTCTAACTTTTAATAGTTTTTTCATAAATGGTCTAACTTTTACAAGAATTAGAGCAGGAATATAATCAATAATTCAGTGCTTTTATTAATGTAATTGTTATCTTGAACAAAATATGTTTATATTACGTAAAAAACAAAAGTCAATTTATGGGACACATCAAAATCAGAATTCAGTTTTTTTTTGAGAATTGCACAATATGTAACAGCTAAAGAGTGCGTCTACGGAAAATTCGTCTAAAACAATTCGACTAAAACAATTCGTCTAAAAAACAATTCGACTAATAACAATTCGACTACTAACAATTCGTCTAAAACAATTCGTCTAAAACAATTCATCTAAAACAATTTGACTAATAACAATTCGTCTAAAACAATTCGTCTAAAACAATTCGACTAATAACAATTCGTCTAAAAACATTACCATTCCCGATTACACTTGTGTTTCAAAAATGGAGGTATACTGAGTCGCGGGTCTGGTACACTGCCGCGGTGGAGTTAACATTCGATGATGGAGGTAAAATAAAACGTGGGTATGTAGAACGCAGCTGCAGTGGAGTTAAGAGAGAGATATAAAGACCCATCTGGGAAAACCCCTACCCAGAATCGACATGGATAGGTTAGGTTTATGTTAGAACTGCGACCATAACGCACGAGCCGAGCGAGCGGAGCGAGCGGTGCCGCGGCGGCAGCGGCCGGCGAGTGCTAGAAACGAATTCTACCCATTTTACTTGAATATTAACTCCACTGCAGCTGCGTCCTACATACCCACGTTTTATTTTGCCTCCATCATCGAATCTTAACTCCATTGCAGCTGCGTCCTACATATACGCTACTCAGCATAACTCCATTACCGAATCTTAACTCACTTCGAACTAATGTTTTAGACGAATTGTTATTAGTCGAATTGTTTTAGACGAATTGTTATTAGTCGAATTGTTTTAGACGAATTGTGTTAGACGAATTGTTATTAGTCGAATTGTTTTTAGACGAATTGTTTTAGACGAATTGTTTTTTAGACGAATTGTTTTAGATGAATTGTTTTAGACGAATTAATTAGCCACACCGAACCGAACAAACACCTTTTTCTCTCACCAAAAAAAAAGGGTCCATCTTAAGAAACTTAAAAAACTTTTTGGTCCAACGCCAAACCTCAACTCAACTCAAGTCAAAACGCGTCTATAGACAGCGCGAAGTCAAATCCATGACAACCGTGTAAACGTGAAATTACTAATTATTGTGTCGCAGTAAAGTAAAGCGAAGTTCGGAGATAGTCACTCTTTAGCTGTTACATATTGTGCAATTCTCAAAAAAAAAAACTGAATTCTGATTTTGATGTGTCCCATAAATTGACTTTTGTTTTTTACGTAATATAAACATATTTTGTTCAAGATAACAATTACATAAATAAAAGCACTGAATTATTGTTTATATTCCTGCTCTAATTCTTGTAAAAGTTAGACCATTTATGAAAAAACTATTAAAAGTTAGAAGTTTGAGTGTGCAAATGTATCAAGAGTGATGTGTCCCATTAAGCAGTGTTGTCGCTATGGTATTCGTTGAGAGCGGGAATTTTAAGAAAGAAAGCAACGGATACTATAGTACATAAATTTTTATTAGTCTAGATGAAGTTGAGTTGAAGAACATTTTAAACAAGATAAAGCTAGGTACTTATGGTCTAAGTTTTTAAGAGTTAAGTTAGAGATAAGTTAGACTATAGTTAAATACCTACTAGATTTAAGATAAGCTAAGTTTGATTTAAAGTTAAAGGTTAAATTTAAGAGCTAGAAAAAGACTAATTCCCTTGAAGAGGGCGTTTTCAGAGGGGCTCGAGCCGGATTGGTGTAAGGGACAACTCTCTCATATCGTTCTGCGAGACTCCGGTATAAAAGATTATGATGGACTCATCTCAAAAGGAATCGACGTGCGTCCAGAGTTGGTGTGGTGACGTGGCAATATTGGCTCAAGGCTCCGGTCTACGTCTGACGGTCCTCGACCAACGAGGGTTCCTCGGAGTCATGGCGTACGGGTCCGAGAGGCCTTGGCTGCTGTTCCCGGGTATTTATAATCCGCAGGTAGCTCCCTGAAAGTCCCATTATAACAGGTCAACTTGTGTCCACCGTGCCCGTTGTGAAAAACATCGACCGTTCGAGATGAAAGTCCTCCCTTTACAGGGGTAGCTAGATGCGTATCTTGGTCGTGGTTTTCACAACGTAAGCAGGCGGTTATTATTACACAGTCGAGGGATCAATAGTCTAAAAGTCTAAAATTTAATTAAGGGATTAAATAACTAAGTTTTAGGTTAAATATATAATCCAAAAAGAACAGCGTTCATGTATAGGGCCAGTACAACAGGGTCTGTAACTGGTTATACTAGTAAAAGGTGGGAAATGCCACATGGCATACCCAAGTACAATTCATTGTTTGTAAAGAAAAACAGGAATTAAATAAATTAAGACTTAATTCCGTTTAGATATAAGAGACAGCGTCGCCTATTGTAGTCGAAATACAGATGTACCTAAACTTGCAAAGGGGCAGGAACTAAAGCACGAGGTCCGTATTGCGAATTTAACTGTAACTAGTAAATTCGTAATTAATTAGTTTATTTTTTATATAAATTGGGTCACTTACCTTATAAAGGGAAGAATCACTAATTTAATTACGATATGTGTATTTTACAGCGAATTTTAAATATATATGCGTCTGTCGCTCGATATTCTCAAAGCAGAAAGAGAGAAGCCAGGCGAAACCAATAGTATAGCAACCGTTTGTCATTGGGAAGCGAGTCATGCTTCAAATGTTGCAAGGTGAAATATTTAGATGGAAACTATTTTATTATTTTGTTTTTGTCTGCCTGAAGGCTTGTCTGATAGGTAATTTAATTTTAAGTAGCTAGGCTTTGTCAGAACAATTTAATTTTTAGTATTTAGTTAGATATTTAAAGAATTACGAGACAACCTGGAATAGCTCCATCTGATGGTGGGAAGTAACAACGGGAATGAGATTAAAGAATCGAGTAGTCAATAGAATTTGTTCTAGCACCTTCGATAGCGCTATTCTTGTAATTAGAAACTATTTGTATAAGAGGAAGTTAACTAATTAAAGATTTATTTGTAATATAGTGTTTTATTAATGATAAATCTTGTTTTCTATTGATTTTAGTAAAATAAACTAACCGAAAAGATAAAATATTGTTGAATAGCGCGCCATCTACTGAGTTTTGCCGGAGTTATCTCTAAAGGTGTAGTAATGACGTAAGCCGAGTTAGTTAGACCTACCCAACAAAAGAGGTCGCTAGCAGTTCTGAAATGACCGTATTTTGTCTTTATTTAAAGTTTATTATTCGTTTAAAAATCGGGAATCGGCGACATACGACGATTATGGAACACTATGTTACATCACCCCCCGCCGGGGTTTAAGATTTTTAACCTGAGGGAAAAAATCTTTATGCACTAGAATAAAACAACTAACACATACAGCCGTCATCAAGCATACACTTTCAGTCTTTTCATTCATTTCTTTCGTTCAAAAATCATTCATACTCTCGCAAACATACTTCTCCTGTGGTTGTCATTGTCAAAAATTTTATTTTGTCAGCGCCGTGACATTCTAAAGGTCAACTACCTACCAGACGGGTGTTGACCTAAGTTGTTTTTTCTATGTTTGTTTATTTTGATAAACGGGGCAATGTACAAGTGTTATTTAATGTTTACTGCCAATGAACCATTGAGTATGAACTATTGTCATAAGTATCCCCTATGATCTCGACGTAGTAACAAAGCAGTTAAGCAGTGCCTTGCAACTATCTCGCCGAGCTGGAAATACTGATTATTGACAAGAAATAGTCCAGGTAAACAAAACACCTAAGAATGTGTCCTGTTCATTAAGAAGTACATGCAGCAGCATACTGTACGTACTAAGAACCTCAGTAGGTTATTAACAACAGAGTTTTAAGAGGGTCTCTGCTGTTAAATCTGTAGAATCTGCCTACTAGGTTTGAGTAGTAAATAACTAAGCTTTCAGAGATGCTTAGCTATTTAAGATGAGAACAGTTCATTGGTAATAAATCATGATTAGAATTTTAAGTTTTAATAACAAAACATTTTAAGGGAGTACCTAGAATGTTGTTATTGCTAAGTAAGTATTGATAAATTAAAGGTATAGCTTTAGCTTTTAGGTTTCGTTTGTTTGAAAGTAAAAGAATTTAAGTTTTAGTTAAAAGGAAGTACTTACGTTTTGATTTTAGTATAAATTAAGTACTTATTCAAATTTCTAATTCGAGCCCACGCAATCAGAACTAGTCGAGTGATAAAAGTCTGCGTACCCCGTGTTCCAGCACTGTCCCTTGCGAGTTGGGTTTTACATAAAGAAAACATGTTGTTATGTTAAGAGTTTTATTAGTAGGAAGTTCAGTGTTATCAAGGGTAGGTAGGGAGGGGGTTGAGGGTTAGGGGTAGTTGTTAGTATTAGAGCTTAGTCTAGATTTACATCTTAAGAACTATGTTAGTAACATTGAGGGGTACGAAACCATCACCAAGAACGCACATGTTATTACACAGAACTCGCAGAAAGCTATGAGAGAGGGGTATGAGAGGTTGCTAATTGACCTAGATTTAGATAGATGACCTAGAGAGAGTCCTACACCATCTGGAAACCACGTTAAGGGGCGCCAATATGTCGCTATGGTATTCGTTGAGAGCGGGAATTTTAAGAAAGAAAGCAACGGATACTATAGTACATAAATTTTTATTAGTCTAGATGAAGTTGAGTTGAAGAACATTTTAAACAAGATAAAGCTAGGTACTTATGGTCTAAGTTTTTAAGAGTTAAGTTAGAGATAAGTTAGACTATAGTTAAATACCTACTAGATTTAAGATAAGCTAAGTTTGATTTAAAGTTAAAGGTTAAATTTAAGAGCTAGAAAAAGACTAATTCCCTTGAAGAGGGCGTTTTCAGAGGGGCTCGAGCCGGATTGGTGTAAGGGACAACTCTCTCATATCGTTCTGCGAGACTCCGGTATAAAAGATTATGATGGACTCATCTCAAAAGGAATCGACGTGCGTCCAGAGTTGGTGTGGTGACGTGGCAATATTGGCTCAAGGCTCCGGTCTACGTCTGACGGTCCTCGACCAACGAGGGTTCCTCGGAGTCATGGCGTACGGGTCCGAGAGGCCTTGGCTGCTGTTCCCGGGTATTTATAATCCGCAGGTAGCTCCCTGAAAGTCCCATTATAACAGGTCAACTTGTGTCCACCGTGCCCGTTGTGAAAAACATCGACCGTTCGAGATGAAAGTCCTCCCTTTACAGGGGTAGCTAGATGCGTATCTTGGTCGTGGTTTTCACAACGTAAGCAGGCGGTTATTATTACACAGTCGAGGGATCAATAGTCTAAAAGTCTAAAATTTAATTAAGGGATTAAATAACTAAGTTTTAGGTTAAATATATAATCCAAAAAGAACAGCGTTCATGTATAGGGCCAGTACAACAGGGTCTGTAACTGGTTATACTAGTAAAAGGTGGGAAATGCCACATGGCATACCCAAGTACAATTCATTGTTTGTAAAGAAAAACAGGAATTAAATAAATTAAGACTTAATTCCGTTTAGATATAAGAGACAGCGTCGCCTATTGTAGTCGAAATACAGATGTACCTAAACTTGCAAAGGGGCAGGAACTAAAGCACGAGGTCCGTATTGCGAATTTAACTGTAACTAGTAAATTCGTAATTAATTAGTTTATTTTTTATATAAATTGGGTCACTTACCTTATAAAGGGAAGAATCACTAATTTAATTACGATATGTGTATTTTACAGCGAATTTTAAATATATATGCGTCTGTCGCTCGATATTCTCAAAGCAGAAAGAGAGAAGCCAGGCGAAACCAATAGTATAGCAACCGTTTGTCATTGGGAAGCGAGTCATGCTTCAAATGTTGCAAGGTGAAATATTTAGATGGAAACTATTTTATTATTTTGTTTTTGTCTGCCTGAAGGCTTGTCTGATAGGTAATTTAATTTTAAGTAGCTAGGCTTTGTCAGAACAATTTAATTTTTAGTATTTAGTTAGATATTTAAAGAATTACGAGACAACCTGGAATAGCTCCATCTGATGGTGGGAAGTAACAACGGGAATGAGATTAAAGAATCGAGTAGTCAATAGAATTTGTTCTAGCACCTTCGATAGCGCTATTCTTGTAATTAGAAACTATTTGTATAAGAGGAAGTTAACTAATTAAAGATTTATTTGTAATATAGTGTTTTATTAATGATAAATCTTGTTTTCTATTGATTTTAGTAAAATAAACTAACCGAAAAGATAAAATATTGTTGAATAGCGCGCCATCTACTGAGTTTTGCCGGAGTTATCTCTAAAGGTGTAGTAATGACGTAAGCCGAGTTAGTTAGACCTACCCAACAAAAGAGGTCGCTAGCAGTTCTGAAATGACCGTATTTTGTCTTTATTTAAAGTTTATTATTCGTTTAAAAATCGGGAATCGGCGACATACGACGATTATGGAACACTATGTTACAGTGTATGACTTTCTATAAGAATATTAAAGAAAATATTGAGTTTGCATTTAATTTTTTGGTACTATCTTAGACTTACTCCCATCGACCTGGCTGGCTCTATTAAAAATTAAGAAACTAGTTATTAAGTAATGTCCTTGTTTTGTGTTTTTTTTTTTGTTTTGTTGATTATTTAAATAGTATAACTTGATCTTGAAATTTGTAAATGGACCAATAACCAGTAGACATTTTCTCGAAACACTGCCATAGTTTGTAATGTTAATGTTTTCTCTCGTTGATTTTTTGTCAAATACTGTATTTTTTATGTTATGTTGTTTACCTAAAATATTATATTCATCTTACAAAACTGTCAGCAGTTTAGGCATTAATGTTCATTAATGAAGACTGATTAATGTAATTTGTGTGACTATCATCTATGATTATGAAAATTAAAAAATGTTTATGTGATGTTCTTGTTGTGTGTATTTTTTTATTATTAAAATATTATGTATTTTGAGCCCTCAATAAAAACTGATTAATATACAAACCATTTTAATTACAGACATTCCTTTTTCGGCAACCTAAGTATTGATTGCCTCTATTTGTAACTTGATCTGTACCTACCCATCGTCCCCGCAAAACGCCGACGCCGACCCTAGCGGGGCCGATGAATCAATCTCTTTTTCCCATCTGCTAGCGGGCCCGACGGAAGTAAGTCCTATAGCGGGGCAAATGAAACTTAATTTGTTTCATCGGCCCCGCTAGCGTCCGCGTCTGCGTTCAGCGGGGCCGATGCAACACTTTTTCCCATCTGCCCCGCTGGCGGGGCAGAGCCAGCGGGGCCGATGGGACTAAGTCTTAAACAAGCACATATTCGCACCTATAGAGTTACAATGACGCAAGTGCAATAATCGTGAAAATGCCTTTTAAACCACAAACACTTTTTAAAGTGTGTGAGTGAATTATGAAGTTCAACATTCAAAATTTATAGAATTGGTTGTAAAACAATTAAATACCTTTTATATCTTTTGAAAAGAACATCGTAATATTTCAACTTCCTCATGTTTTTGTGTAGTCCTTTTATTAAAAGTAAGCCGGATAAAGCGAAGAATGTCTCTATTAACAGAATATGAGCCAAAAGTGTCCCCAAAAATGATTCCAAGGTCTGAAAAAACATTATTTGCGCAATTATCTTCTTCTTTTGCTTCTTCATCTTCTTTATTTAGGGTCGGTTGAGTAGGTTTCTAAATTCGAACTCATACTGCATACTGCAAACCAATCTCTTGATACCAATTTTCTTTAACTACAAGTAGTTGATGCAATGATCTCAAGACCAATTGAGGGTATTTTGAGCTACTTTGAGGGTATTTTTGTGATCGAAATGCAATCGAAATGATATTGAAATGTAATTTAAACAATGTTATTTACGAGAATTGGCCTTCAGAAGGCCAATTCTCGTAATTACCCTCAAAGTTCGGGGTATATTTTGCAATCGAAATGCAATCGGAATGATATTGAAATGTAATTTAAACCATTTTATTTACGAGAATTGACCTTATTCCCAAATTAATTAGTAATACCCAAGATATTATGAGGAAATCCTATACTGTGCCGTCTAACTGGCAGTTTTACATACAATTAACAGTGAAATTAACTGTATAATATGCTTCATGCAATGCAGTGTCTGTCCGTGTTAGTTTCTATACCCATTTCTGCCAAAAACTATTGCAAGTACAGTTTTAAATATGTAAGTGTCGTTAAAATTAATGATAATTATATAAGACTCCATCTTTGTATTTTAATTACTACACTACACTACAATATGCCCCGAATGATATTACAATTATTATTGACAAAATATACCATCTTATTTATTTACGTTTCGTTTTCCATCATGTAGTTCATTTCCTTGTTTCTTTAATTACCTTTCCGATATCAGTATGGTTGATCACAGCAAGGGAACTTAGACAATACATATAATGCATGACCACAATAGCTATGCAGCTCAAACTACGAAAGCCATGGAGGAACATCATTTCTTCAGCGGTCGTCTTTGTAAGCGCGTTTAAGTTCTTCGATGGGCTAAACCATGAAGCTATTTTAGATACTGAAAACAGTTTTAAAATAAAAACATAACCCTCATCATCATAACGCGATCAGTAATATCAAAATGGCTTCGATCAAGCACTTTTAGGGCTCAATCTCACCGGGATGCCACGGCAACATCGCCGGCTACATATCTATGGCTACTTCTGGCTATCCAAGGTCGCCAAATAGAGTAGCCACTGGCTTCTATCTGTCAAGTGCGTCCTTTCTCATTGGCGTCCCGTTGGATACTGACTGAGTGAGGCGCAGTTTACACTAAGTATAGATTTTACTGGGTACTATGGCTATGTCGCCAGGACGCCAGAGTATCCAATCGCCACAAAGCGCCCTGTCGTTCATAGCTACGCTTTCAAACCTGCGAAGTCGCCACACCGTCGTCAGATGAGTTAAATTCTATACATTTCACTACGAATTAGCTGGATACGTAGCCGGCGACGACGTCGTCATGACATCCCGAAAAGACAGGGTCCTAAATCAACATGACACTTCTAAAGATTGCTTAATACGAGCCTGTGCTCGTATTAAGCAATCTTTAGAAGTGTCAATACTGTTATTGGTATCCTATTAGTACCATGGAGGTCAGTGGAGCACAATCAAAAGTGTCAAACAATCAGATGCGTATTTAGTATTATGGGATCTATGAATTAGATGCTTCAACAGCGTCATGTTGATTGGTTCGCTTGATCATCGAGGCTTAAACACTTACGTTTTGTTCCATTGATTTTATCTTCAATCAAATATACTATGAACACAATGGTACTTAAAAATATGATGAGACTCCTGAAAATTCAAAACGATTTACACATTAAAACACATTATATAGATAAAAGTTATCAAAATTATCAATTGAAATATCCATTTCATTATAAATACGATTTTGAATATCCACTAAAATTAACAGACTGATATTTACTGCCATTCTTTAATTTTCTTCTTCTTTCTCTGTTGTATACTTTATAGAGGAAAGATTTGTTGTTTTGTAACGAATAGGCTTCGAAACTACTGGACCAACTTTGATGAAACTTGATATAAGGATATTTTTCTCGATATTTCCACGGAGTCACGCGGGTGAAATATCTTATAAGTATCATTTATGGAAAAACTTTTATAGCCTAATATTTGAATCCATCTTACCAAAAAACATAAAAGCCAACAGAATAAGCCAATTCTTTCCGGATCTTCTGACAATTCCGAGGGTCAACGCTGACGTCTCCGTAAGGCAGATGGCTAGACCTTATAATGTGAAAAGCTATCTTCTCCACAGCCTGAGGGCTGCATGATGCAGGGACGCATACTCCAATGCTGTTTAGAAAGCGTCTTCTGCCATGCCTTGATGAAGACTGAAAGAAATTTAACTGCTGATGCTAGCGGGTTCTAGATTCTTAGTCAATTCAAAATAGTACAATTAAATCAAATAAAAAGCTGGGGGACGATCTAAAGCTCGCGTCCGCAGGAGTTACCTAACCATAGCCCTGCACGTGTCCCCTGGGTGGTGCTAAACGAGCTTCGAAATCAAAAGGGCATTAAATGTCATACGATTTAAAAAAAAAGTACAATTAAATAATAAAAACTGAAATGAATTATAAAACTTCCTTCACCATCATCATGTCAGCCCATACACGTCCACTGCTGGACATAGGCCTCCCCCATACGACGCCACAAACTACCCGCATCCACCGACTACCCGCGACGGCTACAATGTCGTCGGTCCACCGGGCAGTGGTCTCCCAACACTCCGTTTCGCGTTGCATCGCGGCCGCCACTCGAGAACCTTTACTCCCCAGCGGTTGTCAGTTCTGCGAGCTATATGACCTGCCCATTGCCACTTCAGCTTACCAATTCTGAGAGCTATGTCGGTGACTTTGGTTCTTCCGAATCCGAAATACGGATTTCCGTATTTCGGATTCTATGACGTAGATAAACTACCTTCTTACATTTAATAAAAATTTAAAGTCTAAATGGGGAAAAGTGTGCCCAAAAGGCTGGCTGCGTGGACCTCATTGGATCGCGATGGTCACCCGAAGCTAGAACTAGTAATTTTGAACAATAATAAAAAATATTGCAGGACCTTCCACACATCGCCATCTAGCCCCGATACACGAAACTATACGTGTATTATTGGTTCTACACAACGGATATACTACTTATGTACTTTTATTTTGTAAATATATACTTACACTAGATAGAAATAACCAGACCACAGACAAATATCTAAGCATAAATACTTGTCTGAGGCAAGAGGTCGAATTATGTTTGGCAGTCCGGCATGATGTCCATTGTGCAATAAAAGCACCTTTACCTGCATAACTGTTTAAGCTATTGAATCTAGAAATTCCGTAACGAAAATAAAACCTAACACCCCTCATTCCGCCTAATATGTAGCTCTGCCGATGTATATGGTATTTTTCATTTTTTTCTACCTTCACACCAAAATGTCATCAAAATCGGTTCAAAAGTCTTTCATCACCAGGCAAACAAACACATAAATTCGTATTTTTATGATAGGAAATCTAGTTTCAAAGATATACCTTGAAAAAATCTTCAGCATCATCATAAGGGTCGAACTCCCGCGCAGACAGTTCCTGTGACGTGACATCGACGAGGCAGTACTGCGTCTCCAGCTCGGGATGTGAGGAGGACCATCTCTCGTCGAGGCACTGGTCGTAGTTTCCCAGGTGGTATCGGGAACCGTATAGGGCACCTACTGGTAGTTGCATCGAGTCGAGGACTAAAAATTACCTTAGAGTAAGCAGAGGCAAGCTGAGAGAAGTTATCCTTGCCTAGCATTTAAGGCCGTTGGTAAACTATTTTTTGAAAGTCTTATAAAATAAGTCTTATAAATCGATGAACACCGTACTGCACTCACAAAAAGTGTAACGTCACGTTAACGTTCCCCTCACGTTACGGGAACGTGAACGTTATTGACGATAATACGTTGCTATGGTTACCATTTTTTTAACCGACTTAAAAAAAGGAGGAGGTTCTCAATTCGGTTGTATGTTTTTTTTATTTTTATGGATGTTCTAATTATTGGAATTAAATTGTTGATTGTATTAAAATATAAGATTTCTTTTAAAAACCTGAAACTTTAATATTTATCTGTTATTTAAAACTTATAACCCCGTTAAATTAACAAATTAAAAATTGCTTTTGGAGGCATGAGGTGAACACAGATTTTGTTACATGGCATTTTGTTGTTTGTGTTTAAACAACTACAAATGGCTGACCGTTCCGTGCCACCATGTTACAACCCCTCTCTAAATAGTAAGCACACGTGGTCACCGACAAAAATAAAGCATATCACATTATTTTCACATCTGTAGTGTCCTACACATGGGGGTGCGCATTTATTATGACAAATTTAAGGTATTCGTATGCGTAAAGAGGGCTTTTTTTACTTACCCCATGTAGCCCATACAGTATGGTTTACAGCCCCTTCATACAGTCGCACAATATCTTCTAAACACGGCGCTTCTTGTTCACTCCATTGGTCTTTTCTTAGCCTGGTCAGAATATCATCAACCAAAGAATTTTTGTTTTCATTTTGAGCAAACGTTGATCCAGTGTCGGCTAAAAATAATATTCAATTACTAATAATACGAGTATATCTACACTACTATTATTAAAAGGGTTTTTTTTATTTTATTGTTATTAACGAATAGGCTCCGAAACTACTGGACCGATTTTGATGAAACTTGGTATGAGGATACATTGATTCATTGAGAATAACATAGGCTAATTTATCCCGATATTTCTTCGGGATCGGGAGTTCCACGGGTGGAACCGCGGAGCGCTGCTCGTTACGGATATATTCATCCCTTAGCCGCTCACGTTCCTGTTCTTCCATTAATACAATTAGGGTGTCCCAATCTGAGAGTTGGCGAGTCTCTGTCTGCCATTTTTACTTGTTTCTTTAGACATTGTTACGGCAGACGCCATAGTACCCATAGTTTCCCATTATCCAGTCCACTACCATCCCATCATAATAGCCCAAGTAGTTTTCTCCTGTAGTTTATCAATTGAACACAAACCGGAGGTTGTCCTTCACTGCATTTAATAGTGCAGTATAATCAATCGCCGGTTTGGTGTCCACATCGTACTTTGCTATTATCGTTCTTATTGTAAATGGCCTCTACATGTTGGCTTCGGCTCATTAGATAAATATTTCCAAAGGTCTGACACTCCATAGCCCCGTGATATTAGGAATATTGCTACATATTATAAAACCAAATTATCGTCGTCCAAACACCAACACTAAGCGTTTTACCACGTCATACTTATTCGTACAGCAAGGGAATGGAATCAATTGCATGCGTCTGTCTTTCCTGACGTGTACAATTTGGGGGCAGACAAGTCGCGAGTGAATAGGTATCTTCTAGGAAGGCGTGTTACATCTTAGGCCGCATCGTTACCTGCCATCACGCAGGTGTGATAGTGGTCAAACGCTGATCTATCATTTATATATTTTTGTAAGTTACACCAATTAGACCTTAAGATTTACAAAAACTCACCAATAATTAGTACTATCAGTAAAAATAAATTCATTTTTCAGAATTATGATTTTAACCAATTTTTAATTAAATTTTTTTATTGTTTTTTTTTTAAGAAATCTAACGGCATGACTTATGTAATCACAGAACAGATCATTTCTAAGGTGAAGTGATGAATAGTTTTTTTTCAAATCTGATAATATTTACACAGCTGGAAACAAAGATTAGCACGAAATAAAAATGAATTTACTTACAAAGACTTTCAATAAATATTGTAACACATTTCACACAGCGCCATCTATCCTCAAACTAAGCAATTAGGCTTGTGTTATGTTGGCCAGACAACGGATAGAATACTTATATACTTACTTTTCTTTTTGTTTCAATATATTTACTTAATATACATACAGAGACACCGATTAGAAACAAATATTATGACAAATATTAGAAACAAATATGTCCAGTTGGATTACCAATTAGCTGAACCCCACATGACCCTCTGGGTCATGTGGGGTTCACATCGCTCACTCACTCGCACATCTGTAAAAATGTAGTATTTATCTATTTTATTATTCTTTTTAACATTGTATATATTGTATTGTATAGTACCTATATTGTTTCAAAAAAACAGAATCAGGTAACATTACTTTACAACCTTACAGATGTGCGAGTGAACTGTGGGTCACGTGGGGTTCCGCTAATTGGTAATTCGACTGTTCTTATATTTTTTTGAGGCGGAAATCGAACCCAGAACGTTCTACGTCTCAGCAGGTGTTCGCCCGCCGAGCCACAGAGGTTGCTATTTTTTGATAATAAGTATTATAAAAAAATTGTAAAGTTTATCGCGAAATTTTGTAATATTTAAGTATTTATTTTGACCTATTTCTTACGAAATCGCTCACTCTTCCCAGAAAATGAAAACATGGACAAAGTTTTTCTAATGTCATATCTATTGTAATTTTAATCTCTCTGACTTACATACCTACTTTATTAATATATGTAGGGATTTTCTGTTTTAATCATGTTAGAACACACGCGATCTGCGTTCTTAAGGCTTTCTTAACATAATCTAGTACCAATTGCCACAATCGGTGGCGTTCCGCTCTGATGGGTGACGAAAAAAGACAAAAAAAATGGTCATGACTAAGAATATTAAAATTTAATGTATTTTTTAATGAAATCTTTAAATAATTCAACAATAATAAAAAAATAAGGATGTTATGGTTTTTTATTTAAACTTTTTATTATTTTTGTGGCTAATGTGGCTATAGGATGTTATGATGTACAATTATGCTAATAGCCAAGGTTTATGATATTTAGAATCAATTAAGGGCATTTGATGTAAGGCTTATGAAAATATAAATTTTGTACTTGATTTTTTTTTAAATCGCCATAAAATAGAAAAATTACAAAATAATTACGATTTTTCTATCGACGCAAATCACTCTAATCGTGTTTCGAAGTGTATGACAATACAAAGCAGATCTTCACCTTTACGACAGGTTGGAATATCATTCCATGGATTTTAAAAACTGTTTTTAAGACACCTCAGTCGTGTCTTATTTTACGCTTCTAGTCTTGATACCGGCTCTCTCTCCATACAAACGTAGTCGACTGTTTCCTCCCTGGATAATGACACTAGCACAAATATTTTTGAGCCATAAAATCTATAACTGCGATGACTATGTCCTTAGTCTTGGTTTTTTTTTTTCATTTTCCAACTATCATAGAAATTAAGAGTTAAAAAACATAGAGGCATTGGTCATGATAGTTATAAGTTTTAGTTTTAAATATTTGCTCTAGTGTCATTATTCAGGGAGGAAACAGTCGACTACGTTTGTATGGAGAGAGAGAGAGAGCCGGTACCATTTCCTCTTAATTACAAAATCAAAAGGTTCTTAATACAAGAAATACGTATTTTATTACTAAATCTCTTTGTGTCGGATGAGTCGCGCGACTAAAAGAACTTGTGTGGTCAGACCATTAGAAACCTAAATTGTGTAGTTAAGTATGTAATTATAGTTTACTTGCCTTGGTATATAATTGACTGTAATTTTAATCAGTGAACTGATTTCATTTTTTAACCGACTTCAAAAAAGGAGGAGGTTCTCAATTCGTCTGTATGTTTTTTTTTTTTTTTTTTTTTTTTTTGTGTGTATGTTACGCGATCATTCGAAGACGGCTCAACCGATTGAGATGATTCTTTTTGTGTTCGAAAAGTGATACCTCAGGGGTGGTCCCATAAAAATTTGGTGAGGATCTGATGAGAATCTTCGGAGTGATGAACAGAATTGCACCTCGAGAGTGCAGCAAATTGCTCAGTTTTCGATTTCCACCAGTAGATTTGGCCCATAAACGAATAGTTACCGATAAATGGAATATCTGAAACCACCTTCTCATCAGAAAACTTTTCAATCAGTTACGATTACAGGTTACAATTTGAAGATTTTAGTCGAATTTAGTCGTCGGACTGGGTTTGAATGAATGTTGATAGAGAACCCTATCTTAAATGAAGTTCTGATGAGGATCTTCGAAGTGATGAACAGAAATGCACCTCAAGAGTATAGCAAATTGCTCATTTTTCGACTTCCATCAGTAGAATTGGCCCATAAACGAATAGTTACCGATAAATGGAATATCTAAAACCACCTTCTCATCAGAAAACTCTTCAATCGGTTACGATTACAGGTTACAATTTGAAGAATTTAGTCGAATTTAGTCGCGGGACTGGGTTTGAATTAATGTTGATAGAGAACCCTATCTTAAATGAAGTTCTGATGAGGATCTTCGAAGTGATGAACAGAAATGCACCTCGAGAGTGCAGCAAATTGCTCATTTTTCGATTTCCACCAGTAGAATTGGCCCATAAACTAATAGTTACCGATAAATGGAATATCTGAAACCACCTTCTCATCAGAAAACTCTTCAATCGGTTACGTTTACAGGTTACAATTTGAATAAAATATTCGCTTTTGCCTCGCCGGACTGGGTTTGAATGAATTTTGATAGAAAACCCTATCCTAAATGAAGATCTGATGAGGATCTTCGGAGTGATGAACAGATCTGCACAGTGAGATTCAACAAATTGCTCAGGTTTCCATTTCCACTAATAGAAGTGGCCCATACACAAAAAGGATGAATGGGGCATCCGAAAACACCTTCTTATCACCAAACTCTTCAATGGGTTACGATTAGGTACAGGTTGCAATTTGAAGAAACAGTCGCTTTCGCCTCATGGAGTAGAATTTTCAGTGACAGTGGCACTAAAAATGGTTAAATAAAAAATAAATAAAAATTTAAAAAACCGACTTCAAAAAAACCTGAAAAGAAAAACTAACAAAACCTGAAAAAAAAAAACCAAAAAGTGAAAAATAATCCATTTCGGGTCACTAAGACAGCAGATAACTTAAACATAAGTACTTACTTGGAAGTCGGACTGTTTTCTTTATACCTCTCAACATTCAATCTAACCCAGTCCGACTTCCAAGTAAGTACTTATGTTTAAGTTATCTGCTGTCTTAGTGACCCGAAATGGATTATTTTTCACTTTTTGGTTTTTTTTTTTCAGGTTTTGTTAGTTTTTCTTTTCAGGTTTTTTTGAAGTCGGTTTTTTAAATTTTTATTTATTTTTTATATAAGTTAAAACCAAAGACTTCAATAATATTACTAGACTATAATACTACTGTTTTATAGTCTAGTGTTTGTGTTTTGTGTTGATCCCGATGTTTTTGTTTTGTCAAAAATAAATAAACAGTGTTTTTGATATAAAAGTGACTAAATAGGATTGATATAGTGTTGACTCGAATGTGGACAGATTGATCAAGTGCAGATATTGCGGTAAAAGACTTAATTTTCGGAAATTGTTTCGGACAGGTTATGGTGTTTACAATAATAAACGATTTGGATGAAAAAATAAAGATTAAATGACTAATACCATGAAATAAAACATTCTATCAGTGGTTATCTACGTGAATTAGTGGATCACATAGCTAAAACTGTTTCATTTACGACAATAATAGTGGAAATTTTGTTGCAACCGACTTTGGTGTTTCCAGCGATTGTTTTGACTGTTAAAGGTGTGATATAGTGAAATACCGAAAATCGAACTGATGACAAACAAACTTAGTGTAATAATAGTGCTCATTTTCGAACATTATCGGTATTATTTACAAAATAACGAAATCGAAAGTGCTAAGTCATAGATCAAGCGCGGACAACGCCATCTGTTGTCATACCGGTGCACTACAACGCCAACAAGAAAGCAACCTTTCCAACCGATTCAGAATCACATCGATCATATCCAAGATTGATAAATTGGTTACTCCTACCTCCGCTTGGAGTCACTACTAGTAGTATAATATATTTTATTGATAAAATATAGTTTATGATAAAAAATGGAGGAAATCAAAAGTATCTTGATAAATATGCAAAAAGAAATGAAGCAGCAAAAGCATGACATGTTAGAAATGAAGGAGGATATCAAAAACTCAATAATAAGCAACATAAATGAAAAGTTTGAATATTTTGAATTAAAAAACAAGCAGATCGAGGAACAATTAGAATCACAAAAGTACGCTATTGATAAATTTGAGAGGTTTATGAGAAGGAAAAATCTAATATTTTTCGGAGTTGAAGAGATTGAGAAGAACTACAATATGTTAGAACAATCTATACTAGACATAGTTAACAATCGTTTAAATGTAAAATGCAATCAGAGTGGCATAGAATCCGTGAGAAGAATGGGAAAAAAGGGAGAGAAGCCTAGGCCTATAGTAGTAACACTGCAAACCTTAGGGTTAAAAATACAAATTCTGAAAAACAAGAAAAACCTAGAATCAACGCCCTACTACATAAAAGAAGACTTTCCCTTAGAAGTACTAAACAAACGAAAACAACTACAAAAAGAAGCAGGTAAAGAAAGAGAACTAGGAAAGAGAGTTATAATAAAGTACGACAAACTTATAATACTAGAAAGAGGGAACAAAACTGTGGAGTCACAAAGAAAGAAGAGAACCCTATCAGAGTCACCCGAAGCTGCAATCAACCGTACCGAAGAAAAACAAAAAAACAAACAACCGAACAAAGTAAACAAAACCAATAACATGATGAACTTTCTTCTAAAAAAGCCAACTCTTACTTATACAGAAAACAGCGCTCCTCAACTGGGCAATAATACATCATAGTAAGCAACATTACACCCTCTAGATTCCCCAAGCCGGCTGGTCACCGTGGGGAAATTAGACCACCACCCCCCACCCATCGTCGACAGTCCGACGAATTGGAAAGCAACTGGAAAAAACTAACCCACTACCTGTATGTTACAAGTCTCAACGTGAGAACCTTACTTGAAGAAGATAGATAGATAGAACGCTTTATTGCACACACAAGTTACAGAAAAGAAGAAGAAAATAGAATAACGGAAATAAAATACGCGGTGAAAGACCCCAAAATAATGGGACATTACAGGGCTATGTGGAAAAGAGCAGGGCCAGAATGGATGGAAAAAGCTAGATACAGAAGGACGTGGAAATAAATGGGGGAGGCCTACGCCCGAGAGGCGACTACTACTGAAGCTACTTAAAATTAAACTTTTTATTATATCAGTAAAAACTAAATTATATATGAATATAAAAAAGGCATAAAAATAATAATTGTACTTAATAATAAAAAATGATAATAAATTATCAAATACTTATAATATAAAAACAAAGAACTCTATACCTACTTATTACAGTAGAATCATGATGAATAAATATTTATTATCTATTTATTGATTATGTTAAGTTAAAAATAATAAAATAATAATATTATGGTAAAAAAAAAAAATATGAATTTTAAGTACTTATTAGATGTAGTAAAGTAATATTATGTCATAAATATAGTACACTAAGCATAAAAAATTGTATATGTACTCTTTGCAATGCAAAGATTATTAAGGTTAATAAAAATATATAAATAAAATTGTTTAAGTATATGTATAAAAAATATATTCTCATAAATAAGAAAAAAAGAGAAGTTTACGTCATTATATGTACTTAACTGCTGAATAGAAAATGATTAGTAAATATAATATAATATTATGGCATGTAATAACTGTTAAATTGTGTAGTAGAAAATAAAGGCTTATTTTATTTTATTTTATTTTTTATAATACTACTGCAACAAAAACTCAATTTTGTAATAAGGTACGGTCGGCTACATAATTGCAGCCCTCGGTAGAGTTCGAAAATTACTATTATTTGAATGTTTACCTGCGCCTAATAAGGGCTTAATTAACACCTAATTAACACCTAATTATTTCTTAAAAACAGGGGAAACTACTTAAAACAGGTTTTGCAGTTTTATAAATCTAAAAAACAATTCATGTGTTAATTATCTGGTTATTTTGTCATATCACTAATATCAAGATTTTAAAGAAAAATCTGATAATACTCATTATTATCCAAGTAACTCTAGCGTGTAAGAGCGGTGTTGGCTTAGTAGTAGAGTCCTCGACTTTCATTCTGAAGGTCGTGGGTTCGAATCCAGGCCGGCCGTGGACCAATATATTTTTCTTAAGAAAAATTTATGTGCCGTAATTGTCATTGCTCTTACGGTGAAGGAAAACATCGTGATGAAACCCGCGGCTTAGTTGGCTCCAGAAGTATTGACAAGTTCCCTCCTCTGGACATGGTCGACTAAGCTGAGAGGGTAGTAGGTGCTGGGCAAGCCTACTCCATCTTCCCGCAAAAAGGACCCAATTGAAAAAGGGTCTAATCGCGAAAAACAGCCCGTATACAAGTACAAGTACAACTCTAGCGTGACTATTATGTCATCAACATATAGAAGTGATCGATAACTAGTTATTTAATAATATCATTATGCTTACCTATCATATTTTTTAAGTTTAACTGTCTCAATGCCATCTCTATTAATTGTAAATTTAATATCTTCGTTTAAAACTGACTTTGTTGTGAAACACTTGTGGAGTTCAAACAAAGATAATAAACGAAAAATTTATAACAGATTGTAGGCCGGTTAGTAACCAAACAAACCTTGCCTTAAAGGTCAATGTTTTACGTATACTTTTAAACAAATACAAAATGCGGGTAATAAGGGAATGTCACAATAATTAGAAACTAAATATTTCGTAAAAATCGGTCCAGTAGTTTTCACATTTATTTATTACACACAAACTTTCACATTTATAATATTTTTTTATCACAGTTGCTCATAAAGTGGATCTTATTAAACCGCTTTTAGGCTCATAATGCAAGGTATTATACACGCGTGCGATAAAAAAAAATCCAACTGCTAAAATAATACGTTATCCCGATAAGTTAAATACGTATCTTACTGCTAATTACATATTAGGTAGATGAAACATTCATAATTTATCTGGGTTATACTGTAAAAATAGTTGTGTCTAAAGTCGGTTTATGAACGAAAATTTTACGTGATAACGTTAGAAAACAATTAAAAATTGAGTTTTGTTTTGGAACGATAGTTCCTTATCGCGCGTTGTGAATGAGGGCTAGACGGAAAAAATTCTTACGAAAAAGTTGTCACGACACTTTTTGCTATAGTAAGCTATTGTAAGCTGTGCGGCGTCGCATGTTTCTCTGTCTGTCTCTCTCTCTCTTATAGTAAGCAAGCCAGATGTTTTCATTTCTATTTCGCATTGAACAGTGTGGTGTCGCGACTCATTAAAAATGTCGTTACAACTTTTGGTCTTAAAAGTGGCGTTACAACTTTTGGTCTTAAAAGTGTCGTTACAACTTTTAGTCTTAAAAGTGTCGTTACAACTTTTGGTCTTAAAAGTGGCGTTACAACTTTTGGTCTTAAAAGTGTCGTTACAACTTTTGGTCTTAAAAGAGTCGTTACAACTTTTAGTCTTAAAAGTGTCGTTACAACTTTTGGTCTTAAAAGTGGCGTTACAACTTTTAGTCTTAAAAGTGTCGTTACAACTTTTAGTCTTAAAAGTGTCGTTACAACTTTTGGTCTTAAAAGTGTCGTTACAACTTTTGGTCTTAAAAGTGTCGTTACAACTTTTGGTCTTAAAAGTGTCGTTACAACTTTTAGTCTTAAAAGTGTCGTTACAACTTTTGGTCTTAAAAGTGTCGTTACAACTTTTGGTCTTAAAAGTGGCGTTACAACTTTTGGTCTTAAAAGTGTCGTTACAACTTTTAGTCTTAAAGTGTCGTTACAACTTTTGGTCTTAAAAGTGCCGTTACAACTTTTGGTCTTAAAAATGTCGTTACAACTTTTGGTCTTAAAAGTGTCGTTACAACTTTTGGTCTTAAAAATGTCGAAAGGAACTTCGTTCCATCCCGGTGTCCCTTGACACCTCTCTAGTTTTTTTTTTTTTGTTTTTTCTTTACATAAATATATTTTTTTCCTTACCATTATATTATTCTGTTTTTAACCCCGACGCAAAAACAAATGGAAAGACCCTAAAAATATTGTATGTCCGACGAGACTATATAATTATGTTAAAAGTCTTTTGCCTGGTCTTTCGAGAGTATAATTAACAAAAAAATATTGCCATAAAAAATTGTAAACATAGACTTATCACAAATATTATTATGTTTTTGTTTATTATTTTCTTTTCTTTTCAAGTATTTTCTTTTATTCGCAATTGTGATAAAAAACGTCGTACGATACGCGTGTGGAATTGATCTTTGTATCTCGGCTTTTTAAACGCCCTCGCGTACCGCTCGCGCGTGTTAAACCGCCTCTATGCAAAGATCAATTTTCCACACTTGTATCGCAATGTACTATTGCACACGAATAATGTACTATTGCACACTATAAACACGAGCAAGATTCTAGACACCTGTTTTAGGTAAAGTTTAAAGTCTTCTAACTCAACAATTAATCAAACAAAAATTATTAGAATGCAAACATTCCAATAATAGTAATTTTCTACCGAGGGCTGCATTTATGCAGCCGACTGTACATGCATATATGCACACATTGTAGCTGCGTCTCGTAACGGTGTCGCGAGTTCAGAGATTTTATCTCATCTAAAGATATGCGTACCGCGCTAAAAGAAGGTTTCACTTTAAAATAAAAAAATCTACTTAAAACTGGTCATTAGATAAATATTTGCTTTATTATGAATCTGAAAAACTATAACCATTAACCATATTTGAACCATAAAACTATTATTATATTATTATTATTATTTACCTTTCATAGTGGATACGTTTCTGTATGCCAAATTTTTGCGTGATCTATTTTTTTGTTTTCCTTTTTATTTATTTTTAGCTTTTTTTTTCTATTTAATTATATTTATTTTTTTATTTATATTTTTTTCCTTTAGTATTCGTCACTTGTCACCATAACACAAGCCCAGACGAGCGAAATTATTATTAAACAATACCATAGCAACGAAGTTCAATACGTTGCTATGGTCACCTTGTCAATAACATGACGCGTTCCCAGAACATGAAACGTCATGTTCCGGTAACGGGACACTTTTTTGTGAATGCAGGTGTTCTATTAATTTCGTTACTTTATTTCTCTTTTTCTTCCTTATGAATGCAAATAAATGAAATGAAATCAGATCGGGGCTTCCTGTATCTCCAGCCTACAAACCCTAATTCATATCACAAGCTTTATAAATTAATCATAAAAGTTTTATAATTTAAGTTGCCAAACAAAAAATTACCATAAGCTCAGATACTACCTACCTACTTGCAAAGAAACTTTCATTATGAGGCCCTTCAAAGTTCTCTTTGTCAATATCTACCATTATATTATTACAGTCAACAAACACCTAATGTTCTCACTCTTAAAGGTTAAAATACAACAGCACGATTGCAAATGTTCCTTGTAAGCGTACGTTGATGAAACACTTGGCCATAATATTTTGCAGTTGCAAAAGGCTTTGTTACAAAGAGTTAGAGGTTGATTCAGCTTGATCAGTTTAAATTGTAGTTTGTGATGTTAGTGTTTGAGATTAGAACTTAGTACTAGGGTCTGTGCTAATCGCTTTGTAATGTGTAGGAGATAGATAGTTTTAAATTTTTTATAATAAACTATTTACTAAAGAAAAAACATTCATAGGGGCTGTCCATTTTAATCACGTGAGGCTCGAAAGGCGTAAAAAAAGCGCACTCCGGGAGTGCAGGCAGAAGTGAAAACTGAAGTACCAGTATCTAACCATACGCAAAAAGAGTTTTAGATGAAAAAAAAAAATAGTCAATAGACAAGTCGTCCGACAAATAGTCGTCCGACATTTGTCGTCCGTCAATAGTCGTCTGACAAATAGTCGGACGACAAGTCGACCGACAAATAGTCGTCCGACATTTGTCGTCCGTCAATAGTCGTCCGTTAAAAATAACAATTTCGTAGAGGTACTACAGCCCGTAGACCTTGCTACGAAATCTCATTGCTACGAATCTGTCGCGACAGATTCGTAGCGAATCTGTCGCGAGAGCGGCTGAAAATGCTCACCCACAAAAGTGCCCAACTCGCCATAAGAAGTTTTCACTTCAAACTGTTGTAAAATACTATTTGAGCTAATTATAAATAAATTAAAGATGTTGCTTTGTTACTAGTTTATTTTAGAGTGACAGTTAAAACAAAATACAAAATAATATAAAATTACTTCTATTTCTTTACTGCACAAAGAAGTCTTAATTGTAAAAGTAGAACAAGTAGGTATACTACAATTCTACAACACCACCCTTCAATTAAGACTCTGGGAAAGAACACAAACAAACAAAAATACCTAATCATTACATAATAAAAGAAAAAATGAAATTACTTAACCTAGGCTAATACCATGTATACATCTCTTATGAGCAACCTTGCCTAAAGGTTTTGTAAACACATCCGCATAATTTAAATCTGACCGGACATAATCAATCGTAATTGTTTTGTCACACACTTTTTCTCTTATAAAATGATATTTTGTATCAATATGCTTTGTTCTGTGATGAACTGGATTAAGCACTAAACTATGCGCACTCTGACTATCGTTAAACAAAATCACTGTGTCAGACTTACCAGTTACATCCAAAATGAAACTTTTAAGATAACAGGCCTCTTTAGCAGCTGCCGCTAGAGCCATATACTCGGCTTCCGTTGAAGACAGAGCTACAGTTGACTGTTTCTTCGCTTGCCAAGCTACAGGACTACCAGCTAACATAAAACAGTACCCAGTATAGGATCTTCTATCTTTCGTACATATGACATCAAGAAGAGATTGGTTTAGGGAGTTGAGGACAATGGACAGCGGTATAACTGTTACAGTAGCAAACGGTCATATGATATCATGTAGTGGAGTTGGTGATGTATCTATTGAAACTACTAGTGTTATAGATAGTATTAACGATGTAGCGTATGTACCTGACTTAAAGAGTAACCTTATTTCTGTCAAAAAGGTTGTTGACAAGGGCTTCATAGTACTTTTTGATAAAACAGGTTGTAATTTTTATAAATCTTCTGATTTCTCTTTCAAAGGTAATGCTGTTCTACATGCTTCTGTTACTAGTGGTGGACTGTACTCACTGGATTGTAGTACGAAAATTACTCCATGTATCTTAACCGCAAACGATGTGCAATCTGACTATCTCAGTAGGTACCAACTTTGGCATAAAAGATTAGGACACCTTTGTAGGATAGGAATGGATCAATTAAAAAGAAGTCATATGGGCGTCGACTATACTGCGATGGATAAAGGTAAGTGTATTGCTTGTGTTGAGGGCAAACAGGCGAGGAAGCCTTTTAAATCAGTAGAATACAAAAAGGCTACTTCGAAATTAGAGTTAATTCACTCTGACTTGTGTGGACCATTTTCTGTTCCTTCATTTCAAGGAAATAAGTATCTTTTGATTTTCGTTGACGATTTTACGCGTATGATTTTTCCGTATTTTATTTCTTCGAAAGCAGAAGTTAAAGACAAGTTTGTTTGTTTCCAAACGTTGATAGAAAGACAAACTGGTGCTCAAATAAAAATATTGAGAACGGATTGTGGTAAGGAATATGTAAATAAGGAATTAACTGATTATTTATCGTCAAAAGGAGTAACTCATGAGACTACTGCAGGATATAGTCCTCAGTCTAATGGCGTAGCTGAGCGTACCAATCGTTCTATTGAAGAAAAAGCACGTTCTATGCTAGCTGACAGTTCACTTTCAAAAGCTTATTGGGAAGATGCTTTTAGGACAGCGGTTTACTTGAAAAATAGATCGCCACATCGCGCTTTAATTAGGAAGACTCCATATGAAAAATGGTACGGACAAAAGGGAGATCTCAGCCATTTGCGTGTTTTTGGATGTCGGGCACTTATTCAAGTTCCAGCCTGTCATAGACAGAAATTAGATATTAAAACTAAAGAAGTTATCTTTGTAGGATATACAGATGATCCTAATACTTATTTCTTTAGGGATGCTTCTAACCCTCGGCATGTACAGAAGTCCAGAGATGTGACATTTTTTGAAGATCGTTTTACACAACTTAAAGGTAATGTTGTTGAATCTACTAAACCAGAACCTATCATTATGTTTGATGACGTTTTACAGAATGAAATGGTGGTAACTGATGATAGTCAACAGGACGATAACACGGTTGAACTTCAAGAAAATTCTGTACCATGTAGTGATGATGAAGTAGATTATAATTCGGCTGAATCTGAGGGCCCTACTAGTCCTGAACGAAATGTTATAGAGGTAAGTAGGTATCCTACTAGAATTCGTAAGCAACCGGATTTTTATGTTGCAAATTTATTATCAGAAACTGATAATATGTGTGAGCCGAAATCTTATTCAGAGGCAGTGAATTGTGATGATGCTGATGAATGGCGTTCTGCGATGAACAATGAATATGATTCGCTCATTAAGTTGAAGACTTGGAAGCTTGTTGATAAGCCTATAGGTAATAAGAAGGTTATACCTTGTAAATGGGTCTACAAAGTAAAGAAAGATGCTCACGGTAACATTTTGAAGTATAAGGCTAGACTTGTGGTGAAAGGTTTCAAGCAGGTAGAAGGAATAGACTACAATGAAACTTTTGCTCCTGTTATTCGCCATTCTTCACTCCGTACTTTATTCGCCTTAGCTGCTGAATTAGACCTAGAAATGAGGCATTTGGACGTCGACACTGCTTTTCTTAACGGAGAACTTGAAGAGGAAGTTCTTATGGAACAACCACAGGGTTTTGTGGAGAAAGGCCGTGAAAGTAAAGTTTGCCTACTGCAGAAATCGTTGTATGGGCTCAAACAGGCACCCCGAGCATGGAATATAATGTTGGACAAAACCTTATCCAAGATGGGTTTCACGAAAACTCCTTCGGAACCATGCGTGTATAAAAAACTTTATGGTCAAGAAATTGTCATTTTGGCGGTATATGTCGATGACATAATTGTCTTTTTCAAAAATGACATGACCTTTCAAAGCGTCAAGAAATGTTTACAAAATATTTTTAATATTAAAGATTTAGGTCCTTTATCCTATTATCTTGGAATCAATATCTCAAGAAAGGATGGTGAGATTAAGGTAAATCAACGTACTTTTATTTTGAATCTGTTAAAAAGATTTAACATGGAAAACTGTAAGTCGTTTGATACACCGTCTAGTTTAAAGAAACTTGATGATGGAATAATTGACGAACGAGAGTCTTTTCCATATCAAAGTTTGATTGGATGCTTAATGTTCCTATCAGTAAATACTAGGCCTGACATAGCTTATCAAGTTAGCTATTTGAGCCAATTTAATACCAAATATAACAAAGAACACTGGTTAGCTGCAAAGAGAGTGTTGCAATATTTGAAGGGTACAATCGATTACACTCTTACTTACAGGATGGTTGGCGATTATCTTAAAGCGTATGTCGATGCAGACTGGGCTAATTGTACGAAAGATAGAAGATCCTATACTGGGTACTGTTTTATGTTAGCTGGTAGTCCTGTAGCTTGGCAAGCGAAGAAACAGTCAACTGTCCATTGTCCTCAACTCCCTAAACCAATCTCTTCTTGATGTCATATGCCTTGAACATCCAGAATCGACCAACCATACGTCACTTGTAGACCCACAAGACGTTCCTAGTGCGTGTTGTTTTATGTTTTTCTTTTTACGCAAAGGGCATTGTGGTCTTTTGTGACCCGGTTTCTTACATTCATAACAAACAACTTTTTCAATACTTGAGTTTTGATTTAAATGTTGTTTTGATTGGCTAGTTGTTTCAAAAACTTGTATTGTAGAGTCACATTTGGACATTTCGTTCAACAGTTTCTTCTTTACGATATCAGTGGTAACCTCTATATTACTATTTTCAAGAGCCATTACAAGTGGTTCATATTTCGGACCAAGTCCTCCAAGCAAAATGGCTGCAATCGAAGCATCATCTATTACCTTGCCAATATCAGCCAAATCCTGAGCTGTACTAAGAACCACATTGATATACATCTCTATATTCTGAAAATGATCAAGTGAGAGTCTGTATAGCTTCCTTTCTAATACCAGCCTTCTGCCCATGCCCTTATCTTCGTATGCATCTTGTAAAGCATTCCAAGCTTCTAAAGCAGTCTTAGCATTACGAATGTGGGTCATTGCTGTCCCATCAACGGTAAGGCAAATTTTAGCTAATGCTCTCTCATCGTTTCGTATTTTCATCGAAGCAGAGATAGTATCATCTTCGCCATAGCCACTTACTGTTTTCCAAAGATTTTCGTGGATTAAATAATTGCGCATCTTAAACTTCCATTTTATGTAGCCATCTTTATTGCACAGTATGAGCGACGCTGGTATTGACGAAGAATAATTCATTCCACTATTGGAGTCACCATCACACATTTTCGATACAAACGAAAAACGATTTTGACACTAAAATATTCACATCAGCAAGCACTATTGATAATCTTTAAAATATTTTGCTCTTCGTGCTGATAACGTGTTGTAAAATACTATTTGAGCTAATTATAAATAAATTAAAGATGTTGCTTTGTTACTAGTTTATTTTAGAGTGACAGTTAAAACAAAATACAAAATAATATAAAATTACTTCTATTTCTTTACTGCACAAAGAAGTCTTAATTGTAAAAGTAGAACAAGTAGGTATACTACAATTCTACAACACAAACAAATTACGAAATATCACAAGGGGGAGGGGGGAGTTTATATTTGCTTGTATTTATTTTTTTGGCAAACGCGCCATAGTCAACCGAAAAACGGCAATAAATTATCTATAATAAAATTAGATGTTACTTATACTAATAAAAAATATAAGATTCTTTGTAGGTACTAAAAATACACTTGATATAGGGGGGGTGTAGTCTTAAACCTCACCACCAAGGGGGAGGGGGGATTAAAAAATGCCAAAAAAAAAAAAACATCGCGTGATTTAATTGGACATCCCCTTATTAGATCAAGAACCCTAACCGCTAGATCTTCGTGATTTTATAAAAGCTAAGGATCACTCAGCGTATGACTCCAACACGGTTATGACCCTGGCTTGGCTCTTCAAGCCACTATGGCCCGGCCCAATAACTATTTTATCAGGTAGCAAACTCAAGAATCAAACATGTTAATCACTATCATCACTACATAGTATAAAATAAAGTCACTTTTCGCCGTCCCTATGTCCCTATGCCCCTATGTATGCTTAAATCTTTAAAACTACGCAACGGATTTTGATGCAGTTTTTTTTAATATTATTATTATTAAGAGCCTGTAGTGTCCCACTGCAGGGCAAAGGCCTCTCTACTCCCCCTCCACTGATCGCGATCTTGTGCGACGGATTGCCAATCTGTCATAAACCTGTCGATATCGTCTCGCCACCTTCGACGGGGTCTGCCAGGTAGTCTTTTTCCGTTGGTGGGGGTCCAAAAAGTTGTTAATTTGGCCCAAAGTTCTTCCGGCATACGGCAGATATGGCCAGCCCAATTCCACTTTAGTGTGGCAGCTTTTTGGGTGACATCGACTACTTGGGTTTTGGAACGTATTTCGGTATTCCGAATTCGGTCAGGAAGTCTGACCCCGAGAATACTTCGTTCCATCGCCCTTTGGCATACCCCGAGTGCGGACCTCTGACGACCAGTCAAAGACCAAGTTTGAGCGCCGTACGTTAGGATGGGCAGAATGCATACGTCCATGAGCTTCCGTTTTTAAGGGATAGTGGTAATTTGCCCTTCATGAGTTCTTTCATAGATCTTTTTTTAATAGATAGAGTGATTAAAGAGAAAGGTTTTTAGATACAATACATGCATAATACAGCCGTGCGAAACCGGGGCGGGTCGGTAGATTTACAAATAAAAAACATAATGATAAGTTGGGAAGTAAGGTAGGTATAGAAATAGGTAGCACCTACTCCTACCTATTCGATTTATTTCATTCAGAAGCAAACATTGCTCTCCAAACATGTTTAAGGAAACAATATATCAACGAAAGCTTCTTATTTTATTTGTAAAACATCATTTCTTTCAAGTACGAACACTTTTGGGGTGAAGATATTCAAAATACAATTGCTTAGAGGGGACATAAATTTTTTTACTGCAAAATTTTGAACCTGATTTGATTATATCATACAGTATTGCCATTGCACACTGTGACGTTTTAAGGCAAGTTGAACAGTTCAGTTTTTTTTTTGTAGAAAAAAAAAGATGAAATTTTCAGACTTCCCTTGTCTACCATTTTTTGTTTATACTGCCTTATCTTTAGTGTGATTGGATGATTTCAAAGGTTTTTAATAAATGATTAGTCATTTACCGACTCTCTCATTTTCTGAATTACCGTAAAGGTAAAGTCAAAATTCAAATTAAAATTGAAGATAAATATAAAAAAAAACTTGATGCAAAATTGTTTCACACACCCACACACTGACTACATTTTGAAAACTACCTTTTCAATTTACCACTTGTAAACAGAAGAATCGAGTAAGACCATTTGCGATAAAAAAGCGAATAAAACCAAATGCAAATGGTACTGTTTTTTATAAGTCAGACCAAATTCAGAATGACCATTATTCGGACCAAATGCAAAAAGTAACAAATTGAACCCATTCACAAAAGGTACAAAAATCCCTTATAGATGAAAGGGTACCGGCGCTCTCTCCATACAAACGTAGTCGACTGTTTCCTCCCTGGATAATGACACTAGCACAAATATTTTTGTTGCATAAGACCTATAACTGCCATGACTATGCCCCTATGTCTTGGTTTTTTTTCATTTTCTATTATCATAGAAATTACGATTAAAAAAATAAAATAAAAAAAACTTGTGGCACTCGGGGACTGCCGCGGTAAAGTTATTACATCGTGCGAGCTTCGTACAGTCGTACCATTTACATGTTAAGCGAACGAGGAGGAGTGGGGGGTGTTAGGTTTTATTTTCGTTACGGAATTTCTTGATTCGGTCGCCGCGCTCAAAGCCCGCGATAAAAGCTATGCAATAGCTTAATAACAAAACATAGGGGCATGGTCAATATGGTCATGGCCCTTTCCTCTTAAAATCCCTCTCTATTAAACAGTAATAATATTTAAACCTCTTTGATTTTGGGAGCATAAATAATGCATTTGATCTTGAGAAAATACGAACATAAGTGTTCAAAGTCATCCGTTCAACTTCAACCAAAGTCAAGTGTTTGTTTATTTTATTTAAGTGCGTCAAAGTGTGCAATCGGAAAATGTGAAAACGGATTTGAGATTTTTCGATCGGCAGATATTTATATCGGCAACCATTGACGACCCAGTTGACACCATGCCGCCTCAGACAAGTATTTATGCTTCGATATTTGTCTGTAGTCTGGTTGTTTCTATCTTAATATATATAAATCTCGTGTCACAATGTTTGTCCTCAATGGACTCCTAAACCACTTAACCGATTATAATAAAATTCGCACACCATGTGCAGTTCGATCCAACTTGAGAGATAGGATAGCTTACATCCCGATATTCCCACGGGATCGGGAGTTACGCGGGTGAAACTGCGTAGGGCAGCTAGTATATTATAAGTATATACAGGGTGGCTCTAAAATACGTTGACAAACAGTTTTAGGAATAATTTTATTGTTTATATTGATACAGTGCTGTGAGTTCTAAATAATAAAAATATAGTATTATTTTATCTTGAATATTTATTAGTTTTCAAAATAACCGCCTTTTGCTTGGATACACAGGGTTAAACGTTTTCTGAAATTTTCAACGATTTTCCGCACCTCCTTTTCAGATACTTTATCCCACTCATGAATAAGTGTTGCCTTCAGCGCGTTTATACTTGTGTGTAGAGTCGCACAGACACTCGCCTCTAAGACAGACCACACACTGTAATCCATCGGGTTTAATTCCAGTGAATACGGAGGCCATTCCCTAGAACTTATGAACCCAGGAAAGTTAACCATACACCACTGCTGCACGCTTAAGGTCCTGTGAGATGGAGCAGAGTCCTGTTGAAAACTTCACGGTTTGTCGCCGAAATGCTGCTGGCTCCAAGGAAGAACTACACCCTCTAAAATATCCCGTCGGAGAGGTGGCATGAAAGGGACATTTTTGTTGTTGAGGCTCTAGTAAGTGATTGAGATAATATTTGGAACAGGTTGGAGTCGAATAAGAAGCGTTAATTATTAAACTAATAAAATACAATTCAATAATCGTCATTAATTAATTCGTAGTTATTTATTTTTGCATCTTAAAAAAATGTATATTTTGTCCCTTTCATAAATTACTTGTATTGAAAGGGACGCAGTAGTTTATGAAAGGGACAGTGCATAATTTCAAGAAAATCGCTTTATACTTTGGTCTAAATAATAAAAAAATTATAAATATAAAATGTTCTAAAATATTAAGTCTTCTTACAATTACAACTTAGATATGTTTAAAATCAAATTCAAAAGTGACCAAAATTATCCTACCAATATTATTAATAAATGTGAAAGTTAGTGTGTGTGTTTGTATGTTTGTCACTTCTTCATGCAAAAACTACTAAACCAATTGCATTAAAATAATTACTTTAATTAATAATTCCCGTCACTAATGTGATATTTCTCTAATAAGAACATAAAGTTTAATAATGAACTTAAAAAATAATAATAATAGATAATATTTTTTATTGCTTCTCTTAAGACACTTAGAACAGTCACCCTTATAATAAAAAATAATTCAAACACATTGGAGGGTTATTAGTAATTATACTAGCAAGCGATTGAGGGCCATTTCCATACACCTAAACAAACAACTTTTTTTCTAAGTCTTTTGGAAAATCGAACATTTTTTTGAAAATTTTGAGGTTAGGTTTACCCAAAAATCAGCTGTTTCTTACACGGAGAAGTCATTAACCTTAAAATTTTACTTATTTTAAAGTTTAATCTACTGTTCTTAGTCTGAATTACCTATGTTTTAAAAAATTAGCTGTTTTTCGAATTTACATAACCTCAAAATTTTCATTTTTTTTTTCGAATTTTCTGAAGTCGTAAAACTAAAATTATTTGTTTAGGTGCACAGAAGTAGCCCTCAACGGCTTGCTAGTATAACTACCAATAACCCTGTATATATAAAAACTAATCAACAATTTTATAAATCACTTATAATTTTTTTATAAATTTTACAGAAATCCCCTTTTTTCTTCTTCTCCTTTATATTCACTGTTTCTTCAATTTTGTGTGGATCGATACGTGTTATTTTTTTTAAGTTGCATTTTTAATAAAAAAATGTCATAATATTAATAATTTCTAGTGAAAAATAGCAGTCATGAAAGGGATAGTTATGAAGGGGACGTCCCATTCATAACTGTTTGCTGTGTCCCTTTCATAAATATCATTCAGAAATTGAAAACATAACCACAAAATCTACAATTTGAAATTAAAGTTAATTTTCCTTATGTTCTCATATCTGTGTATCCCTAACCTATCATAAACAGTTATTGACTAATAATAATTAACTCACAGCAATCGATAAAACGTTTTACAATTATAAGAGAAAAAATAGTTTTCAATCACAATAATAATACACGCACGACTCCGCCATTTTTGAAATGACAGGAGTATGAAGTATGCCGCGAATGAATTTGCTTCAAGGCTGCTATACGTCAAAAATAGTGTTGACTCGAAATTGTTTTTAATTTACCGGTTATTTGAATTGTCCCTTTCAATACGTGTCCCTTTCATGGCACTTCTCCCCTATATTTCTTGGTTCATTTTCACACCTTTTTCGATGAAAACTAGGGGAGTTTTGCCTGTTGAGCAAATACCGCCCAAAACCATAACTGAATCCGGTTTTTGGCGATCAGAGACAACTACTACGGCTCCAGGGCGGCTAGAGGAGTAAATTCTATCATTTTTGCAATTAGAAATATAGACCCGCTGAAGGCAAAACTTATTCATGCGTGGGATAAAATATCTGAAGAGGAGGTGCGGAAAATCGTTGTAAATTTCAGAAAACGTTTAACCCTGTGTATCCAAGCAAAAAGCGGTTATTTGTAAAACTAATAAATATTCAAGATAAAATAATACTATATTTTTATTATTTGGAACTCACAGCACTGTATCAATATAAACAATAAAGTTATTCATAAAACTGTTTGTCAACGTATTTTAGAGCCAAAAGAAAAGTATATAAGTAGTATATCCGTTGTCTAGCACCCATAACACAAGTCTAGTTACTTAGCTTGGGGCTAGATGGCGATATGTGGAATGTCCTGCAATATTTATTTATGTATTATTCCATGATTGAAAAAAAACGGTGGGCTTTGGGACCCATAAAAAACTCAAATTTTTCGCTTGGGTCCAAAAATTTTGGTAATCAATAATTTCCTTTATAAGAGTATAGATAAAAAATTAAAAATATCATCCCCCAAAAAAGTGTCCAAAACCTTCTTCAATTTCCTACAAATGTTACTGCTTTATTCTCAAAAAACTTGTCCATGGTTAGATTTAAATCAATGACTGCTTAGGCCGATTTTTTTTAGGAAAGTCAATTTCTTACAATCCCTAAATGTGGATTTAGCACTTTTTAAATAAAATTTTGTTAAAAAAAAAACGTTACGAATTAAAAATCGTTACAAGTCAAAATTCTTTATTCCTTTCCGATCATACAATTTAATCATAATAAATAATAATAAATATTGCAGGAAAATCCACACGTCGCCATCTAGCCCCAAGCTAAGTAACTACACTTGTGTTATGGGTGCTAGACAACGGATATACTACTTATCTTTTGTAAATAAATACTTATAATACATAGAAACAATCAATAATTCAACAACAACATCAACAATCGTCAATTTGCATGGGATTACTATGAATCGTCTTAAAAACGATTTGTGTTATTGTTATCTAAAAACGAATTATTTATTTTACGAATTGTACATTTAATTAATTACTTATTTTACGAATCCATTGACAGTTTGCGAATCGCTCATTCTATACCTAAACTTTAAAACCATCCAATTTTCCTCAATATTCTACAAAATTCCTCCCCTAAAACCCACCTAACCTTCCATCCCTAATACCCGTTTAAAAAGAACCGAACCCCGCTCAATTACTCAGTACTAATGAGAATCTTAACCGGTATACGGGTAATTGAATATCCCAGTACCGGCACACCGGTACACATGCAATAAATATGGGAACTACTCGTACAGACCGCGGATTAGCGCGCGCTAAACTACGGGTAGGGGTGCCTGTTACACCGTTACCATACAACATTTTTAGATTAATCACTACATAGTATAAAACAAAGTCGCTTTCTCTGTCCCTATATCCTTTTGTATGCTTAAATCTTTAAAACTACGCAACGGATTTTGATGCGGTTTTTTTAATAGATAGAGTGATTCAAGAGGAAGGTTTATATGTATAATACATGCATAATATAGCCGTGCGAAGCCGGAGCGGGTCGCTAGTATATAATAATATGTAGTTACATAAACAATTTACTGTAGCACATTAAAACTTAAATCTAACATAAATTCCTGCTAAAAAAATGTTGTCTGTAAAGTCGGTTTACGGACGATAATTTTACGTGATAACGTCATAAGAAAACGATAAAAATTGATTGTTATTTGTTTTCCTTTATATATTTTTTCCTTTATTTTTTCTTTATACCTTCTATTCGTCACTCGTCACCATAACATAAGCCTAGATGACTGATATTATTATTAAACAATATAAAACAAACACGAGACGCGTGCCGCGTCACTTTCCCGGAACATGACGCATGACTTCAAACTTTCTTTTTTTTTATATGATAACTAGCTGTCCCGGCAAACGTTGTTTTGCTATTTACAAAAAAACAAAAACAAAAAAAAATAGATGTTGGCCGATTCTCAGACCTACTGAATATGCTCACAAAATTTCATGAGAATCGGTCGAGCCGTTTCGGAGGAGTTCAAGTTCGAACCCCGTGACACGAGAATTTTATATATATAGAGATGATTATTTTTATTGGAGTTTACTCTTTTGGCCTTGTAGCAATGTTTTTTTACAGGACTTGAAGTTAAGTAGGAGGTTCTCAATACGTCGCGTATACCTATATTAATATATTTCGTTTGGTCACCGAACAGAGTTGGCCTAGTGGTAGATTAGATGCCTCGACTTTCATTCTGAAAGTCATGGGTTCAAATCCTGGGGGGGCCGTGCACTGATGATTTTTTCTTAATTTATTTGCGCTATTAACAGTACCACTCTAACGCTGAAAAAAAACATTCTGACAAATTATTTCCCATAGACACGGTCGACTAAGCTGACATAGAGTCATTGGTAAGCCTTCTTCATTTAAAATCATCTAATTAGATGTAAGGCCAACATAATTGTCATTACTCCTTAAGAATCATTTTTATTCAGAAGGCCATGGTGTATTTTTTATATTTGCCAATCTAATATACATAAACCACTTAACTCCTAAACCACTTAACCGATTTTAATCAAATTTGCACACCGTATGCAGTTTAATCCAACTTGAAAGATAGGATAGCTTACATCTTAATTCATCCCGATATTCCCACGGTATCGGGAGTTACGTGGGTGAAACCGCGGAGCGCAGCTAGTGAAATTTAAAAAACGAAACGTTTCCAACAACGTATTTGTTACGTATCGGTGTAACTGCGCCCCTATAAGAGTTTAACCAGCGTTTCAGCCCGTGAATTATAGAAGGTTTAACAGGTGACGCAATAGATCGTGAAAACGGATCTTTTGTCTCTTTCATTCCTATTGGGAGATACATTACCTCTCTCATTCTTACACATTATTTTGAACTTAAGAGTTCGGGTGCCTTTTTTCGTAGTAACATGCTTATCCCCGCGTAAGTTCTGATCCCGTGGGAATATCTGGATAAAAATAGGGCTATGTTATTACAGGTTTTCAGCTATCTAAAAACCAAGTTTCATCGCAATCTGTTCAGTAGTTTTTGCGAGAAGTAACAAAAATACACACAAATAAACGGTTTATTCTTGGATCGGCCCAATGGGTTTTGTCCCACATAAATAAATCCTGAGTCGTCCCAAATAATATGCTTATACTTTCTACTTCGTCCTAAAATGTTATTTTAATATTTTTATTCCTGCTTCGTTCTATTTTATATTCCTTCTACACCCCATATTTATTTTTGTATATTACTTACTTTTTTGTACAATGAACAAAAATAGATTACGGATTATAATTTCATTTTTCGTTTGAGGGCTGCATTCGCATCAAAGAAATAGCTTACGATAACCTTAAAACCTTGTAAGCGACAGAGTAATTACGCAAATAATTTTCATCTCGTTTCCTTATTTTCTAACTCGCAAAAAAACAGGTTAAACGTGAACATTCTTACACTCTTTAATAACGCGTCGTATACTGTAAAAACTTCAGCTACAAAGGGCGGTTTAAAAATATGCAAAATTACAAGCGCGTCGGAGATCCGACGGTTGAGCTTTAGTGAACTAGAATGACCATGAGTTTAGTTAAACAAAGAAATAAGGTTAAGAGGAAAGGTACCCAGCGCTCTCTCCTCATAGTCGACTCACTGTTTGAGTGCATCCCATCCACCCCGGTGGTCCCGGCCTGGTAACGGGACCGTTGGGAAAAATTGTTTCATCGACCCCGGTAGTGCCGACCCCGTCGTTTATCGGGGTGGATGGCACAAATCAAGTGTCATCTACCCCGGTGTGTTTTAATGTGAAAAGCGCTTTAAAACGAAGTAATGTTGAAAACGGGGTGAATAGAGTATTATTGTGACCAAAAAATACTTTTTATTAAAAAAAGGTAACGTGAAAATGTCTTATTACCAGACCAATAACAACGTGAGCAAAGCTGACGTAATAATAAAAAAACAAAATATTTTCATTAGTTCGTCCATCGTTTAATATTTATGGCTAACATATCAAACAACAATAGGCACTTAGACGAGCAGTTTGAAACGGAAAGACGTAATGGCTGTCTTAACTGTTTATGTAATTAAAAGATTCACATCTATTTTAGTGAAAAACCATCTATACTACCTTATGGGATTGGATTTAAAGGTTATAAAATATAAATTTTGTACTTGTTTTTTTTACAATCGCCGTAATATTAAAAAAGCTCAAAAAAATGACGATTTTTTGACCGAACGAGCGAAGCGAGAGAGGTCTAGTGTTGAGAAGGGTCGGTCGCTCGTATGTTTGTATGTTTGTATGTTTGTATGTTTGTTCGACAATAACTTGAGTACCGTTGCTCTGATCTTCATGATTTTTGGTATACAAGTAGTTGAGGTCCATAGAATTTTTAAGTTCGAACATGAGCAGGATCGGTCAGGGGGTTACGGAGATAGGGGTCCAAAAGGGGATCTACCTATATGGCACACAAACTATACTGCAAATATACCCGAGTGGGGTATCAAATGAAAGGGCGTAACTTCGGTGACAATAATATGGTACCATGGAACTGATCTGATGATAGAGCTGGAGGGAATCTGCAGGAATTATCTCATTATCCATACTTCATAGTTCATTTATTCAAACTACTCGTCAAGAATCGCCTTGACGAGTAGTTTGTCTTTCAATGGTAACCAGGGTCTGATGATGGAACTGGAAGGTGGTCATAGGAACTTCGCAATGAAACGACACAACCCCATCGAGTTTGGGCTCGTTAGAATCGTCTTGACAAGAAGTTTGTCTTTCAATGGTGACCAGGGTCTGATGATGGAACTGGAAGGTTGTCATAGGAACTTCGCAATGAAACGACACAACCCCATCGAGTTTGGGCTCGTTAGAATCGTCTTGACGAGAAGTTTGACTTTCAATGGTAACCAGGGTCTGATGATGGAACTGGAAGGTGGTCATAGGAACTTCGCAATGAAACGACACAACCCCATCGAGTTTGGGCTCGTTAGAATCGCCTTGACGGGTAGTTTGTCTTTCAATGGTAACCAGGGTCTGATGATGGAACTGGAAGGTGGTCATAGGAACTTCGCAATGAAATGACACAACCCCATCGAGTTTGGGCTCGTTAGAATCGTCTTGACGAGTAGTTTGTCTTTCAATGGTAACCATTGGGCCAATGGGTTTGATCTAACATATTTCGTTATCAAAGACCAAAAAGTATAAAATAAATTGATAGTTTAGAAAAACTAAAAAAACCCGCTTTAATAAAAATAACCAACTAAAAAATAGAAAATAAAATTTAATAATATTGTAAATTGTAAGCGTGTTACATTGTGATTGCAAAAGAAAAATAATGAAGGTGTAGCA
The DNA here is from genome assembly GCA_907269075.1 of Idaea aversata. Taxonomy (NCBI): domain Eukaryota; kingdom Metazoa; phylum Arthropoda; class Insecta; order Lepidoptera; family Geometridae; genus Idaea; species Idaea aversata. Next base: position 10,902,713 of record OU026106.1, read on the forward strand.
TCACAACACAATGTAACACGCTTACTATTTACAATATTCTTAATCCAAATTTAACGGGTGTGATGGTTGAGCTGGATCTATGCTTTTAGAACTTAACAACAACAACAACAAGTTATGCCTGTCGTGTTTGGATTCTCTAAATCATCCAATGTCAGATATTAGCGATACTAGGCACCTATCATTCAAATAAGATATTAGGGTAGGGGGTTTAGGGTATTTTGAGTCTTTCGTCGTTATATTATACATTTTAGTAACTACTTTACGCTGAAATATAAAAATCGCTGAAAAAAACTCGTGAGGTCTCAGTTCGGGGCGAACTACTAGTTAGGAATTTAACGATTTTTTCTATCGAAGCAAATCACTCTAATCGTGTTTCGAAGTGTATGACAATACAAAGCATTTCTTCATCTTTACGACAATAGGAATATCATTTTATGGATTTTAGTGGTTAATACCCAAAAACTGTTTCTAAGACACCTCTATCCGCACTTCTGGTCTTACCACTATCCGCGCTTCTGGTCTTAAATGTGAGACAATGTTTTTTTATTATTAGTAGATGTGAGTGATTTCACGTTACAGGATAAAATATAGATTATAAAATCCCAAGTTGCTCTACCGGCCTACCATTTTTGACATTTATTTATATAAAGAAATGGTGGCACTGTTTTGTTACGTATTGAGCACCAATATACATTAAAGGAAAAATATAAAAATGGAATGGCAGCATGGGAACAAAAGAAGGGTATTAATAGAAGAAAACAAAATGAGGTGGAAAAGTAACTTTAAAAGTTAGTATTATAGTTATTTTATTATTAACCCTTCCTAAATGCGCAATTAAATAAATATTTGTAAAGTCAATAGGTACGTCACTTTCAATTTAATTTACAAATCACTGTATTTATTGATTAAAACTTAAATAATAATAATAATACTAAAGGTATTTAAGTATGATGAAACTCTTAAGTTTAACACTCAACATATTTACGAATACACACATTTGGAACTCTCGCCTGTTTTAGTTTGCACAAAATTGTAATAGTCCGTTCAATTCACATGCGCAATGAGGAAGGGTCAATAATAAAATAACTATAATACTAACTTTTAAAGTTACTTTTTCACCACATTTCTGTTTTCTTTTGTTATTACATTCCCATGCTGCCATTCCATTTTTATATTTTTCCTTTAATATATAGGTAATGTGTTTTAGCGAAAGGGTTCTAATACAAAAGGGGGTTGTTTTACAAGTCTAGGTAAAAAACTTTTGTTCTACGACTTTTGGACATTTCGTTCGAAGTTTTTGTATGAAACAGCTGAGGAAAAATTCAATCAGAATTTTCAAAAAAGATTCGAATTTCTAGAAGTCGTAGAACAAAAGTTGTTCACCTAGACGTCTAGAACAACCCCCTTTTTTTTCTTATTCTTATTCTTCTTATTCTTTGGTATTAAAACCCCTTCGCTGAAACACATTGTATTTTGGTGCCCAGTACGTAAGAGAACAGTGCCACCGTTTCTTTTTAACCGACTTCAAAAAAGGATTAGGTTCTCAATTCGTCGCGTATACATATATGTATATTTTATGGTATGTTCGCCGATTACTCGAAAACACCTGGACCGATTTAGAAAAATATTTTTATGTTTGAAATGGGATAATTCATTATAAATGTTAAAAATGGTAGGCCGGTAGACCAACTTGGGATTTCTTCATCCATTTTTTATCCTGGAACTCAAAAAATTTAGAATTCCTACACATGTTTAGAATCACTCACATCTACTAATAATAAAATAATAGTTTAAAAAAACTAAAAAACACGCTTTTATAAAAAACTAAAAAATAGAAAATAAAATTTAATAAATTTGAATTGAGAATTAATAAATGTAAATTAGAAATAAATGTATATTATTGTAATAAAAGCGTGGGGTGCTTTTTAATATATTATCAAAATTATAAGCATTTTACTCATATCTGTCAATAAAACATTTATAATTATTGACACTATGCACCCACGCTTTTTTTTTTACAATAATTTACATTTATTTATGATTAACACTATTCTCAATTCAATTTTAATTAATTTTTGTTTCTATTTTTTAGTTTTTTTTTAAACTATTATTTATTTTTCATTTTTTAGTTGAATTTTCTATAAAATCGTGTTTTAGTTTTTAAAGTATAGTTTATTTTTTGCTTTTTAGTTTGACGAAATCGTCAAACCGTAAGAACATTTTGATAGAGTCTATATTTGTAGCGGTGCGTAAGCGGTACCCGCGCATCGCCGTTTCATACAAAATGTGACGCAGGCGTATACAAATATAGACTCTATCTCAATGGATTTACGGTTTCCAATCGTCTGTACGAGCGCGCACCTCGCCTCTTCTGTTTGTTCCGCGCCTGAGTCTGGAACTGCGCGCATGCGTATGCAAAGGATACGGAAGAAATTGATGAATTCTGGCGAAACTAATCAGGATACTCGGATTGCTTAGTCGAATAATTGCATTAAATTGTCATCGGTCTTTGACAGGTGTGCAAAGTTTGAATAAAATCTGATCATTCTAAGTAGGGCAAAATCGAGCCCAAAAGAGTCGGTTACATACAAGCAAGCAAATATACAGGTGAAACTAATAAAATCGTGTTCAAAATACATTGTCTCACATTTAATAAGAATAGTATTTAAATCACTTTACTTACCTAGTCACATTAGGACACCACACGACTTTGACCGCTTTAAAGCGACTGACTGCCTAACGTCACTGGACAATGCATTTGTGAATAGCTTTCTATTGGTTGAAAGATAGTTAAGGATAGACTATTTTATTTTGTTCGTTAGGTACCGTTTCAAACTTGACTCGTCTAAGTGCCTATTGTTGTTTGATATGTTAGCCATAAATATTGAAAGATGGACGAACTAATGAAAATATTTTGTTTTTTTATTATTACGTTAGCTTTGCTCACGTTGTTATTGGTCTGGTAAAAGGACATTTTCACGTTACCTTTTTTAATTATAAAAGTATTTTTTGGTCACAATAATACTCTATTCTCCCTGCTTTCAACATTACTTCGTTTTAAAGCGCTTTTCACATTAAAACAAACCGGGGTAGATGACACTTGATTTGTGCCATCCACCCCGGTAAACGACGGGGTCGGCACTACCGGGGTCGATGAAACAATTTTTCCCAACGATCCCGTTACCGGGGCGGGACCACCGGGGTGGATGGGATGCACTCGACTGTTTCATCCCTGGATAATGAAACTAGCACAATTTTTTTGTTGCATAAAACCTATAACTGCCATGACTATTATATGCCCCTGCGCGGAAAAAAGCCATATTAATACAAGACCCAAGGGGCTTTTTAAATAATATTCTTATCTTGTGTAAGGCATTTTGCTTTTCTAAATATGTACACAGCACCATCTAGCAAAAAGCTAAGAAACTAGGCTTGAGTAATGGTGACCAAATCACTATCACTACATAGTATAAAACAAAGTCGCTTTTTCTGTCCCTATATCCCTATGACCCTATATCCCTATGTATGCTTAAATCTTTAAAACTACGCAACGGGTTTTAATAGATAGAGTGATCCAAGAGGAAGGTTTATATCAAGGGGCGGGTCGCTAGTAACGCATAAAACACTTATTTTCTTTTGTAAATGCATACAGAAACAGAAACATATTTATGTTCGTAATTTTTTTTTGAGGCCGGGTTAAACCCACAACTTTCTAAATCACGAGTGGGTGTTCGCCCACCACGCTATAAAGGCTGTTTTGGCCCCTATTTTCGCGCAGTCGGCCGACTGTCTTATCTTCCGTATGCATATTCCCTTAAGCTTTTGACAATTCGTTTTATTTTGATTGCCTACTTACACGGTTCTATATTTTCCTACCCTTGTTACCAACATAGGTACACGAACAGCAAGACAATAAATTATTATCCTCTCACCGTTTTTTTTGGTAACCTTGCAGAAAAATCCTTCCTGTATAATAAATCATGGATACCCTAACAAGAGCAATGTTCTCGGAAAATAGTGGGACATTGTTTAATATGGATAGGTTTTTTTGTATATTTTAGATTTATTTTGCAAAAATTTTAAGTTTGATGGGTTTCCCTTCATTCACAAACAACTTTTTATTACGACTTTTGAAAATTCGAAAAATAATAATAAGGTAAATTTTAGTAGGTAGGTAGGTATACCTACAAGTTTTTGCGAAAAAAATTGCCCATATCTTTTTATCATGTTGACTTAGGACCTTGATTTTTATACACCTAATAGGGACCTCAGTATCACTATCACTTCATCACTACATAGTATAAAACAAAGTCGCTTTCTCTGTCCCCATATCCTTTGTATGCTTAAATCTTTAAAACTACGCAACGGATTTTGATGCGGTTTTTTTTAATAGATAGAGTGATTCAAGAGGAAGGTTTATATGTATAATACAAGCGTAATATAGCCGTGCGAAGCCATGGCGGGTTGCTAGTCTGATATAAATTTCAACGTGCTATAAGTCCACCTGTTCTTGAGAAAATTAGTGGTGACACACAGACAGACAGACCTTACAAAGTGAGAGTGATCTTACAAAGGTTCCTTTTTTACCTTTTAATGTACGCAACCCTAAAAACATAAAACCTCCTTCTTAGACGATCTGCCTTTTAGACGAATTGCTTTTACGTTGATAACAGAGCACTTGACAAAAAACAATTACGACGAGTTCCTACATAGACGGAATACATTACAGACTAGTTGCAAATTGGACGACATGATTTTATGACAAGTTGACGGATAAAGACTACTTGCATTTTCGACCATATTATGATAGTCATCCAAATGAATAAGTACGTTTATTAAAATTTATTTATTTTTTATTAATTAACTAAGATTCTACAGTCATTATCAGACCGTATATTCAAACCTATTATAAACAAAACTTAGACCAAATTGAATCTACATTTTGTATGCTATCACCACATAGTATAAAACAAAGTCGCTTTTTCTGTTCCTATTTCCCTTTGACTGCATAAATCTTTAAAACTACGCAACGGATTTTGATGGGTTTTTTTTAATAGATAGAGTGATTCAAGAGGAAGGTTTATAATAATATGTATAATACATGCATAATATAGCCGTGCGAATCTGAAACCTGAAAGAAACCTGTTTCTCATAAAAGCCAGAATTTATTAGTAATTGTTAAGGCACTCCGAGAGTGCCGACAGAAGTGAAAACGTATAAAAAATTTAAAAAATATATAAAATATACTAATTTAAAAAAAAACATATATTCAAGCAATAACTGAAGTGTTCGGTGAGATTCGAACCAGGGTCTAAACATTCACACAAGTGTTAAGTAGCGCTCAAAACCACCAAGCCACAAAGTCTTTTTACCGAGCGACGAAAATAGTACTGTTTGAAGCCGATAATGATGTAGCTGTCATATTGCGTCTCTTATCAAGTTCAGAGATTTTATCTCATCTAAAAATATGCGTACCGCGCTAAAAGAAGTTTTTATCACAGTTGCTCATAAAGTGGATCTTATTGAACCGCTTTTAGGCTCATAATGCAACGTATTATACACGCGTGCGATAAAAAATATCCAACTAGTGGTAAAATAAATGTTATCCCGATATGTTAAATACGTATCCTACTGGTAATTACATGTTAGGTAGAAAAATCATTCTTAATTTATCTGGGTTATACTGTTTTGATGTATAGAAAAAAGGTACCATCAAAGAGTTTTTAAGCCTAACGTCTTTGAAAACAATTAAAAATTGAGTTTTGTTTTTATTTTGTTTTTTCTTTAGGTACATTAATATATTTTTTCCTTACCATTATATTCTGTTTTTAACCGACACGACGCAAAAACAAATGGAAAAAACCCTAAAAAATATTGTATGTCAGACGAGGCTGTATAGGTTAAAAGTCTTTTGCCTGGCCGTTCGGGGGTGTAATTAACAAAAAAAAATTGCCAAAAAAAAATAGTATTCATAACCTTAATTCAAACTTTTTATTATTTTGACAAGTCTTTTTTTATTCGCAACTGTGATAAAAAACGTCGTACGATACACGAGTGAATTGATCTTTGTATCTCGGCTTTTTAAACGCCCTCGCGTACCGCTCGCGCGTGTTAAACCGCCTCTATGCAAAGATCAATTTTCCACACTTGTATCGCAATGTACTATAATTACACTTCAATAAATTAAAAAGAAGTTTCAATATAAGTTCAGACTTTTCAGTTTACCAGTTACAAAATCCAGGATGTTATTTACATCCTTTGATTACATAAATAAGACTTCAATCTTGCCTGAATTGATCTGACATGCAGATTTGAAGCATTATCGCCGACTCGCCGACTCGCCTCGAATACGGGATCCAAAGTGATTTTTTACTTCAAAATGTTTATTGAATTTTGTTGAATAAGGTTCACGATGAAAAGAGGTGAATTTGTGAGTGAAAGAAATGTGGATCGGTGAAGGGAATCTTTAAGAAAAGTTACTTGTAGGTAGACCAACTTCAGTGATATATTTTTTATCACTATCACTACATCACTTCACTATCACTACATAGTATAAAATAAAGTCGCCTTCTCTGTCCCTATTTCCCTTTGTATGCTTATATCTTTAAAACTACGCAACGGATTTTGATGCGGTTTTTTTTAATATATTAATATTAAAATAAATACATGCATGATATAGCCGTGCGAAGCCGGGGCGGGTCGCTAGTATAAAATAAAGTCACTTCTCGCCGTCCCTATATCCCTATGTCCCTATATCGACCCGTCCCGGCTTCGCACGGCTATATTATGCATGTATTATACATATAAACCTTCCTCTTGAATCACTCTACCTATCTCTTAAAAAACCGCATCAAAATCCGTTGCGTAGTTTTAGATATTTAAGCTTACAAAGGGAAATAGGGACAGAGGAAGCGACTTTGTTTTATACTATGTAGTGATAGTGATAGTGACTATGTAGTGATGCGCCCCGCGGTTTCACCCATGTAAGTTCCTATCCCTCAAAAATTTCGGAATTAAAAGTATCGTATGTCCTTTTCCATTCTCTAAACTACCACAATGCCGAATTTCATCTAAATCGGTCCAGCCGTTTGACCATAAAGTCCCCCTTTATGGTCAAACGGCTGGACCGATTTAGAAACATACAAATAAAGAAACAAACTTAAGGATTTATATTATTACTATTCACCCGCGTAAGTCCCGATCCCGTGAAAATATTAGAAAAAAAAGTAGCCTATGGGTAAATCCAGGTATCCAGCTATTTACGTAACGAGTTTCATCGCAATCGATTTAATAGTTTTTGCGTGAAGGAGTGTTACAAACATACAAACACATTAACATTCACATTTATAATTTATTTATAAAGTTAGAATATGACAGGATATTCCATTGATATAATAAAGAACTCATAAATGTGACTTCAATTGCTCCATTTCAAATAGTATCTTCAAATATTAAAATTCGTAATATTGACCTTTGTGTTCCATGAGTTTCTTGTTTCTTCTTTTCATTGGTGGGCGCATTCCGAAGGCACACATTCTTACTTAGTTTTTAAGACGTTTAAATGTAATCTCGAACAAACTGTGTGATTCCTAAAGAATAAAAAAAAAATGTTTGAGTATCTCATTTTATAATCACTATCACTACATAGTATAAAACAAAATCGCTATCTCTGTCCCTATATCCCTATGTACGCTTAAATCTTTAAAACTACGGAGTGCTTCGTCGGTCCGCCCGCGAGGCGACCGCCCGAATCAGACGGACCGCAGTATTACAAAAAAAATATTATTTTCGTTCCGCGTTCCGCCCGAATTTATTTGATACCTATTTTTCTATAAAAGTACAGTCGGCAACAAAATAATTTGATGAAATAAAAGTAAAAAATGGTTTATAAATTGTATACTTAATACAATAATCTGAAGCTAAGTAAGTACATTAGTACACACGTTATTGAACTGTATGAATAGATAAACTAAATAAGTGACTTATCGTATAGATATTAATTACCTTCTACATTTCATTTTACATTTCAACCATATTAGTGGTTCTGTGTGCTGGTTATAGCAATTCCAATTACTAATAAAAAAACCGGTCAAGTGCGAGTCCTACTCGCGCGCCGAGGCTTCCGTAATTTAGTTTTAACTCTCTTTCTCTACCCTTGCAGTGGTACGGTTGTTACCAATTTATTGGTTTAACTATGTAAACGTATGGGGACGCTCTTTAATTTTCAACTTTTTTATTTTTTGGAATTTTTCCTGTATGTGTGCTATAGGTCTTGGGTCTAAAACCTATATGGTACTTCCAGTTGACCTGAAATTGTCAATTTTGGTTAAAAGCTAGGTCTTACAGCACAAGTATAGGGAAAAATCCGAAATATAAAAAAGTTGAATATTAAGGTAAATTTTGGTACCTACTTACAAGTTTTTGCAAAAATGAAAATTTATTTGCCCATATCTTTTTATCATGTTGACTCAGGACTTTTGATTTTTATACACCTAATAGAGACTATAAACCCCAATATCTAGTATGAATTTCAATTTGCTAGGTCCACTCGTTCCTGAGAAAATGGGTGATGACATACGGACAGACAGACAGACAGACAAGAAAGTGATCTTATTAGGGACCCTTTTTTACCTTTTGAGGTACGGAACCCTAAAAATGATGTTTCCTGTACCAATTAATCTACAAAATAGTCACTAAATTTAGTGACTTCCAGATTGATTAGACTTTGAGCCATTATAATAATATACATTATACAACCACCCATCACTGACTGAGGTTTGTGGCAAATGAGCCAAATCTGCACATTTTTAGGATTCCGTACCTCAAAAGGTAAAAAGGAACCCTTAAAAGATCACTTTCTTGCTCGTCTGTCTGTCTGAATGTGATACCACCGATTTTCTCAGGAATGGGTGGACCTAGCAAGTTGAAGATACCAGATACTGATACTGAGGTCTATATAGTCCCTATTAGGTGTATAAAAATCGAGGTCTTGAGTAAACATGATTAATAGATATGGGCAAATTTACATTTTCGCAAAAACTTGTAAGTACCTACCTACCATAATTTTCAACTTTTTTATATTTCGGAATTATCCCTTTACTTCTACTGTAAAACCTTGGTTTAAACCAAAATTGACATTTCCAGGTTAACCGGAAGGTTTTGGGTCGCAGACCTATATTTTATGGTAGTTCCCGTTGACCTAGGATCACGAAGTTTGGCAAAAGCAAACTCGTACAGCACAAATAAAGGAAAAATAAAAAAAGTTGAAAATTAAAGGGTGTCCCCATACATTTATAGTTGGATCAATTTAACTTGAACCTTACATTGTATAGGCGCCCAAACGAAATATGGGTTAAGATAATTGGTAACTACCATACCACTGCAAGGGTAGAAAAAGAGAGTTGAAAGTAATGTATGGAACTCGGCGAGCGAGTACGAATCGCACTTGACTGGTTTTTTATGTACTTTTTCACAAGTTTAGACTTTTTTCTCCACAAACATCTTAGACTGTGAAACAGGCAACCCTATTTTTTGGTGTAGGAAATACAGCTTCCACAGCTTAATAGGTACTACATTATTATGGGTTTTTGTACTCCATAATCGACATGCAGCGTAAATAACTTATAAAAAGGCTTTACGTAAAATTTAAAAGGGTTATCACAAAGGATTACCATGTCCTTTTTAATTGAGCAAAGATCCAGCGGTTTTTTAATTCATAACTCCAGTCTGTAGTTTTTATTAATTGTAATAAACCGATTTTGTTGCTAACTGTACTAAATCTAAATAAGTTATTAAAATAAGTAGGTATAAATTACAATCGGGCGGTCTGCCCCATGGATTTATTACTGTATGCGGTCCGCCCGATCGGGCGGTCGCCTCGCGGGCGGACCGACGAAGCACTCAAAACTACGCACCGGATTTTGATGCGGTTTTTTTAATAGATAGAGTGATTCAAGAGGAAGGTTTATTATGTATAATACATGCATAATAATATAGCCGTGCGAAACCCGGGGCGGGTCGCTAGTAACTTTATATTTATGAAAAAAAATTGTTTCATTATCAGTGTGCAATTTAACATACTACCATTTTGGGTAATAAACCAGATATAAATAAATGAGAGATAACGAAGTAGAGTAGGTAAATCAATAGGTAACCAATTAACAGTAGGTAGATATTACTGTTGAACGAATACAGTATGATTTATTACAACAATCTACCTCCATTCGGGCTGTCAATTCTATTGAATAAATAGTAGGAGTTAATTAAAGTTCAATACAAAGCTATATTTAATATTGTAACTACACAATTTATTTAGGAATAAGCAGTAGGGATGCTAACTATACGATGTTTTAAAATAAATAAATAAATAAAATAAATAAATAAATATTACAGGACATTCCACACATCGCTATCTAGCCCCAAGCTAAATAGACTTGTATTATGGGTGCTAAACAACGGATATATTACTTATATACTTTTCTTTTGTAAATATATACTTATAATACATAGAAACAACCAGACCACAGACAAATATCTAAGCATAAATACTTGTCTGAGGCATAAATACTTGTACTTGTCTAATAATCGAACCCGCAACCCTGTGTTTAGCAGTCCGGCATGGTGACCATTGTGCCAACAAATATCGATTTATTAAAGCTAAAATCGCTCAGGCCACCCATTGTGCCATAATGTTTAGTTTTAAATCTTCAATTTTTTTTTATCAGATTTTATGTTTTAACTACCTTTTGCCCACGACTTCGTCTGCGTAGAAGTCGTAAATGGTTCTAATATGATTTTTCTTGGTTGACTCAAAATAAGATTGAGTTTTCAAACATGTGTCAAATAGTCTGAGGTGTCAAAATAAAGTAGGTAAGTATAAACAATTTAAATCAAAAGCACTTGGTTTGGTTGTATCAAAGCAAAATCAAGGAGTAATATCAACTTCGAAGCAAATCACCCCCAAAATAACTTTATAATCAAAAATTTCACTGAAATTTACACGTGTTTTCTATCAACTCTGTTAAAAAATGTTTATAAATGCAATATTTGAAGTAGATTGGGCCAATGAATCACGTTGTCCCACAAAGTCAAAGAGAGAGAGACGTCAAACTTCAAACGTCAAACTTTTAAGACCCCGTCGGTTTTGAGTCGGGGGTTAAAAACAGCCCCTAATCAAGTACAAGTTCGTATATTCGATATCGATGTTTTTATGAACGATGTAGCATCCCTAATCAGCAGGCAATAACCTACTTTAAAAAAATGTGTCGATTGTATCGGGGGGAAGGAAAGGAATGAATGAATGAAATTAATGAATGAATGAACGAAATGGAAATGAAGATAGCCGCGTTCTGACGTCAAAACGTTTACACCAAAGAGTTCTTATTATAGAGAACTTAATAACCAACAAAATTGAATTAGCAACTTTCGCTACAAATTATGACATCATAATTTGGCTCATTTTGTTTCAACATATCTAAAAATATAAAATTCCAAGTCCTTATTGACTAGATTGGGTCAAAAATTTGACCACTGATTGCTATTTTATTACGATTTAAGCATGCGTTAAGAAAGAATTTGGGAAAACTCAACCCTTATGCGGACAGAGTCACGGGTGATAGCTAGTCTACATCTAGGTACAATCCACGGTGAAAAGTCTCTGCCCACCGTAACGTTTACAATCCTGTGCAGCACTATTTGAACATTATAACAACATTACCTGTGGATCGAACTCACGTCGGTTGGTGTAGCGGGTGGCGGCTTATACCACTCACATAACTAAACACATGAATCACATGTTAAAAATAATAATCACACTATAATCACAATAATCAAAAAGTATATAAGTAGTATATCCGTGGTCTAGCACCCATAACACAAGTCTAGTTACTTAGTTTTGGGCTAGATGGCGAGGTGTGGAATGTCCTGTAATATATTTATTACTAGCGACCCGCTCCAGCTTCGCACGGCTATATTATGCATGTATTATACATAATTTATAAACCTTCCTCTTGAATCACTCTATCTATTAAAAAAACCGCATCAAAATCCGTTGCGTAGTTTTAAAGAACTAAGCATACAAAGGGACATAGGGATATAGGGACGGTGAAAAGTGACTTTATTTTATACTATGTAGTGATAGTGATGATGATGTAGTGATAGTGATAGTGATAACTGCCTGATAAATAAAATACTAAAGAGATATTGAGAACTTAATTCCCAGAACAGCCATGGGAACACAGGAAAACTATCGATTTTTTTTTGGTCGCCACCGTGTAGTGGAAATAGTGGAAGACCCTGTCTCAGTATTCCCATTAATGGAAATTCATAATAGAAATCGTAGGATACACCCCGCCTAACAATGATAGAATACAATTCATCAAACAATAGTTTGCTATTAATATTTTCCATTGAATTCAGTCGTTAGATCTATTTCACGTTATAAATCATATCAATTGAGGAGGCATTCTGTGAGTCAGCAGCTAGGCAGCTACGGTGTTTGGTCTATGTTATAGGAAACTAGCTAATACACGTGTATTTACCCCTTTTATTTATATAGTTGCTGACTACCCTGTTTGTGAAGATGGCGTAAGGCAAATACTGTACAACCATGAAGTCTACGATCTATACAAGGACCCCAACATCATTCAAGTCATAAACACGAATAGACTGTCTTGGAGTGGCCATGTACACCGAATGGAATCAAACAGGGATACAAAAACGTCTGCTTGAGTCTAACCCAGATGGTAAGCGCAGGATTGGAAGACCTAAGCTTAGATCGTTGGAAGGAGCTAAACCATCGACTTAAAAAAATGGAAGAGAGTGGCGTGAGATAGACAATTTTTGACCGAAAATAACATTGATGTCAAAATAATGTTTAAAAAAAAAAAAAAAAAAAAAATGTCAATGTTTTCTTCGGTCAATGTTTAGTCGGTCAAACATTGTCAGTCAATGTTTTTTCGGTCAATAATACTTTAACCACTCTAGAGATGCTGTATGGAGTCAAGTAAACAAGCATCTCTATGTGCTATAAGTGCTTGAGGATTTAAGTTCTTGTAACAAGCTTTCTAGCAAAAGCTTCCTTAAATAATATTGCTTTTCTACAAACACTAAAGAATACGTTATGAACACAAACTTTATCAGCACTTTTTACCCCTTTATAAGTCGAATTTCCAAAAATCTTTTTCGTTTCTTAGTGCTCCCTTATCTAAAATGAACAGAGTGCGGGCGTCGAAAAACAACAGATAACCAAATATAATATTTAATCAAGAGGAAACAGAGGAAAACCGAACGCAAAAAAATAAACATTTCTGACCACAGTTCTTGACCACTTGGGCTGTCAGGTGACCTGGGGCCTTATTCTGCTATTTTGCATTAATAAATTAACCATTGTCATTATATCGAGACTCTATTGATATTATATCGAGATTGTGACTTTATTTGGTATTCTGCTAAAGTTTTAATAACATCGCAATAGTATCACTATGAAGTCTCAATGGAATGGTAATAGATACGTCGCTGGTGTTGCCTAGCAACATGGTATATGTTGCTAAGCAATATACCGTTTCTACGACTATCGAGATTCCATTGAGCCACGATTCTAGAGCAGAAAACCAAAGTGAGTCAGTGGTGTGTCAGTGGTGTTTCGATAGAATAGTTAACATTAGGAGAATACCAACATGACTGTAATGTCATATTTTTGACATTAAATGTCTATTACGATTCTATCGACACACTATTGAAACACAATTTTGTTAGCAGACTTAGGCCCCTGAGAGAACGTTCCGAAAAAGTTATTTTTTCTTTTATTTTGTTATGTTAAAGTAGTTACCGATGAACTTGGTTCTTTCTTTCTTTCTATTGAAATTGTTCGAAACTTAAAAGAAAAACAGACTAAAGAAAACAAATTCAAACACGCCGAAAGAAGATGTCATTCTTAATTCGAATCACCGAAGCGTTTAAAATTAGCCAATCATCGTCATCCTCTAATTTGAACCGTAGACAATATTTTCCTCCAACTTTAAAGGAAATTGGGTTAGGGTCGTTAATCACCGGAAGTGACGCGGACACGGGCGCGGCGTTCACTTCCGGTCGCCTTATGTAACCTCTGTAGAGGTTTCTTTGACATACACTAGTCTATGATACGATCTCTATTTAATTTATTTTTTAAAGATGAAAGGATAAATCGATAGACCATTAAAAGGGGTAAAGAACCTTATTTTTAACCGATTCCAAAGATGGAGGTCCTAAATTCAACACGAATATTTTATTATTAAGATTTTTACTTACATTTTTTTATGGTTTTAAGGTAGAGTTACGTATTGAAAAAGAATAAAATCGGTCAAGTGCGAGTCGGACTTGCGCACGAAGGGTTCAGTAAGGTTTTTTTTGGTTTTTTTTGTTTGTAACGAATAGGTTCCGAAACTACCGGACCGATTTTGATTAAACTTGGTATGAGGATACATTGATTCATTGAAAATAACGTAGGCTACTTTTTACCCAGATATTCCCACAGGATCAGGAGTTACGTGAAAAACCGCGAAGCACTGCTATTTAATGATAAAATTCGTATTCCATCGTTTGGTCGCATTTCGCTCGAGTCGTCGCGCGTCGTCGGCGGGACGGAGCCTGGAGATCGCAGTTTGCATACTAAACACTTGGATCTTTCATTACAACACATTTCAATGTCAGATACAGTGCATTCCACTCTGCAACACACAATAATTGCATGCGGAAAGTAAGAAGACTGATCAAATGCGTCTTTTAGGGGTTCCGGAGTTTGTAAGTTTGAAACGTATCCTGAACGATCTGGAAAAAGGAGTGGCCTGAAAATTAGTTGCGCTTGATCAGGCCTAGTTCATTCCGCTGTTTAAATCTACAAGTATCACTCTGACTCGTCTGGCCATGTCATTTGATCACACGTACTGAGTAAAGTCAGTAGATGTAGTCGTAGATTTTTTTGGAAATTGTACTGTGATGCGACTTAAACTGCAGTTTATGGTAACGTTGCGAGAGTTACTTTTCATTTAAATAAGTTTGTCTAGTGGATCTTCTGTACTTGTACTATCATATTCTGTGGTTTGGCGCGAAAACTGCGTCGACGCGCGCTGCGCCGTAAATAAGCATGGTTTTTATAGAACTTCCCAGTTTACTATTGCTAATAATAGCCGTAATAATATAATAATAGTAGTGTTTTAACAAGACTTTTGCAATACGAAAAAGCGTTGTCCGACGTCTACAAGTACTCATGTTCGAAAATTACTATTTCTTATTGGAATGTTTTCATTCTAATAATTGTCGTTTGATAAATTGATTAGTTAGAAGACTTTAAACTTCAAATAAAGCAGGTGCCTAGAAACTTGCTTGTGTTGAAAACATTCCTAGAACAGCCGTTTTGGAGCTCTACGGTGAGTCTGCAATTATACACCCGACCGTACATTACACTCCGACTCGTCTGACCATGTAATGCCTTGATCACACGTACTGAGTAAAGTCAGTTGATAACGTCGTATACGAACAAGTTTTTTGTCTAAAATAAAGCATTCTATCTATCTATCTCTAAATTAACCGTTACATAATTTTACTTTATTATTTCCTTAACCTTTACATTTCTTTAAACCTTTGTTTCCGCCTACCGGAATTGTGAGAGCAATTAAAATTAATATCAATGAATTGCTGCAAGTAAAATCCAAGGCGCTGTTGTTTTATGTTTTTGATTTGTTTCGTGATCAAAGTTAATGAATCATTCTTTTGTATCAGATAAATATAAGAGCTTACGTTTCAGATTCAGTTAATTAGGGATTTTTAATTTAATTATTTCGAACTTACATCTATCATTACAGGTGGGTTCCATTGCGATAAATAAGCAAATAGTATAAATTTTCCAATCTTAATCGTCATTACATAGTATAAAACAAAGTCGCTTTCAGCTGTCTGTCTCTATGTATGCTTAGATCTTTAAAACTACGCAACGAATTTTGATGCGGTTTTTTTTAATATAGAGTGATTCAAGAGGTAGGTTTATATGTATAATACAGGCAAATTATAGCGGTGCGAAGACTGTCGGACCACAATTTAGGGTTACGAAATTGTCCATCGCAGTATTTTAATTTCAAAAGGACTCTATTTAGATTATTAGTAAGTAGTCAATTACAATTACTAACTATAAAAGCTTACTTAGCCGTGATAATTGTCCTTTTAAATTCGTTTTATATACTACTAGCAGCGCTTCGCGGTTTTACCCACGTAAGTCCTGATCCCGTGGGAATATCGGTCTAAATTTAGCGTATAGTACGCTAATCCCGGTCCCTAGCCATTTACCCAACGAGTTGAGTTCAATCGGTTCAGTAGTTTTTGCGTGAAGGAGTATCAAACACACACACAAACTTTCATATTTATAATATTTAGTAGGACTATATCCAAAACCAACCATTCAGCCGGAAGCAATAATTTATCTAGTAGCCCAGCAAGTTCCCCAGTATCCAGTCCACTATCATCCCATCACAATAACCCAAGTACTTTTCTGTAGTTTATCAATAGTTCTATCCAAATCTTGGCTGCATTTTATAGTGCAGACAGAGATAATCGCCGGTTTGGTGTCTACGTCATCCATAAAAAGAGCATCTACGTGTTGGCTTCGGCACCACGCACGCCTTCCAAAGGTCTGGGGCTCCATAACCACGTGATATAGGATAGTTTTGGAGCTCTACGGTGGGTGTGTTTGTTGCCTAATTATACATTCGACGTTAAAGTGGGCGTAGACTTTTATACTTACAAGTAATCAAAAGGTTTTCAGTAAGCAAAGCTCCGTCGCAGTAATATTCAAACTGATTGCTAGTAACATCGTTTTTAGAGCGGTGTTGGCTTAGTGGTAGATACCTCGACTTTCATTCTGAAGGTCGTGGGTTCGAATCCAGGCCGGCCGTGCACCAATGTATTTTTCTTAAGAAAAATTTATGTGCGCTAATTGACATTGCTCTTACGGTGAAGGAAAACATCGTGATGAAACCCGCGGCTTAGTTGGCTCCAGAAGTATTGACTAGTTCTCTCCTCTGGACATGGTCGACTAAGCTGTGAGGGTAGTAGGTGCTGAGCGAGCCTACTCCATCTTCACGCAAAAAGGACCCAATTAAAAAGGGTCTAGTCGCGGAAAACAGCCTGTATACAAGTACAAGTACAAGTACAACATCGTTTTTTATAAAAATTGGACATAATACCATGCCTTACAAGTATGGTGAGTTCTAGCTCACCTTTCGCTTCCATGTTTTCCTTTGTCATAACATCATGTATTTATTTAACGTTTACAAACACCCATTAATGCCTATTGATTGAAACCTTTGATAAAACATTTAAATTTTAAATAACCTTAGTAAAAAAATATTATTCTTTGTGTAGAAACAAATACAAGCCCAAAATACAGCTGTTTACATTATTAGCATTTCTGAAATAAGACTCTGTTTTCAGGGTTTTTAGAGTTCCGTACATAAAGTGTAAAGAGGACCCTATTACGACGACCTCTGTGGCGCGTCGGGCGAACACCCGACTGCGACGCAGAAGGTTGCGGGTTCGATTCCCGCCGGGAACAAGTATTTATGCTGACCATAAATTCTTGTTTCTGGTTCTGGGTGTTTCCTATATGTATAATATGTAAATACCTATTTACAAAAAAAAAAAAAAAAGTATATAAGTAGTTTATCCGTTATCTGGCACCCATAACACAAGCATTAAGTTGCTTAGCTTGGGGCTGGATGGCGATGTGTAATATGTCCTGAAATATTTATTTATTATATATTACAAGGACTTCACTGTCTGTCTGTCTGTCTGTCTGTCACCAGGCTGTATCTCATACACCGTGATAGCTAGACAATTTAAATTTTCACAGATGATGTATTTCTGTTGCCGCTTTAACAACAAATAAGTACTAAAAAAAGAAAAAATAATAAGTTGGGCTCATATACAACATGTGCGCGAGATTTTTATTAAAAAAAAATAAAAAAAAAACAGCGCACTCCGGGAGTGCAGGCAGAAGTGAAAGAAAACAATAAACTTGTTATTTCTCATAGAATATTTCTTGAAACGATCTGCTACTGCCATCTATTAGCACTCACTTAAACAAATATAGTTTATTTTTTATTCGCTAGATGGCAGTAAAAAATTTAAATCAGCGCCATCTACATTCGAATAGCGGTCTTTCTAGAAACTAAGTTTCTCAATTTGTGTAATAGATGGCAGTATAAGTTAAACAAAAAGACTAACACAAATAAAATCCCATCTGTTGCGTCAAAATCTGTCGCGTCAAAATCTGTCGCGAGATCGGTTGAAAATGCTCACCCACAAAAGTGCCCAACGCGCCATAAGAAGAATACGCAGATACTAATTAGATAAAATTAAATAATTGGCTAATTACTTACTTTTCAAATTAAACCTTTATTATTATTTTTTATTTGATTAATTACTAGAATTAAAATTGCATATATTATATTCAACGGCTCATTAACTTTATGACTATTTTTTGTAATGATAACTATTTATTTTCCACACTGGCAGCACGTCGACGATGGACTAAAAAATGCCGGTTACGCCACGTGTCTCCATAGTCAGGATGTGTACCGGTTGATTTTTACCGGTATAAACCTACAGCTAGTCTGAATACCGCTCGGACCAAGAGTGGAAACGGTCGTCTTTGGTTTTTGTTTTCTTTGGACTAGGGAAACCGATGAGTTGGTCTCAGTATACCGATTGCCCATCACGTCGACGCAGTTTTAATATTAAATACATTCGGGAACAAAAAGATTAAAAAAAAACATACAGACGAATTGAGAACCTCCTCCTTTTTTGAAGTCGGTTAAAAAATGGATGTCTGTGAAGTCAGTTTGCGGATGATAATTTACGTGATAACGTTATGACGTTATCTCGTAAAATTAATACTTTAATAAATTAATAATGAAACCGATAAAAAATGTTGTTTTTTCTATTATTTTTCATTTTTTTTTCATTTATTCTTTTTTTCCTTTATGTAAGTCTTCTATTCGTTACTCGTCACCATAACGCAAGCCCAGATGAGCGATATTATTATTAAACGTGCGTGCTGTGTGACGTCATTGGGAACGTCACACAATGGGAACGTGACAATGACGTCAACTTTTTTGTGAATACAGGTGTTCCATCTATTTACTAGACGTTATCATGTCAAAACCTTACAGTTCAGCGCTTAATGTATCCCCTGCTACCGTTACTGCAAGTGTCTTCGACCAAAACAATTGTTTTCAAGTTTGTTTAAAGGTGTCAATAGTCCTGTTCGTCCTGTTGGAACAATTAAAAAGAAGAGGTCTACCGAAAAAAAACACGAAAGAAACTTAATGTTCGCGGGCAAGTATGTATCATTCACCTTATTATTCAGGAGCTGTTCTGTCAGCCGTCTGCGCCGGACTTTAGTGTTAAAAACTACGGTACTTAATTAACAGATAATATACCTATGTACTTAATTTTTTTGTTATATAGCCTTAAGAAAATAAAAAACACTCGTTAAACATTTTAGGTAGTTCTTTGTTTAATAATTGGCTAGTTACAAGTTTTCGAAGAAGAATTCCTATTTTAATAATTGCAAATCTTGATTTAAGACATCTCTGAGAATAATAATCTTTTTTTATCGAAAAAGCATGGGAAAAAAATCTTGATTATTTTAAAACAGTCAGCCACATTTGTCGTCTGTGGACTGTGACGTCTTATTTCGGACTTTGACAGCTACAGATATTTTATAGTTCCGTCTTCTTCTGCATATCTTATCCCAATTTTTTTGTAGTTCTCGAAATATATCTTCTTCCGTTCACTGCTATACTTAGTAGTCATCTCATCTTTCACATTCATCTGTTTCATATCTTATCTCAAGCAATCCATTTTCCTCTTTATCGTTTATACTCATCACTCGTCTCCTCTCTCTTCATGACATGTCCATATCAATACTAACGTTTCCCTTTTTTAATTTTTATAGCAAATATAAAATATTTACAATATCTATATTTTAATGCATAAAATATTGTATAAGTTATTTTATAAACTTATCAACTGTCGTAATAATATCATGACAGTTTACATATTTTACCTATTTCAGATTTTAATATTACAACATGTCAAGTATCGCATTAATTACTTCTTTTAAAAAATTAAGCGATTAAAGTTTAGGCAACTTCGAAATGAAACGCACGTCTCCATTTTTAAAACAGGTCAGTTTTTTTTATTAAATTTAATTGACAAAAAAACAATAATTTAATAACATAAGCGTCGTTGCAGTAGCTTAATGTTTTTGTTTGTTATTTCAGTGTTTGGTGGCAGGAGCTCCCTTGCTGGCTGCCTTTTCAGCTGGTGGATCGATATCATACCCTACTGTATTACTAAATCAGCTGAAGTCAAATGAAAGCTCGATACCTCTAGACTTCGAAATTTCTACATGGATCGGTTCGTACTTGATTTATACAAGAAATTATATACCTATCCACCTTACAGCGTTATTATTTTTATTAACTGCGTAATATTTTTTCTTTAGGTTCAGTGCATGGATTGGCTGGTTTACCAAGTATTCTGTTACCCAGTTTGATGCAATGGCGTGGTAGAAAATTTGGCTTTCTTCTGGCGTGCTCCATTTTGGCTTCCGGATGGATTATGGCGTTTGCTGCACAAAATGTAACTTCTGTCATAATCAGCGAATGTCTGCAAGGACTTGGTTCAAACAGTTTGATCATCATAAGTTTCCTGAGCATTAGTGAGATGGTAGCACCTCAATATAGAGAAATGTTTATGCAGGCATACATTTTTTGTCAATCAATAACCCAAGCTATTAGTGGAATACTATTTCATTACCTACACTGGAAGACGATTGCCGGTATAATGCTGATACCCGCAGCTTTTTCACTGTTGTTGGCCTCGATGTGGCCTGAATCTCCGTATTGGTTGGCTTACAAAGGAGAATTCAGTAAATGTAAACGAACGTTTGTTTGGCTCAGAGGATCAGACATGGACGCAAGCAAGGAACTGGAAAATCTTATCTACAAACAAAGAGAATATCATATACTAAACAAGAAGAAACCAACATTTTCAATAAAACGGTTGTGGACAACGCTAACAGACAAACAATTTTACGTGCCAGCGTGTCACATGTTTGTTTTAGACTGTCTTATGTATGGATCTGGAGTCCTGGTCATGCTTGTTTATCCTGTAGAAGTGTTCACAAGATCAACTCAAAATAAAACTGCAATATTTTATAGTGCCCTGATCGCGAATTCGATGCTATCTTGTGGTGTTTTCTGTAGTATAATCATTAACAAATTCATAAGCAAAAAAACTCTACTGGTAAATGCTTCAGGAATTTTGATTATGTGCCTGTTGGGCGCTTCTCTAGTTACATTCTTGCAAAGTGTTGGATTAGTTTCAAAAGATTCTTTGTGTAGTGTGATATTTTATGCTATTTATAATTTTATTGGTGCTTGTGGAGTGTCGTGCACAACATATCCTTTAACATCATCATTGATGCCCGTCAAGTACCGTGGTCTTGGCGGTGCACTATTAATAATAAATATAAGCGTATTGCATTCAGCATCACTTAAATTGGCTCCATATTTATTTGCGTACATTAATATATGGGGCACATTTTTAATATATGCACTAATTGCTTTAATATGTTGTGGTATTATATGGAAATATCTTCCAGATACAGAGGGTAAGACTTTACAAGAAATTGAAAATTTCTATTCTCATGGATATTTCGATGACAAAATTGCAGAAAACTTAGAACAAGGCAATATTGTCGTCTGTGACGTAACTACAGATGATGATCAATAAACTCCAACTTGAATACATAGTTTGACATAGTTTAAACTTATGATTTACACAGTCATTTTAACAGTAATTAGTTATTGAATATCTTGATTACAAAATTAATTAGTATGTAAGTACCTAACAAGCGTTAATTGCCGATGCCATCCTGTCGACTCATCTGATTTTGTGATACGTAATTTATAAAAATATAATTGTAATAGTTTTAGATTTAATGATAATAATATGTCTACTATATTTTAATGTTAAAATATATAGCTCTTATTTTCTGGATTATTAATCATATAATTTAAAAGATATCGTGGGATTATTCTGCGTTTAGATACCTACCTATTTTTACTCTGGCAGGACGTGTGGAGAGAAGATAGGACTAAATAATGATAGTCACGCCACCAAACTCTTACATTTATGGAATATTGCCACTTGCCTGTGAAACGTCAATTAAAAGTAAAGACTGCAGAAAACGAGACGTTTGATTCTATTCTATCAGCCGTTTACGACGTAATAGGTACACCCATCTAACAATGACTGCCGTATACGCGTCACATCTATTACGTAGTTTTAATACTTACATTTTTATTCGACTCGTGCAAACATAAAACACTCCTTCGGCAATTAATTAATTATAATATATAAACTTCTTTCATAAAATAATGAGATTAAAGTCTAAGCGACATCGACATGGAACGTTTGTCTCCGTTTTTAAAACAGGTAAGTTTTTTTTTTAAAATGTTAAGCCGAGAAATGGAAGTGTCGTTATATTAGTTTTATGTTTGTATAATATTACAGTGTTTGGTGGCAGGAGCTCCCTTGCTGGCTGCCTTTTCAGCCGGTGGATCGATATCATACCCTACTGTATTACTAAATCAGCTGAAGTCAAATGAAAGCTCGATACCTCTAGACTTTGAACTTTCTACATGGATCGGTTCGTATTTGATTTATACAAAAAAATATATATCTACCTAACAACGTTATAATTTTTATTAACTGCGTAATATTTTTTCTTTAGGTTCAGTGCATGGATTGGCTGGTTTACCAAGTATTCTGTTACCCAGTTTGATGCAATGGCGTGGTAGAAAATTTGGCTTTCTTCTGGCGTGCTCCATTTTGGCTGCAGGATGGATTATGGCGTTTGCTGCTCAAAATGTTACTTCTGTGATAATCAGCGAATGTTTGCAAGGACTTGGTTCAAACAGTTTGATTATCATAAGTTTCCTGAGCATTAGTGAGATGGTGGCACCTCAATATAGAGAAATGTTTATGCAGGCATACATTTTGTGTCAGTCAATAACCATGGCTATTAGTGGAATACTATTTCAGTACCTACACTGGAAGACGATTGCCGGTATAATGCTGATACCGGCCGCTCTGTCATTGCTGTTGGCCTCGATGTGGCCTGAATCTCCGTACTGGTTGGCTTACAAAGGAGAATTCAGTAAATGTAAACGAACGTTTGTTTGGCTGAGAGGATCAGACATTAACGCAAGCAAGGAACTGGAAAATCTTATCTACAAACAAAGAGAATATCATATACTAAACAAGAAGAAACCTACATTTTCAATAAAACGGTTGTGGACAACGCTAACAGACAAACAATTTTACGTGCCAGCGTGTCACATGTTTGTTTTAGACTGTCTTATGTATGGATCTGGAGTCCTGGCTATGCTTGTTTATTCTGTAGACGTGTTCACAAGATCAACTCAAAATGAAACTGCAAGATTTTATAGTGCTCTAATCGCGAATTCGATGCAATCTTGTGGTGTATTCTGTAGTATAATTGTTTACAAATTCATAAGCAAAAAAACTCTACTGTTAAATGCTTCAGGAATTTTAATTATGTGCCTGTTGGGCGCTTCTTTAGTTACATTCTTGCAAAGTGTTGGATTAGTATCAAAATATTCTTTATGGTGTGTGATATTTTATGCTATTTATAATTTTATTGGTGCTTGTGGAGTGTCGTGCACAACATATCCTTTAACATCATCATTGATGCCCGTCAAGTACCGTGGTCTTGGCGGTGCACTATTAATAATAAATATAAGCGTATTGCATTCAGCATCACTTAAATTGGCTCCATATTTATTTGCGTACATTAATATATGGGGCACATTTTTAATATATATATAATTGCTCTAATATGTTGTGGTATTATATGGAAATATCTTCCAGACACAGAGGGAAAGACTTTGCAAGAAATAGAAAATTTCTATGCTCATGGATATTTCGATGACAAAATTGCAGAAAACTTAGATATTGTCGTCTGTGACGTAAATACTGATGATGAATAATATCCCTGCCACTGTAGTGACGTAGTTTTAACTTGAGATTTACAAAGATACCATTTTATTTTCTGTATAATATTAATATAATTTTATTTTCTGATTATGGTGTCTCGATTTAAAAAAAACCTTGATTGTTAGCCAGATAATTTAGTTTATTACTGTGCAAAAATAACGTTGCCACGTTAAACAAACTCTTTCGTAAGCTTGGTTTATTATTTATTTCTAGCTACACCCCGCAGTTTCACCCGCGTAAGTCCGATCTTTCTCACCGATTAAACCTTCCCTGGACTACGACAATCACTGGTTAAGTCCAAGTTTTTTAAAAACTTTTAAATTTTTACCATAATAACAAGAAAATAAACAAATTAATTGTTTTTCATATCGACAAGGAATATTTATCTAACGCCCTGTTTTTATGTAGTTTTTCCTATTTTTACGAAATATTTAGTTTTTAATTAAGGTGGCAGGTAGCCCTTTTTACACGCAGGTACAGTATGCGTCATAAGTCCACTATCAGTTGTGCTACTATAATACTATCACAAGTATTGGACTCACGACCTTCTTCTAATAGACATTACACACAAACTTAAATACTTGAATTAAAAGTACTCAGTGTGATTATTATTTACAACATGTTAGCTATGTCTTTAGTTGTGTGAGTGGTATAAGGGGCCACCCGCTACACCAACCGACGTGGGTTCGATCCACAGGTGACGTTGTTATAATGTTCAAATAGTGCTGCACAGGATTGTAAACGTTACGGTGCCGGTGGACTTTTGAACGTTGATTGTACCTTAATATTGCTCGTCGACCTTTACAGACTAACAATAACCATAGAATATATTAGTACAAGCCATAACGAAAAAATCTATGTACAATCGGTCAACAAAAATGGAAATTTATCGCAGAGTGTTAAAATTTTTAAAGTATTTAAATTCTTTATTGTGAGTTGAAACTATCCAAAATTTAAATAACAGAATAAATTAGAGGTAAATGAATTAACCTTCAGACATGGTTCAATAGACTGTTATTTGTGGATAGTTTTAAAGTCTAATAAATAAATAGGTGAAAATAGTACATTACGATTTAAGTGTGGTAAATTGATCTTTGCATAGAGGCGGTTTAATAAAAAAAAATATATATATATATTTTAGGACATATTACACATCGCCATCTAGCACCAAGCTAAGCAACTTAATGCTTGTGTTATGGGTGCCAGATAACGGATAAACTACTTAGATACTTTTTTTTTTTTTGTAAATTTATACATATTATACATATAGGAAACACCCAGAACCAGAAACAAGAATTTATGGTCAGCATAAACAAGAAACAAGAGTTTATGGTTTATGACGCGCAAATGGAACGCGAGCGTGTTAAGAAGCCACACGCGTATCGTACGACGTTTTTATCACAGTTGCGAACAAAATAAGACTTGTTAAAATAATAAAAGGTTATCAAAATATTTGTGTATGTTTTATATTTTATAGGCAATATTTTTCTGTTAATTATACTCCCGAAAGGGCAGGCAAAAGACTTTTAACCTATACAGCCTTGTTTTAAATACAAAGGGTTTTTACTATTTGTTTTTGCGTCGGGGGTTAAAAACAGAATATACTTGTACGGGAAAAAATATATTCATGTAAAGAAAAAACAAAACTCAATTTTTATCTAGTTTTAGACGTTATCACGTAAAATAATAATTTTCGTTCGTGAACCGACTTTATAGACAACCATTTTTGCAGGAGTAACAATTCTTTGTTTGTACTTACCCTTTTTTATCCATCAATACAGTACCTATAACCCAGATAAATTAAGAATGTTTCATCTACCTAACATGTAATTAGCAGTAAGATACCAATTTAACATATCAGGATAACTTTTTACACACTAGTGGCTTCAAGGTAATGTAAAACGAACGCGTAATAAATAAATAAATAAATATTGCAGGACATTCCACACATCGCCATCTAGCCCCAAGCTAAGTAACAATACTTGTGTTATGGGTGCTAAACAACGGATATACTACATAAATACTTTTTCTTTTGTAAATATATACTTATAATACATAGAAACAACCAGACCACAGAAAAATATCTAAGCATAAATACTTGTCTGAGGCGGGAATCGAACCCGCAACCCTGTGTTTGGCAGTCCGGCATGGTAACCATTGTGCCAACTGGGTCGTCACGTTAATACGTTGGATTATGAAAATAAAATCGGTTGAATCCACTTTATGAGCAATTGTGATAAAAAATATGTGCTAGAAGAATGTTTAGCAAACATTGTAACATTGCGCTTTTTAACTCGGTAATATTTATAAAAACTAAGTACATTTTTATTCGAATTTGGCGGGCAAATTCAAGCAGTACTTTGAACTCAAATATTCTAATGAAAATATTCGTTATAAGTCCCGATCCCGTGGGAATATCGGGATAAAAAGTAGCCTACGTGTAATCCAGGTCTCCAGCTATCTAGATACCGAGTTTCATCGCAATTGGTTCAGTAGTTTTTGCGTGAAGGAGTAACAAACATACATACACACACATACACACACAAACTTTCACATTTATAATACTGTCTAGGCAATATTCAAAACTTCATTTTAATAAACGGTGTAACAAGGGGGTAAATCATCGGTTGCTGGGGTTTGGCACCTCAGTACCTATTGATTTAACCCCCCTGTATGTTCTACAATATTCACTGGTTTAAAAGTTATTTGGACTTTAGTACAATTTTAGTCAAAATCTGATTTGAGAACTTCGCAAATACAGTCAAACCTTCAATATAATAATATGTATTTACAAAAGAAAAAGTATTTGAGTAGAATATCACAAGTCTAGTTACTTAGCTTGGGGCTAGATGGCGAGGTGTGGAATGTCCTATAATATTTATTATTTATTTATTAATAGCAATTTTAAAACTCTACGTTGGGCGTTCACTTTTGTTGCCGACTGTACAGTGATTGGTCATAGTTCAAGTACGTATGCTGGTTCAGTTGTAAATAACCACTTACGATGGATAAATGTGGGATTTTCATTCTCTTTATTTATTTTGGTAAGATTTTTTTTTAAATATTATTAAGAAAGAGTTAATTGATTGTTTTCAGTAAATTAGGGTTTTTTTTCCAAAATTTTACTTAAAATACTTAATTATTATTTTTTAATGCAAAAGTAAATGTTTAGGTACCTATACAAACTATTGCGTACATTTTATATATTATCTATCTATCAATATTATCTATACTATAATATTATAAAGCTGAAGAGTTTGTTTGTTCGTTTGTTTGAACACGCTTATCTCAGAAACTACTGGTTCGAATAGAAAAAATATTTTTGTGTTGGATAGTCCATTTATTGGGGAAGGCTAAAGGCTTTTTCATTTTTATATTCCCACGGGATCGGGACTTACGCGGGTAAACCCCCGGAGCGCAGCTAGTAAATATATACATATTAAAATTTCCTGGAGGACTTACAAGTAAGAGGGATTACATGATTTTTGTATACACACTGTATAAATGACATAATGATAGAAGCGGAGCCTTCTTGCACGGGTTTTTATGCAAGAAGGCTTCAACATAGGTAATGCAAATATTATAAAAAGTATTTCATTTTCGGTTCACGTGGAGGTTAATAAGAAAATTAATAATAATAATAGCCTCGTATTTGACTTTAGGTATAATTAGGTATAAGAAATACCTATAGAATGACTTGTATTAATATTTATTATTAGTAAATTTTTATCTTTAATTTGTATGTTTTTTTAATGGGTCATGTGTACCTACAATATTTATTTATTATAATTTTTTATAATATTTTATTTATTATTTATTTTGTGAAGTAAATAAACGCATTTGTGCATTCATTATAAAATAATAAAAAGGGGTTGTAGCATTCTGGCATAGTAAACAACAAAAAGTGTTACCAAGAGTCGTAGAACAAAAATCTATATGATCTAGACTGATTTCCGCTATTTCAAACGCCAATGTTTATTAGAAACCCCTTGCAATTATCATTTTTACTGAAAAAGTCTTATTCAAATGAAAAAAATACTGTGTACTAAGTACTAAATAATTTGTGACGTCATGACTCATGCCTCTGGGCAGTCAACATCTTTTAATTTTTTTTCTCTAGGTAAATGTAAAATCGTGACGTCACACAAAGGTCAGTTACGGCCCCCCGCGTTTCGTTTCTTTTATTCAGCAGACAAAATATTGCTAATTTATTTTGTGAAAATAAAATATTTACAATACATTTGAATGCGAAATAAATATTGTATAGTTATTGTAAACCTATTAGCTTCCATTTTCAACATATTTCATAAATTTTGACTCCTATAGGAATGATTGGTGTGCAATGGCGACATATCGTGATCAATGGAAGAAAGCTAGAGAGACCTTTGTCCTGCAATGGGACAGTGTAGGCTCTTAAGGGGGGTTCATACGCCAACGACCT
Source organism: Idaea aversata (assembly GCA_907269075.1). Classification (NCBI taxonomy): domain Eukaryota; kingdom Metazoa; phylum Arthropoda; class Insecta; order Lepidoptera; family Geometridae; genus Idaea; species Idaea aversata. The sequence goes on from OU026106.1 coordinate 10,931,274, forward strand.
TGATACACAGCTTACTAAATAGTTACTACTGGCACCGGTCGCCTTCGTTGGTGAAAATTGTTGATTGTTACGAATGTGTTCTGTTTTTCTCAAAAGTGCTGAGATGGAATTGTAGGTGAGATTTTTACCGACATTTTGGTGTGATTTTAAGCCAAAAGTTTCTTATAGTTTTGAATCTATCTTAAAATTAAGAATTAAAACTAGTCTAGCTTTGAAATGACAAAGAATTTTCGCCTCGAAGTCACCCCAAAAAATCGGTAAAAATTTCACCTACAATTCCATCTCAGCACTTTTGAGAAAAACAAAACACATTCGTTACAATCAACAATATTAATTGTAAGCGACGGGTATTTCTGGCGCGTTGCGTTTGGCAGTATAAACAGCCTTAATAAATAATAATACCTAATAAAAAATCGTTATCCCAGTCTGGTAGCCAATTGTCAAGGTGCACAGAAATAGACCTCAATCGAATTTTGATATAATTACCAATATATCTCATAATATGTAAAGTAAGTACCTATAGTAATCGACGAATTTGACCAGCGCTGCAGATGCGTATCTGCAGCACATGCTGAGGTTTTACCCATTCGGGCAACACACGACTTCTCAGATAAGTACTTTTTATTTTTATTGTCTGTTCTTTGCATTTACTTTTCTCTGTAACTATCTCGTTAATGTTTCTTATTTGTATTAATTTTCTCTATAACTGTCTCTTACTGTTTTTTATTTGTGTCCAAATTATGTCGTGTGATTGTTTGAATAAATTCTATTCTAATAAAAAAAATTAAACCCATGATTAAGTTGGTAGTAGGTTAAAAACCTTGGATCGTTTCTTATTAGGTTTTATAACCTTGATATTATTTTTTTACGTCATAGTTTTATAGTGTTAGTAAACGATTATTAAAATGGTTATTATTGGTTATTTTTAATAATTAGCTATACAACCATGCAATAAATGCTAGGTATGTACCTAACAAAATCAAGTGTCAGGTTTACCTATTAATTGATGTTAATAAATTTTTAATTTGCTTTAAAACCTGACACTTTACGAGATTTTGTTACTTAAAATTTGTTGTTATTTTAGTATCCTATAATTGCCGTAGGTTTGGAAAGTGGCCGCGCAATTAAGAAGAAATAGCTGAATGTTACAAGTCCTAAAAATTAAAACTGCAAAAATAACTGCACCTAAAAAATCTGCAATACATACTACAGATTTTGTAGGTTCTGTTATTGTATCCAGGAAGTTTAGATTCCTTTTTTTACAAAAAAAAGGTCACTGTTTGTCAACCTCACCTGCAAGCTGGTGCACCTGCTGAGAAACGGACGAGGCTCTGGCGCTGACTTTTCCTCTCTGGGGTTGGGGGGTCAGACGGCAGTCGCTCCCGTAAAAGTCAAAAATAAAGCCGCATCATAATTATGGAAAGTCTCGAAAGAAGTTGTCCCACAGATAGGGCGCCGCCGCATAACGGCGCGCAGGAGCCTCGCCCGACTCCTGTGGGAAGTGGACGAGGGCTACCGTGCCATGGGCGGGCACGGCCAAAGACGCGAGCCCCAACTCACAAAAAGAAACTCCGCTTCGCAACGTGGAACATTGGCACGCTAACCGGACGCGCGAGGGAGCTGGCCGACGTACTTTCCAGGCGAAAAGTGGCCGTGGCGTTCCTGCAGGAGACTCGATGGAAAGGCAGCAGATCCCGGCACATTGGGAACGGCTACAAGCTGATCTACACGGGTGCACCTGGTGGAGAGAACGGGGTGGCTGTGGTGCTCGCTGAGGGGTTTCATGATTGTATCTTGGAGGTAAAACGCTTTAGCGACCGACTTATGGCCGTGAAGGTGCTTATTGAGGGGGTTGTAACCCACTTAGTAAGTGCCTATGCGCCGCAGGTCGGTTGTAGCGACGCTGATAAGATACTGTTTTGGAACAAACTCGGTGAGGTCCTTGGAGCTATCCCGTTGTCACAGGGGATCGTTTTGGGTGGTGATCTGAACGGTCATGTTGGCGAGATGGGGGTGGAATTTGAGCGTGTTCACGGAGGCAACGGGTACGGCAGTCGGAATGCGGAAGGGGAAGAAATCCTACGTACGTGTGCCACTGCCGACCTGGCCCTCGTGAACACTTACTTCAAAAAGAAACCCGACCACTTGATCACCTACAAGAGTGGAAGGCGCGCTACCCAAATCGATTTTCTAATCACCAGGAGACATCATATCAGCAACGTAGCTAACTGCAAAGTCATACCCGGTGAGAGTCTTACTGATCAACACCGTCTTCTTGTCATGGATCTCTGTGTGAAACCCAAAGACAAACACCCTGAGCAATGTCGTCGCCAAATCAGATGGTGTATGCTGGATGAAACCAAATCCCAGAAGCTTGTCTCGGCTATCGGTGACAAGTGCGCTGGTGCCGAAGACAAACCAGTCCAGGACCACTGGGATAAGATTCAGGCATCTATCACTGGTGCGGCGAAGGCAGTGCTGGGCATGTCTAAAGGTGGACGCAAATGTGACAGGGAGACTTGGTGGTGGGACGACACAGTCCAGAGGGAGACTAAGGCGAAGAAAGCCCTCTTTAAAAAGTGGCAAGCGTCCAGCTCTCCTGAAGATCGCGACTCGTATAAAGCCGCCAAACGTGCCACAAAAAGAGCAGTAGCCAGAGCCAGACAGAACCACTTACAGTCACTGTACGATAAGTTGGAAACGTCTGAGGGGCAGAAGCTTATTTACAAGTTGGCACGTTCGAGGGTAAAAGCGGCGCAGGATATATCCAAGTGCCGCTGTGTAAAAGACCCCGATGGCAACCTGCTTTGCGAGGACCTCGCGGTGATGGAGAGATGGCGCTCTTATTTCCACGAGCTGCTGAATAAGCAGTACAAAGAGGTGCAGCCGCCGGAACTCCCTCCGAATCAAGGACTTGTGCCACCGATTACGCCTGACGAAGTCCGCAAGGCTCTTCGCCGCATGAAGAATCGGAAAGCTGTCGGAGCCGATGGAGTCCCTATCGAAGTGTGGAAGGCGATGGGGCCTCGTGGTGTGGGCATCTTGACCAACCTCTTTAACCGCATACTCGAGACCGGCGAGATCCCTGCCCAATGGAGATTGAGTGTTATTACCCCAGTTTTCAAGGGCAAGGGATCGGTGCAGGAGTGTGGCAGTTATCGAGGTATAAAGGTCATGTCCCACACCATGAAGCTCTACGAGCGGATAGTCGACTCTCGGATCCGACAGGAGTGCACTGTCTCTGGGTGTCAATATGGTTTCCGCCCCGGGCATGGCACCATGGACCCTGTTTTCGCCCTAAGGATCGTTATGGAGAAATACAGGACGAAGAATACGCCTCTGCATTTTCTATTCCTAGATTTGCAGAAGGCCTTCGACTGTGTTCCTCGCATGATGATCTGGTGGGCGCTGCGGTCCAAAGGGGTTCCGGAAGCTTATGTTGAAATCATCAGAGACATGTACCGAAATTCTGATTCTGTGGTGCGAACTGCTGTTGGCGACACTAAGCCCTTCCCTGTTACCGTTGGAGTTCACCAGGGTTCCGTCCTAAGCCCGTTCCTGTTCAGCGTAATATTGGATGCACTGTCCGTTGCCATCAGGGATGCACACGAGCAGCCTCCATGGCTGCTCATGTACGCTGATGATATTGCGCTGGCGGATTCGGATAAGGGGCGGCTGGTCCAACGTGTACACACGTGGAAGGAGTCGCTTGAGAACGGCGGTTTGCAACTGAATGTGGCGAAGACAGAGTACTTGGCTTGCAATACCACAGATCCCACACCTGTCTGCGTAGACGGTCATATGGTCGAGCGGACAGACCAGTTTAAGTACTTGGGGTCTGTGCTTCGCGCGTCCGGCGACATCGATTACGACGTCAAGTCACGCATTTCAGCGGCTTGGGCCAAGTGGCGTGAGGTGACTGGTGTCATTTGCGACCCCAAAATGCCGATTAAACTAAAGGGACAGGTCTATAAAACCATCATTAGACCTGTCCTTTTGTATGGTAGTGAGGCGTGGCCGGTGCTTGAGCGACATAAGCAGGAGCTGCGTGTCACGGAGATGAAGATGTTGCGCTGGATGTGTGGAGTGACGCGAAAGGATCGCGTCAGGAACTCCCGCATCCGGGGCAGCCTTCATGTCCGAGACATTGCAGATAAATTGCAAGAGTGTCGCTTACGCTGGTACGGCCACGTCTTGCGAAAACCGGCTAGTTACGTGGGGAACAAATGTCTTGCCATGGCGCCTCCGCCGGGTCGTGGCAGACTGGGTAGACCCAAGAAGTGCTGGCTTGACGTCGTAAAGGGTGATATGCGTGCAAATGGCCTTACAACCCAGGATGCCGAAGATCGTGCGAAGTGGAGGCGTAAAAGTAGGAAAGCGGACCCTGGGCTCCCGAGAGGGATGCAACCGGGAACATCGCTCGGATGATGATGATGACACCTGCCTGAGGTAGGTGACGATGCGGTTTAAGATGTAGTACGTACACACGGATTACAAATGAACTGAACCCCGCGCACACAATGACAAAACTCACACAATGACCTGATAAGCTTCCACACACCAGTTATATCTACACACAAACATCTGCATACACACACATCTATATGATGAAACTGGCCACTACTTAGTTACTTACATATCTCATAGATGGTGCTATCACCAACCGTTTTATTAAATAATTTGCGTTGTTAAAGTGTGCGTTAGTAGGGTAGTGGGGTGTGAATCTGTGTGTAGGTCGTAGTGTAGTGACACAGTCATGACACAATGCACCTTACAGATGTGTGTGTGAACTCTGGTCACGTGGGGGTTCAGTTAATTGATATTCCGTGTGTACCTCTAGAAGATACCTGTTCACTCGCGACTTGAAGACCCCCAAAATATACACGTCAGGAAAGACAGACGTAGGCAACTGATTCCATTCCCTTCCTTGCAGTACGATGCAAAACGCTTCATCTAGGATATTCACCATGAATCGGTGCCTCATATCAGTCTGCCTGGTTTTATGACGAAATAATGGTGATGGAGAATTAGGTCGTGTTGTTCTGTTGCACTCTCCTGGAAGCATCAAACAAAAGACAGACAAACTTGCCACCATGTGACCTATTATAGGTTATGTTTGGTTACTGTAATATCCTGATGCTTGAGTAAATTCACAATTTACCATAAAACTGAATCAAATATCTTTTCATCCAAAGTTTGCCTGGAAGAAATCGCTTTCAGGGATAAGGCCGCCCATTTGTGCAACTTTTTCTTTCTAGCTATATAACTTACTTTACTTTGTGTATATCGTGTTCTGTGTCTTCTTGTGTTGATAAAGTTTTGTTGTGATAAAAAATTGTGTTGATAAAAATCTATCTATTTTGCGACGATGTTCAACGCTCTGAAGCCTTTTGATTCATTTTTTATGTTATTTACAGCCACAACCACTTCAGCTTCAACAACAAGTGTTAACAACAATCCAGTAGTCGAAGCTTTGATAGTAAAACTAAAGCAGGCTACATGGGATGATGATGAGACGACGTGTCAAAGGAACACTCTCGAGATGCTGTATGGAGTCAAGAATAAAACTCTATGGGCTGTTTGGGGTGAGATTTTTTATATAGTAAACTAGCAGAGCTCCGCGGTTTTACTCGCGTAACTCCCGATGCCGTGAAAATATGGTGATAAAAAGTAGCCTATATTAGTCGGAGATCTCTTTAAGGACGACCCTCATCGAGTTGTTTAATGGATGAAAAGTATTTTATATCAAATTAAATAGGTCAATAAATATATTACAAATGGGTTGCCTAAAAAATATCAGTCCAATGATTAATTACCAATTTAATTTTTTGTTTTGTTTTTAATCCTTTCATAACTGGCTTGTTTAAGAGACAAATTCCATAACAATAGAAAGTATGAAGCCTCTATAGAATATGCAAACGTTAGGTTGCCTATATTTTCCCGTCACAACTCGTAGGTAGGCAGGGTATTCGATACTAGTCATTTGCACTGGTTTGGTTCATTAATTAAAGTTAAGTTAAAATAAAGATTATGTACCAACTTCATTGGTATGGAATTTGTCTATTGACCAAACCAGTGAAAAGTCTAAAAACAAAAAAATAAAATTAATGAATCATTCTGTACTGAATTTTTTTAGGCAATATATTTATTGACCCTTAAAATTTGATATAAAATACTTTTCATCCATTAAACAGATCGATAAAGGTCGTCCTTAAGGGGATCTCCGACTATATGTTAACTTAATAATTAGTCAATCTTCATGCGTAGTTTCATCAAAATCGGTCAAGTAGTTTCGGAGCCTATTCGTTACAAACATAAAAACATTTTCTTTATAATATCAGTGTGGATAGATAGGTCATCGTTTGGCCACTTCTCACACGATGCATGGTAAGTGACGATGCGATCTTAAGATGTAGCACGCGTCTCTAGAAGATACCTATACGCTCGTGGCCCAAAGACCCCCAACTAAACTATATTAAAGACTAGCGACCCGCTCCGGCTTCGCACGGCTATATTATGCATGTATTATATATATAAACCTTCCTCTTGAATCACTCTATCTTTTAAAATTAACCACATCAAAATCCGTTGCGTAGTTTTAAAGATTTAAGCATACAAAGGGATATAGGGACATAGGGACAGATAAAGCGACTTTATTTTATACTATGTAGTGATAACACCCGTATTCACAATCAAACCTATGAGAGTGCATAGTGTGCGCATAGAGTCGCAAATAAGACGCTGATTCGTTAGAGTGGAGAGAACAGCACAAAATTGACCAATCACAGTGCCGCATTTAGCGCAGTGCGTTCACTTATCCAAGAGCAACTAAAGTATTGTTTTTGAATAAACAAAATTTCTAGTTTGAACCCGGAACCTTCTGTGTCGTAGGCAGATGGTATTTAGTGGATAATATTTTTAGCTCAATGTATTTTTGTAACTTTTTTGTTAAGTGCTTATAATTATATTTTCGTAAAAAAATCTCAAACTTCATTCAAATAAGCAATGAATCACAGGTTATAATAATTCGGTACTTGACAGCTAATGTAACGATAAAATATGAAATATGTTAGATTTAGATTTGATAGCTAATATCAATACTATACAATAATATCATTAAAATATGTTGAAAATGTGTTATTTTTGAAAAATAAAATTAATGATCTGTTGATTAAACTTGATTACAAGACACGAAACGAGATGGCCACGAGTGTGAGTTCACAAAGTTTACTTGCAGTAAATACCGGAACAAATATAAAACCTCCATGAAGGGAGTTTTCAAATACAGCCATCGATTGTTTTTATACGACCATTCAAATTAATAAAGAAAGATGATTTTTTTAGGGAATTATTATAAATTAAATTCAATAAAATACTAATTTAAAATGCCTATCAAAATAAAAAAAAATAAAAGAAAAGGGGCATAGTCATGGCAGTTATAGGTTTTATGCAACAAAATTTTTAAAAAAATTAGCTCTAGTGTCATTGTCCGGGGAGGAAACAGTCGACTTCGTTTGTATGTAGAGAGCGTCGGTACACTTTCCTCTTAACATCGATGAGTTTCACCGCACTGCAATTAACATTTGCAACTTTTAAATAGGATCCTTACTGAAAATATTGTCAAGGAGCCAATTGCGTTAGATAATTAATTATTATAATTATAGCTTAAAACAGTATTGTTGTGTCTACATAATAAATATGACAACATTACATATGGTGACCAAATATTATTTGTGTAGCTGAAACACTAGGCTTCAGAGATGGCGCGAAAGAGATGGGGATACTATTTCAAACTACCAATCTCGACTTGCCTATCAATGGTCAAATACCAGTTTGAAAGTTTTCATAAAACTTTCAAACTGGTACCCGCATAAGTCCCGATCCCGTGGGAATATCAAAATAATGCTTCCTCGATAAATGGACCAACACATAAAGATATTTTCAATTTGAACCAGCAGTTCCTGAGATTAGCGCGTTCAAACAAACAAACAAATTCTTCAGCTTTATAATATGTATTACTAAAACCTTCCTCTTTAATCACTTTATCTATTAAAAAAATATACATACATAGGGACATAGGGACGGCGAAAAGTGACTTTATTTTATACTATGTAGTGATAGTGAAGTATAGATACTCAATTCTGTACCTACGTTTTTTCGGATGCGCAAACAACTTCTGGTAGGGCTTCTTCTGTGATCTAGGAAAAACAATTTTTATTTTTAAATACCTATCTATCAATATAAAAACTTAAATTACATTTTTTATTAAGTGTAGGAAGAAACACAAGTTAGTAATAATTATATACAATTTACTATAAGTACCTATTACAAGTGATGCTTATACCTACTTAAAAAAATAAACTTTGTGTTTATACCATTTTCATACTAAACTGATCTAAACTAAACTGAATTTGACGACAAATCTTTGTTACAATTATCCGGTTTACTTCTGATTAAAAGGTACCATAATATTAAATGTGTTTTTGTCAATGAGAGACGCACAATGGCCCAAATAATGAGGCTAAGTGCGGAAACAGGCCCGTAAAACTAAACTAAACTACACATGTTTAATGAGAAAAAGTATGTGACAAATTAACTTCATTCTGTCCAATTACTATGTCATCTATGTAATTTTAAAACAGTACTATTTTCAAAATCACAATTATACGTTTTCAGTTTGTCTGTTTATGTCGAATTACATCCTGTTTAATGTAATTGAACGTGACTGTTCAAAAAAGTCTAAATATTGGTTCGCAAATGCCTCTATAAAAAACAATTGATTGCGCCACGTGTTTTTAACTACGTAACTTCAGATCCTATAGAAATATTAATTTATTTATTATTTTCGCAAAGCCAACAGTTAGAGATAACAATAATGATTATGACGAAAATAATTACACACAAAAATAATACAACAAAACAACAAAACAACAATACAATAATAACAATAATACAATAATACGCCCGCAGGGCACCTTGAGGTGAGGTGAAGGGGAGTAACGACCCCGCGGTCCCGAGTTCTCCAGGGGGAAGTCACCGTTCCTCATCTCCGGCTTGCCTTCGTTGGCTGGTCGGAGTGAATATTGACGAGGAAGCGGTCCCCCGCCTCTGGCTTGCCTTCACCGGCCGTCCAGAGTGGAGTCGAATGAGTAGAAATACTCGAAGGATGGATGCCGAACGTCAGTGATGAGTTGGCCCGCTCGCTCGGACTACCAGCGATGACTTAAAATCCAGTAAGGCCTCTCCATCCTTCAAGCCACTCACGTTCCTGTTGCCCCCTTGCTGTAATTTACTCGGCTAATTAGGGTGGCCCAGTTTGAGAGTTGGCGAGTCTCCGCCTGCCATTTTTACGTGTTTATTGGACATTGTTACGGCAGGTGCCATAGTATCCATAGTTCCCCAGTATCTAGTCCACTACCATCCCATCACAATAGCTCAAGTAGTTTTGTCCTGTAGATTATCAATAGTTACATCCAAACCGGAGGTTGTCCTTGGTTGCACTTTATAGTGTAGACAGGGATAATCGCCGGTTTAGAATTCACCCCATTGTTTGCTATTATACTTGTTATTGTAAAGGGCCTCTACGTGTTGGCTTCGGCTCCACGCACGCCTTCCAAAGGTCCGGGGCTCCATAGCCCCGTGATACAGGACAATAATACATCATTCATAGGCATAGAATTGAAAAATAAACCTATTTGCTCTTAAATAGACCTTACCACGGGACCTAACGTTACAATCAAAATGAAAAACATAAATCGCAGTCTGCTAGATTTTTGTAGACCATGCAAATGACTTATAATAAATTTCTCACACGAACTTCAACGTTCCAAATTCAAATCACTTTATTCCCTTGGGAGCTTCATACAACATTATCTCCCTTAATAATAATGTATTGCTTTAAGTTGAGATTAATAGTGCTTTAATCCGTGATTAAAGTGGTGCAGGTTTAAAAATAAAATTTGATTACCGGAAATGGATATTATATATTTTTAGGCTATCTTTAGTTTGACTTGCACAACAAAAAAAAATAAGTTGATTAAGACCTTAAATATGAATAACAGTTAACTATCAAAGTGTCAGATTGATTAAATAGGGTTCACTACGCTAGACCAAAACACGTTTCCACTTGTTACATTTTAACTATGACGACTCACCATAAGCTAAATTGAACTTAATTAAAGAGATTAAAGAGAATTTAATTTAAAATTACTTGTTAAATGCATTCAGTTAGATAGAATACCTAGAATTTAACTATGTCCTGCAAGCCGCCTTTGAAGTTTTTGAACAACTCGTGATAAAGCTTCTGTATTCCTGTTTTAGCTTGGGATGCAATGCAGCCTCCTGTAGGAGCCCTATACGCCACAATAGGTCACTTGGGTAACTACGACCAGTGCCTGAAGGCACCCTGGTCCGACCAGGGTCCTGTGCTGCAGTACTGCCTGGTGGATGTGGAGACTGATCCGAGTCAACCGTATAGACAGTTGGGACCTTATGATAATGTTGAAGATTATTTAATGGTAAGCCTTCTACCTAATTCCATAGAAAATGACACGATTTAAAACCTCTTCCTTCGCATGCTCGCCTAGAAAGGGAATGAATGAAATTTTCACTAAATTAGAATTTACCCCCGCTAAGGTTTAAGCGAAAAGTAGAGGTTCTAAATACTGTCAAGAAGCGTAACGTAAAGTGCAATGATAAGTACGAACTGCTCCAACTACCGATACTAGGAAAAATCTAAGGGAAGCGACCACCCGAAAAGAGGCGCACTTTATGGCTTAAGAACCTCCGGACATGGTGCAAAGCACTATTTGCCGTGCAGCAGCATCAAAAGTAAAAATAGCCCTAATGATAGCCGACCTTCGAAGAAGAAGGTTAAAACCATCTCAAGTATACAATAACTGTTTAAGATGCTCCCCCCTGATATTTCTCAGATCAGCTCTGAGGAACTGGTGGTGCTGGGGGGCGTGCAATGTGCATGTCAGCCGCGCTGCTTAGCAGGCATGGCTTCAAAAAATCATGCAGTTTGAGTGTGGTTTTCCACTGGATCGTGTTCTGACTTCTGAGGCCGTGTTACGAATCGTAACCGTTTCATCTTTATATAATTTTTCAGTCAACAACAAAATACGGGCGTCCTTTGGGCAAATATATGTTCGGTGTCTGTCTCCCTTCTTCCTGCAGACCAGACACCGTCGGCAAGGTGTACCGTCTCATGCATCAACTCAGCTACTTGAATGAGGGTAATGTTACTGTCAACCCGAGGGATTGTCAGGTGGCTGGGGAAGCTGAACCGAAAACTACGGGATTTATTGTGTTTTGGTAAGTAATTTCGAGTATCAATCTTTCCACATTAAGTTTCTAACCTTAAGCTCCAATAATATCAATTCTACTGCTCCCCAAAAACCTTACTCTCCACTCTGTAAATATTACTTACGACTAATCTATGTCAAAATGTTTTATGTGAAATTTTGTTGTTTTAGGGCAGTTATCGCAGCATTAATAATAATGGTAGCAATCTCCACCTACTATTGTAATAACATTGAACACAAAAATGAAACTTTAGGTAAGTTCACATAAGACTATAGTGGATTCTGAAAATGTTGTTTCAATATGTTTCGACAGATGGAGCCACTCAGATAATGGACGATAAAAACTGAAGATTGTAATTGATTGGATAACATTATCAATTTTCAAAAAATATTTTAAAAATATCAAAGTAAATCTTAGGAGAATCCTCTGCCATTAACTATTTTTTAGCAAATGTGAAAGTTTTATGAACTAAGTGCATAATAATATGTTTCTCGAGTTTAAGCCTGTATTTTTTTTAGAATCATTAACAAAACCGTTTTGCCTCAAAACTAACATGGCAGAATTTGTAAAACAAAGTGACAGTGAAGTAAAAGTGATGAATGGAATGAGATTCCTTACGGCTGTGATCGTGGTGATGATCCATGAGCATGTTATCAGAACTGCCGGAACTGTTAGTAATAGTTTGGATATGGAGCGAGTAAGTGTAACATCTTTGGAGCTTTGAAACAATAGGGAATTTTCATGTACTTACCTTCTACTCAACCAACTGCGTGACGCAAAGGAGTGGTAATGAGTTTATCAGTCTATGTATGTGTGTATGTTTGTTCCTTTGTGGCACTCTAGAGACCTAACGTGTGGGCTGATTTTGATAAGTGGCACGTTGTTAGATTCACCATGTCATCGCCAGTGTCAACAAGAACATTAAATTTGAAAAATTCAAAACGGCGTTTGTACGCCATATTGTGGGGTTTAAAAACATATTTTTATTTATTTCTCAACAATTCAACTTTTTCGTTAGTGTGTAAACACATAAATATATATATTATTCAATTCTGTCCTTCCACTGCGACCAATTGAACCAAATGACTGCAAAAAAACGAAAATCAGAAGAACAAAATAACTTAAATGTCAACCTGATAAGTCTTACGATGAGCCACACCAGAATATACGAGAAGTAGGAGAAGTAAATATTAATATTATTTAATTTTCTGAGTTTCAGTTCGAACACTCGATATATGGAAAGATTTTACTCCACTCAAGTATAGTGGTAGACACGTTTTTTACCATGTCAGGGTTACTGATGATCAAAGGTCTGTTATCAGGGAGAAACAACAACTTGCTGCTGTGGCTGGTGAAGAGATATATAAGGTACATTGGAACAGGTCCTGCTGTTAACAGCTATCTCTGGTTGCAGTCTAGGTTGAGAGACCTTACATTTAACGGTCACTAAAACTTTTTCGAAATAATGATTGCTAAGCATATGATAAAATTCTCCGTTTTTCTAGATTACAATGAAATTGATATTATGTCATGACCTAGATGTGAAAAACAGACATACATACGTATTTAAAGTCACGTGTTTTTCGTTTTCTTCATCAGCATCTGACGCCTACTTATAGAAACTTCAAGAACCTAACAAGTATGTTCGAAGTTTTGCCATCAATTTTTGGATGCTCCTTGTTATAAACATATTGTTGGTTTTACATCTATGTTCTACTATTTTCTGAGGTTTTCGCGACTCGAACTTTAATCTAATGAAACTATTCCATGAAATGTAGATAACAAGTCCAACCTCATTGTTATAATATAAGGTAAAGACCTTAACAAAATATAACGATTTTTTAGACCTCTCTTCTGATTTTAAAAATGTTTCAATTCAAAACCTGCAATGCAGCAGCACGTATATATGAAGTTGGCAAGCTGATAAGTTTTTTTTTTTTCAGATTGATAGGCCCTTTTGCAATTCTGACATTTTTTGCTGTAACCTCAATGAGCCATACTGGCGATGGACCATGTTGGAAGCGAGGACTGAGTCATGAACTAGATGCCTGTGACGACTACTGGTGGAAGAATTTTCTTATGATTAATAATGATATTAGAACTGTGGTAAAGATATTAGAATAATTTTATTAAAGCCTCAACCTACATGCACCCAGCATGTAGGTTGAGGTCATCCACCTTTTTCATTATTATTTTCTTCTTAAATATAATTTTAACTATAGATTAAATATTATGATTATGTTTATTTATGACTTGCATGAGAGTCACTTTGAGATATCCCCCGCGTAACTCCGTGTAGATATTACTCAGCGGGAACATCTGTTCTTCCTGATCCCGTGGGAATATCGGCATAATAATTTCCTATGTCACTCGGAAAGTTTCGGGGCCTAATCAATTCAAACAAACAATCAAATCTGTCCTGTTTATAATAATATTTCAGATATAGGTAGATTATTATATTATAGAAAAAGAATATGATTCAGAATTTAGTGTTAATAAACTAGGCTTTGTGAATCGCTTTATAGATGGCGCTATCTAAATGGGGATCGACTTTAACTTAGGGGCATAGTAATGGCAGTTATAAGTTTTATGCAACAAAAATATTTGTGCTAGTGTCATTCATTATCCAGGGAAGAAACAGTCGACTACGTTTGTATGGAGAAAGCGCCGGTACCCTTTTACCTTAAGGTCGAATTATGATCACTTCATTGAATATGTTGTTGTTTGTAGATTGCCAAATGCGAATTTAGGGGATGCATTTTTCCTTGAAAATATTTTCATCAAATTGTCAATTATTTTAGATTGCCAAACCATCAATTAAGAGTTTGGCAGTTAAATCTAAAGGCAGACGTTCGGATTTCTTTTATACTTGACTATCTTCGAAAAACTACCTTTGAATATAGTTATAAAAATGTTCTAGACATTTAAATTATTAGTTTTACTTAGCAGCGCCATTTATTTAGTCGTAATCAAACTAACTGTTCAGAATCCTTCATCATCACTATCACTTTCATCACTACATAGTATAAAACAAAGTCGCTTTCTCTGTCCCTATATCCCTATATCCCTATGTATGCTCTGTCCCTATGTCCCTATATCCCTATGTATGCTTAAATCTTTAAAACTACGCAACGTGTTTTGATGCAGTTTTTAAATAGATAGAGTGATTCAAGAGCAAGATTTATATGTATAATACATGCATAATATAGCCGTGCGAAGCCGGAGCGGGTCGCTAGTCTTACTATGAATAAAGATTTGATTGTTTCAAGTGAATAGGCTCCGAAACTACTAAACCAATTTTGATTAAACTTGGTATGAGGATACATTGATTAGTTGACAGTAACATATTATGCTATTTATTCCGATAGTACTCACGGGATTGAACCCAGAGGTGATATTAGTTAAAAATCTTTTAATTTCAGTGTGTCGGCGTATCTTGGTACGTATCTTGCGACTACCAGCTAGCTATACTTGGAACATTTATCTTCTATCTATATAGAAGAAACAAGAAAGTCGGTTTGTCTTCCTTCTTTGTTACTGGTGTGTTATGTACTGCGAAGATAGCGTGGGTGACTTATAGTAGGAAACTGCCGCTGTTGCCTTTTTCTAATTTTTTGTAAGTACTCAATCAGCCAATAAACGGCCGATAATTTTACGTGATAACGTCATAAGAAAATGATGAAAAATTGCATAATTTTATGGTTTTGTTGAAATATTTACTTAATTATAACTTTAAACATGTTTAAGGCATGTATAAATTTAACTGATCAAATACTCATTCTAAAAGCAACAGTAAGTTATACAAATATTGACGTGACAACGTCTTATAAATTGGTTTGCCGGGTGACACTTCAAGAAACTGCGTTACGCTCCGCTGACGTTATGCGCTCACAATGAGAGCGAGTGAGAGGCACGCGGGCATGGTTAGCCCGCCTAAGAGCGAGAGAGACAGACATAAAAAGTGAAAGGCACGCGTCCCTTCCACTCGAGCACAGTTGTTGTCACGTAAAACTTTCGCCCGTATACCGACTTTACAGGCAACCAGTTTTTTTTTTTTTCTTGTAGGTATATGTTTTTTGTACCTAAATAGCAATACAACGTTTGCCGGGACAGCTAGTAAGTAGAAATATTTTTCTAATATATTAGCGGACCGTGAGCGGAACACAGACACGTTACACTTTTTTGTGAGTGCTGCCGTTGTTCATAATTAGACGTTATCACGTCAAAAACATTGCCGATGTCTCTATTTAGTTGTCTATTTCAACACACAAAAAAAATTTAATGTTAGTGAACTTAGCAGAGCATTGTCCAGCAGATCAAAAATAAATGTGAGTTCTTATCGCATGCAGATGAGTTCTACAGTTCCTGATACTTTTTATGAATAGTTCTGGCGTTTTTGCCGAGATTTTTTTTTTTCAAAATGATCTGCTAACTTCCCGTAGCAGATCATTTTACAGCAGATCAAAAACAAATGTGAGTTCTTTTAGCATGCAGGTCTGTTCTATAGTTCCTGATACTTTTTATAAATAGTTCTGGCGGTTTTGCCGTAAAAAAAGTAAATTGACAAAATAATCTGCTATTGAAGTTCGATAAGTTGACAAATACTATTTTTATAGTTTCAAATTATTTGAAAGGCTGGAACTCTTCTTTTTTCCACATATTCGTATTAGAACTGCAGCCTAGAACTCGATTCGAGATCAGAACCCTGTTCCAAGTGCCAGCAGATCATGTCAGAACTCTTAGATCATGTCAGAATTTTTCACAAGTCGAAAAGTAAGATTTGCAGCGTTTCAAATGACATAGGACGCTGGAACTCTTTCGATTTAGTTAGTTCAATATCAGAACTGCAGCTTAGAACTCGATTCGATCCTAGAACTCTCGTCCAAGTGCCAGCAGAGCATGTCAGAACTCTTAGAAAAAACTTCAACGGTCAAAACTTTTTACAAGTCGAAAAATAAGATTTGCAGCGTTTCAAATGACATAGGACGCTAGAACTCTTTTGTTTTAGTCAGTTCAATATCAGAACTGCAACCTAGAACTCGATTTGATCCCAGAACTCTCGTCCAAGTGCCAGCAGAGCATGTCAGAACTCTTAGATAAAACTTCAACGGTCAAAACTTTTCACAAGTCGAAAAATAAGATTTGCAGCGTTTCAAATGACATAGGACGCTAGAACTCTTTTGTTTTAGTCAGTTCAATATCAGAACTGCAACCTATAACTCGATTTGATCCCAGAACTCTCGTCCAAGTGCCAGCAGAGCATGTCAGAACTCTTAGATAAAACTTCAACGGTCAAAACTTTTCACAAGTCGAAAAATAAGATTTGCAGCGTTTCAAATGACATAGGACGCTAGAACTCTTTTGTTTTAGTCAGTTCAATATCAGAACTGCAACCAAGAACTCAATTTGATCCCAGAACTCTCGTCCAAGTGCCAGCAGAGCATGTCAGAACTCTTAGAAAAAACTTCAACGGTCAAAACTTTTCACAAGTCGAAAAATAAGATTTGCAGCGTTTCAAATGACATAGGACGCTAGAACTCTTTCGTTTTAGTCAGTTCAATATCAGAGCTGCAGCTTAGAACTTGATTTGATCCCAGAACTCTCGTCCAAGTGCCAGCAGAGCATGTCAGAACTCTTAGAAAAAACTTCAACGGTCAAAACTTTTCACAAGTCGAAAAATAAGATTTGCAGCGTTTCAAATGACATAGGACGCTGCAACTCTTTCGTTTTAGTTAGTTCAATATTAGAACGGCAGCTAAGAACTCGATTCGATCCCAGAACTCTCGTCCAAGTGCCAGCAGAGCATGTCAGAACTCTTAGATAAAACTTCAACGGTCAAAACTTTTCACAAGTCGAAAAATAAGATTTGCAGCGTTTCAAATGAAATAGGACGCTAGAACTCTTTCGTTTTAGTCAGTTCAATATCAGAGCTGCAGCTTAGAACTTGATTTGATCCCAGAACTCTCGTCCAAGTGCCAGCAGAGCATGTCAGAACTCTTAGAAAAAACTTCAACGGTCAAAACTTTTCACAAGTCGAAAAATAAGATTTGCAGCGTTTCAAATGACATGGGACGCTAGAACTCTTTCGTTTTAGTCAGATCAATATCAGAACTGCAACCTAGAACTCGATTTGATCCCAGAACTCTCGTCCAAGTGCCAGCAGAGCATGTCAGAACTCTTAGATAAAACTTCAACGGTCAAAACTTTTCACAAGTCGAAAAATAAGATTTGCAGCGTTTCAAATGACATAGGACGCTAGAACTCTTTCGATTTAGTCAGTTCAATATCAGAGCTGCAGCTTAGAACTTGATTTTATCCCAGAACTCTCGTCCAAGTGCCAGCAGAGCATGTCAGAACTCTTAGAAAAAACTTCAACGGTCAAAACTATTCACAAGTCGAAAAATAAGATTTGCAGCGTTTCAAATGACAAGGGACGCTGGAACTCTTTCGATTAAGTTAGTTCAATATCAGAACTGCAGCTTAGAACTCGATTCGATCCCAGAACTCTCGTCCAAGTGCCAGCAGAGCATGTCAGAACTCTCAGATAATGTCAAAACTTTTCACAAGTCGAAAAGTAAGATTTGCAGCGTTTCAAATGACATAGGACGCTAGAACTCTTTCGTTTTAGTCAGTTCAATATCAGAGCTGCAGCTTAGAACTTGATTTGATCCCAGAACTCTCGTCCAAGTGCCAGCAGAGCATGTCAGAACTCTTAGAAAAAACTTCAACGGTCAAAACTTTTCACAAGTCGAAAAATAAGATTTGCAGCGTTTCAAATGACAAGGGACGCTGGAACTCTTTCGATTAAGTTAGTTCAATATCAGAACTGCAGCTTAGAACTCGATTCGATCCCAGAACTCTCGTCCAAGTGCCAGCAGAGCATGTCAGAACTCTCAGATAATGTCAAAACTTTTCACAAGTCGAAAAGTAAGATTTGCAGCGTTTCAAATGACATAGGACGCTAGAACTCTTTTGTTTTAGTCAGTTCAATATCAGAACTGCAGCTAAGAACTCGATTCGATCCCAGAACTCTCGTCCAAGTGCCAGCAGAGCATGTCAGAACTCTTAGAAAAAACTTCAACGGTCAAAACTTTTCACAAGTCGAAAAATAAGATTTGCAGCGTTTCAAATGACATAGGACGCTAGAACTCTTTCGTTTTAGTCAGTTCAATATCAGAGCTGCAGCTTAGAACTTGATTTGATCCCAGAACTCTCGTCCAAGTGCCAGCAGAGCATGTCAGAACTCTTAGAAAAAACTTCAACGGTCAAAACTTTTCACAAGTCGAAAAATAAGATTTGCAGCGTTTCAAATGACATAGGACGCTGGAACTCTTTCGTTTTAGTCAGTTTAATATCAGAACTGCAACCTAGAACTCGATTTGATCCCAGAACTCTCGTCCAAGTGCCAGCAGAGCATGTCAGAACTCTTAGAAAAAACTTCAACGGTCAAAACTTTTCACAAGTCGAAAAATAAGATTTGCAGCGTTTCAAATGACATAGGACGCTGGAACTCTTTCGTTTAAGTTAGTTCAATATCAGAACTGCAGCTTAGAACTCGATTCGATCCCAGAACTCTCGTCCAAGTGCCAGCAGAGCATGTCAGAACTCTCAGATAATGTCAAAACTTTTCACAAGTCGAAAAGTAAGATTTGCAGCGTTTTAAATGACATAGGACGCTGGAACTCTTTCGTTTTAGTTAGTTCAATATCAAAATGGGATCGAATCGAGTTCTTAACTCGATTCGATCCCAGAACTCTCGTCCAAGTGCCAGCAGAGCATGTCAGAACTCTTAGATAAAACTTCAACGGTCAAAACTTTTCACAAGTCGAAAAATAAGATTTGCAGCGTTTCAAATGACATAGGGCGCTGGAACTCTTTCGTTTTAGTTAGTTCAATATCAGAACTGCAGCTTAGAACTCGATTTGATCCCAGAACTCTCGTCCAAGTGCCAGCAGAGCATGTCAGAACTCTTAGATAAAACTTCAACGGTCAAAACTTTTCACAAGTCGAAAAATAAGATTTGCAGCGTTTCAAATGACATAGGACGCTAGAACTCTTTTGTTTTATTCAGTTCAATATCAGAACTGCAACCTAGAACTCGATTTGATCCCAGAACTCTCGTCCAAGTGCCAGCAGAGCATGTCAGAACTCTCAGATAATGTCAAAACTTTTCACAAGTCGAAAAGTAAGATTTGCAGCGTTTCAAATGACATAGGACGCTGGAACTCATTCGTTTTAGTTAGTTCAATATTAGAACGGCAGCTACGAACTCGATTCGATCCCAGAACTCTCGTCCAAGTGCCAGCAGAGCATGTCAGAACTCTTAGATAAAACTTCAACGGTCAAAACTTTTCACAAGTCGAAAAATAAGATTTGCAGCGTTTCAAATGACATAGGACGCTGGAACTCTTTCGTTTTAGTTAGTTCAATATCAGAACTGCAGCTAAGATTTCGATTCGATCCCAGAACTCTCGTCCAAATGCCAGCAGAGCATGTCAGAACTCTTAGATCAAACATCAACGGTCAAAACTTTTCACAAGTCGAAAAATAAGATTTGCAGCGTTTCAAATGACATAGGACGCTGGAACTCTTTCGTTTAAGTTAGTTCAATATCAGAACTGCAGCTTAGAACTCGATTCGATCCCAGAACTCTCGTCCAAGTGCCAGCAGAGCATGTCAGAACTCTCAGATAATGTCAAAACTTTTCACAAGTCGAAAAGTAAGATTTGCAGCGTTTTAAATGACATAGGACGCTGGAACTCTTTCGTTTTAGTTAGTTCAATATCAAAATGGGATCGAATCGAGTTCTTAACTCGATTCGATCCCAGAACTCTCGTCCAAGTGCCAGCAGAGCATGTCAGAACTCTTAGATAAAACTTCAACGGTCAAAACTTTTCACAAGTCGAAAAATAAGATTTGCAGCGTTTCAAATGACATAGGGCGCTGGAACTCTTTCGTTTTAGTTAGTTCAATATCAGAACTGCAGCTTAGAACTCGATTTGATCCCAGAACTCTCGTCCAAGTGCCAGCAGAGCATGTCAGAACTCTCAGATAATGTCAAAACTTTTCACAAGTCGAAAAGTAAGATTTGCAGCGTTTTAAATGACATAGGACGCTGGAACTCTTTCGTTTTAGTTAGTTCAATATCAAAATGGGATCGAATCGAGTTCTTAACTCGATTCGATCCCAGAACTCTCGTCCAAGTGCCAGCAGAGCATGTCAGAACTCTTAGATAAAACTTCAACGGTCAAAACTTTTCACAAGTCGAAAAATAAGATTTGCAGCGTTTCAAATGACATGGGACGCTGGAACTCTTTCGTTTTAGTCAGATCAATATCAGAACTGCAACCTAGAACTCGATTTGATCCCAGAACTCTCGTCCAAGTGCCAGCAGAGCATGTCAGAACTCTTAGAAAAAACTTCAACGGTCAAAACTTTTCACAAGTCGAAAAATAAGATTTGCAGCGTTTCAAATGACATAGGGCGCTGGAACTCTTTCGTTTTAGTTAGTTCAATATCAGAACTGCAGCTTAGAACTCGATTTGATCCCAGAACTCTCGTCCAAGTGCCAGCAGAGCATGTCAGAACTCTTAGATAAAACTTCAACGGTCAAAACTTTTCACAAGTCGAAAAATAAGATTTGCAGCGTTTCAAATGACATAGGACGCTAGAACTCTTTTGTTTTATTCAGTTCAATATCAGAACTGCAACCTAGAACTCGATTTGATCCCAGAACTCTCGTCCAAGTGCCAGCAGAGCATGTCAGAACTCTTAGAAAAAACTTCAACGGTCAAAACTTTTCACAAGTCGAAAAATAAGATTTGCAGCGTTTCAAATGACATAGGACGCTGGAACTCTTTCGTTTTAGTTAGTTCAATATCAGAACTGCAGCTAAGATTTCGATTCGATCCCAGAACTCTCGTCCAAATGCCAGCAGAGCATGTCAGAACTCTTAGATCAAACATCAACGGTCAAAACTTTTCACAAGTCGAAAAATAAGATTTGCAGCGTTTCAAATGACAAGGGACGCTGGAACTCTTTCGATTAAGTTAGTTCAATATCAGAACTGCAGCTTAGAACTCGATTCGATCCCAGAACTCTCGTCCAAGTGCCAGCAGAGCATGTCAGAACTCTCAGATAATGTCAAAACTTTTCACAAGTCGAAAAGTAAGATTTGCAGCGTTTCAAATGACATAGGACGCTGGAACTCTTTCGTTTTAGTTAGTTCAATATTAGAACGGCAGCTACGAACTCGATTCGATCCCAGAACTCTCGTCCAAGTGCCAGCAGAGCATGTCAGAACTCTTAGATAAAACTTCAACGGTCAAAACTTTTCACAAGTCGAAAAATAAGATTTGCAGCGTTTCAAATGACATAGGACGCTGGAACTCTTTCGTTTTAGTTAGTTCAATATCAGAACTGCAGCTAAGATTTCGATTCGATCCCAGAACTCTCGTCCAAATGCCAGCAGAGCATGTCAGAACTCTTAGATCAAACATCAACGGTCAAAACTTTTCACAAGTCGAAAAATAAGATTTGCAGCGTTTCAAATGACATAGGACGCTGGAACTCTTTCGTTTAAGTTAGTTCAATATCAGAACTGCAGCTTAGAACTCGATTCGATCCCAGAACTCTCGTCCAAGTGCCAGCAGAGCATGTCAGAACTCTCAGATAATGTCAAAACTTTTCACAAGTCGAAAAGTAAGATTTGCAGCGTTTTAAATGACATAGGACGCTGGAACTCTTTCGTTTTAGTTAGTTCAATATCAAAATGGGATCGAATCGAGTTCTTAACTCGATTCGATCCCAGAACTCTCGTCCAAGTGCCAGCAGAGCATGTCAGAACTCTTAGATAAAACTTCAACGGTCAAAACTTTTCACAAGTCGAAAAATAAGATTTGCAGCGTTTCAAATGACATGGGACGCTGGAACTCTTTTGTTTTAGTCAGATCAATATCAGAACTGCAACCTAGAACTCGATTTGATCCCAGAACTCTCGTCCAAGTGCCAGCAGAGCATGTCAGAACTCTTAGAAAAACTTCAACGGTCAAAACTTTTCACAAGTCGAAAAATAAGATTTGCAGCGTTTCAAATGACATGGGACGCTGGAACTCTTTCGTTTTAGTCAGAACAGTATCAGAACTGCAACCTAGAACTCGATTTGATCCCAGAACTCTCGTCCAAGTGCCAGCAGAGCATGTCAGAACTCTTAGATAAAACTTCAACGGTCAAAACTTTTCACAAGTCGAAAAATAAGATTTGCAGCGTTTCAAATGACATAGGGCGCTGGAACTCTTTCGTTTTAGTTAGTTCAATATCAGAACTGCAGCTTAGAACTCGATTCGATCCCAGAACTCTCGTCCAAGTGCCAGCAGAGCATGTCAGAACTCTTAGATAAAACTTCAACGGTCAAAACTTTTCACAAGTCGAAAAATAAGATTTGCAGCGTTTCAAATGACAAAGGACGCTAGAACTCTTTCGTTTAAGTCAGTTCAATATCAGAACTGCAGCTAAGAACTCGATTCGATCCCAGAACTCTCGTCCAAGTGCCAGCAGAGCATGTCAGAACTCTTAGATAAAACTTCAACGGTCAAAACTTTTCACAAGTCGAAAAATAAGATTTGCAGCGTTTCAAATGACATAGGACGCTGGAACTCTTTCGTTTTAGTTAGTTCAATATCAGAACTGCAGCTTAGAACTCAATTCGATCCCAGAACCCTCGTCCAAGTGCCAGCAGAGCATGTCAGAACTCTTAGATAAAACTTCAACGGTAAAACTTTTCACAAGTCGAAAAATAAGATTTGCAGCGTTTCAAATGATATAGGACGCTGGAACTCTTTCGTTTTAGTTAGTTCAATATTAGAACTGCAGCTTAGAACTCGATTCGATCCCAGAACTCTCGTCCAAGTGCCAGCAGAGCATGTCAGAACTCTTAGATAAAACTTCAACGGTCAAAACTTTTCACAAGTCGAAAAATAAGATTTGCAGCGTTTCAAATGACAAAGGACGCTAGAACTCTTTCGTTTTAGTCAGTTCAATATCAGAACTGCAGCTAAGAACTCGATTCGATCCCAGAACTGTCGTCCAAGTGCCAGCAGAGCATTTCAGAACTCTTAGATAAAACTTCAACGGTCAAAACTTTTCACAAGTCGAAAAATAAGATTTGCAGCGTTTCAAATGACATAGGACGCTAGAACTCTTTCGTTTTAGTCAGTTCAATATCAGAACTGCAGCTTAGAACTCGATTCGATCCCAGAACTCTCTTCCAAGTGCAAGCAGAGCGTGTCAGAACTCTTAGATAATTTCAAAACTTTTCTCAAGTCAAAAAATAAGATTTGCAGCATTTCAAATCACATAGGACGCTGGAACTCTGTCAGAACTTTTCAGAAAGCAAAACTAATATTTTCAGCGTTTTAGTAGTAGGTACAGTACACAACAAAAGTGCAGACCCACGGTAGAGTTCTAAAATAACAAGGACCAAGTTTTAGTAGGTACAGTCGGTAACAAAAGTGCCGACCCAACGTAGAGTTCTAAAAAACAAGGACAAAGTTTTGACATTATCTGAGAGTTCTGACATGCTCTGCTGGCACT
This sequence comes from Idaea aversata, assembly GCA_907269075.1. NCBI lineage: Eukaryota > Metazoa > Arthropoda > Insecta > Lepidoptera > Geometridae > Idaea > Idaea aversata. Next base: position 10,955,172 of record OU026106.1, read on the forward strand.
TGGACGAGAGTTCTGGGATCGAATCGAGTTCTAAGCTGCAGTTCTGATATTGAACTAACTTAATCGAAAGAGTTCCAGCGTCCCTTGTCATTTGAAACGCTGCAAATCTTATTTTTCGACTTGTGAAAAGTTTTGACCGTTGAAGTTTTTTCTAAGAGTTCTGACATGCTCTGCTGGCACTTGGACGAGAGTTCTGGGATAAAATCAAGTTCTAAGCTGCAGCTCTGATATTGAACTGACTAAAACGAAAGAGTTCTAGCGTCCTATGTCATTTGAAACGCTGCAAATCTTATTTTTCGACTTGTGAAAAGTTTTGACCGTTGAAGTTTTATCTAAGAGTTCTGACATGCTCTGCTGGCACTTGGACGAGAGTTCTGGGATCAAATCGAGTTCTAGGTTGCAGTTCTGATATTGATCTGACTAAAACGAAAGAGTTCTAGCGTCCCATGTCATTTGAAACGCTGCAAATCTTATTTTTCGACTTGTGAAAAGTTTTGACCGTTGAAGTTTTTTCTAAGAGTTCTGACATGCTCTGCTGGCACTTGGACGAGAGTTCTGGGATCAAATCAAGTTCTAAGCTGCAGCTCTGATATTGAACTGACTAAAACGAAAGAGTTCTAGCGTCCTATGTCATTTGAAACGCTGCAAATCTTATTTTTCGACTTGTGAAAAGTTTTGACCGTTGAAGTTTTATCTAAGAGTTCTGACATGCTCTGCTGGCACTTGGACGAGAGTTCTAGGATCGAATCGAGTTCTCAGCCGCAGTTCTAATATTGAACTAACTAAAACGAAAGAGTTCCAGCGTTCTATGTCATTTAAAACGCTGCAAATCTTATTTTTCGACTTGTGAAAAGTTTTGACCGTTGAAGTTTTATCTAAGAGTTCTGACATGCTGTGCTGGCACTTGGACGAGAGTTCTGGGATCGAATTGATTTCTTAGCTGCAGTTCTAATATTAAACTAACTAAAACAAAAGAGTTCCAGCGTCCTATGTCATTTGAAACGCTGCAAATCTTACTTTTCGACTTGTGAAAAGTTTTGACATTATCTGAGAGTTCTGACATGCTCTGCTGGCACTTGGACGAGAGTTCTGGGATCAATTCGAGTTCTGAGCTGCAGTTCTGATATTGAACTGACTTAAACGAAAGAGTTCTAGCGTCCTTTGTCATTTGAAACGCTGCAAATCTTATTTTTCGACTTGTGAAAAGTTTTGACTGTTGAAGTTTTATCTAAGAGTTCTGACATGCTCTGCTGGCACTTGGACGAGAGTTCTGGGATCGAATCGAGTTCTTAGCTGCAGTTCTAATATTGAACTAACTAAAACGAAAGAGTTCCAGCGTCCTATGTCATTTGAAACGCTGCAAATCTTATTTTTCGACTTGTGAAAAGTTTTGACCGTTGAAGTTTTTTCTAAGAGTTCTGACATGCTCTGCTGGCACTTGGACGAGAGTTCTGGGATCGAATCGAGTTCTAAGCTGCAGTTCTGATATTGAACTAACTAAAACGAAAGAGTTCCAGCGTTCTATGTCATTTGAAACGCTGCAAATCTTATTTTTCGACTTGTGAAAAGTTTTGACCGTTGAAGTTTTTTCTAAGAGTTCTGACATGCTCTGCTGGCACTTGGACGAGAGTTCTGGGATCGAATCGAGTTCTAAGCTGCAGTTCTGATATTGAACTAACTAAAACGAAAGAGTTCCAGCGTCCTATGTCATTTGAAACGCTGCAAATCTTATTTTTCGACTTGTGAAAAGTTTTGACCGTTGAAGTTTTTTCTAAGAGTTCTGACATGCTCTGCTGGCAGTTGGACGAGAGTTCTGGGATCAAATCGAGTTCTAGGTTGCAGTTCTGATATTGAACTGAATAAAACAAAAGAGTTCTAGCGTCCTATGTCATTTGAAACGCTGCAAATCTTATTTTTCGACTTGTGAAAAGTTTTGACCGTTGAAGTTTTATCTAAGAGTTCTGACATGCTCTGCTGGCACTTGGACGAGAGTTCTGGGATCAAATCGAGTTCTAGGTTGCAGTTCTGATATTGATCTGACTAAAACGAAAGAGTTCTAGCGTCCCATGTCATTTGAAACGCTGCAAATCTTATTTTTCGACTTGTGAAAAGTTTTGACCGTTGAAGTTTTTTCTAAGAGTTCTGACATGCTCTGCTGGCACTTGGACGAGAGTTCTGGGATCAAATCAAGTTCTAAGCTGCAGCTCTGATATTGAACTGACTAAAACGAAAGAGTTCTAGCGTCCTATGTCATTTGAAACGCTGCAAATCTTATTTTTCGACTTGTGAAAAGTTTTGACCGTTGAAGTTTTATCTAAGAGTTCTGACATGCTCTGCTGGCACTTGGACAAGAGTTCTGGGATCGAATCGAGTTCTAAGCTGCAGTTCTGATATTGAACTAACTAAAACAAAAGAGTTCCAGCGTCCTATGTCATTTGAAACGCTGCAAATCTTATTTTTCGACTTGTGAAAAGTTTTGACCGTTGAAGTTTTTTCTAAGAGTTCTGACATGCTCTGCTGGCACTTGGACGAGAGTTCTGGGATCGAATCGAGTTCTAAGCTGCAGTTCTGATATTGAACTAACTAAAACGAAAGAGTTCCAGCGTCCTATGTCATTTGAAACGCTGCAAATCTTATTTTTCGACTTGTGAAAAGTTTTGACCGTTGAAGTTTTTTCTAAGAGTTCTGACATGCTCTGCTGGCAGTTGGACGAGAGTTCTAGGATCGAATCGAGTTCTAAGCTGCAGTTCTGATATTGAACTAACTAAAACGAAAGAGTTCCAGCGTCCTATGTCATTTGAAACGCTGCAAATCTTACTTTTCGACTTGTGAAAAATTCTGACATGATCTAAGAGTTCTGACATGATCTGCTGGCACTTGGAACAGGGTTCTGATCTCGAATCGAGTTCTAGGCTGCAGTTCTAATACGAATATGTGGAAAAAAGAAGAGTTCCAGCCTTTCAAATAATTTGAAACTATAAAAATAGTATTTGTCAACTTATCGAACTTCAATAGCAGATTATTTTGTCAATTTACTTTTTTTACGGCAAAAACGCCAGAACTATTTATAAAAAGTATCAGGAACTATAGAACAGACCTGCATGCTAAAAGAACTCACATTTGTTTTTGATCTGCTGTAAAATGATCTGCTACGGGAAGTTAGCAGATCATTTTGAAAAAAAAAAATCTCGGCAAAAACGCCAGAACTATTCATAAAAAGTATCAGGAACTGTAGAACTCATCTGCATGCGATAAGAACTCACATTTATTTTTGATCTGCTGGACAATGCTCTGCTAAGTTCACTAACATAAAAATTTAAGAGTTTGTGTTCTTTCTTTTCAGAATATTGATGGACTTAAGAAGTCATGTATTACTAAATGATGTGTACTTTAATATAGAAAGTAGAGTTGCATCATATTTCATCGGAATGGCTATAGGGTACCTTTTGACTGTGTATAAACCTAGCAACTATAGGAATACCATTAATAAGGTAAGAAATTATAGTTAGTTATACGCTTTGAAATAGTTACTTTTCCTTTTTTGTGTCTTTAAAAATTTCTTTGTACCTAAACTTTTTTGTACCTTTGAATTTAAGAACTATGTACTTACCTTTTCTCTTTTTGCATTTTGAACTTTTTGTCAAAACTTTTGTAGGTTCTTGTTCGCTACGTTCTAATCTAATGCTTTCAACTCATCATTCAAAATAATAAAATATTGGGACCCCTTTATATTTTTCAAAATTTACACCTTTTGAAACTTTGTACTTTGAGAATACAACTTTTTTACTCATGTTTGCTTAGTTTTAAACTTACTTTTATACATTTCAAAATATATCGGTTCCTCTCTTATGCCTTTCATAATTTGCACCTTTTGAAACTTTGTAGTTTGAGAATACAAGCTTTTTACTCATATTTGCTTAGTTCTAAACTAATATTTTATACTTCCATTTCAAAATGTATCGGTGCCTCTTTAATACCTTTCATTTGTACCTTTTGAGAACCTTTGTACCTTAAGAATAAACGTTTTATACCATTGTTCGTTTCAGATGTGGTCTACAATAATCATGGCATCGTCTTTATTATTATTAACCATGATTTTATGTCTCAAATGTATATACGATCCTGCGACATACAATCCGATAGAGGTCGCCATTATAGTTGCATTGAACAAGAGCATCTGGGTGTTTGGTATATGTGGGATTATTCTAGTCTCCGAGTATGGAAGGCAAAGTAAGTTAGAAAACAATAAAAATATTATTTATTTAAAAAAAAAGTACGCGTAGAGTAAGATAGACGTAGGCAACTTGTGCAGGCAAATTGCTTTTTCACATAGGTCAGCGTTTGACCACTATTACACCTGCCTGACTGATGGCAGATGAAGAGGCGGCCTTAGATGTAGCACGCTTTCCTAGAAGATACCTATTAACTTGCGATTTGAAGACCCCCATATTTTCGAAGTCAGGAAAGACAGACGCAGGCAACTGATACGAATAAGGATTAACACAGCAAAACGCTTAGTGCGGGTGTCTGAAATTTCCATCATTAAATTGGTGTCGCATATCAGTTTGCCTGATTGTATGACGAAAAAAATTGGTTTTTTTTTTTTTTTTTTTATCGTTTATTTAAACTATTATAAAACTTAAAAAAAAAACATTCGAAACACCAAAAATCACTAAGATTTGTCTGGTGTGTTTTGTCGTTAGCGGGAGGTCTGTAGAATGCACACAGTGTTACAATGTTTTTATTCGCGGTTATTAGTGTACCCACTATGGATTCAAAGTGTGTTGTTTTAGTTATTTGCGGAGTAAACTTAAGGTAGTTCTTTACGTATATTATAATACCGCCTCCTTTTTGCTTAGAACGTAATTCTGTGTGCATTCTATAGCCAGGGATACTATATAAACCACTCGTAATAGGAGAAATGTTGGCTTCTGTTATTACAATTACATCGATAGGAGCACTTGATGAGTGAATAACTAAGAGAAGTTTGTTGAATTTTTTTATCATGGACCGTATATTGACATGCATATAGAATAGGTCAATGTTATCTTTAAATGGCATACACTTAATAAATGAATTTACTGTAGGGCAATCACGTATTTCTATAGAGTTAGAGTGATCGTAGGATTTATTATTATTAGCCATTGGGTAGGTAGGTAAGTAGGTAAGTAGGTAATATTACAATTAATTATTTAAGTAGGTAGTAATTTATGATTTACGTGAGATTATAAGTGAAGATTTTTACTGACTCAAATACCTATTGTTGTTTTGGTAGTACTAATGCTTCAATATCGGACAACGATCGTACTATGTGAGGCCTGCTCTTATCTTCACATTTCTTCACGTAGATAATTCCAGACTTTTTTTCCACACGTACTTATAGGAATCCTTTAGTTTTGATTGAGCATTATAAAGCAGGGTTTTTGAGCGGTGAGTAAGAGCTTCACGTATGAAGATCCTGCGTGTACCTTGCTCCCTGGGCAATTGAGTCATGATATCTCCAGCTGTTATTTCCTTATCTTTGCCTGCCTCCAGCCACAACTTACGAACAGCATTAGATTTAACTTCTACCAATATATGTCCCGGTTGAGGCCTATCCTTAGGTTTAGGCATACGGCGGGCAGATACGATGTCGTTGATGTTGAGTTTTAAAGTACCCCCTATAGCTTCTACTATTTTGTCAACGTTTTGATTCGGGATTTCTGGGACTCCAGCTACTTCCATTGTGCAAGACAGCATCTTTTGCTCCAATTCATTGACATGTTGCTCCAAGGCTGACATTCGCAGTTCGAGATTTTTGTTCTTGTTAAGGAGTTCGATGTTTTTATTCACCAGCGTTTTTATAGTGTTCTCCTGCTTTTTAACGATATCCTCTACCTCGGTCATTTGTCCGTTCATATGTTCCACGGCTATCGTGAGATCACCTATTTCAGCTTTCATTATCTTCCGCATTTCGCGGGTGAGGGTTGCTACTAATTTCTTTTGATTGAGCGGCGCAGGGTTATCTTAATCGTCAGAGCTCTCCTCCGGAGTCACGAAGTACGATGATCGCCTGGAGACGTTGTTCAGGCACTCTTCGCAACTCCACTCCAGCCCGTCTGAATTGCGCAGGGCTGCTAGTTGCTTGTTGGACAATTTGGCACAGGTCGTCGTGGCATGGACAGCTTTATTGCATCTGCTGCATTCGAGACCTGGAGTCTTTTGAGTAATATTTTTGTTGCAGCAGGAACATTTCTTAGGTGCCATTTTAGGATTAATCGCGGGTAACCGTGGGTAGTTTGAAGAAAGAATATAAACGAAATCGTCCGATGCGAATGCGTGCGATGCGGATGCAGTCACGAACCCGTCGCAATATTGCATTTGGTTGTATATTTTTAGTTAATTTTAATTTTTAACCCCCGACGCAAAAACGACCGATTGATATAAGTTTGACTTGTCTCTGTGTGTGTGTGTGTGTGTCTATGGAAAGTTAGCTCCCGAACGGATGATCCGATTTTAATTTTGTTTTTTTTTGTCAGATATAATAACAGACTTCCTAAGTTCATCGGTGTTTGGTCCACTTTCAAAGTTATCGTATGGATTGTACTTGGTTCACTTCCTGATTGAACAAAGGAATATATTTTCATCGAGAAATATACCTAAATTTGACATGATTTTATCGGTGAGTTAATGTTAAGTTTTTTAATTTATTAAAAACTTAGTTGACTTGATTTAGTAGGAAAGATGTAGTAAGAAATATTACTTTATTGTATTAATATGTCAGTCGTAATCTTTCTTTAACCAGAATCAAGTTAAGCAAAAAGATGAAATTTTTACCGGCTAAAATACAAAACTTCATGCAGTGAGCCTGTATGAGCTAGTGCCGTCATCGACAGATTGCGTGTGACATTTTTTTTTTTTTATTTGAGCTTATTTAAACTGTCAATTGTTTTTAAATGGGGACCAAATAATTTTATCTTACTCTTCACTGCATAGTATAAAACAAAGTCGCTTTCTCTGTCCCTATGTCCCTATATCCCTTTGTATGCTTAAATCTTTATAACTACGCAACGGATTTTGATGCGGGTTTTTTAAATAGATAAAGTGATTCAAGAGGAAGGTTTATAATATGTATAATACTTTATAATAATTATCTTTTTGTTTGTTTGAATTGAATAGGCTCTGCAACTACTGAATCGATTTTGATGAAACTTAGTATGAAGAAACATTGATTCATTGGGAGTAACTAGGCACGTTTTATCCCGATATTCCCACGGGATCAGGAGCTACGAGAGTAAAACCGCGGAGCGCTAGTTTTAGCTTTTGACCATGTGTGTTGGACGCTTTAAAACTTTGTTTTTTTTTTTCAGTTTACAAACTCTTTTGGAATAGCAATAATGTCATGTTTTGTAAGTTTCATAATCTACTTACTGATCGAAGCGCCATTGATTAGAATATCTAACGATTTATTTACTGAAAAGTAAGTATAATTTTTACTAGTGTTGGCCTTGTGGTAAATACCTCGAATTTCATTCCGGAGGTCGTGAGTTCGAAGCCAGGCCAACCCTGTAAATCATTAGCCATAATCAATTTCATCATCTGACAAATACTTTTGTTTTTAGAAAAATGGAATCAAACATCAATGGAGCAGTGGCAAGTCATATACACCAGAACGGAAAATCAAAAGTGTCTTGACAATTTTTTTTGACATTTTTTTATTTTAGTTTAATCGTTTAACAATAAATTGCCTAAGTATTTTAAACTAAAAAACTAAACTGGTTATTTTTACAATTGAGTGAGTGATCAAACGCAGACCTATGATTTTTAAGAAAAAAATATCTTAATATACTTGCGGGTAATAAAGGCCACTAGAAGATTTAAAAGGTTTTTAAATACCTTGATATTAGTGACAAAATAACAAGAAAATTAACAAACGATTTGTTTGCAGATTGACAATAAAGCAAATATATATATCTAATGACCTGCTTTTTAAGTAATTTTCCCTATGTATACGAAATATTTAGTTTTTAATTAGGCCAAGTCGCAAAACGCGGTAGAATCGCAAAACTTAAATAATAATCAGTTTATTTATTGACCAGAATGGCCAAGTATAAAATTGAACAGGCAACTTCCTGCATCTCATAACATAATTAGATTACGAAAGTAGGTAAATGCCTACACCATACCTAACCTAATTGCTTGCAAGAGACGCGTAACATGCACCTTATGCAAACAAACAGACAAACAAAACACACGGACACCTACCTCTAACTGTTACCTATTGTTATGTAATACTGCACCTTTTACTGGTACACTGTGTACGGTGACCATACGTTACGTATTGATAACCGTTGTGACGCGGTGGGCGAACACCTACCTACAATGTAGAGGGTTGAGAGTTTGATGTAAGTACAGTCGCATTACCAATTAGCTGAACCCCACGTGACCCAGAGCTCACTCGCAAATCTGTAAGGTTGTAAAATAATGTTACCTGAGTCTATTTTTTTTCAATGTACTATCTACAATACAATATACGAACGATATAAAAAATAACAAAACAGGTAAATACTATATTTTTTACAGATATGCGAATGAGCTCTGGGTCACGTGGAGTTCAGCTAATTGGTAATGTGACTGTACATCGTAACGTACGTACGTACCTTACTTCGTCGTAGCTTATTGGAAAGGGCCCATGGATATGACCTTAATTGCTCCATTTCAAATATATTATCTTCAAAAATATTTGTAATCTTAACCTTTGTGAGCATGATCGTAAATAAGAAAAAAACTCATGAGTTTCTTCTCATTTTTGGGCGCGTTCCAAATTCACACATCCTTAATTTTGAAGACGTTTCAATGTGATTTCATGCAAATTGTATGATTCCATGTGAATAAAGAATTTTGATTGATTGATTGATGCCCGTTGTCGAACATTGTTGTGTACAATCAGGCAATCAAATTGCAGACCCACTGTAGAGCTCCTAAATTGCTATTATTAGAATGTTTTCAACTTGAACAAACCTTTATGGACGTGCTTAAGATGAAGTTCAAAGTCCCTTTAACTTATGAATTTATTAGACAAACATAACTAACGAAATCTATCCGATAATTACAGTTTTAGAACAGTGCAGTCACTGCGCTCCCAGCATCCGCGTCGAGGTAGCCCACCCTGGCCTATGTCCACTATTTAATTTATAAGGCGGGAAACCATATTTGCCCAGGGTCGCCACACAGCGCCACAGCCCGATCGCCGTAATTAAGGAATCATGGTCACCCTACATATAACACTAAGATCAAATGATAGGTTTATTTAAATGTAGACAATGGAAGTCGTTACGAATGCAACCAATACTAACTATGTAGTAAGCCATGTAGCACACTTGTAGGATTTGTTTTAATGAATAGGCCAGCACTCAGCGTTTGATCACGATGGTAAGTGACGATGCGGTCTAAGGCCCGTATTAATAAATCGCTCTCAATATCGATCTTGAGTGCGTATCAATTGAGTGAGTCTTGAGATGCGGTCACTATCTTAAGTTAGGCGTTAATTAATAGATAAAACTCAAGTTTTAACCAGGCTGATATGCTCTTGAGATTTGAAACTGATCTTGAGAGCGACATTGAATGACAGTAACGCTTTGTTCTTACCTTGAATGGTATGTTTTTACCCTATGGTAGGTAGTGTCGTCATATTTTGCTGTCAACTTGTTTTTAATGTGAATTTTTTTACAAAATGTAAGATTTTACTACTAAATAATTATTTAAATGCGAATGATTTGTTCAAAAAGTCATTAGCATAAAATATCATCATAATAATTGATTTCTGACAAAATTGGTTCTAGCTCCATGCTCCTGAACTACAAAACTAACGAAACAGCTAACTTATGTCATGTATGACCCGCAATTAGACTTGAGTTCACGAAACTACATCTTGAGACATATCTTGAGAGCTGAGTTTGATTTATTAATACGGTATTACTCAAGTGATACGTCGCTCTTTAATCGCGTCTTAAGATAGGTTTATTAATCAGCGCAACAACTCAAGAGCAAACTCAAGATTGAAATCGATATTGAGTTCGGTTTATTAATACGGACCTAAGACTAAGATGTAGCACGCTTTCCTAGAAGATACCTATACGCTCGTGACTCAAATACCACCAAATAACGGGGTCATTTATGAAACCCTACTTTCGTTACCAGTTACGAATCAATAAAAAAAGAATGATCTTTGTACGAATCCAGTTTTGACCCAAACATCTTGTGTTAAAACCAAAGCGTTAATTAAAATGAACCGTTTTTGTTTTTAACCGACTTCAAAAAAAGGAGGAGGTTCTCAATTCGTCTGTATGTATATTTTTTGTACATACAAAAAAAATACATACAGACGCGATCATAGAAGAAACTGTTCATTATTAACCTATTTCTTTTACTTGTAATTAAGTTACGCACCTTACATAACAAATCAATAAGTAACTATATTCCAAAAAGTAACACATAATATAAAAATATAAGTACCTACTAAGTCTTATTTTAACTAAGGGCAAAAACAGAGTAGAAATTTTAAGTTCAATGAGCGTTATCTAAACTCCTTATTTTTCAAAAATTGGTTCTAAATCGCTTGATTTAAGGCTCTATCTACGTCCCTAAATTAAAATTCTAAGTCCTGATTAAAAATAATTGATTGAATTGATTGAAAAATAAATGATTAAAAATAAAAATTAAAGGAAAAATCGCGTCCCTATGTACGGAATATTTTATCGATTAATACTTTACAAAGTGCTATTTTACCGGTTTGAGTTTTAATTTTTTTAACTCATATTTTACTTTTTGGCCACAATGGCACCCGATGGTAAGTTTGAAAATGGTAAGTAGTTTAGATGATACAGTAACAATAAAAACATAACCCTCTGCCAAACATAATAATCTGTCGAAAAGTCGCCACGTCTGTACAAACCCTAAAAGTTTCGTTCAATCTACTTAAAACCAAATAAAACTTAAAAATAGGCAATAGAAATCTTTTCAATTCCGTATCCAATACGCTCTACCTTTACTCTCTTCGATTGAAGTTTGCATTTAAAAGAGCAATGTATTGCTTACTTTGAATTAAAACTCAGATTCCTCAAACGTAAAAGTAGAGTAGTGATATAATCGACCATTCTTGATTGAACTACTAATTGGTTGGAAAGCAAATAAGAGAGAGGTCTTTTTAGAATGGGCAATGGTGTAGAGCAAAATAAACGAATCGATTCGCGAGGGAATTATATTGGAGAAATTTGGTTCCGTAGAAAAATGATTTTTTTTTAGCTGTGTGTAAAATTTCGATGCCAAATGTGGCAAATGATTGAACCTGCTCAACTTGTGCAAAACATAAAAACTTAGGATAAAAAATTCAGAAAATTTTTACAAATTTTTAAGTAAGTTATATGTAGGTTTTAACTTTTTTATGGTAAGATAGGTTACAATATTATCTTATTCATCATCTTCCTGCCCTTATCCCAATTTATTTGGGGTCGGCGCAGTAAGTCTTTTCTTCCATTCACTCCTATTGGTCGTCATCTCATCGTTCACATTCATCTCTCCCATGTCTTGTCTCACGCAGTCCATCCATCTTTTCTTTGGTCGTCCTCTTCCTCTCCATCCCTCTACATTTATACTCATCACTCTTCTAGTCACATGCGTCTCCTCTCTTCTCATCACATGTCCATACCAACTGAAACGGTTCCCTGTTACAATATTATCTTATTATTCTGAATTATTTTAGTAACTACATATTTATAATCGTATAGTACCTAATAATATTATATGCAGCACAACCCAGGTGACACGTCTTAATTCCCGAAATTATTCGGGTTCAAAAGTATCATGTCCTTCTCCATCCTCTAAATTATCGCTTTGACGATTTTCATCAAAATCGGTCCAGCCTTTTGACCGTGAAGAGGAAATAAATAATAGTACATTGCGATACAAGGGTGGAAAGTTGATCATTCCATAGAGGCGGTTTATGACGCGCGAGCGGAACGCTAGCGTGGCAAAAGCCGAGATGGAATGATCAATCCACACCTGTATCGTACGACGTTTTTTATCACAGTTGCGAATAAAAAAAAGACTTGTTAAAATAATAAAAAGGTTTTAAGAATTTTAGGTTATGTTTACTATTTTTTGTTAATTACACTCCCGAAAGGCTAGGCAAAAGACTTTTAACCTATACAGCCTCGTCTGACATACAATATTTTTTAGGGTTTTTTTTCATTTGTTTTTGCGTCGGCGGTTAAAAACGATATAATGGTAAGGAAAAAATATATTTATGTACCTAAAGAAAAAACAAAATAAAAATAAAACTCAATTTTTAATTGTTTTCAAAGACGTTATCACGTAAAATTATCGTAATTATCAGACTTTAGAGACAACCTTTTGAAAAGAAGAAAAAAGGTACCAAAAAAGAGTTTTAAGCCAGCAAGGCTTAAAAACTCTTTGATGGTACCTTTTTTCTATACATCAAAACAGTAAATTAAGAATGTTTCATCTACCTAATATGTAATTAGCAGTAGGATACGTATTTAACTTATCGGGATAACGTATTATTTTAGCACTAGTTCGATTTTTTTTATCGCACGCGTGTATAATACGTTGCATTATGAGCCTAAAAACGGTTTAATAAGATCCACTTTATGAGCAACTGTGATAAAAATATACTATAACAAACTTTCAGATATATAATATTAGATAGTGAAGAAGGAAGTTAGGATGATATAGGTAAGTAAGAACAGATACATAATATGATTTTTTATCACAGTTGCTCGTAAAGTGGATCTTACTAAACCGCTTTTATGCTCATAATGCAACGTATTATACACGCGTGCGATAAAAAAAATCCAACTAGTGCTAAAATAATCTGTGTGGATTGATCTTTGTATCTCGGCTTTTTTAAACGCCTTCGCGTACCGCGCGTGTTAAAACCGCCTCTATGCAAAGATCAATTTTCCACACTTGTATAGCAATGTACTAATTTAGCCGTTTCCCCACCACCGAAACGGAACCCTAAAAATCTCAGTACATTGGAATAGCCCTGTCACTTGACTATAAAACCGGAACAGAACTTTATTGTGTCATCATTAGTACTTGTGTAGTGAGGAGGATTGCATCAAAATGTGTCTAGCCATTCTATATGTGAGTTTTACATTTAATATGTGTGTTTTCTTTGATAAAATGTGAAGGGAAGAAATTTGTGATTTTTTCAGTGAAACTAAGTGCGTATAAATACTAATATATATGAATAAATAAATATCGTAGTACATTTTAGATAACGCCATCTAGCCTCAGGCTAAGCAACTAGGCTTGTGTTATGTCGGCCAGACGACGAATACGGTTTTTAAATAATTTATACTTTTCTTTTGTAAATGTAAATGCTTAATATACATAACAATACACCCAGACCAGATAAAAATATCGGGAAATCGAACCCACAACTTTTAAGCAGGTGGAGTTCGCCCAGAGCGCCATGTTTGAATTAAAGAAATGACAAATTACTGTTCCTGACATTAATAATATTATAAAGTTTTATTGCACGGTTTATGATCAAAAATTAGTGACAAGAAACAAGTACCTACCTACCTACATAATAACAGCACACCATAGACGAGCTGCTGATCATCAATTTTCGTCATCGTCTCTGCATAAGTAGGTAGCCCCATCATACCATAGGTACAATTTAAAATATCATTTTGTAAAGTTAAATATTATTATCAGAACTGAAATATTATTACGAAGAACCCAAACACGCTACTAAAAAAACTATTTTATTTCGTAAACTGACAATTGCGCCTATTTTTTTACCAGAGCAACGCAGTTGTACTGCGAAATTGCTCGCAGTTTTTTGTCAGGCGTCATGGATTTTAAACTATTCCACGCAAGATGAATGCATTTGAAAATGGTTTGAAAACTATTGTTTTGTAGAATTTAGAGTTTACTGTTCGATTTACAACCGTTTACGGTTTATGGAGTATGGAATTTGAAAAGGAAAATGTTTTAGAATAAAGTAAGTACCTACTTAGGACAAAAAATCTGATTAATTCAACGAAACTATGTTTTTATACTTAGTTTTGATAGTAGTTGACTACGTTTTTGGCGTGGTGGATGAAATCCCGCCTGTGACGCAGAAGGTTACGGGTTCGATCCGTTGTCAGGGCACCATAACATAAGACTACTTGCTTAGGTTGGGGCTATGGTATAAGTTAGTAAAATACTTACTTAAAACTAATGTCTGAAACAGAGTTAGACTAAGGTCCGTATTAATAAACCGAACTCAATATCGATTTCAATCTTGAGTTTGCTCTTGAGTTGTTGCGCTGATTAATAAACCTATCTTAAGACGCGATTAAAGAGCGACGTATCACTTGAGTCATACCGTATTAATAAATCAAACTCAGCTCTCAAGATATGTCTCAAGATGTAGTTTCGTGAACTCGAGTCTGATTGCGGGTCATACAAATCTTACATTTTTTTAAATATTTTCACATTAAAAACAAGTTGACAGCAAAATATGACGACACTACCTACCATAGGGTAAGAACATATCATTCAAGGTAAGAACAAAGCGTTACTGTCATTCAAGATCAGTCTCAAATCTCAAGAGCGATATCAGCCTGGTTAAAACTTGAGTTTTATCCTAAGGGCCTAAGAGTCTAAAGGCCCGTATTAATAAATCGCTCTCAATATCGATCTTGAGTGCGTATCAATCGAGTGAGTCTTGAGATGTGGTCACTATCTTAAGTTAGGCGTTAATTAATAGATAAAACTCAAGTTTTAACCAGGCTGATATCGCTCTTGAGATTTGAAACTGGTCTTGAGAGCGACATTGAATGACAGTAACGCTTTGTTCTTACCTTGAATGGTATGTTTTTACCCTATGGTAGGTAGTGTCGTCATATTTTGCTGTCAACTTGTTTTTAATGTGATTTTTTTTACAAAATGTAAGATTTTACTACTAAATAATTATTTAAATGCGAATGATTTATTCAAAAAGTCATTACTTAGCATAAAATATCATCATAATAATTGATTTCTGACAAAATTTGTTCTAGCTCCATGTTCCTGAACTACAAAACTAACGAAACAGCTAACTTATGTCATGTATAACCCGCAATCAGACTTGAGTTCACGAAACTACATCTTGAGACATATCTTGAGAGCTGAGTTTGATTTATTAATACGGTATTACTCAAGTGATACGTCGCTCTTTAATTGCGTCTTAAGATAGGTTTATTAATCAGCGCAACAACTCAAGAGCAAACTCAAGATTGAAATCGATATTGAGTTCGGTTTATTAATACGGACCTTAGAGTTAGACTCTGAAAGAGTACTTTAGACTCTGAAATTATACGTAGGGTACTTTTTATCTCAGTATTCCTACAGAGTCAAACGTAAAATCCACAAAATCCTTTAAAAAAGTAGATAAAATATTTTTAAATGAATTTGACCTCAATTGAAAAACATTAAAAAAACTAAAGACAATATAAACCCGATCACGATAAGAAGTGGCCACACTATAACTCAAAAATATTGCCCCGAGTAGGGTCACCATAATTTAAGGTCCGACTGGGAATTGTCCTAATTTTGTCAAAAGTATTTATTTATGCGTAATGTGTGTTTAATGGGGTTTGTTAAATTTGTGGAATAATTTAAGAGTTATTCTCTGACAAATAAATAAGACGTGGATGTTATGTGGAAACCTAAGTAAATAAGGAGATGAATTTAAGGGCGGGATTGTGGAAAAATATGGCGTTTTACGATTCAAGGCCCAAGTTTTGAAGGCATCAAATAGGTATTAAGGCTAGCTGCGCCCCACGGTTTCACCCGCCGTTTATTTATCCTTATTTTCATCATATATAAACTTTCGCTGAACTCCCACAAAATTTAAAACAAAAAATAGCTATATCAGTGCGGCCGTTTTCAAATTATGACTTGACAAAAGAAAATAGTGATTCATCTATACTTATAATATGCTTTTAATAAAAGAAAGTCTGTACATACTTGGTAGAATATTTAAAAAATAAATATTCTTTGTATAGTAGGTATAGTTTGTAATCACTACATAGTATAAAACAAAGTCGCTTTCTCTGTCCCTATATCCCTATGTATGCTTAAATCTTTAAAACTACGCAACGAATTTTGATGCGGTTTTTTTTAATAGATAGAGTGATTCAAGAGGAAGGTTTATATGTATAATACATACATAATATAGCCGTGCGAAGCCGGGGCGGGTCGCTAGTTTTTATATAAGACGACCCAGTTGGCACAATGGTCACCATGCCGGACTGCCAAACACAGGAGTGCGGGTTTCATTCCCGCCTCAGACAAGTATTTATGCTAAGATATTTGTCTGTGGTCTGGTGGTTTCTATGAATTATAAGTACTTATATTTTTACAAAAGAAAAGTATATAAGTAATATCCGGTGTCTAGTACCCATACTACCCATAACACAAGTCTAGTTACTTGGCTTGGGGGCTAGATGGCGATGTGTGGAATGTCCTGCTTTATTATTATTATTTATTTATCTATTAATTATCATGTAAAAATAATCTCGTAGGCTTATTTAAACTTTAAAATTTAGACAATTTAGTAAGTACCTATTTTCCATTGTACCTATTCTATTGTTGTCATTCACATGAAATAATCCCATGAAAAATAGCACCGAAGATAAATTTAATGTGTCTTAGAATGATAAACGGCTTATGTCGGTACCATACCCTTCTTAGCCAGATTTTAAGTTTTAAAACGGTTTAAAATCTCAGTTGATCGTACATAATTTAGGGAGAATAATTTATAATAAATAAGTAACTACATTTTTGTAATTAAATGAATAAAATAATGTTCAAAACAAACTTCAAAATAATAATACAGATTGAATTTTTTAGAATTTTCTCAACTTTATGAGATAGCGAAATATGCTAAAAGAAGTTGCGTGCCCGATTTTGAGACACTAAAATTCCATCATTAGATTTTCAAAAAGTCATTATCCTAGCCATGAATTTTCAAAAAAAATAATCACCTATATTTTTGCACTAATCGATAGTTTTGCTAATAGAAATTCATTCTTGGAAACAAACATTGTATAGCAAATCGAAGGAAATAGTTCATTTTTCGAGTATTCTGTAATTTTTATCTCCTAAAAAATGCATAACTACCTACACTAAATTATAAAGAGGAAAGATTTTTCGTTTGTTTTTATGTTTAGCAGACTACTGGACCGATTTTGATGAAACTTGGTATGAGGATACATTGATTCATTGGGAGTGTTATAGGCTACTTTATCCCGATGTTTCCTCGGTTTGGGAGTTAAGCGGGTAAAACTGCGGATCGCTGCTATTACCTCTATAGGTGCGCGACGAATTGAAAACCTCCCCCTTTTTTTAAAGTCAGTTACAAAACAATATAACTGAACTCACATATTCTAAAATAAGGTAGCCAAACTAAATTGGTACTTACTTTTAAACTGGGCCTAAGCTACGGTTAAAAAGGGCCCTTTTTCCCTACTTTATAATAAAAGTTTATCCCATTATCCTAGAGAACTGGTCACCCATGGTCACCGTACAACAATAATAGGTTACGTTTGACGTAGGACGGCAACATTATTTAATGTTGCCACCTTATCAGCAGGACACATGGACGGTGTTAAATTGCTGGCAACACTACGGAATTGTTTAGCTTTTTTACGGTATTTAATAGTGTAGGTAATTTAATATTTATTTAATGGGTAATACTAGACAGAAACTAATTTCTGATCTCTGGTCCAGAAAATAAAAGTCTAAACTAAAAATCACTATATCACTACATCATCACTACATAGTATAAAATAAAGTCGCTTTCTCTGTCCCTATTTCCCTTTGTATGCTAAAATCTTTAAAACTACGCAACGGATTTTGATGCGGTTTTTTTTAATAGATAGAGTGATTCAAGAGGAAGGTTTATGTGTATAATACATGCATAATATAGCCGTGCGAAGCCGGGACGGGTCGCTAGTTTATTATAATTTGCAAAAATAGATGTTTTTTAGACATCTTTCAATTTGTTTATCTAGTAAGTAGCTAGTATTTATAGGCATAACTAAATTAAACTAGTTATTATTTTTTTTGATTTCACCCTGTGGGAATATCTATACGTCATATAAAATGCTTTGTCGCACTGATTGACTGACAGATCAACGCACAGCCTAAACCGCAGATCGTAGAGACCTGAAACTTGGAGGGTGTGATCTTTGTATGACGTAGGCATCCGAAAAGAAATGATGTTCCGAAATTTTACCCTTTAGGGAGTGAAAAAGGGGTGCAAAGTCTGTATGGGACGTGATTTCTTGGTTCATTTTCGACTTCTACGAAGTCGCGGGCGAAAGCTAGTCATGATATAAATCTGCTTCATTCCATCTGTAGATTTTATTAAAATCGGTCCAGTATTTTCAAAAACATTACAGAGAAAAATCCAAGCATTGTCTATAAGTACAATAATTTATACCTATTCGTCTTCAGCCCAATAGGTCTCGTTTTTTTTTTGAAAATACCATTAATAAAAGTAATCAATAAATGACTCAAAGATTCCTTATTAAGTTGTATTAAAATTGGTTTTGGTATTTCTTTTGTGAAAGGTGCCAGCAAAGAAAATATTTCATGATCACAAGTTTTCTAAAGTTTTGAAAATTTATTTCAGATTCTATCAGCGGTAGCCTCTGCATCAGCTCAGGATACGCAGTGGATTCCATACATGAACTTCCAAGCAGCTAATTACGGACAAGATCAACAGGTAAACCACTAACTTTTTAAAACGAAGTTCCTTAGCGCGGATCAGCGAGGCCAGAAAAATGTAACGCGTTACAAAAAAATGTGAAACTAAAATTAAATCTAAAAAAACTAATGCATCTTATTCAGGGCGTTGTAGTGCCTGGGATATGTCATAAGATGACGTAGACTAATATCCAACACCCGTACAACCCTCTCAGCTTAGTCGAGAAGAAAGAGCTCCTCAATCAATACGTTTGGAGACAACTCAGCCGCGGGTTTCATCACGTTTTTTTCCTTCACCGTAAGAGCAATGTAATTAACACATCAATTTTTCGTACGATAAATCCATTAATTTACGGTCAGCCGGGATTCCAACCTACGACCTTCGGAATGAAAGTCGAATCATCTACCACTAGGCCAACACTGCTCATAAGTTCTCATAAGAGATCATAAAATAAAAACATATTTTTATTAAAATAAAAAATCCCAATGCCTTGGTACAAGTTTTATATGAAAAAACCAAGTAACGTTGTCAAAGTGTGTTGACATTAAAACATTGAAGGTTCCGTACATAATATCTCAAATATTGCAATAGCCTTCACTCAGATTTGATTTTTTTTTCTTAAGTTTCGAATTAATGAACGAGACGCTGAAATCTGATTCCAGCGTCAAACCACAATTTTGTTCTTCATTATTGCCTTTTCGGGGAAGGCAAAAGGTGAATCATTAGCCATATTATAGCCTCGTAACACATTTCGTCGATTTTTACATCTTTCAAATAGTTTTTTCTTTAGTTAGCTTTATTGCTAATTATTTTTATTTATCTGCGATAAGTTTTATTTATTTAAAACACAGATATCTGTAAAATGCTAAATGTCGCCTACCTAGTACCTATACCTACCTAACTGAAATTTTCATTATATAAGTATAATTATATTTTTTCTTGCTTTAAACGTTTTCTACAATTTTAAGTTTGTGAAATGTTTACTGAACGTCTCGAAACAATTATTATTAACCAAATTTTCTGAAACAAAAATAAAAAATTAAATGTTTAGTAGCATTTCGTTTTTTTAGTTAAAATTGTACCAAAATGTTGGTAAAGATCTACAAATTTTAATAAGTTATGCAAATTAAGAGGAAAGGGTACCTGGGGCTTTCTCCATACAAACTATTACAAACGTAGTCGACTGTTTTCTCCCTGGATAATAACACTAGAGCAAATATTTTTGGTGCATAAAACTTATAATTGTCATGACCATGCCCCTATTTTTTGTTTTTTTAAATTTTTTATTTTTTTTTTATTTAAATTTCTATGTTAATTAGAAAATTTAAAAAATCAAAACATAGGGGCATAGTTATGGCAGATATAGGTGTTATGACCCAAAAATATTTGTGCTAGTGTCATTATCCAGGGAGGAAACAGTCGACTACGTTTGTATGAAGAGAGCGCAGGTACCCTTTCACCTTAAGCTACGTTATTAAATCCTAGGAAGTCACTAACAACGTAAATAAATCATTAGCGTATCCCTCGCGGGTGTTACCACTATCCCATACTTGAACCCTGTGGTGAGTGCTTACTTCACTGCGGTTAATATATATCACCAAAATTAACTTGAGACCTGAGTGCGAACTTACATAATACAAGTGAGGTCTCAAGATAACTTAGGCACGTAATACTTAGATAAAGCTCTTGCACACCACAGACTTATCCGGGAAAATGGTTAAAATAAATAAATATTAGAGAGCATTTTACACTGCGCCATTTAGCCCCAAGTTAAGTAACTAGGCTTGTGTTATGGTGGCCAGACAACGGATAGAATACATAATTTTTCAGGAATTAATCTCTATCAGCAACATTATCGATTGGTATAAAAATATAGATTGCAAGAAAATATTTTTTTGCAAAATCAACAGGTTCGATTCCTGACTAGGGTAATGACTTTTTCAAAAATCTAATGATGCTGATTTAGTTTAAGTTAAAATCGGGCACGCAACTCCTTTCAGCATTTTTCGCTATCTCTTATAGTTTAGGATATTATAGCCCTGAAGGCCCACATAAAAAAATCACCCTGTATAGGTATACAGGGTTATTGGTTTCCAATCCAAAACCGTGCAGGGGGTGGTTCTCCGCATCAAAACGAATAACTTTTGTTCTACGACTTTTGTCTATTCTTTCATTTTTTTTTCATACAAAAATAAAAAAATAATATTCTGTTCTGTACGCGCTATAAGATCTGTAGTAAAACATAGGTAGGTAGACGGCACACGCCCAGCGCCGCGCGGCTTGTCGAAAGGGGTAGCGGTGCGCGGGAGCAGAGAGGGGGGAGGGTATGTATGACGAACGCGTGACGCAGTGCTTAGCCACTTTAGTCTCTATTTAGCGCACGCGTAGTAACTACATGCCGGACCGCGCGCCGCCCGCGCACCGCGCCGCCGCGACCGCCGAAAATCGCGTTTAGTTAATCTTAACAAGTGCCTACCACCCGCGCTACCATGCCATACCGGTATAGTAACCTGGAGTACACTGAGATGGTCCGACTGTTGGCAAGGTGTAATAGGTGCACGTAGTTATGTAGGTAAAAACCTAACACATAATAGGTAGATAGGTATCGTGTGTAATAAATAATATTTTTGACGTATTTCTTTAAGTAGGTATGTTTCAATTATTTTACCTATTGATATGAGTACAGCGACCTGGGCGTGGGGGCGTGAGGAGTGCGCGGTCGGGGCCGATCGACGTTCGAGTGAGTCGAGCGCGCGCGGTCGCGCCTACGCGCTCGCAACTACCTATTTAGTCCATAGACCTAGCAAATGTTGAGAATTACTCGCAGAACTTCAATACATTTTTCAAAGCTAAGTAGTAGGTTTTGACAAAAGTCGTAGAACAAAAGTTATTCGTTTTAATGCGGAGAATCACCCTCTGTACGGTTTTGGATTGGAAACCAATAACCCTGTATAAACACTATCTGCGTCACAGGCGTTTGGCCAAGAAATGTTTAAGAACGGTGTCTAACTAACAGCTTACGCGGATCGAGCTTTAATTTGCCATACAAATAGCTGTTAAAACATAGGCATTCGCTAAGAATGGATTGTCTGGATTTAACCCCTACGTGGACTAATTCACATTAAGGACAACCGATATAATCAACGATGGCTGCATGGTTGGCTTCATAAAGGTTGCCCAATGTCCAGGTGTCAAGGCACATTGGAAAAGGTGCTCCAGAGTCAGCGTTGTGGCCCCACAGTCACAATGCTCATTCGAAGTAAAACTTTATCGACTCTTTTCTCTGCAGCTACCTACTTAGGCCCGGAATCGGTTAAGCAACTTTCACAAAAAACTCTGAAGTACATGTCCTGGTGGGAAAAAGAAAGAAAGCATTTGGACAACCACACGACACAAAACAATCAGAAAAGCAGTAACAAACATAAAAACACTGACATAAAGTCACAAAAGTATAAAACAAAACGAAAGAACAATAATAATTAGAGAGTACAAAAGAAATATAAAAAATGGTTGTCTATAAAGTCGGTTTACGGACGATAATTCTACGTGATAACGTCATAAGAACTGTTTTGTATTGTTGACCATTTACCATACTTTAATACGTTGCTATAGTTAACTTGTCAATAACGGTAACGTGACATGACGTCACACTTTTTTGTGAGTGCAGATGTTCATAGATTTTTAAGACGTTTTGACATCAAAATAAGATCTAAGAAGCCGTGTGCCTCCAAAAAGGTCCTGCCACAGGTTAAAAAATTCATCTTCCACCATACCCTTATTTTGCTAGCTGCCTTGCTGTTGCAAGCTTTATGCCAGAGACAATAAAGTCTCCAGTCTGTAGGGCATCTTAATGAAACAGTATAATATCCGTTTAACCTTTATTCCCAAAGCAATTAAGGAAGTTATGTTAGAGAATGGGAATCTAAACTCTAAACATGATACTGTTATAATCTGTCTGTCATTGACCCAAAAGGGTCAACGTCCATTGTATGGGTTAATTCAGTAATTCGCAGTTGTAATGATAAAAGACTAAATAAATTCAAAATTGTAGCTAATTTATGTTAAAAATATGTATCTCATTTTGGAATTAGCCTATGTTACTCCCAATGTATCTTTATATCAAGTTTCATTAAAATCAGTCCAGCAATTCCGGAGCCTACTTGTCAAACAATCAAAAAATATATTTTTGAAGTGAAAACTTCTTTTAACGCGGTATGCATATTTTTATATGAGATATTTATTTATAAGTACGACCAGGGGCCTTATTCTGCTATTTGGCCAACCATTGTCATTATATCGAGACTCTATTAATATTATATCGAGACTCTATTAATATTATATCGAGATTGTGACTTTATTTGGTATTCTGCTAAAGTTTTAATAACATCGCAATATAATCACTA
The DNA here is from genome assembly GCA_907269075.1 of Idaea aversata. Taxonomy (NCBI): domain Eukaryota; kingdom Metazoa; phylum Arthropoda; class Insecta; order Lepidoptera; family Geometridae; genus Idaea; species Idaea aversata. The sequence goes on from OU026106.1 coordinate 10,978,329, forward strand.
TGGAGTCTCAATGGTATTGTAATAATTACCTTGCAGGTGTTGCCTAGCAACATGGTATATGTTGCTAAGCAATATACCGTTTTGACATCGAGATTCCATTAAGCCACGATTGTAGAGCAGAATACAAAAGTGAGTCAGTAGTGTGTCAGTGGTGTTTCGATAGAATAGTCAACGTTAGGAGAATACCAATTTGACATGTAATGTCATATTTTTGACATTAAATTTCTATTACGATTATATCGACACACTATTGAAACACAATTGTGTTAGCAGACTTAGGCCCCTGGTGGCAAGTACCTAGATATCTAATGTTTTTGAGTGATTTCTCGGATATCAAGATAAAACTTTAATGAAGTATCTTAAATTAATTACATTTAGTTACATACAGGTCGACCAAATAAAAGCATGTTAAAAACCGTTAGTTAGTCGGCAAGCTTAATTATATCGTTCGATCGAAAAGTTGTCACTTTACCTTCACCCTAAAAGTTTCACCGTTGAATTTGCTTAAAATGCTTTTAAGAATTTTCGAGTACTTTCTTCTGTTTTTCGTATTGAAGGCCTAACTTTTATTTAATTTTCACACGAGTTTTTGTTATTGTTTTAACTGGGTTAAATTGAAACATTTTTTTAAGACAATAAATGAAATCGTGAAAATGTTTATAGGGAAAGTGCAAAAAGATTTTTTACTTTTCAACCAATCTAAAGATTATTGGGTAAGAAGTCGAAAAACAAAAATATAGTATTTTCTATATTTTCATTGATAATGTTTACCTATTTCATATTGGCTGGCAAGTCGTACGAAGCCAATTTAAAAAAAAAAACGTGTGGCACTCGAGGACTGCCGCGGTAAAGCTATTGCATAAAAAGGTTTCTTGAAGCAAGAAGTAATCCCTCTTCCTATAGTTCCTTTAAACGCTCGAGAATAATTTCTTGTCTTAGTAAATGTTCTTATAAAATAATTCCGACATTTGTCGTCCGCCATTTGTCGTCCGACATTTGTCGTCCGATATTTGTCGTCCGTCAATAGTCGTCCGTTAATAATCGTCCGTCATTTGTCGGGGGTGTTAGGTGTTTTCGTTACGGAATTTCTTGATTCGCCCCCAAGGCCCTCGATAAAATCTATGCAATAGCTTAAAACGCAGCCACAGTGGAGTAGGTATGTAAATTTTTTTTTGTCATACATACGTTAGGTATAAGTTACATCCGTTACATTGAAATTTGCAAGTAAACCGCTACTCTGAACCTAAAATGAAAGACGAAACTTTTTATTTATACTTATTTCATAACATTATATTAAATTCAATAAGATAGACCTACTTAATAATATTTTGTATTCAAAGTAAATAACCATTATTTTGCTTGAGGAACCCTAACCACTGAAGCGTACAACATTTTTATCTATACTTATAATAAAGGAGAGACAAAAAGTCTGTCTGTACTAAAAATAAAGAAAACAAGTCTTAGAAAAAGCAGTAGAACATTAATTCATAGTCTTCCAATTTGTTAACCCCAGACGCAAAAAGAGGGGTGAAAAAAGTTTGACTTGTCTGTTTGTGGCATTGTAGCTCCCGAATAGATGAACCGATTTTGATTTTGTTTTTTGTTTGAAAGGTGAATTAGTCGGGAGTGTAATTAGCTATGTATAATCAAGATCGGTTTAATTAGTGCAGCTGTTTAAAAGATGCAATTTTCCTTATCATTCAAGGTTTTTTTAATTTGTCTGGCAATAATTTTTGTAAAGGTTAAGAGGAAACTTTCTCCATACAAACGTAGTCTACTGTGTTCACCATGGATAATGACACTAGAGCAAATATTTTTGTTGCATGAAACTTATAACTGCCATGACCAATTGACCATGCCCCTATTTTTTTTTGTTTTTTAAATCTCATTTTCTATGATAATAAAATTAGAAAATGAAAAAAACCAAGACATATGGGGCGTAGTCATGGCAGTTATCGTTATAGTAGAAAACAGTTGACAACGTTTGTATGGAGAGAGCGCCGGTACCCTTTCACCTTAAGGGATACTTTGAATAAAAAATCACAAAGCAGAAACTGAGTTATGAACGAAAAACTCTTTCAAAACTGCGTTCAATGGCTACTATCTATGCCTATTTTCCTACAAGATCTGGCCGAACCCGGGCCAGGAGCTAGTCGTAAATAAAAGATGTTCTTTACGACATCAGATCTCCATATAACCTGTAGATATTATATTGAAATGCTTGCTGAATATATTTAAATACCACACATGCCCCGGGGTTTCATCAAAATAAATAAAATTTCAGTTTTGTAATAAGGTACCTACAGGTCATAATAGTAGATTATGCATCAAGGGCATAAAGCAATGTCTTATGTTGTGGGTGGCATATTGAACCCCGAGTGTAACGAGGGACTCTCGGGTTAACTCCTGAGCGAAGCGAGGGAGTTATGTAGAGGTCTGAGTGAAGCGAGGGGTTCAAGCCGCCCAAGACGAAGACATGCTTTATCCCGAGGTGCATACTCTACTTTTCATACCGTCAGTCCAATTTTTTTTTAATTCTTGTGTTGGCCAGTTCCCTCTTTGAAAAAATCCCCACTTTAAAAAAATGGGGCAATTGCAATGAGATAGTAGAATGATGGTAAATATTTGGTAGGTATTATAGGCAAAACCTATTTGCTTAGACCTACATAACAATCAAAATAAAAGCCCGCGATAAAAGCTATGCAATAGCTTAAAAAACCTAAATCGTGGCCTGCTAGATTTTTGTAGACCAATCAAATGACTTATTATACGAGTATATAAAACCTATTTGCTGAGAGCTTCAAAATTAAAACCAAGAGTTTTCACACGAATTTCAACGTTCCAAATTCAAATCACTTTATTCCCTTGGGAGTTTCATACAACATTATCTCCCTTGGGAATAATGTCTTGCTTTAAGTTGAGTTTAATAGGGCTTTAATCCGTGATTAAAGTGCTAAAGGTGTGAAAGGGTCATTTTAAAAACCTTGATCCTATATTGGTGACAAATTAGCGAGAAAATAAACAAATTAAGTTTTTCAGATGTACAATAAAGCAAATATTTTGACATGTTTAAAGTAGTTTTCCCTAATTTTACGAAATACTTGTAATACTTATTAATATAATATTTTATACTGGCTATATGTACATTAATGTACAAGCCATAATTGATTTAAATTGTTGTAGAAGTCAACTTTAATTTTTTTTCTAATTCAAATATATATAAATTACATGTTACGTTGTTTGTGCGCGATGGACTCCTAAACTACTTAACCGATTTTAATCAAATTTGCACACCGTGTGCAGTTTGATCCTACTTGAAAGATAGGATAGCTTACATGTTAATTTATCCCGATATTCCCACGGGATCAGGAGTAACACGGGTGAAACCGCGGAGCGCGAAAACATTTCTTTTTGTACGCCATTTCCACCACAAAATAAAACCACGGTATAAAACTCAGTCAACTGACCTAGCAATTCTGGGAAATTAAACTTCTCTTTTTACGTTTACACTCTGTCGATCGAAGTAATTCAATATTGTCGGCGAGACGTTACGAAGCATCTAGGCCATTTTTGAAGTGAAAACTTCTTATGGCGCGTTGGGCACTTTTGTGGGTGAGCATTTTCAGCCGTTCTCGCGACAGATGAGATTTTGACAGATGTTTTTTTAACCTATGTTGTCCCACTGCAGGGCAAAGGTCTCCCTCATCCGTTTCCAAGTCTGTCGGTCCTGGGCTATATTGGGCCAGGACCGACAGACTTGGCCATAGGATCTAGGCATAGTGTAAACAGTGAGATGTATTGACATGTCACTGAGTGTAAAATGTAAAAAAAAGCGGTCAAGTGCGAGTCGGACTCGCGCACGAAGGGTTCCGTACCATTATCATCACATAATAAAAAAAAATAGATGGCATTACCTTTATGATGGTTTACGGTTTATGACGTATTAAAAAAAAACTACTTACCAGATTTCGTTCAAACCAATTTTGGGTGGAATTTTGCATAGTAATGTATATCATATATTTTTTTTAGTTTTATCATTCTCTTATTTTAGAAGTTGCAGTGGGGGGGACACTTTTTACCACTTTGGAAGTGTCTCTCGCGTAAACTATTCAGTTTAGAAAAAAATGATATTAGGAACCTCTATATAATTTTTGAAGACCTATCTATAGATATCCCACACGTATGGGTTTAATGAAAAAAAAAATCAGTTTCAGCTCTAAGTATTTGGAACCCTAAAATTTATTGTTTTTAACACGCTTTTATTAGTTTCACCTGTATGTTTGCTTGTTTGTATGTAACCGACTCCTTTGGGCACGATTTTTCCCCTACTTATTTTTTTAATTTTGTGTAAAAATCTTAATGCGGTTCACAGAATACATCTACTTACCAAGTTTCAACAGTATAGTTCTTATAGTTTCGGAAAAAAGTGGCTGTGACATACGGCAGACAGACATGACAAATCTATAAGGGTTCCGTTTTTGCCATTGGCTACGGAACCCTAAAATGTAAGATTGTACCTAATCTGATTGGCTGACGTCACGAAGTTATCAAAATAAGTAAGGGTCATGGTCATGGCAGTTATAAGTTTTATGCAACAAAAATATTTGCTCTAGTGTCATTATCCAGGGAGGAAACAGTCGACTACGTTTGTATGGAGAGAGCGCCGGTACCCTTACACCTTAAGAAAGGAAATGGGTAAAGGATTTGTATTTTCCAAACCTTAAACTAAGAGTTATAATAAGTAATATTTAAGCAGCTCCTTCTAAGCAATATTCCAACAAGCATCCCGACCGTAAACCGCTGTAAAACTGCCACCACGATGTATGTTACATGCCATTAATTTCTTTCTGCAGCTGAAAAATTCAAAATTGAGCTGGTAAATATCGCATTTTCCTTGTTTCCATGCATTTTAAAGGATGTACTGCTAGTTTTATGGAAATGGGGATGAAAATATCTTATAGATGGAGTTTGAAAAACTTGTTCTTGTATACGGGCTGTTTTACGCAACCTCTTTAGTTGGGCTTTCCAAGCACCTATATTACCCTCTCAGCTTAATCGACCGTGTGCAGAGAATAAAACTCGTCAATAAGTCAGGAGATAACTAAGACCCGTTTCATCACGACGTTTTTTTCACCGTAAGAGCAATGTCAATTATTATTGCACATTTTTGACTAAGGAAAGTCCATTAGTGCACTACGGTCGGAATTAAAGTCAACGTTATACTACTAGGCAGTCACCGCTCAACTTAGAATGGTGTTATGAGCGTTGAAACTAGTAAATTACTTACTATTTAATTTTTGAAAAAAAAAATGGAAGGGAGGTACTAAAAAAAGTCAGAGTTTATACCGGAGGATCCCGATCCCATAGGTACCCGTCCTCAAGTCACCCAATTTCAATAAATTCAGGTCAGGCAGGCAGGCAGGTCTTCATCGTGGCTCATCAGAGACTGTTTTTTTTAATGTATTTTTTAAAATTCGACATATATGTAGTCCAAGAGATCACTGTCATTCCAAACTATCTAAAATACAATTTTCTTCTTACAGTACCAAGCGAGCGACTTCTCCGGAGGTTACGACTTCAACGAACATGGAGGAGGAGGTTCCGAAGGTCACGACTTCGGAGGCCATGACTTCGGAGGCCACGATCTAAAGCCACATTCATACCCAGTCCACCAGCACATTGAAGAAGAAAATCCAGAACCGATCAAACATTACAAAGAAATCGTAGTACCGGTACACAAAAACGTAGAGTTCAAGGTTCACCAACCGATATTAATACCGGTACCCCATCCCGTACCGATACAAATACCGGTGCCCAAAGCTATAGTCATCCCGGTAATTAAAGAGGTGGCAATACCGGTTGAGAAATCGGTCCCTTATCCGGTAACTAAGGAGGTTAAGGTACCGAAAATAAAGGAGGTACCGTTTGAGGTAATTAAACATGTAATAGTAACTGTGGAAAAACCGATACCTTTCAAAGTACCGGTTTACGAGACAATCATTCACACGAAAAAGGGATCGCATAAAATATAATTGGTCTTTTAAGGATACACTTGCGGGGTACTGAATTGGGTCGGTTAATAAAAACATATGTTGCGTTTGATGGAATGTTATGTAAATTAGCAATTACAGATGATGCTTAACAAATGATTAGCAATCGTTTTATCATGGTTTTATAAGTGGCTATAAGCAAAAAATTGAAAACACGAATCATCTGCTAAGCAACGTGCTGCTGTGAATATCTCAGAGGCAGATAAACTAGTTAGTTTTATTCAATCTCTGCTTGTTATTGTTTAAGGGCTTATATTCCGTGAGGTACTACTTGTTAGGGAAATAACCAACCCAGCTCTTGCACATAACTTGCCACAGAAAATTGGTTTAAAAAAAAATGTGGATTTAACATCACTAAAAGTCTAAAGTCTGTACGAGCACTAGACAGTCCGTGTGTACGTGGCAGTCTCTGAGGTCATTGTAAAACATGACGTAACCGATCCGATTTAATTGCACCCAAGTGTACCGGTACCGGTATTCTATCCACCGTTTTTCTATTTCCACGGTAACGTCGTACATATGAGGGTTTATTAGAATTTAGAATCCCATTGCAACGTTTGCTACCATAAAAATATGTTATATTTTATAGTTGCCCGGGCTTCATATAATCCGTGCATATTTTTCTATGAGATATATTTATTCTTCATTGAAGCGAAAAATTATCTATTTTTGGATTCCCCGGTTGAAGGTCTACCAATCGCATAGTTTCTATGGAAATATCACAGATTCGAAAAAAACTATGTATCATTTTAATAGAATCGTTCGATCGACTTTTATGTACGTTTTCGATTTTTCTTTGTCACCGATTCTATGCCTTTTTCATATAAACTATGACTTAACACTCTTAGTATGTTTAACTTTATGTGTGAATTAAAGAGTGTGTGTTTGTGTATGTCTGTTCAATCAAGAATTACAAATCCATGGAGTAAGTTTAAAAAAATGTAAGCCCGTAAAATCGTCTTAAAAAGTAGAAAAGCATTCAAGTTACCTTCATACCAAAGTTTAATTAAAATTGGTCCATAAGGAATAAATATGCAAAAAACGTTGAAAACAGTAAAAATTTCGTAGTTAAACAAAGATATTTTAAGGCGAAATTGTAGTATGATATTGTAATAGTTTGATATAGTTCTGATATTCTCTATAAAAGTATTCCAATTCAAGGCTGTAGTTGACGCCAATTGACAAAAGCCCGTCGCCTTTAATAAAAATTATTACTTAGTGCTGAAATTGTTATTATGTACCCGAAAACCCTAAAGTTATGCCAAAACTAGATGTATTTATGTTACATTATAGCTATGTATGTATGTCACACTTTTGTTCAATTTTTATATAATTTATTTTAGATTTGCTGACATTTTCAAGACGAAAATTTCTAGTCGTTTCAATAATTTGTAAATAATCTTTTTGACTAAAACTGGAAAACGACAAGAAATTTTCACTGTAAAATACGAAAATGTTAGTAACTTCTCACCTACAAATTGCATAGATAAAACTACAGTAAAAAAAAATATGCGTTCATTTTAACAATTTCAAAAAATTAAGAGGTTTTCAATCTGACTCTATGTTTTTATGGATGTTCGTATTTTCTGTTTATGAGAACAGATTTTGTAGTTATGGCCTTAAAAGCCTTTGACAATAGGCGTCACCTACCGCCTTAAATCTATCCGCTTGATCTACTTTCTCTAAGTAAACGACTGAAGTTAGTTACATAAGATATTACGTTGTACTCTCCGACTATTTTGTCGTTTTTGTTGTCTGCTCTACTTATTGTTGTTATTGTTATTTTGTTGTAAATATTGTTATTTAATTTTAGGTTACCTAACTATGACACAATTTCTTAGAGACATTCAATGAATGTCTATGTCCAGTACTTACTTTTAATCGAAAATAAATTTATAAATACAATAAAAAAAATTTTCCTTTAAAATCCTAAAGAATCTGTTACACTGTATCATGGGGGTTTGTTCCGGAGGAACCCAATCCCCGAGGCTCCCAGTTTCTAAATGTGGAGTTTATGAATCGAGATCCCTCATGGAAAAATGCCGAAAGTATAATGGTTAGTTTGTATTTGAAAATTTTCCAGAAAACTAATAAAATAAATTCTTTCAGCAAAAAACTCTATTTAAGAATATTTTAAAACAAAAAATTGCCAAATAGGTATAGCTGTATTTAATAATTATTTGTTAGATAGATTTTTTCTAAGGTTAATTTCATTTAATTCAAAATAAATGTAATAAGTTTCATAAAAATAAGCTGAATACGAAATATATATGGAATTTTCAAAAGTAAAACAGAAGCTTTTCAAATGTAAACCCCTTTGTACTAGCACATTGTAGATAAAGTGTATTTAATAGTTTTATTTTAATATTTTTAATTAGTATTCCAGTAATTACCTACGTAATAAATAACCTGCCCATGAAAATAAACTCTCATAGTTCAATGATGTTAGAACCCGCATACAAAGTACCAAAATTAAAATAAATTCAGGGCTTAAACAAATAGGCATTAAAGAAGGTAAAATTATATACTTTCCCACGATCTATAAATAGATGATTTGAATTTTGATACACAAATTATAAAGGTACACGCAGACTTTATACAGACTCCATCATCGGGTGCCTATGCGATCGGGGTCCTCGGTAGCAATTTTGTACTTATCAACTAGTAAGTTCGAATAAATTGTATTATTATATTACTTCTGATAATATTTAGGTATGTTGGATTGTCGGCAAGCCGCCGTCGACCAATCGGATAATCTTAATATATATAAATCTCGTGTCACAATGTTTGTCCTCAATGGACTCCTAAACCACTTAACCGATTATAATAAAATTCGCACACCATGTGCAGTTTGATCCAACTTGAAAGATAGGATAGCATACATCTTAATTTATCCCGATATTCCCACGGGTTACGCGGGTGAAACCGCAGAGGGCAGCTAGTCTGTATATATAATCTGTATACATCTATAAATATTTATAAAGTAGGTAATTAAGATCTAGTCCTACATACAGTATCAAAACTATGTTTTATCTTCTATATTTTTAATTACCTGCATTTTTTTATAGCTTACTGGTTGCGTCCCCCGGTTTCGGTTATTACCGAGAAAAGTTCAATTTATATCTAAAAACAATTTTTTTAACTTAAATCAATGTGGTTTTAAATAATTAACAAATCACTCTGACAGATCAACATAGTCAAATCCTACTCATGTGGTCAAAACTAGCTACATTACGTTTTGTAATTTATTATGTATATTATACTTGTGCCACATGAGTAGTTGAGTTTTAAGATGTTCGAAGTTTGAATTCGGAAGTAGTTGACCAATGATCTAGTTTCATTTGATTTCAGTACATAATGTTTGGAATTTTTCGAGATTTCCAGAGTTTCTGATACTCTAATCATCACAGTATCAATATTTTTATAACTCTATAATAGTGATAAATGGTATATTACCCTCCGACAGGTCCTGTGGGTTGAGTGCGAGTTTTTTCGTATAGCAAACGTTACTATCACGTTAGCGTAAACGACAAAGTTGCATGGAAAGTTAAAAAGCGCCCCTAGCGGACGTAATGCGAAGCTTTACCTTTTCATACAATTTTCTCGTTTACGCTAACGTGATAGTAACGTTTGCTCCACCTACTGGTCTAAGAAAATTTAGGTTTTTCTTAGACCAGGAATGGTAGGTATGTAATACTATAATATTATTGTCACGTTTTGTCTAAAATATTTTTTGTGTTGCTATTAAGAAAGTAAACTAGAATAATTATAGAAACTATAGAATGGGACTATAACATTAAAAATATGTTTTATGTCTAATGAAATCTGTCGAACCGAAAAGGGACAAACAAACAAATAAACTTTTTCATTTCGAACTTGTAAATGTAAATATATTAATTAATAACACAAAATACAGATGTATTAATATCAGTGACCCTCACACTAAAATTATATTCCCAGAGGTTTTCATTCAATTCACTTCCATTTCTGTTTGAATACTCTAGAACAAAAAATCTGAAATAAATAAATAAAATATTTATTGCCACATTGCCACGATACATTTGGAAAAAAATTGGTTTAATTATAATTTTTAATTAGTACTTTTGAGGACTGAATACATAATAATTATTATTGTGAACGTATTTACATGAGTCGATTAAAAAATGTTAAATTGTTTTGAAACGTTTTTAAAGAAAAATGAACGAGTATTTATTTTTGTGGTTTTATTAACTCTTGGTAAGTTTATTTTTATTCGATTCGCACTAGCTTTTTCTAGTGATTTTATTGAAATTGGGAGTTGCGTGGACGGGGATCGGGATCCTCAGGTACAAACCTGAATTTATTACCTGGACTAAAGTCTATATTAAAATTATCGTCGTTGTCGAGAAAATAGAAATTGGGAGCCTCGGGGACGGGTCTCTAGGGTATCTCTCCGGTACTAACCCTTACCTACATGGTTAGGTATTTATAATAATATCATGGCAAATAAGTAAATATTTTCACCATTACCTACCACAAAGAGTATGGTACTAATGTAGGAATATTTAATGCTCGTAGGTAAAAGTTTGTGTGTTCCTTCTTCATGCAAAAACTACTGGACCGATCGCGGTAAAACTCAATATGCCGTGCCGATCGCGCGCGCGCGCACTTGCCGCATAGACATAGAAAATTACCAGACAGTACGAGAAACACTTAAATATTTTTTTTGGGATATGTTTTAAGTTAGACAAAAGTCGTAGAACAAAAGTTGATCGTTAAGGTGCACAGAAGAAGCCCTTAACGCAGTGTCAATTAATTTCCAATAACCCTGTATAGATAGCTGGAGACCTGGATTGACACGTACTTTTTATCCCAATATTCTCTTGGTATCGGGATATACGCGGTAGAAACAGCAGAGTGCAACTAGTTATTAATATTTACCATTCTAAACAGTTACCCTAACGTCAGGAAAATCAGGACCACCAGGAAATTACCAAGAAGTGCTCAGTAGAAAAACTTCAAATCATCCGCTAGCTGTTCACCTCCTGAACAAAATAAAGGAGGACAATTGGAGAGAAGATGAAACACGATGTTTCAATGATATCACTAGATTATTGGAAAGTGCAAGAAATCATACCCTTTGGGCGACATGGGGTAAGTCAAATTACAAATTACAAGTCGTCTATAACTACGTTGATCGACCTGGAGAAAGGGGTGGCCTAAAATTGAATCGCGAAAATTGCATCGCCGCACGCTGCACCGTAAATCTGATTTTAAAGTTTTATTTTCTTTTGTGATACATACATATATTTGTAGGTTTTAAACGTAGCTTTTCAACTATTTTTTTTAATCTATAATTATTGGCCAGACCATTGCCATTCAAAGCTTAAATGAATAACAATACAATCTGGCCTCTGAATTGACCAGTAGAAATCGAAAGCGGTTACCACATTGCATAGAAAAATGTCCAATCTACCAAGGTGACTTTGGTCGTTTTGCAGTGTAAACATGCTTACAGATCTGCACCGTATTGCATGCTTTAGTCTTAAATCAGTGGCTTCTGAGACGGATACTTCTGATTAGACACGTGTCGTGTCGTTTGTTCGTGGTAGCATGATGCGCACGATTTCACCGCCTTAGGTACAGCCAGCGACTGCACTACTGAGTAATGGTTTATAACTCACTACTGAATAATGTAAATATTTATTTTAGGCAGAAATTGAACTCGCAACTTTCTGTGTCGCAGTCAAACGAATCAAATTACTTTCTTTACCTTGTTGTAGTCCTGGACTCGATGCAACTACCAGTGGGTGCCCTGTACGGTTCCCGATACCACCTGGGTAACTACGACCAGTGCCTCGATGAGAGATGGTCCTCCTCACATCCCGAGCTGGAGACGCAGTACTGCCTCGTCGATGTTACGTCACAGGAACTGCCTGCGAGGGAGTTCAACCCTTATGACGATGCTGAAGCGTTTGTTAAGGTAATTTTTTAAATAATAGAAATCCCTGGGTTCCAGGAAACCCTGATAGGTCATTGTTTGGTCACCTGCCATCAGGCAGGTGTGATCCATGCGGTCTAAGATATTACACGAGCGTCTAGAAGACCCCTAAATTTTACACGTCATGAAAGGCAGACGCAGGAAACTGATTCCATTACCTTGCGCCACGTTAAAGGAAAAACAAAAACAATAAGCAGTTCGGAGTTTATATTTAACCAGTCTCCATAAAGCAACACATTAAATAAATTTATTCAACTTCCAGTCCAAATCAATTCACGGAAGAAGGCACTTCTTGAACAGCTTTGGGGTATGCCTTCCTGCATCGTGCAGCCCCCAGGCTGTTGAGAAGTTTTCCATCCACATCGTCGAAGCCAGCCATCTGCCGTATGGAGACATCAGCGTTGACCCTCGGAATTGTCAAAGTGTGACGAGTAAACAAATGGAGTATCCTTTTGGATATTATGTTTTCTGGTGAATATTTTTATTAAATCACTTCTCGCTCTTTTCGATCGGATTGTCAGAAATCATCCAAAAACTTTCTGATAGCAATTGACCCTCAAACCTATTATGCTGCTCACGCCTTGACTTTTCGCGTTATAAATATAAGTGAAGACCTCATGATAGCATAACAATTGATAAATGATCGTAACAGGCCTGGATATTAACTATATAAAAACTCTACTCAACCTAAAACAAGTCCTTGGATTGCAATTGATTAAAGATTCTGTTATTAAAAAAAATCCTGCTGGACATAACCCATTTTTTTTATTCGCAGGTTCATCATAATAACATCGATTGCTGCTTTAGCAACAGTTTACGTGGTTGAAGACTACATCACTGACCCGAAATGTAAGTCCAAATAAGTCAAAGTAAAAACCCTGATATAACGGAGAATACTTGGGCAAGGTCTGAAAAAATAACCACATTAAAATATATATTATACATTCATTTTCACACAGACACGCATTGAAGTCAAAATAAAAAATATTTGGTCGGAAGACCAGCGCTGAAGCCAACTGCCTGATTGACTGTTGATTTTGCGTTCTTTTGATTTTCTATGTTTGCCTGGTGATTTCAAGATTTTCATTATTATTATTTTCTTTTTCATTAAAATAACCACGTCATAATTTTGGTTCTCATTTTAGTATCAGAAATTGCAGCATTGTTTAGCCCATCGAAGAATCTTAGAAGTCTGATGGATACTCGTGCTAGCGAAGTGAATCCACTGCATGGGATACGCTTCCTCAGCTGTGTGATAATGGTCGTCATGCACTACGTATATGTTGTGAACACACTGACAGTTATAAACCAAGCTTGTATTGGAAAGGTATAGATCGAACCTTAATTTTCCATCCTATGGGCCACCTGCTTTGTCAGATGACATCGTATAAGTAGCCAGCGACCAATGAATTCGCCTAGAATAAGACCAAGCGTGATGGCATAGTAGAGAGGAGGCCTATATCCAACAGTGGGTGAACTAAGGGCTAAAATGATGATGATGATGATTAACCCTAATTTGGTATTTCATCTTCTTAAACCAAAATTTATTTATCCATTTGGAAACATGCATGTGTGATCTAATTAAAACGTCTTAAATACTAGGTTTAGACTTGTGCCTTCGCAACGCCCACCAATAAAAAGAAAGCTCAAGAAATTAATAGGGCTCATAAAATTAATTTTATTTTATTTTTGAAGGTATATTTAAAATGGAGCTATTAAAGTCTTATCCATTACATGGGTTCAATCTAAAAGACAAGAGCAGAGTAAACAGATGCCGACTGCTACCATGGACAGTGTCGTCCAAAACAAAGGAGTACCTACTCATGCGATATTAAATAGTGGCCGCATCAAAACTTGTTGTTTGGTTACGTAGATTTAGCCAGTTACTACTCAGTCTTACAATATTTCAGGACGCTGATACATTATTGGGAAGACCTGTTGCTCATCTTGAAATTCTAACAAACTCATTTTCCGTATTAACTGGATTTCTCTTCGTGAGAGGGCATTATCATCGTGAAATCTTAAAACCTTTTGAAGTTCTTTACAAAAGATATCAAAGGTAGGTTTAATTAGAGTCTTAGCGTTACACCGAACTTTTGTTAGATTGTTTACTGGACTGTTTTTACTTTCCTAAACACAATTGTCGAATATTTACCCGTCATTGTATATCTATTGATACCAAATAATCTATATTAATATTATAAAGCTGAAGAGTTTTTTTGATTGTTTGAACACCTTATTTCTCAGGAACTACTGGCTCCTTGTTCGAATTGAAAAAATATTTTTGTGTTGAATATTCATTTATCGAGGAAGGCTATAGGCTACTTTACTTTGATATTCCCACGGGATCAGGACTTACGCAAAAGAAACCGCAGGGCGCAGCTAGTCACTAGATAAAAAGGGCTGTAATCTATAGGAACCCAATAAATGACGAGTAAAGTAAGGCATCTCATGGTTGAGTATATTGACCTTTCTTTCAGAGAGGGTCAACTTCACTCCACTCCGGATTGAGAGTTCCCATGCCAGTGAACTTTGACCAGTTCTAAGGTATATTGATTCCCTTATGATGTTTTCCTTTACCGTTTTTTTCATTTCCACTTACCAATAACTGCCAAAGTATGCTCTATTTATTGAATCGGAATAAGAAGTAACCTATTTAAATCCTTGTCCGAGGTTCCATCTATGTCTTTATTAAAATTTTCAGCTGTATAGACGTGAATAATTATTAAACATCGCTATTTATGGTTCGAATCTCTGGTTTCCAGATTCATAGTACTGTACGCAATGGTAATCTTCTATATTGTGTCAGTATCTCCTCACTCGGGATCCGGTCCTCTCTGGCCAAGGTACCTGAAGTTGGAGCACGAACCGTGCGTCAGGAACTGGTGGTTAGGATTCTTGATGATGTTCGACACTGGTAAAATTGTATGTAACAGTTGGATTCAAAGTACTCAATCACTAATTCCAGCCAACCCAACTAACTCATTCCACTAAACCTCTCCACCCCTTCTTAAAACCTATTCTTCTTCATTGTCTTTGTTGATTCATATACTTACATTTACCTTGAGTGTGTACAATTAAGCTTCTATCTATCTATAGTACTTGATTTTAAACACACTTCAGTTACTGCTATCAATGGGAAATATTAGGTCTGTTATTATTTGTAAGCAAGTTCTGAATCGCTTGATCGATTGATGGCGGAAAACGAAATCAAAATATTTCAAATTTTTGTATTATTACAATTTTTTTCTGGTCTTAAACATCTTTCAGTTTTATATTCAGTAGCTAGTGGTGCGTAAGTGATACTTCCATATATCTAGGTAAAATGAAACTAATAAGTACATTAATCCTTTTTGTTTTCTGCTTCCAGTGCTACATACCAACCTGGTACATATCCTGCGATTTCCAACTCAGTATTCTTGGCCTCATTATTCTGTGGTGCTGGAAGAAAGACCAAAGGAAAGGACTCATGATGTTTTTTGCTTCTCTGATTGCATCTATTGTGATTCCTGCCTTCCTAACGTACTGGCACAGGATGTCTCCTTTTCTGTTACATGATATTGAGTATGTGGACGTTTATTCTTAACATATTATATTTCAAAGTATAATTAAGCCAATAGTTGAGTTGTTCTCAGTATATCGATTCCCAGAACATGGACGCTGCAATGTTGCTAAGCCCATCATTTTGCAGTAGTCAATGCAGTAGAGATAACTAAGTGGCTTTAACAAGCTCGATCTAAATCAACTCATATTTCAAGCATAGATCTGCACGGCCGTGAATGTATAAGTAAATCAACTTGAGCAGCCAGCCGCTTGTATACATTGTTTGTCACTAGTTCGTACACATTTTTATGCTTTGAGCTAGAAAGTGTGCTGGACGTTATTAAACTTTGATTAAACGTGCTTGAACAATAGGTGTATCAAATCCAGCTACATGATCTTCTTTTCGAGTCAGTGACGCCCGACCAAAAAGTCAAATTTTTCCTTCCCAAAAGTTAGCCACTTCTACTGCAGCAGCGTTGGCCTCTATCAGATGCTCTCGTGTACAGGTATATGAGCACAATAGACTTTGGAGTAGGTGCACCATGGACTGCGATGGGGCTCCACACTCACATTGCTCCTCACTCGGTGCAATATACCCCAATTTGCTCAAATGTCTGCAACGTGACAACACACATTCGTGATGAAATAATGCTATTAAAAGTCCACAATTTATACCAAAAATACCATTTTCAGTATTTCCTTTGACATGACTCAAAATCAAATGTATCAAAAAGTATATGCGAAAATCTACTCCAATGCCAGCAGTTACCTTATAGGGTTTGCAACTGGATACATCTTCTCAGTATACAAACCGGAACAGAATAAGAAGATATTTTCTAAGGTAAATAAATACACAAATATTGCAGGACATTCCACACATCGCCATCTAGACCCAAGCTAAGTAACTAGATTTGTGTTATGGGTGCTAGACAACGGATATACTACTTATATACTTTTTTTGTAAATATATACTTATAAAACATAGAAACAACCAGACCACAGGCAAATATCTAAGCATAAATACTTGTCTGAGGCGGGAATCGAACCCCCAACCTTGTGTTTGGCAGTCTAAATTAATCTTTACAGTTTTTCGTGGATCTAGAAAATCCTGAATCAATTAATGAATTAGACATAAAAGTGCAAAAAAATCCATCGATTGCTTTTTATAGTGAATTGTTGTGGATATAGCAACAAAAAATTAAATATTTTTACTTAAAATAACCAATTGACCAAAAAAAAGGAACTAATGCGCTAAACAATTAAAATCTTTTTCGCATAAACGTATTTGACTTGTTCAAGTATTGGTTCTAGATAATCCAGTGCGACTGGTCGTAAGATCTAGGCGACACAACTTGCATGAAATGATTGCCGTATTTTTTCCCAGTAATGACTTTGCAAATCTAAGAGAAAAATACTCATCCAAAAAGCTCTGAAACTACAAGAGCTACGAGTCTAAATACTTTGCATATAGGGTTCCTTTTAAAACGTAGGCGAGTAAGCACTAAGAAAGGATTTTGAGATATTCGACCTATAAAAGAATAAAAAAGGCTGATAAAGTTTGTGATTCGTAGTAACTATAATGTCTTCTGTGTATGATCTTACGAGCATGCTCAACGAAAATACTCTCTGTGGATATTTATCTCGATTTTTCCACGGGATCGACACTAACGCAGCTAAACCCGCAGGGTGCAGCTAGTTTATGCATTTAACCAGAGCCAAAAGTTATTCAAAATCTTTCTTTTTTGCTTCATCTTCTTTTTACTGAAGCTAGGTACCAGTCTTTAACGAAACCTGAAGGTTTTTCACATCAACGAAAACGTATCAGATACCATCATCATTTGTTTTTTTATCATTTTAGGCAACATCAATAATCATCAGTCTTACTCTTGGCCACCTCGTGATAACCATGATGACTGGCGTAGGATCTCTGCTGTTCAAAGAATATGACAGTTTGAATGCATGGTACGCTGGTATGGACGAGGTGGTGTGGGCTATAGCTCTTTGTGGTTTGATTTTCATTTGCGAATATGGCACGTTACGTAAGTATTGACATCTAATCAAGATATTACAGCACCGGCAATTTTTAACCGACTTCAAAAAAAGGAGGAGGTTCTCAATTCGTCTGTATGTTGTTGTTGTTTTTTTTGTGTGTATGTTACACGATCATTCGAAGACGGCTCCACCGATTGAGATGATTCTTTTTGTGTTCAAAAGGTGATACCTCAGGGGTGGTCCCATGAAAATTTGGTGAGGATCTGATGAGAAGCTTCGGAGTGATGAACAGAATTGCACTTCGAGAGTGCAGCAAATTGCTCAGTTTTTGATTTCCACCAGTAGAATTGGCCCATAAACGAATAGTTACCGATGAATGGAATATCTGAAACCACCTTCTCATCAGAAAACTCTTCAATCAGTTACGATTACAGGTTACAATTTGAAGAATTTAGTCAAATTTAGTCGCTGGACTGGGTTTGAATGAATGTTGATAGAGAACCTTATCTTAAATGAAGTTCTGATGAGGATCTTCGAAGTGATGAACAGAATTGCACCTCGAGAGTGCAGCAAATTGCTCATTTTTTAATTTCCTCCAGTAGAATTGGCCCATAAACTAATAGTTACCGATAAATGGAATATCTAAAACCACCTTCTCATCAGAAAACTCTTCAATCGGTTACAATTACAGGTTACAATTTGAATAAAATAGTCGCTTTCGCCTCGCCGGACTGGGTTTGAATGAATTTTGATAGAGAACCCTATCCTAAATGAAGATCTGATGAGGATCTTCGGAGTGATGAACAAATCTGCACAGCGAGATTCAACAAATTGCTCAGTTTTCCATTTCCACTTTTAGAAGTGGCCCATACACAAATAGGTACCGATGAATGGAGCATCTGAAACCACCTTCTCATCACCAAACTCTTCAATGGGTTACGATTAGGTACAGGTTGCAATTTGAAGAAATAGCCGCTTTCGCTTCATTGAATTTTCCGTGACAGCGGCACTAAAAATGGTTAAATAAAAAAATTAATTAAAATTTAAAAAACCGACTTCAAAAAACCTTAAAACAAAAACAAAAAAGTGAAAAATAATTCATTTCGGGTCACTAAGACAGCAGATAACTTAAACATAAGTACTTACTTGAAAGCCGGACTGGGTGAGACCATGTTTTCTTTATACCTCTCAACATTCAATCTAACCCAGTCCGACTTCCAAGTAAGTACTTATGTTTAAGTTATCTGCTGTCTTAGTGACCCGAAATGGATTATTTTTCACTTTTTTGTTTTTGTTTTCAGGTTTTTTGAAGTCGGTTTTTTAAATTTTAATTTTTTTTTAATATTATATAGCTATTTAGCCTTGGACATGTAATGGAGCATTCTTGCCCCGAAATTGTATTTTGTTTTTATTTCGGTCGTCTTTTGTTTATATTTGTATGTTTCTACATCAAAGTTGGTGTATTTAGCGTAATTGTCGGGGTAATATGCCACGACATTTCCTACTACTATTCCCCATTTGAGGGAATGATATACTTTGGGGGATAATGCAACTTTCAATTCCCATTATCCCCCAAATTGGCTAGAATAAGCATTTGGGGGATAGTGGGAATACCCCGGTATTTTCTTTAAATCGAAGTTGGTGTTATGCGTAGTTGGTATTTTGCGAGTTATGCATTTTGCGTAAAGGTGGTGTTTTGCGTAGTTGGTTTTCCAAAAGGGAACCTATACCACTCTCTCAGCTTAGCCAGCTGTATCCAGATATAAGAACTTGTCAATACGCCAACTAAGCCGTAGGTTTCATCACGATATTTTCCTTCACCTACAAAGAAATTAAGTTCGCTAATTAACGTTGCTCTTACGTAAATACATAGCTCATAATAATTTTTTTATCTTTTGTCTCTTTTGGCTCAACATTTCATTTTTCTCTTTATGTTCTCCTGCATAGCAGAGCTTCCATAATTGCAGTTTTTTTTTCCGTATAGAAAAAATTATAACTCTTATTTTAGAATTATAATCACCGACCTTTAGCTTTAAAGTAACGTATATAATACCTTATTTAAGCCACTTATTTTTCTTAACAAATAAACCATTTTTTTTGCAATTTGTGCAACTTGTACTTTCTAGGTATTGCCTACTTTGCTTTGTGTATATCGCGTTATATGTTTCATATACGTGTACAAATATAGTTATCTATCTATCTTTATATTTCAGCTGTAGTAACAGATTTCCTTGGATGCAAATTGTTCATAGTTTGCAGCCGACTGAGCTATAGTGTCTATTTGATCCATATGGCTATGGTCATTAGAAACTTATTCTCTTTGAGAGCTCCTATCACTTACGATATGGTACATTTGGTAAGAACTTCATTTTTTTTAAGTAATCTTAATTCGAGTATTTTTTTTATTGTACTAAGTTTTCTCATTTATTCTTTCTTCCATCTGTTATATTTCCAGAAATAAATAAGTAAATGCAAGCTCACTCATTTATTATAATAATGAGTTTGAATTCTCCGGTACCAAGTCAACTACCATCACATCTCAGTAGCCAAGTAGTTTTCTCCAGTAGTTTATCAATAGTTCTACCCAAACCAGAGGTTGTCCTTGGCTGCATTTTATAGTGCAGACAGGGATAATCGCCGGTTCGATACCCACATCATACTTTGTTATAAAACTTTTGAATGTAAAGGGCCTCTACTACGTGTTGGCTTCGTCTCCACGTATGTCTTCCAAAGGTCCGGGGCTAATACCTCCACATATTATGTAATTTAACCTAAGTATTCGTTTTTAGATTATAAACGGTTTCGGCTATATGACAGCATCATTCATGTTGAGTTTCCTCCTATGGTTCATCATTGAAGCACCGGCCTCTAATATGTTCAACTATTTCCAGAAAAACAGGTACAAATGCAACTTTATTTGTCATTTACATCTATATATATATATATATATATATATAAAATTCAAAGACTGACTGATAATCAACGCACAGCCCAAACTACGCTCAAACCAATGTATCGGGCCATGAGCTGTTATAACAAAGGCATCCGTTAATAAAAGGTTTTAGAAAATTCAAATACAACGCAGACGAAGTCGCGGGCAAAATCTATATTTAAAAAATATTGCAGGACATAGAAGCTCCTTGGTTTAACACGTTTT
Source organism: Idaea aversata (assembly GCA_907269075.1). NCBI lineage: Eukaryota > Metazoa > Arthropoda > Insecta > Lepidoptera > Geometridae > Idaea > Idaea aversata. Next base: position 10,999,051 of record OU026106.1, read on the forward strand.
TCAACTTTAAAAGTTTGTAGTAAATTATAATTTACTTTGCCTTTTTTTCAGAAGCAGAAACAAACAACCACAAAAAAGCAAGTTGGAAAACTAATGTTTAACGATCAAAAAAATAAAGTCTACAAAAATCTACTCAGTTTTTTACCAGGAACTGAAATGAGACCTCATTCATTTCCATTTTTATTATTTTACTAGCTGCGCTCCGCGGTTTCACCCGCGTAACTCCCGATCCCGTGGGAATATCGGGATGTAAGCTATCCTATCTCTCAAGTTGGATCGAACTGCACATGGTGTGCGAATTTTATTATAATCGGTTAAGTGGTTTAGGAGTCCATTGAGGACAAACATTGTGACACGAGATTTATATATATTAAGATTTTATTTTCTAATTGGTGAGCTCTAATACCACTATTATCGCTAGTTAAGAGAATGCCGACTAGAGTAGGCATCTGCTAAGAAAGTACTGTTGGAAAATTCAACACCTACACGAAAGAAGTCACGGGTTAATACTAGTCTTAATTGTATTAAAAACCGTGACTGTCGTAAAGAGACGTGACATCGTCGCGTCGTATCTCTTGATTTTTATTTTATGCATAATTTAATGTTTTTGTATTTGAAATTGAATTACAATTAACTAGATTCTTTGAGGTCTAATTTCAAATTTCAAACATGCATTTTTTTTATTTTTTATTTCCTTTGCAGGGAAGGCAAAATGTATTACCCATAACAGACTTAGTCCCATCGGCCCCGCTGGCTCTGCCCCGCCAGCGGGGCAGATGGGAAAAAGTGTTGCATCGGCCCCGCTGAACGCAGACGCGGACGCTAGCGGGGCCGATGAAACAAATTAAGTTTCATTTGCCCCGCTATAGGACTTACTTCCGTCGGGCCCGCTAGCAGATGGGAAAAAGAGATTGATTCATCGGCCCCGCTAGGGTCGGCGTCGGCGTTTTGCGGGGACGATGGGTAGGTACAGATCAAGTTACAAATAGAGGCAATCAATACTTAGGTTGCCGAAAAAGGAATGTCTGTAATTAAAATGGTTTGTATGTTAATCAGTTTTTATTGAGTGCTCAAAATACATAATTTTTAATAATAAAAAAATACACACAACAAAAAACATCACATAACATTTTTTAATTTTCACAATCATAGATGATAGTCACACAAATTACATTAATCAGTCTTCATTAATGAACATTAATGCCTAAACTGCTGACAGTTTTGTAAGATGAATATAATATTTTAGGTAAACAACATAACATAAAAAATACAGTATTTGACAAAAAATCAACGAGAGAAAACATTAACATTACAAACTATGTCAGTGTTTCGAGAAAATGTCTACTGGTTATTGGTCCATTTACAAATTTCAAGATCAAGTAATACTATTTAAATAATCAACAAAACAAAAAAAAACACAAAACAAGGACATTACTTAATAACTAGATTCTTAATTTTTAATAGAGCCAGCCGGGCCGATGGGAGTAAGTCTAAGATAGTACCAAAAAGTTAAATGCAAACTCAATATTTTGTTTAATATTCTTATAGAAAGTCATACACTGCATAATGGGACACATCACTCTTGATACATTTGCACACTCAAACTTCTAACTTTTAATAGTTTTTTCACAAATGGTCTAACTTTTACAAGAATTAGAGCAGGAATATAAACAATCATTCAGTGCTTTTATTTATGTAATTGTTATCTTGAACAAAATATGTTTATATTACGTAAAAAACAAAAGTCAATTTATGGGAAACATCAAAATAAAAAAAAAATTAGAATTGCACAATATGTAACAGCTAAAGAGCGACTATCTCCGAACTTCGCTTTACTTTACTGCGACACAATAATTAGTAATTTCACGTTTACACGGTTGTCATGGATTTGACTTCGCGCTGTCTATAGACGCGTTTTGACTTGAGTTGAGTTGAGGTTTGGCGTTGGACCAAAAAGTTTTTTAAGTTTCTTAAGTTCGGCTGGCTCTATTAAAAATTAAGAAACTAGTTATTAAGTAATGTCCTTGTTTTGTGTTTTTTTTTGTTTTGTTGATTATTTAAATAGTATTACTTGATCTTGAAATTTGTAAATGGACCAATAACCAGTAGACATTTTCTCGAAACACTGACATAGTTTGTAATGTTAATGTTTTCTCTCGTTGATTTTTGTCAAATACTGTATTTTTTATGTTATGTTGTTTACCTAAAATATTATATTCATCTTACAAAACTGTCAGCAGTTTAGGCATTAATGTTCATTAATGAAGACTGATTAATGTAATTTGTGTGACTATCATCTATGATTATGAAAATTAAAAAATGTTTATGTGATGTTCTTGTTGTGTGTATTTTTTTATTATTAAAATATTATGTATTTTGAGCACTCAATAAAAACTGATTAACATACAAACCATTTTAATTACAGACATTCCTTTTTCGGCAACCTAAGTATTGATTGCCTCTATTTGTAACTTGATCTGTACCTACCCATCGTCCCCGCAAAACGCCGACGCCGACGCTAGCGGGGCCGATGAATCAATCTCTTTTTCCCATCTGCTAGCGTTCCCGACGGAAGTAAGTCCTATAGCGGGGCAAATGAAACTTAATTTGTTTCATCGGCCCCGCTAGCGTCCGCGTCTGCGTTCAGCGGGGCCGATGCAACACTTTTTCCCATCTGCCCCGCTGGCGGGGCAGAGCCAGCGGGGCCGATGGGACTAAGTCCCATAACATGACATTAATTTTCTGTACCGACAACGGATATACTACTTATATACTTTTCTTTTGTAAATATATACTTAATATACATACAGACACCCAGACCACAGACAAAAATATCAAAAAAATAAAAGCTTAAATAATTGTCTGAGGCGGGAATCGAACCCGCAACCCTGTGTTTGGCAGTCCGGCATGTTGACCATTGCGCCAACTGGGTCGACATATTATATTTATAAAGCCTAATTACACACTTCATCGATTTTTACTTGTTAATACTGCACCCCTGTGCAAACTGGGTTTATCAACTATCAAGCCGGAATGGAACCTTTCTTTTTCCTACCTTTATCCGGATTTATTAGTAGTCGGCGCAGTATTTCTTATTCTTCCATTCACTGTTATTAGTCGTCATCTAATCGTGTACGAGTCACCTCTCTCATCTCTTGTCTCACGCAGTCTATTCATCTTTTCTTAGATCATCGTCTTCCTCTACATTTATACGCATCACTCTTCTATTTATATTATTATACGTCTCTTCTCTCTTCGTCACTTATCCATGTCAACTCAAACGGTTCCCTTCTACTGTTCCAGTAACCGGTGCTACTTTCAGGCTTCCTCTAATTTACTCGTTCCTTATTTTATCCGTCCTCGTTACTCCACACATCCGTTTCAACATTCTCATCTCCGCTGCATGCAATCTTCTCTCATGCTTCTTTTTCTTCTCTAAATGAGCAATCAGGATGTGCTTAAATTGTTTTAGTATTTAATGGGATATGTCCCAAGCAGCGTCATCTTTTAGACCCATAATGATTCTTTCCATCGTCAAGACAGACTGGAAATCTTAAATCGATTTTTATTCGTAGTTGATAGTAATTAACATTGCCCTCACGATAAAGGATAACATCGTATTGCCCTTACGATCGATTTAGTTTACCAATGAAGGCATTAGTTAACAAAATGAGAGGCTTGCTTAGAAAGCATTTCGCTGCATTTTTTTTTAAATCGCTTAAAAATACTTTGTAGTCTGCTTTAGCATTTTGTTTTATACGAGTAGCATAATTAAGATATAAATTATATGGAGTAAATTATTAGTACCTACTTAGTTAATACTTTCTACTGTGTGGCGTTAAATTTTTTTAATAACTTTGTGTCATTTAAATTGTTTATTTTATTACAAGTAAACCTGTTGAGAAATAAAACAAAATCACGAGTGACGTCATGAATTTTTTTTTAACAAAAGGTCGAAATGTGTATTATTTTTTCATAATATTTTTTGGTTTTGGTAAGTGACTGTTTGTTTTTATCTATTTGTCTTACAAACTTATAACTTATAGTCTTATTTCGACTTATCAGTGTTCTGCGGTCACAAACGTGTAAGTTCTGATCTCAATGTATCAATGTACCTTCATACCAAGTTCCACCAAAATCGATCCTAAAAATACCTACTAAAAAAATCTTTCCACTTTATAACATTGAGCGGTGTTGGCCTGCCTAGTGGTTGATACCTCGACTTTCATTCAGTGGGTTTGAATCCCGGCCAATGGATTTTTCTTTCGAATAAATATATTTTATCGTTAACATTACTCTTACCGTGAAGGAAAACATTGTGATGAAACCCGTAGCTTAGTTGGCTCTAAAAGTATTGACAAGTTCTTTGCTCTGTTTTATTGTTTGTAACAAATATGCTCCGAAACTACTGGACTGATTGAGATGAAATTTGGTATGAGGATACATTGATTCATTAGGAGTATCATAGGCTACTTTTTATCCCAAAATTATCACAGGATCGGGAGTTACGCGGGTGAAACCGCGGAATGCTGCTAGTTAATGATAATTTGACGACCTCTGTGGCGCGTCGGGCGAACACCCGACTGCGACGCAGAAGGTTGCGGGTTCGATTCCCGCCGGGAACAAGTATTTATGCTGACCATAAATTCTTGTTTCTGGTTCTGGGTGTTTCCTATATGTATAATATGTATATATTTACAAAAAAAAAAGTTTATAAGTAGTTTATCCGTTATCTGGCACCCATAACACAAGCATTAAGTTGCTTAGCTTGGGGCTGGATGGCGATGTGTAAAATGTCCTGAAATATTTATTTATTTTATAATAAGTTATTTTTTTAGCAAATGTAGCTTCTACTACTTTTACAAATAAATTAGAACATCCTCTAGCCGATCACCTCCTGACCAAAATAAAGGAGGACAATTGGAGGGAAGATGAAACATCATGTTACAATGATATCACTAGATTATTGGAAAGTGCAAGAAATCATACCCTTTGGGCGACATGGGGTAAGTTAGTAACAGTTATGTTTAGAGAAGAAAAAACATGTCATGTTTTTTTATTTGCTTCCATTGAACATTATAACAACGTAACCAGTGAATCGAACCCACGTCGGTTGGTGTAGCGGGTGGCGGCTTATACCACTCACACAACTAAAGACATAGAAAGAGAGAGAGAAGTCCTCCATGGCGTATCCGCCAACGGCGAAAAGCTTGGCTAGACAAAATTTTTAAGGGTGATGGGAGCGGAGGTGGCTGGCGAATCCAAACTTTGTTTTAAAGCTCCTGTTGCAAGAATGGCAGTGCAACTGGGCAAACCGGTTATAGGTGTAATTGTAACTGGGCTTGGGACGATTTTTCCTGGCAAGGCGTTTGACATCGAGATCCTGCAAGCGACGCTCTTCAAAGGAGCTAACAGCGTCATGAATGGTTTTACGCCACTCAGGTCTCCGATGTGCGAGTTTCTCCCAAGCATCCGGAGAGATGCTGCACGCGGACAGGTGTCGCTTCAAGACATCCCTGTATCGCAAGTGTTGACCTCCAGGTTTGCGCTTTCCTTCCCTCAGCTGTGAGTAAAACACAGATTTAGGCAATCTAGAGTCATCCATGCGAACAAGGTGTCCACACCATCTCAGTTGTCCTTTGATTAGTAGAGACTCTATGCCAGTCAGCTGAGTGCGTCTCAGTATCTCAGAGTTCGGAATTCGGTCTTGCCACCGCACGTGAAGTACATTACGTAGACATCTCATGTGAAATGAGTCCAGGCGGCGTATATCACCTTTATAAAGACACCAGGTTTCAGTGGCGTAAAGAAGTATTGGCAAAATAATAGCTCTGTACACAGCAATCTTAGTGTGTAGTTTTAGATCATGTGAGTCCCAAACTCTATGTCTAAGTTGTCCAAACATTGCCGACGCTTTTGCAATACGAGAGGTAACATGTTGAAAATAATAATCACACTGAGTACTTTTAATTCAAGTTTGTGTGTAACGTCTATTAGAAGAAGGTCGTAACTTCAATACTTGTTGATAGTATTATAATTGTAGCAAACTGTTCATTTACTTATGACCCATACTGTACAGACTTTTTGTTCTCTCTTCCTTTATTAGAAGTATAGAAATAGATTAAGATTTATAGACGATTCTATTGTTAAATAAACTGGCCAAGTGCGAGTCGGGCTCACGCACGAAGGTTTCCGTACCACGTTATATAGGAGCCATATCATCTGTGAAAGTTTCAACAGTCTATCTATCACAGTTCATGAGATACAGCCTGGTGACCGACAGACAGACAGACAGACAGACAGACAGACAGACGGTGAAGTCTTAGCAAATTTTTTACAAAAAAACAAATTTTGGGTAAGAAAAAATGGATGATGGGATGTGTCAAGAGTATGGCATTGGACCTTGATGAAGTCGGTTTTCAAACTTTTTAAATATTTCTACTTTTCCAATAATTACAGTTCTCGACTCAATGCAACAACCAGTGGGTTCCCTATATGGTTCTAGGTACCACCTGGGTAACTTTGACCAATGTTTAGACCAACGCTGGTCATCCTCAAACCCTAAACTGAAGACTCAGTATTGCTTGGTCGATGTGACGTCACAGGAACGGAAAGTACAAGATTTTGATGCTTATGGAGATGCTGAAACTCTTGCCGGGGTAATTATTTTTATTAGTCAGCTACCGTGTAAGATTCTATTGTAAGATATTATCTCTAACAGTACTTGATATTAAATAAGCCTTTCGAACTTAGTATGTTTTTGTTTACGTTCGATTAACCCAAGATCAATTCTATTTCGGCCATTCAGACTAAGTAGATAGACAGATAAATAATTTATTGCATCACACAAAGGCACATACCTATATTTATTTATTTATTTATTAACATTAAAAAAAAACAATACATAGTTTAATACATTAAAAACAATGCCACAAAAACTCGATCGAGTTTTACCGGGCATTATACTACCCGCGTCGACTTATCTACACACTAATCAAAAACATTATACTATACACCTCATGACAAGTAATGCTGCGTTGACATAATTCAATAACAACTCTCATACAAGATACAATGCAAGAATAGGTAAGTACCCACAACGTAGTTAGCAACAGTAGGTACCCACCCAACCCACCGAACCGAGCGACCTAGCGTCGAGCGGCTAAACCGAGCGACCTAGCGTCGAGCGGCTATATAAACATAAATATAACTTTAAAAGTAATTATAATTATTAAAAAACCAAAGCCACTAAATAACTATTTAGTAAGTTGTTCTTATTTAAAAACAACGGTAATATTAAGCTAATGTAAAATATAGAATACTAGCTGCGCTCCGCGGTTTCACCCGCGTAACTCCCGATCCCATGGGAATACGAGCTACTGCCTATAACCTTCCTCGATAAATGGACTATTCAACACAAAAATATTTTTTTAATTCGAACCAGTAGTTCCTGAGATTAGCGCGTTCAAACAAACAAACAAACAAACTCTTCAGATTTATAATATTATAGTATAGATGTGGTGAGCAGTTTTGCAGATGGGCAGTACCTCGGTGTTGAGGTTTGCTAGAAAAAGCAAAACACTGATTTTCAGTTAAACCCCTATTGTGTGACTTCACGTACCCTTGCTCTGAAATATTAAATTGTTTTCCAGTCAACTTCAAAGTACGGCGAAAGGCTATTTCTTAACAGCATTGGAGTATGTGTCCCTGCATCATGTAGTCTTCAGGCTGTGAAGAAGATATCCTTCCACATCATCAGGTCCACCCATCTGCCGTACGGAGACGTAAGCGTTGACCCTCGGAACTGCCAGGGGGTTACAAAAGAAATTGAATATTCGTTTAGTTTTTACATTTTTTGGTAAGATTTTTGATCATTACATAGTTTTTAAAACATGTCAAAGTGACTTATGAACATAGTGAATTTTCTGATTACAGGTTCATCATAATATCTTCCTTAGCTTTGACAGCAACAGTATATCTATTTGAAGACTACATTACAGACCCGAAATGTAAGTTACTGCAAAGATTTCTATCAAGCCCTCACACGTTACGGCCAATCGAATGCGTTAGTTCCGACCGCTGCCGGCCCGCCCATAGTCCTTGTATCTTCTTCTTCATACATTCACTTAAATTATCTCAAGTGTCAAACATGTATCATCATCAAAGGAACTCAGATGATGCTAAACTGCTTAAAATAAGCCTAAATGAAAGGCATTAGGTTTTTACACGTGCACGCTTAAAGCTTAGCTTATCGCTGTTGTCTCCCGAGCGTTTATCATTCATACAACAAATCTTTTTGTTAATGATTTTAGTATCAGAAATCTCATCATGGTTCAGTATCTCGAAGAACCTGGAAGCTCTCGTGAATACTCGTCCTAAAGATGTGAAGGTCTTGCACGGAATTCGTATATTTTGCAACATGGCGACGATCATTATACACTATATACATATCGTGACATCATTGGCTGTTGTAAATCACACGAATGTTGGAAAGGTGACAGTAATTCTACTATACCAGACTTCCAAATTAGATTTGACGACAATTTACCTAGTTATCAAAGACTCCTTAACTTAACAGCTTTCGACTAAGACAAATCTTATGAAAGCGTTTCTTGTAAATGCATGACAGTAAAATTTAATATTTATTCTGTTGTTTATAAGTGAGTAACTGTCGCCAAATCTGTAAGTATGGCCACACTTCTCTATGGACTAGGACCAGGCCAGAACCCAATGGGATCCTCATTGATATTATTTATGCCTTTTCAGGATATGGAAACTTTCTGGTGGTTGTCTCACCCAGACGTAAATATCGGTTCATTTTTCCTATTATCTGGATTTCTCTTAATGAAAGGACTTTGTAAGAGTAAAACCTTGGAACCCTTTAAGGTTCTCAGTAAAAGATATAAAAGGTATTTTACTATTATAATGTATCAGATAAAACTATTCTATTACATGCTATGTTAGGTTCACCATTAACGGTCCCCCTAACGATCTCCCTTGGTATGGTTTTTAGATTATTAGCACCCTATGCAATGGTTATCCTCTACGTGGTGTCGGTATCCCCTTACATGGGATCCGGTCCTCTCTGGCCAAGGTTCCTGAAGAAGGAGCGTGACCCATGCGTTAGAAACTGGTGGCCAGGAGCTCTCATGATGCATAATGTCATCAATACAGATGATCTTGTAAGTATGATTCAGAGAAGAATGGCTTAGGGTGAGTTTCTCCTGACGCGGAGTTATGCGGAATGCAGAGGAGTGAACCATAAATTGTCCAATCACAGTGCTCGAAGTGCGAAAATCTCTATTCAGCGTCAGTGGAAACATTTGATACGGACTCTTCTACGGCTACAAAAAACTTGTTAGCAAATGGCATGCAAGGATTAACTAAAGCATTGTGGTAAAAGTTCATCACCACCTCATCATAACCCTTCTACTATCGTAGAACCAGGGAATCTTATGCACACCACCACTGCCCAACGGAGGAAGTCCTTAAATTTTTCTTGCTCTGTCATTCTATTTGCACTACAAACGCACTATTTTTTTTGAAAACTTAAAAGAGTTTTTAGGTCTAGAGAAAAGTTATTTTCTGTTTTTAGTGTTACTTTCCACAATGGTACTTATCCTGTGACTTTCAACTGACAATTCTTGGTCTGATAATATTCTGGTACTGGAAGAAAGACCAGAAGAAATGGCTAGCGATGTATTCTGCTGCATTGATCCTATCTATTGGCGTCTGTTCCTTTCTCACTTACTGGTACACTCTGCCTTTGATGTTGGCATTTAATATTGAGTAAGCTAAACCTCTTGAATTAAATATTATTTTCGGCTTATTTTCGGGTCTTCACTTACTATTGACTTGCTTATTTTTGGGTTCATTCAGTTTAATTCATTCATCCAATGTTACCAACATTGGATCAGGAGCGATGGGGTGAATTGTTCCATTAGTTTTCTATTTCGTTTTAATCTATTCTATTCTTTTATGGTTCAGTATCTGTTTTTTAATTCGCCTTTATCTTATTTAGAGAATTAAAATGTTTTACTTCAATGAAAACGTGAATTTTTCTAAATATACTTTCTACATCGAAGGCTTATTGAACGTAGTATACTACTCAGTTCGTAGCTACTGTTTGTTACAGATAATTTCATAAAACCTTTAAAATGAATACCTAACCTTTTGTTAATGTTTCTCAGCTCAGCCTTAGACATGTCCCAAAACCAAGTGTACCACCGAGTATATTCTAAAAGTTACTCCAATGCGAACAGTTACCTAATTGGATTTGCGACTGGATACATAATGTCAGCTTACAAACCGGAACATAATAGAAAGAAAATTTCTAAGGTAAGGACCAAGAAAATGTAATGGGCAGAGTATACCGCTTATCATTATGTGAGCCATCTATAGGTACCTTCTAGGCGAGCATGTTACATCTTCGGCCTCATCTTCGCGACACCATCAGGTGAGATGAGGTCAAATGCAAGCCTATATTGTTTAAAAACAAAAAAAAACTCAGTTCATCACATTTTGGAATGACAATGCCAGCGGAATTACAACCCTCCTCAATTTCACTTGATCACTATCTTCTTCCTCCTTCTACACCCTATTTTCTTCCAAGGTGTGAAGTTCTCCATTTGCCGCAGGTCTTCCTCCACATAGTGCTTCCAGAGCTTCCGACAAAGAACATGAGGACTGAATGGAATGGAAAGGATGGATGAAGAGCAATATAGAATGATCTTTACTGCTATACACTCATTCTTTCCACTCGCTGTTACTTGCAATGAATACGATGCTATTTTTCTCAAATGCTAAATTATATTCCTGATATTTAACTTTTATTGACGTGACAACGTTTTATAAATTGGTTTGCCGGGTGACACTTCAAGAAACTGCGTTACGCTCCGCTGACGTTATGCGCTCACAATGAGAGCGAGTGAGAGGCACGCGGGCATGGTTAGCCCGCCTAAGAGCGAGAGAGACAGACATAAAAAGTGAAAGGCACGCGTCCCTTCCACTCGAGCACAGTTGTTGTCACGTAAAACTTTCGCCCGTATACCGACTTTACAGGCAACCAGTTTTTTAAAGTCAACAGTAAATTTTCGTTGGTTTCTTGTTTGTAACGTTCAATGTGTTTTAGACTACATCAATAGCCATCAGCGTCGTTCTATGCTGCATGGTTTTATCCATGTTTAATGCAATCGGATCACTTCTATTTAAAGACTATGGCAGCTTAAGTCATGCTATGTACTCTGGATTGAACGATGTGATCTGGTCTGGCTCACTTTGTGGATTGATAATGATATGCGAGTACGGGACCTTACGTAAGTACATCTGCCTTTTTTCTGACGATAAACCGTCTTTTATTTTTGTATTTTTATAAGGCTTTTTTTAGCAATTAGAACTCTTTAGTTGAATACTTTTTGCGTGACGATGCAGTAGGCTAACCCAGCACCTATCACCTTTAAGCTTAGCCTATCACCTTTAACCAGAGGAAAAGCTCGTCAATAGGTCTGGTCCAATGGATTTAGATCTAAGTGATTTGCCACAAAAGTAGGACGGGTCGGAAACATTTTTGTACCACTGCCGTTATCCTACTTTCGCTATTTTTTTCAGCTATAATAACAAATATACTAGAACACAGAATGTTCATACCACTAAGCAGACTGACGTACGGAGCATATTTGATACATATATCAGTTATTAATAGAAATATTTACTCTTTAAGAGCTCCTCTTAGTTACGATTTGTTTAATATGGTAAGTCAATGTTTTTTTTACTTGTTAGAACGAAGTTCCTTATCGTGGGCTGGTGAGGGGACCTAGACGAGGAAAAATGTAACGCGTTACGAATAACCGTAAGATAAATAGAAAATTATAATAAATAGAAATTTGACGACCTCTGTGGCGTGTCGGGCGAACACCCGACTGCGACGCAGAAGGTTGCGGGTTCGATTCCCGCCGGGAACAAGTATTTATGCATAAATTCTTGTTTCTGGTTCTGGGTGTTTCCTATATGTATAATATGTATATATTTACAAAAAAAAAGTATATAAGTAGTTTATCCGTTATCTGGCACCCATAACACAAGCATTAAGTTGCCTAAAAAAATCAATGAAGTGCGCGGGCGCAGGCTACGGTGAGGAAGCGGGACGCGGGCGGGGGCCGCGCGCCAGTCACCGCAGTAGGGAGGTACGTAGTACCGGTTTGGTTGGCGAGAATATGCTCGCGTCAACACTGACGCTTTTTAAAGGGATACCAAACGAGGAAGTAAACTACTTTTCAGAAAAAGAATCACGCAAAATTATGCCAAAAGTTATTATGCCAAAGAAGTTTATGTCAAATGTAGTTATGCCTAATGAAGTCAATGCCAAATCATATTATTATTATGTCAAAAAGTATTAGACTAAATGAAATTATGCCAAAGTGATTTAAGCCAAATGTAGTTATGCCTAATCAAATTATGCTAAAACCGTTATGCCTTCTAGAGTTCATCCGAAAAGTGGTGCTCTCATACCATACTACCTCTGACGAAATCGCAGCTAAAAACTAGTAAAATAAACCAAAACAAATAGAACTATATATATATACGTAAACCCATCCAATCACTATAATATACCTACCAACATAAAATCGTACATAAAACACGAGTAAAACCGCATACAAACAGTTTATGATAAACGTATTCCAATCAATTACCTCTGAAACAAATAGATTGTGAACTAGATAAGGTAAGGGGAAAATTTAGTTTACTGCACACAAAGTAGGGTAATGGTCTATACGTGGAAGACGCGGGACCTTGGGTTTATATTTTTATTTTTTTCAGTTTATGGTTTTGCACGATTTGTGCATTTCGCCGGTCGTTGTATCGAATTTAGACCAGCTATTAGGTTTAAATTTAAACCAAAATATGTCGTAATTAGTAGGGTCGGATCGCGAATTTAGAATACTAGAATAGAATTATAATCTTTATAATATATGTGTATAAATTACGTGTCACGTTGTTTGTGCTCGATGGACTCCTAAACTACTTAACCGATTTTAATCAAATTTGCACACCGTGTGCAGTTTGATCCAACTTGAAAGATAGGATAGCTTACATCTTAATTTATCCCGATATTCCCACGGATCGGGAGTTACGCGGGTGAAACCGCGGAGCGCAGCTAGTAAAATATAAAATATTATATCAATAGATTTAATTGTTTATTTTTATTTTATTTTATTATAGGTATTAATAGAGCCTACCTAATTACTCAACTAGTTTTATGATGTAGTTTAACTTATTGTCAAAACCGACCTCGATTAATAACAATGGAGTGTTTAGTTTTATGAGTTTTATAAAACGAACTATTCCACATTGTTGGTTTTTTTTTCAGTCTGTCAACGGTCTAGGCTACGTAGCAGTTTCATTCATGTTGAGTTACATCCAGTGGTTCATTATTGAAGCACCGGCCTCTAATATGTTCAACTGCTTCCAGAAAAACAGGTAGGCGCTTACCTACTTAAGATGAAAGGGTACCTGCGCTCTCCCCATACAAACGTAGTCGACTGTTTCCTCCCTGGATAATGACACTAGAGCAATTTTTTTTTTTTTTCAAAATATGTCTTATTTTTTAAATATATTTTGTCTATTTAACTTTTACTTTTAATGATAATTCTAAAATGGAAAAACCTAAGACATAGCATAGAGAGCATAGTCATGGCAGTTATAGGTTTTATGCAACATAAATATTTTCTCTAGTGTCATTAACCATGGAGGAAACAGTCGACTGCGTTTGTATGGAGATAGCGCCGGTATCCATTCCTTTTAAGCATACCTATAAGATTACCTGGACGCTACGGTTTCACTAGCGAAAATCCCGTGGGAATATCGGAATAAATATTTGTTGTTATATCGGCAACATAAATACGAGTACATAAACTGTGAAACCACGGTTCATGAGATACAGCCTGGTGACAGACAGACAGACGGACAGCGAAGTCTTAGTAATAGGGTCCCGTTTTCCCCTTTGGGTACGGAACCCTAAAAACTGAAAAGAGATAAATATATTAACGCTCTATTTACAATATATTTACGAAAACTTGCTCTACGTTCACAAAAATCCTGATATTTTTCGCAAAAATAGCTAGGTATATTCATAATTTCAACTTAAGAAACAGGGATGAGCTGACCGTGCCCGGTAGTAGGCTCCGGAAAATAAGCAGGTCGTTTAATAGTACATGTGTGCTCTATTATAATAAATTACCTAAAGATGTATATGACATGTCCATTAACAAATTCAAAACTTTTATAAAGCATAAATTGTGCGGTAAGGCATACTATGATACCTCTTCGTACCTTAATGATAAGAATCCATGGATGTGACTTTAATTGCTCCATTTCAAATAATACCTTCAAATATTTGTAATATTGACCTTTGTGAGCGTGATCACATAAAAAAAAACCCCATGAGTTTCTTGTGCCTTCTTCTCATTGGTGGGCGCGTTCCGAAGGCACACATCCTAACTTAGTTTTTAAGACTATTTCAAGTGATCATGTGTATACCTATACATAAGCATCGAAAGAAATAAAGAAATTTGAATTTGAATGGAACCAATTATCCATAATTATATTTCCGTCTTCACCCGCGACATCCGCGAATCACGTTTCTTTGTATGCGCCGCGCCGTTTCCCAGACGCTTTAAATGGTTGGTGGAAAAGCATTATTTGTTAGCCGTATTGCCCTTTATCGATACGTATGGGTCTCGAAATGCACTGCGCATATTTGGAAAAGCATAGGACAACACGTTTTGTTAAATATCCCGTTTCAGAGACGCTTTAGAGGTTCGGTGTAAAGGCATTATTTGTACATTGTAATGCCTTCTATCGATTGGCATCGGTCTCGAAACGCACCGCACAAAAAACACTATACCAAGCCCCCATACTAAATGTTCGGACCCCTTTTAGCCTGATTATCGAAATAATTTTCGTTGTTTTTGCCAAAGACTGGGAGAAAAATTTCGCATTAATATTAGATCAATATATAGTTAAATATATAGGTAAAAATATATAATTAATGAATAAGATAACTTTGTACATACCTACCTAACATTTAAATTTCAGATCGAAAAACCATAAAACTGAAAACTGAGAGAAAAGATTTCCCTGCAACTGAAGAATTTATTGGAAAACAAATAAAATTCAGAAGTAAAATTTTGGTTTTTTTTTATCCCTGCTATTCAGAGTACTGGGATATTTGTATTTGATGACGTAGGCTTGTCCGGCATCTATACTACCCTCTCAGCATAGTCGACCGTCCAGGGAAAAGAACTTGTCAATACATCAGCCAAATAAGCTGCAAGTTTCATCACGAGGTTTTCCTTCACCGGTAAAATAGTACATTGCGATACAAGTGTGGAAAGTTGATCATTCCATATAGGCGGTTTATGACGCGCGAGCGGAACGCGAGCGTGGCAAAAGCCGAGATGGAATGATCAATTCACACGTGTATCGTACGACGTTTTTTATCATAGTTGCGAATAAAAAAAAGACTTGTTAAAATTTTAATAATAAAAAGTTTTTAAGAATTTTAGGTTATGTTTACTATTTTTTGTTAATTACACTCCCGAAAGGCTAGGCAAAAGACTTTTAACCTATACAGCGTCTGACATACAATATTTTTTTAGGGTATTTTTCATTTGTTTTTGCGTCGGCGGTTAAAAACAGAATAATAATGGTAAGGAAAAAATATATTTATGTACGTACCTAAAGAAAAAACAAAATAAATCCAAAACTCAATTTTTAATTATTTTCAAAGACGTCATCACGTAATATTATCGTTTGTTATCAGACTTTAGAGACAACCTTTTGAAAAGAAGAAAAAAGGTACCAACAAAGAGTTTTAAGCCAGCAAGGCTTAAAAACTCTTTGGATGGTATCTTTTTCTATACATCAAAACAGTATAACCCAGATAAAGGAGATCATTCATGTTTCTAACAAAAAATACCCACAAAAAAAAATGCCGGCCAGTAATAAAAATTGTTTCTATCTTGTAGAGAATAACATTTTAAACAATGTTTACTAAGGCAACAAAGAGCTACGATCAAAAATCGTTGAGTTATTTTACATTGAAAACCCAAAAAATGCATTTTATAGAGATCCGTTTGACCACTTTTAAGATCCAACTAAAACTTCTAAAAGGGTTATTGGATATACCTATTTATATAAATATAATAAAAACAGACAAAGCTATCCATTTACTACTTATTTTTATATATTTTCTGTAGTAATATCTTAAAAGTGGTCAAACGGATCTCTACAAAATGCATTTTTTTGGGTTTTCAATGTAAAATAACTCAACGATGGTTGATCGTAGCTCTTTGTTGCCTTAGTAAATATTGTTTAAAATGTTATTCTCTACAAGATAGAAACATTTTTTTTTCTGGCCGGCACCTTAAGTTTTGGGTACGATTTGAACGATGTCCTTAAGAATGTTTCATCTAATATATGTCATTAGCAGTAAGATACGTATCTGACATATCGGGATAACGTATTATTTTAGCACTAGGTGGAATTTTTTTTATCATTTTTATCGCACGCGTGTATAATACGTTGCATTATGAGCCTAAAAGCGGTTTAATAAGATCCACTTTATGAGCAACTGTGATAAAAAAATAGTTTTTTTTTTGCCCTTCCGAATTGCAAAATGCAAACCATATAGGCAAACCTAGATTTAAAGAAAAAATAAAGATTGCTCTAGAGCTATTATGACCCGTTGATGACGACAATGGCGGACTGCCAAACACAGGGTTGCGGGTTCGATTCCCACCTCAGACAAGTGTTTATGCTTAGATATTTGTCTGGGGTCTGGTTGTTTCTATGTATTATGAGTATAAGTATATTTACTAAAAAAAAGGTATATAAGTAGTATATCCGTTGTCTAGCACCCATAACACAAGTCTAGTTACTTAGCTTGGGGCTAGATGGCGATGTGTGGAATGTCCTGTAATATTTATTATTATTCAGGATGGAACTATAGGAATACCGAATGACTTCAGAAACCAAAACATAAACAATTAACGCACTTGTAAATAAGTCTGGCAAACTTCCTTACAGCACTACAATAGAACATTAACTACATGAATCACTGGACGATCTATTGTCAACAAACAAACATAACATCAGACCATAATCATATACAGATTTTATTGCACTGATTAATTTCTTGATGATGGCACAGTGTCAGTATATTATAACATTCATTATAAACAACATCTTATCATTAATATTTGCACAAAAATACTTAAAAAAATAACTATGAAAAGTTTTTTAGAAACATAAAATAGTTTAAAGCAATCAGTTTTTATATCTAAAATAAGTTCACAAAATTTGTTAAAGTTTAATAAGTTTTGTAGTTAATAAATGTTTAAAAAGTATTGAAACTTTTCAAGAAAGTTAATTAAGTGAAAATGAAAATGAATCTACCATTAATGAAATTAACGATCAGATTATTAGTATTAATGATATTTTTCGTAATGATATTTCTGATATCAACAGTGTTATACAGTACGCGATACTGGCCCGATGTATATAACTATATAAATGCAAATATTACTATAAAAAGGATACCTACACTTTCAGAATTGAATTTAACTATTATAGAAGTAGAAGGAGATGTAACTACAGAATATACTGGTACAACAGACGATTTCACTGACTCTTACCCTTTTGACGGCATAGATTTTGACATAGATGAGTTTACTAAACTAGATGTAGTTAATAAAAGTAAAAGTAAAAAGAAAAGAGAGATTCCCATCGACAATTTTTACAATGATTACAGTGAAGTACCGGCTAAAAGTGTTATAGTGGACTATGTGTTTATTGAAGATACAAAACCTACTATAGAAACAGCAGCAAACATCGAAGAAGCAACAGAGATTGCTGGAGACGCTGTTGAGGTAGTTGAAGATGTAGTTGTCAAGAAAATAGTGAAGGATTTGATTGATGAGAGTAAATTGGTGCCGAAGAATTATGGGGATGTGGAAATAGTTGGTCGGAGAATAGTGAAACCGGAAAAAATGGTAAGTTAGAGATATCATTAAATAATACTAATATTATAAAACGGAAAGAATGTGTTTTTCTTTGTAACGAATAGGCTCCGAAACTACTGGACCGATTTTGATGAAACTTGGTATGATGATACATTGATTCATTAGAAGTAACATAGGCTACTTTTTGTCTCGATATTCTCGGATTGGGAGTTACGCAGATAAAACTGCGGAGCGCTGCTAGTAGTATCTTAATCTATCAGAGTCCGGAATGACTGACTGAGTCAGTCTAAGCTTAAATCCAAGTTTGAGGGATTCTAGCTCTTGTCCCACGGCCGCCATCTTGGAAAAAGGGTTTTTAAATGGTTTTTACGGTTTATCTGACAAACTATAGGTCTCACAAAAAATATTACTTAACATTTTTTGTTGCAAATAAGATTATCTACAACTTTTGTCAAGTAACTTTTAGTCGTAATCCAAAAATATAAAAGTTAGAAGTGAAAATCCATTACTCAGTTTCTTAGTTCTTTTTACGATCCCATCTGGCTGAAAGCATGAAACTTGACATACAGGTAGCTTTTACATAGATAATAAGATATGGAAGTAGAAACAAGTCGTATGGCGAAGAACTCTAATTTGGCACACAAAAAGAGGGAAAGGGGGGGCCCTTTCCCTCTTTTTGTGTGCCAAATTAGAGTTTTTTGCATTTTTTATGAAAATGGTTAAAGCTATAACCAAACTGTCAATGAGCAATATGATCTTTGTCAAATTTACTACAACATTTACCTTGAAAGTATATAGATCGGACTTAAAGATTAAAAGTTGTAAAGTGATTTTTGCGCCCCGTCGACCCTGTTTTGTATCAGCCATACAGTTTTTTTATTTTATTATAAAAACAGTTAAAGCTATAACAAAACTGTTAATGACCGATATGTTCTTTATTAAATTGTCTACAATAATTTTCTTAAAAGGATGTTGATAGGCCTTATAATTTTCAAAAAATGCTTACTTTTCTTCTTTTGAAAATTAACACAAAAAGGTAAACATCGAAAAAGCGCATGTAATCATTTTTATACGTTTTAGACCCTCCGAGAGTAGTCTATACCTGAGTTTACATCCTTGAACACCCTGGGCTACTCCCATGGTGCTACGAAATCAGTATTCTTAGTAAAAATAAAAACTCAAATTTTCATGGATTTTCGCTTATAACTTTTTGTTTTTGTTCTACGACCAAAAGTTACTTGACAAAAGTCGTAGATAATCATATTTGCAACAAAAAATGTTAAGTAATATTTTTTGTGAGACCTATAGTTTGTCAGATAAACTATAAAAACCGTTTAAATCCCTTTTTCCAAGATGGCGGCCGTGGGACAAGAGCTACAATCCCTCAAACTTGGATTTAAGCTTAGACTAACCCCCTCTTGATATCTAAATAATAAAATTGCGTCCTCTGACAAATGCACGCTAAGCCCAAAAAAATGTAACATTTCAATGGACAGTCAAAACTATGTTAGTTTGGCAGTGTTAGCGATTTGGAAACCCGCGGCTTAATTGGGGCCAGATATATATTGGCGAGTTCTTTCTTCTGGACATGCTCGACTAAGCTGTAAGGTTAGGTGTTGGGTAGGCATATTCCATCCTCACGCAAAAGGACCCAACTAAACTAACGACCCAGTTCTCACAATGGTCACCATGCTGGATTGCCAAACACAGGGTTGCGGTGTCGATTCCCGCCTCAGACAAGTATTTATGTACAGATATTTGTCTGTGGTCTGGTTGTTTCTGTGTATTATAAGTATATATTTACAAAATAAAAGTACGTATATAGGTAGTATATCCGTTGTCTAGCACCGATAACATAAATCTTAGTTACTTAGCTTGGGGCTAGATGGCGATGTGTGGAATGTACTGCAATATTTATCATTTATTAACTAAAGTGGTTGTGTGGTTTGTTTACAAGTACAAGCGAGTTGGCAAAATAATTCGCAATCACGAGAATGAAATCAATGAGGTAGACATTATTACACATAGGTACTTTTATACCTAATTATATAGCGTCTTATTTGGTCATGTTTACGTAATGTAAAGTGATGAGATGAGACAACATTTGCAACTTTAGATCGAATCATTAATCGTGAGATAACGCTTTTGTTAACAAAAGTTTAAATTGGGACTTAGTTTTCCCTTTCAATAGCCATTGTCAAAGCACAACTAAAGAGTTCTACAGACTATTGAGTTTCAGTCGGCCGATTATATTACGAAGCCCAACAATAAGTGGATGATTCCCTTTGAATGTCAACTGACTCGTATGGAACAGTTTTGGCCAAGTGATATCTTAACTTTTATACCGAATCGGTGCACCTATGGATTTTTTTAAGAAAAATGTACGTTGGCTAATTGACATTGTTCTTACGGTGAAGGAAAACATCGTGATGAAACCCGCGGCTTGGTTGACTTCACACGTCATCATCATCTTCCTGCCCTTATCTCAACTCATTTGGGGTCGGCGCAGTAAGTCTTTTTCTTCCATTCACTCCTATTAGTCGTCATCTCATCGTTCACATTCATCTCTCTCATGTCTTGTCTCACGCAGTCCATCCATCTTTTGTTCGGTCGTCCTCTTCTTCCTTCTTGGTTGACTTCACACGTATTGACGAGTTATTTCTTCTGGACACGATCCACTAAGGGGCGAGAGTAGGTAATGTAAGTGCTGGGAAGCCTACTCCATCCTCACGCAAAAAGGACCCAATTAAAAAGGGTCTAATTGCGGAAAACAGCCAAGGTCAACTGACTTTAAACGAGTTCATCTCGTGCCTCTAAAATTTATTTAAAAAAAAATTAAAAATATATGTTTTAGATTTCATGGCTCCATAAACTTTTAAAGTACGGTTAGCAGAGCAAAAATATGGGTCGTAACGAAACTCGTACTATATGAAGTAGATACCAATAGTCGAAAAATTATATTATATCGTTCGATGAAAATCTGAAGTCTGCAAAGATTATAAAGCTTGGATCTGCTAATTGTGTTTACAATAATCACCGGTCATTCAAAGTCACTGTGATCACGAATTTATCAAGGTAAAGCCTTAAGACAAGCACAAGGCATTATCAACCCTAAATATTTCCAAAATAGAGTTCATTTTAAGTTTTCGCTTAGTAAGCATCATTAAAGATGATAAGTATAAGGTACAGACCATTTTGAATTTTAATTCTGATGTAATTAAGTTTATATTTGTACATCATAATGGTATTATTAAAGTTAATGAAATAGTTTCTCATGCATTTGTCGAAGAACATACTAACGAAGCAAACGTCAAAAATGGCTAGAATTAAGTTTTTATTGTGTTTTTTATTAATTTTTGAAGTGAAGTGTGATTGCGATACTTATTTCTTGTGTTTTAATGATTTTTTGAATAATTTGTTCAATGTTACTCAAATTGAAGACATAAAAACTGACAAGTTACCGGAAAACTTTAATCAAGTGGAAAATATATCGATAGATGAATTGAGTAAGGTTTTAGAAGAGATCAATAGTTTTGTAAAAGGTGGCAGTACTGATGATTTCAAGGAACCAAATGTAGTAATTAGTGAGGACGGTAAAACAAAGATTTTCATACACGATCTGAATCCAAACATCGATTTAGAGGGAATTTTTGCCCATGAAATAGAAAAAGATGAGCGAAACCAAGCAGAAACAGCAAACAATGTGCAAAACTATGCAGAAGCGGAAGGAAAAGTACAAATTGATCCAAAAACAGAAAAACCAAAAGAAAATAACCCAAAAACGGAATATATTTCTAACAAACCTAAAGAATTTACAAAACCGGATGCCAAAAACGAAAACATTTCGAAAAAACCTGAAGAAAACATAAAAACTGACCTGAAATACTCTACAATTACCGAAATACCATCTTTTATAGAAATAAATGATAATTTCGCTCCTCTTGTTAAGTCAGTTAAAAAGATATCTTACAGAGATTTCATAAAAGATATTAAAGAGAATGAAATATCTTTAAATTATGACTCTTATTATGATTCTTTAGATGATAATTCTACTGATTATCCTATTATAGACTATGTTGATTTATACAAAGATACTACGAACGAAGAACATTTCTATGAAGGAACTGAACCGAATAATATACAAGATATTATACATGAAGAGATAGTGGATTATACCTTACAAATTGAAGATTCTGATGATTATACTTCAGTAAGTAAATTTTTAACTTAAAATAAGTTTTTCTGTCAAAGTAATGACTTTAAACGACTTGTACATTTAACCAGAAACTAAGGCAGAGAGATTGTAATATTAATAGAGATGACATTTGGACACTGCGCATCGTGACACCTCAGCACAGAACACAAACGTACAAAAGTACAAAATTTTGCGACTATTTTTAATTATTTATTTTTCATCTTAATTCTTGCGACTATTTATTATTAAACTATCGACAAACAAAGTCCGTTAGTGGATTTTGTATCTTTATAACAATATTATATATTTTGTGTTGTTCAATTATAATATCTTCTAAACATATAATAAACTAGCTGCACCCCGCGGTTTCACCCGCATAAGTCCCGATCCCGTGGGAATATCAAAATAAAAAGTAGCCTATAGCCTTCCGCAATAAATGGACTATCTAACACAAAAATAATTTTTCAATTCTAACCAGTAGTTCCTGAGATTAGCGCGTTCAAACTAACACACTCTATTCGAAGGTTTTGGAAGTGAGCATTCTACGTCCATAATCATCTTAGCAATCTTGAATCCGTCGATTGTTATTATCATTTTAATTTTTAACCGACTTCTAAAAAGGAGGAGGTTTTCAATTCGTCTGTATGTTGTTTTTTTTAATTGCCTGAAATGTCATGCTATATTATGTTACTTATCAACATTAGCACAAACCTTACTCGGACGAAGTCGCAGACAATAGCTAAACTATAGAATATTTTAACTAATAAAAAAAGACACTGTTCAAAAAACACTGCCCAAATTAAGAACCTTTTTTTAGGAATGCTTAAAAACAAAAATATTTTCACACAATGTTAACGAACACGAAATTCGGATGAAACAATAGAAGGTTACACCAAAACACTAGCACAACGCAAAACATCTGAACGTAATGAAAAAATGTAATTAAAATACAATTCTCATACTCTGAGCTATTAAATAATACAAACGTAATTAAAATTCATAGCTCGTTGTCCGTAAGACTTAAAGCGTTTTAAAGGGTATTTTTATCGCTCACTGATCGTTTACGGTCGTGCGGGTTAAGCAACGCCTGGCGCGGTCATTACTTCGATGGGACGAAAACATATTTTTGCCACACTACTAATTGACCATTAGTAGTGTGGCAAAAATATGTTTTCGTGAGCCCCTCCGTGCTTCGGAATGCACGTTAAGCTGTTGGTCCTGGTTGCTACCTCTAGTAGCAGTCGTTAGGTCAAGTTAGAGGCCTTAAGGCGATCTGAAAACTCTAACAATAGGTGAGCCACACCACTATAGGAGAAGAAGAAGAAGAAGAAGAAGGGTATTTGTTCTTGTACTTTTATACGGGCTTATTTCCGCAACTAGACATCTTAATTTGGGTCACCCTCTCAACTTAGTCGGCCGTGTCCAGAGGAAAGGACTTGTCAATACGTCTGGATCCAATATTATCCTAATTCTAACTAATATTATAAATCTGAATGTTTGTTTATTTATATTATTATTTTGTTTGTTTGTTCATGAGATTTAGATTTATTATTATTATTAAATCACTTATTTCAATCAATTATAATAGGTCATACAAAATTTGTTAGTATCCAACTTAACCTAGTGTTAGTAACCATCAAATCACTACATAGTATAAAATAAAGTCACTTTTCGCCGTCCCTATGTCCATATTTCCCTTTGTATGCTTAGATCTTTAAAACTAACATGTTAATAGATAGAATGATTCAAGAGGAAGGTTTATATGTATAATACATGCATAATATAGCCGTGCGAAGCCGGGGCGGGTCGCTAGTTCATTATAAATAATTGTAGTAATCATCTATCTAATCATAAGATTTGAATGAAGATTAGCATCAGTTTTAGGGATGGAGAAGGATATAGGATACTTCTGATTCCGAAATTTCAGTGGGCTCAGGACAAACGCGGGTGAAACCGCGGGGCACATATTGTTCTAAATAAATAACAGCGATGTCACAGCAATGGCGTGAATGTGAATTATGAAATCAATCACGCTGTTGTGAAAATACAGGATAAATGAAAGGGATCATACGAGAAACAATTTTCTATTCAAAAAACGGTTGACGAACGATATCAAAGCTTTTTTCATGCTTTTTTCCGTGCATTCTCACTTGTTTTTGTTGAGACCGTAAGTTCACAACCAGTAGTATTACGTATGTAGTTGTAGGTAAAGGGAGAGCGGTATAAAACAACCCGCCCGCCGGACACCGCCCGGCTGTGGCACGGAGGAGAGTTCTGGCTTGTCTTAGTAAAAGGAAGTAATAAGGGCGCAGCGTATTGGCTACATAAAGTCTGCTAAATTACATTGTATCTATAGTGACTCTAAATTGTTATAGACCCCAATATTTAGATTTACCTAAATTATTATATGGGTGCATTACCCACACACCCATGCAAGCAAAAGAAAGAAATAAAATACATTTAATTTTGTAACTAAAACATGCAAACTTGTAGGAAAATAATTTGTTAATTAATTGTTTTTTTGTTTGTGCTTATTTGAGTTTATTTTAACTTTGTGTTTATAGGTATTAAATTGTTTTTTATTGATTGAAAACTGTGAAATCATAGTCTAATCCCAAACCTATTTTAACAAATAATTTGTGTATGAATACATTTACGTAATATGAAGTGCGGCTATTAATAGAAACTCGTCTCGTAACACAATTAACATTTCAACATTAAATACCCCGTAAAAATCACAGGAATCCGGAAAAATACCAGATTGTGTTACACAAAGCTTATGAAGTAAACATTTCCTTTGTAGGAATGCACTATAATAATAGCTATACTATGCACCGATCGATCATGAGCGAGTTCATACTTTAACTTTCCATATTTATTTGGACTCAATCGCAATGAAATCACATTGGAATGACTTAAAAATTATGTGTGCCTTCGGGACGTGCCCACCACTGAGGAGGAAGCTTAAGAAACTCATGAGATTTTAATTTTATAATCATGCTCGCAAAGGTCTAGATTACAATTTTTTTAAAGTACATTTGAAATTGAACAATAAAAAGTAATGTCGATGGTTTCTCTAAGGTAAGATGACGTGATATAGTACGCTTTACCGCATAATTTTGGCCATAATCTTTTTTGAAGGCTGCGCCTGCGCTGCGTAAGTTTGACTGTTATGGAATCGCGGACCAGCTTTCACTATTGTGATTCTTTCATTGTTCTAAATATTCACTAAAATGCCTTGTTTACTTCCGGTTATTGTTTGAAATTAAATTGTATTGTTTTTAGATAACACTTGCATTTTGTTGGTTTAATTTTAGTTTTACTAAAGACTATATACTAAGTATAGAATTTTTTATCGAGCAAAAGTAGGTATACTTCGATGACTTTTTAATTTAAAGGCAGACATTAACTTGTTTTTCGTTTGCCTTTAAATTATAGAGTCGGTGAATGTTTGATGAGGTATCAGCCGATGAAAAAGTTTACGATCATCTAAAGATTAACCGGTTTTCAAAACTTTGTTTTATTTCAACACTATTTTTATATATAAATAATTAATAAGTATATTCACTACTACTAATAGGTAAGTATAAAGAGAAGATACTTTTTTACACAACAACCGCGAGTGATTTTAAAGTAAACAGAACCTCCAAATTTTCCGTTTTCGACAAAAAAGTTCAAATTTTCAATAGTTGTAGAACAAAAATCGTTCTCGTAGACGTCTAGAACAACTCCCTTTTTAATAAAAAACCTAATTTTAATTTTGCTTTGTGCTATCGACACGAAGAAGAAGAAGATTAGAACCTATAGCGGAAACACGATGTAAACGAGAGTTGCTAACCGTGGAGTAGTTATATAGATAGACAGAGTAGGTAGGTATAATGTATTGTAGTGATAACCGCTATCACGCAACGCAGAATCATCCATCAACATCGCCACAAAGGACGTGGACACTGCATGCACGAAGACACAAGTGGATGTGGTATTTATGTCATCATTAGACAACTCAAAATTATCTGTACATTACTTTCATATTAATTATCGTCATCAAATCTGACTTTGAGATGGACTTAGATCGAAGCCAGCACTTTCAAATAAAAAAAAACACCACAAAAAACTATAAAATAAGAAATTTTTTTTTTTTTATGGACCTACTGGCTACGCAATACGGTGTTACCCGCGTAAGTCCAGATCCCATGAGAATTTTGAGATCATAAGTATCATAATTAAATCCTTTTCCATCCACTATGCTGATGTTCATCCAAATCGATATAGTGGTTTGACCGTGAATAGGGAACAAACCATTAATCAAACTTTAGGATTTAAGAGGAAAGGTACCCGGTGCTCTCTCCATACAAACGTTTCCTTTTTTTTTTTTTTAAACTGTATAGGCTTGCATTTGACCTCATCTCACCTGATGGGAAGCGAAGATGAGGTCGAAGATGTAGCATGCTCGCCTAGAAGGTACCTATTCACTCTAGACTTGAAGACTCCAAGGTTGTAGTTTTGTGGGAACAGCGACGCGGGTAGGGAGTTCCATCTTGGCAGTTCGTACGAGAAAGGTGGATGCATGACGTTTTGTGCGCGAAATAGGAACTTTCACCATGTGTGGATGGCGAGCCTTCGTACACCTCGTTGTTTTATGGAAGAAAGGGCAGGATGGAACGAGCTCATGGAGTTCCTGAGAGCACTCACCGAAGTGAATCCGATAGAAGACCGACAAGCTGGCGACCTTACGACGGTGTCCTAGACTTAGAAGGCGTGACTCGACGAGCGCGTCATCGCCTATCAGCCTCTTGGCACGCCTGTCAATGGAATCAAGAGCCTCAAGCTGGTATTTGGCGGTTCCGTCCCACAGGTGACCACAGTACTCCATACACGATCGGACCTGAGCCTGATACAGATTAAGAAGCTGCCCCGGTGTGAAGTACTGCTTTACCTTGGCAAGAACACCAAGCTTCTTAGATGCCAATTGAGCTCTCGACTCCACAAAAGGCCCGAAATTCAGGTCTGATGCAAGAGAAACACCAAGAAGATCCAACCTATCGGTCAACGGCAGTGACTCACCTTGGAAAGTTGGAGTCAGGTGAAAGTGGCTCCGCTTCGCTGAAAAAAGACAGGCCTGTGTCTTAGAGGCATTAAACTTGACTAAGTTGGCATCACCCCAATCGGCTACAGCCTGCAAAGTCAAGTTCATGCGCTCGATTAGGGCATGAACTTGACTTTGATGATTTCCTCCCTGGATAATGACACTAGAGCAAATATTTTTGTTGCATAGATCCTATAACTGCCATGACTATGCCCCTACGTTTTGATTTTTTCATTTTTTAAGTATCATAGAAAGTTATAGTTGAAAAAGTAAATATTTATAAAAAATAAGACATATGGGCATGGTCATGGACGTTAAAAGTTTTATGCTGCATAAATATTTGCTCTAGTGTTATTGTCTAGGGAGGAAACAGTCGACTACGTTTGTATGGAGAGAGCGTCGGTACCCTTTCCTCTTAAGGCTTAGGATTAATATGATGAAGACATATATGTTTGAAGAAAAATACATACTTACAAACTTTCACATTGTTACACCGTTACAATCTGTGTTACAATCTGATTTGGCTACCATTCGATTTGACCGGAGAACACATCCAATTTTATAAAAAAATCTATGTCTGACTGATATATTAAAAACGCTAAGTTCAAACCAATGCACGGATCTGTTGGCATCAGCTAATAAAGAACCTTAGAAAAATTCAACCCATACGCGAATGAAATTGCGATTAAAAGCTGGTCGCTTATAATATTGAAATGTTGACCCCGAGCCACACGGTATTCCGGGAACCAGGGCCACATAGGTTTAAAGAATTTATTTACTCATAAAGTCCACTTACAATAAGTATTATTTATTTTATTTATTTATTTATTTATTTTAGGAGAACCAACAGCTATAACTTAAATATAAACATAAAAATAATAGAAACAGAGAGCCAATTAGAGGTTCCCACGCATAAGATAAAAAAACATAAACCAAAAGAAAAACAGTTACAATTAGTAAGTACTTATCATTAGGTTAGTTTCAGAACTTTCGGAGATCATTTATCATAAAAATATCTTATCTATATACCTATTATAAAGCTGAAGAGTTTGTTTGAACGCGTTAATCTCAGAAACTACTGGTTCGAATTGAAATAGTACATTGTTATCCTAGGTGTGAAAGTCACTCAATACAAGTCCCGAGACGGAGTTTGGCGCCCGAGCGTAGCGAGGGCGCTAATAGTTCGAGGGACTTAATGAGTCTTTCACCCGAGGTAAACACTGTGCTTTTCATTACGAATAAAACATAAAAAATTTCATAACAACGAGAGTGAATGAGACTATGAGACTCCATACCACATGAGTAGGTACTCATGTGTCCATACTACCTGATCCTCTTACAAGGTTGGGACCAAAGAGGTTATACATTATGTAGTGTTTTTTTTAGGTTTCTGCTATTTGTATTCAATACTTAAATACGGCGGTACTTACCGAAGAAGTTTTTATTAATGAGTTAATCCAACATTGGGAAATGACGCGAAGTCCGTAGATTTAACTTACAGTTTTTGTAACACGGTTTGTAGAAAATGTTATTTACACAAAATACACAATCATAAATGAAAAACCAGATTAAACTTAACACAATAACATAATAAAAGAAGAAAAAATAGTACTAATTAAAACGTTTAAAATAATTTGGAAGTGCTAGCATTTCCCACCAGTTTTTTTTTAACTCAACGTACGACATCAGCAACATCGAAAGGGCGCGGGCGGCGCGGCATGGTCATAGGTCGCTTTGACCATTTTCGTCTTTACATTTATATTATTAAATAAGATATCTTGAACTAAATATAGGTACCTACTTGAATTTGATTACTGAGAAAAAAGTTACTTAGTACTAAACTCTGGCAGTATGCATGAGCCGTGCCAAGCCATAATAATTATTTTTTTGTTGTAAAAAAAAAAAAGCAAGGAGGTTAGGTTTTTGAAGTTCCTAATGCGTAATGATACTGATACTGGCTACATGCAGATTGCACAAGTCGTGCGAAGCCATATTTTGACATGACAGCTGTCAGTGAAAGCGAAAAGCCCTAGGGCTGGAAATTTTATTTTCTACACGCTCTTCAGGCATATTTAGACCTACTTTCGGAGTATGAGTAATGAAATAGTACATTGTTATCCTAGGTGTGAAAGTCACTCATTACAAGTCCCGAGACGGAGTTTGGCGCCCGAGCGTAGCGAGGGCGCTAATAGTTCGAGGGACTTAATGAGTCTTTCACCCGAGGTAAACACTGTGCTTTTCATTACGAATAATACATAAAATTCTTCCTAACAACGAGAGTGAATGAGATACTCCATACTACCTGATCCTCTTACAAGGTTGGGACCAAAGAGGTTATATATATGTAGGTGTCTTCTTTGGTGTTACTTAAAGCAAGGAGGTTAGGTTTTTGAAGTTCATAATGCGTTATGAGTAGTAAGATATTGTCTGTTCTACTCCACTTGGAGATTTCCGCTTATTCAGCGGACGTTCGTCCGCTTCATTTCGCTCAATCTCCAAGTGGAGTAGAACAGACAATATCTTTTAGGAAAAATGCATAACCCGTAGGGTTTATCATACGTACGAACAGTATCGTCTTTTTCCAAAGCATTACTCTCAAAGAAATGACATGTTCGTTAGTAAACGCTAATCATACCTACATATTATTATCTACGGTTAAGAAACTAACCCATGTTAATCTCGAGTGCGAGGTAAGTTTGTAACTCGTCGTATCACAGAAAGCTATTGTGTTCTATGATCGAACTCATATTACCTACCTAACTTAATGACGTATGACCTTATACTTTGCACTCAATTATATTTCAATGCAGGTATAAAAAAATATTGTGTGACTTTAAGCTTTTAACCACATCTTAGACATGACAATTATTTAATTAGTGAGTGTATTTTAAATAAACAATACCAAACGAATGTTCGAATTATTATTATTATAACAGGTGTGTAAGTAATGAAAATTTATCCAAAAACATTTTTATTAACTTTACAACAATGATCAGATTTTTAATTATTTAGTGTTTCTGTCTTACTAAAATAGAAATGAATGGTATCATTCTGCATACAGGAAATCTGAAACAAAGAACATTTATGTTATGTTTAATATGATACAGGTGTTATTAAAAAACCTAAGCTGGAAGGTATATACCTAATTTATAAATTTGACCTTGAATGAAACTAATTCAAAAAGACATTATATAAAATATTATAATTATCAAAAACACGTCAGCCAAATTTACAAAGTTAGAGAAGTTTAGGGACTTTAAAAATTCATAACACATAAACACTAGTAAAATTAGAAAACTTCAAAGAAATCAGTATAACTCTTCCTCATATTATTATCTTAAACGTGAACTATCTTGACGACCCAGTTGGCACAATGGTCACAATGCCGGACTGTCAAACATATGGTTGCAGGTTCGATTCCCGCCTCAGACAAGTATTTATGTTTAGATATTTGTCTGTGGTCTGTTTGTTTCTATGTATAATAAGTATATATTTACAAAAGAAAAGTATACTAGATTAATTTCAGAATTAAATGTATTGACCGAAAAATATAATGAATTCAACTAGGATTTCTTTACCTACCTTAAACAAGAATCTAATTAAATAAGGTACTTACCGTTCGTTTTAATGTAGGTAAGTACTTAAAATGTCATCAAGTTATGAAGATACTGCTGTAGGTATTCCTATTTATTTAGGATGAATCCATTGGTACCTGTAAAAATAAAAAAGGAGGTAAGTAAATGGCGTAAACATTATTATATAAATAGGTTTACTTGATTTTTATTCAATGTTATTTATTAGTGAAAATCTTTTTTTTTTTTTTTTTTTATCACTCGTGGAATTTTTAACCTCTTTTAAGTGTGAGATAAACACTTGAATAATAAAATCTATTCTACGTTGTTTTCTAATTCCTTTTGTAAAAAAAAACGATACAAAATGAAATAAAGTATCAATGTAAAAAGTATAATCAAATAAGGATACGAACATAAGTATTAATAGCTGTGAGGTACTTACTTTGTTTCCACATAATATTTTTATCACTTTTATTTACACAGGTTTATATAGTT
The DNA here is from genome assembly GCA_907269075.1 of Idaea aversata. Classification (NCBI taxonomy): domain Eukaryota; kingdom Metazoa; phylum Arthropoda; class Insecta; order Lepidoptera; family Geometridae; genus Idaea; species Idaea aversata. The sequence goes on from OU026106.1 coordinate 11,030,419, forward strand.
TATAAACTTTTAGGTAGGCACAAGACTTCATATTATAATTAAAAACATAACCCTTTTCTTACAGTCGTAGTCGGGTAAAAATATGAAACACGACTCGTCATAACAAGTTGGTCCCACGATTTGTCGTTCACACCAAAAATGCTTTGTCGACAAGTAAGTTATCAGAAAGTAAACAAAACGATGAAGTACGTTGTAGTATTGCTACGTTGATTATTTTATACAATAACTAGTCATGCCTCGCGGATTCGACCACATAAATTTTAAACATAATGATCATGATGGGGATACCGGAATAAAAAGTACATTAGTAGGCTACAAGTTTGTTTGAATTTTATTAAATATGTATGACGACCCAGTTGGCACAATGGTCACCATGCCGGACTGCCAAATACGGGGTTGCGGGTTCGCTTCCCGCCTCAGACATGTATTTATGCTTAGATATTGTGTCTGTGGTCTGGTTGTTTCTATGTATTATAAGTATTATAAGTATATATTTACAAAAGAAAAAATATATAAGTAGTATATCCGTTGTCTAGCACCCATAACACAAGTCTAGTTACTTAGCTTGGGGCTAGATGGCGATGTGTGGAATGTCCTACAATAATTCTTTGTTGCGCTAGTTGAACCGAATCAAGAACAAACAAACAAACTACCTTACACATTAAAAAAATAAAACATTAGACGAGATTTCTAATGTTGCAGTAATATTGTAGAAATGAAACTTTTTACAATTAAGTAATTGAGGATAAAGTTAATGAATATAAAACATTGTAAGTATGTAAGTACCTAATTAAGATTTTATAACAAATATTCGTAATGAAATTATACTTAGTTTTTAATACTAGGTAGAAATCTTACTTTAATTTTACCTATGCAAAACCTAAGGTATGCTCTTATTTATTTTTAACCGACTTCAAAAAAGGAGGAGGTTGTCTTTTTTTCTATGGATGTTCGCGCATATCTTCTTTGTTTATCAACCGATTTTTATATTAAGTATATTGTCGTTAGTCACAATCGCAATTCACCAAAAATATTCTTTACACTTTGACCGTAACTCGAGTGTATTTGACAAAGAGATTAAACCTAAATATTATTAGAGTGGACATTAATATTACAAACGTCAATCTAGACTGGATGATTTATTTGGGTGTAATATATGGTATAATAATAAAAGTTCTAATGATCATATAAGCTAATTTCATTTAAAATATAACGATTTAATGATTATAATGAATTATTGATATAATTTCATTTGCTTCTAGTAATATATTGAAAGTCTTTGACTTTAAGCTTTAAGCTATCGTTAGTTATATTTCATAAGGAACCTAATCACACTTAACATAGGAATCAAAGTACTTATTTGATTAGCACATAATTCCTTTTGGATTGGAATTAAAATTGCTGACACATTAACCTTATTTGCTATAAAATATCGAGCAAGTGGAATATTGAGCAATACAGTCACACATTTCATCGTGGTTATACAATTGAAGACCAATTTCTACTGCCTTGAAGACTACTTGGTGCTGCCTGTGAAGGTCATTTGGTGCTGCCTGTGAAGACTATTTGGTGCTGCCTGCGAAGGTCACTTGGTGCTGCTTGTGAAAACTGTTCATCGATTTTGTACTAAATATGTGAGTTAGTGAGTGTCATTTTTGTAGATTTAAAATCTTCGAGGTTCTTAGATTCTAATTCTGTTTTTATTTTTAATTTTTTTTTTCAAGGTCGGACATCGAATATTATTCAGAGTGTGAAGAACCGGCGCCAGCGCCCGCACCGCTGCCACCACAGCCGTCTGACAAGAAACCTGTCAAGACAAAAAGACCATCATCATCATCTTCATCCTTGAAGCGCAAGAGTGCACCAGTGGAGTAAGTATTGTTCTTTGTAGATTTGAAAAACTTTGATTTAATGTTCAAAAATTATTAAACTTTTTTTTTTTTTTTTTTTATTCAGATCGGACACAGAATTTGCGACATCAAAGTCAAAAACAGCGCCATCGACATCGTCAAAGCGCAAGATAGCCCCAGTGAAAAACGTTGCTGCCTTGTCCAAGCGTCCGACGACGCTGCTTACACCTCCAGATTCAAAACAGCAGAATTATCCGTGGTACGTATTAATTAATGTAATAATTACTTAAATAAGTACTTTATTGGTTTTTTATTCCACAAATGGGTTCTTCTTATGTAGAATACTACTTAGCATCACGTAGATTATCAGCTTATTATCATTCAAAAATAAATATTAGGTACTATCTTTAATACAATGGTGTATTTATTGCTTGTTGTACTTACACTGTTTGTCTTTATTAGTGACATGAAGTTTCAAAGTAGACGGAAAGAAAATATTCATCTCTGTGTATTAATCACTAAGAAAAAAGTTGTTGTCATTTTAAACATATTTTTTTATTTTTTCATTTTCAGGTGCAAGCAACAAAAGGACATATTTGCCCTGATCAAGGAGGATGAAAATACAAATACAAATACAAAAAAGAACTCGAAAACGCCCGACGTAAATGTGTCTTCATTTTGTATGAGGGTTAGCGGTGGTCAGACTAGACGCACAGTAGGAATTACCGAAGGTGAGTTTTATTGTGAATTAAAATTGTACAATACAAACGACTACAAAAATACAGCGCCTGAAGTACGATATAAAAAAGCTCTGACATCTGTAAAATTAAGACTGGACGAAAATTGTCGCGAGTGGTGGGCGCTACAAGATTTTTTAACCACAACTTTTAAGTTGTTCGAAGGTTCAACCACTGTTAAATTCAACGATAAAGATTAATTGATAATATTATTAATCATTTTTATCGTTGAGATTTAACATTCAAACAACTTAAAAGTTGTGGTTATAAAATCTTGTAGTTAGAGCGTATTTCAGGCGGTGAATTCTGGTAGTCGTTTGTATTGACCAACTTTAATTCAACATAAAATTTGTCTTCTGTACTAATACGGTGTGCCTAGGTAAGAGTACTAGTTTTTTTTTTTTTTTTTTTGTATAACGTACTATTAGGTTTGCGGAAAGAAGAAAATAATTGTATAAAAAGTTCAAGCTTTGCTTTAGGGAAGTCTTTGATAGTAACGGTTGCTATTCCAACAAACTCGCACTACGTAATCAAACTGTTCTTGTGAGACTTAGACATTATTTTGTTTAATTAATTTCGTTTAGGTAATTAATTCTGTTTAATTCATTTGACTTTATAATCAAGTAGCAATTAAAGTTTGTCATTGGACTTTTATAGTAGCTAATAAGTACAATTTTTTCTTTAGGCTCTTTTTATATTGTAGCAAGTAAATTTTCGGTTTGAATATAATTTTTTTTTAAATTTATTTTGTTTAATAAATTTTGTGTAATTAATTTGGCTTTTTAATCAAGCAACAATTAATATTTTTCATTAGCCTTTTGTAGCAGCAAATAAGTACTTTTTTTTTTTATTATTAAGTAATTAAAAGTTTCTTTAGGCTCATTTTATATTGTAGCAAGTAAATTTTCGGTTTGAATATTAAAAATTTTGATTACTAGAGTATTTAATAGTATTTTTATTTTATTTGAGTATAGTATTCCTAGATTTCTTGTATAGTAAAGATCTTAATTAACAAGTTTTTAGTTAGTTAGTTGTTTCGCAATGAAATACTGTACAGTTTGTAACACGTCTGTAAGTAGTAGGTGTTGGATAGGTCATGTACGAAGTAAAGTACATAAACAAAACGTTCTAAGTGAAACACAAAGCGATGGTATAGAAGTAGTAGCATCTGCATTTCAGAGTCGTATTATATCTTATCGAATAGCTGCACAAGATACAAATGAACATTCTATGGTCGTGTTTTTAGATTCTATACGAAACAAAGTAAAATTTCTTTTAGATGAATGTATAAAAAAACATATTTGTGTCAAAGTTAACTTTGAATTGTTTTCAAACTTTTTATTGTTTAAAAATAATGAACAAGCAATTAAATCTTTTAATACTAAGAATATAAATCTCTATGGAAATTATGATTTTGAAACTCTGTATTCTAATATAATCGATATACTACGAACAAAAATTGATCACTTTCAAGAACAAGATTCGGGTTGGACTTTTCTTAACTGCTTGCATATTGAAATAAATGTCAATAAATATCAACCGTTGCACGGTTCCACATACATTGAATTGCCACAATTTATCAAGAAAAGAAAAGCATGTCTAAATATTTGTAATAAAGATGAATATTGTTTTCTCTGGTGTGTACTTGCCGCCCTCTATCCAGTTAAAAGTCACCCAGAAAGAGTATCAGCATATCTTAAATATCGAGAGACGTTAAATATTAAAAACATGACATTTCCTGTGAGTTTTAACGATATTAAAATATTTGAAGAAAATAATCCAACATTAAGTTTCATTATTTTTGGTTTTAAAAATAGATCTATTACAGGACCGTTTTATAAATCGGAAACCCATAAAAAAAATAATAGAACAATCCACTTACTTTTGATAGAAAATAATACAAAATCACACTATTGTCTTATTAAGAATTTATCGAGGCTAGTGAGGTCTCAAATTTCAAAACATACTTCACGAATTTATTTTTGTGACACTTGTCTGGTATTTTTTAAAACGGAAAATGACGTCGAAAATCACACCTGTAACGGTGTTGTCACCGTACTACCAGAAAAAGGGTCGGTAATTAAGTTCAAAAATTATGAGCGCAAACAAGATATACCTTTTGTAATTTATGCAGATTTTGAAACTATGCTACAAAATGTAAACGAATGCAAATCAAAAACTCACAGCACACACACTAGTACTACACAGAAACATGTACCAATAGCCTTCGGATATAAAATTATTTGTTCTTTTGACCAGACTTATAATAAATTTGTTATGTATCGAGGACTTGATTGTATAGATAAATTTATTTCCTCTCTCTACCAAGATGTTCGAGACATTCATGCAATTTTGACAAACAGAAATGTTTCCATGATTTTTAATGACAATGATGCAATCGATTTTAAGAATTCAGTTCGTTGTCACATCTGTCAGAATTTTATATACGGAGATAAAGTTCGAGATCACTGTCACCTTACTGGTCAGTACCGTGGGGCAGCTCATAGCATATGCAACTTGCAGTATAAAATTCCAAAATTTGTGCCATTATTTCTTCATAACTTAGCCGGATATGATGCACACCTATTTATAACCAAACTTGGTGACGCGCCTGGTTGCATAAAAATAATTCCCAAAACGAAAGAAAATTATATTTCTTTTACAAAGTTTATTCCAATTTCGAGAGACGAGTTTGTTCAGTTACGATTTGTAGATTCGTTCAAATTTTTAGGAACGAGCTTAGAAAAACTAGCCAAAACCATAAAACCCAATGAATTTAATCATTTACGCAGCTGTTTTCCACACGAGAATGAATTTGCTCTTCTAACACGCAAAGGCGTTTATCCTTACGAGTATATGAATACCTTGGAACGATACAATGAACAATCTTTACCTCCTAGAGAAATGTTTTATAGTACTTTGAACAATGAGCATATATCAAATGAAGATTACGAACATGCACAAATAACTTGGAAACAGTTTAATATTAATGATTTAGGCCAGTATACTGATTTGTATTTAAAAACTGATGTATTATTGTTGACCGACATATTCGAAAAATTTAGAAAAACTTGTAAGCACTACTACAATTTAGACCCAGCTTTTTACATAACCGCACCAAGTTTGTCTTTCGATGCTATGCTCTATAAGACAGGCATTGAGTTAGAATTAATAGACGACTTTGCAATTTTAGATATGATACAAAGTGGGATACGAGGGGGTGTGGTTATGGCCTCACACAGATATGCCAAAGCAAATAACAAATTTATTTCTAACTACAACCCTTCGATACCAGAATCGTATATAATGTACATAGATTGCAACAATCTTTACGGATACAGTATGTGTCAAACATTGCCTCTGTCAAATTTCAGATTTCTCAATCAAACTGAGCTTGATAAACTAGACGTGAATAACGTTTCTGATGATGCTGAGTTTGGCTTTATTTTAGAAGTTGATCTCATTTATCCCAAAAAATTACATCGGTTACATAATGATTTACCTTTTTGTCCTGAAAAAGATATTCCGCCGGGTGGAAAACATGAAAAGTTGATTCCGAATTTATATGATAAATTTAATTACGTTATACACTATGTACATTTAAAAACGTGTATAAAACATGGATTGCTTTTAAAAAAAATACATCGCGCTATAACGTTTCATCAGAGTTCATACTTAAAGCAATACATTGATCTTAATACAAGTTTGCGACAAAAAGCAACATCCTCTTTCGAGCAAGACTTTTTCAAGTTGTTGAATAACAGTGTTTTTGGTAAAACGTTGGAAAATAATCGGAAAAAAGTCAAAGTTGAATTGGTAAATATATGGAATGATGAAGAAAATAAAACTAAAAAACGAAAAAATGCTGAAAAATTGATCGCTAGCCCAAATTTTCACAGTTGTGCAGTGTTTTCGGATAGTTTAGTTGCAATTCAATTAAAGCCTGATCGCATACTGTTGGATAAACCATTGTATATTGGATTTACAGTCCTAGAATTATCAAAATCACATATGTATGATTTTCACTATTCTATATTTAAACCTTTCTATGGAGACAAGTTGAAAATGTGTTACACTGATACAGACAGTTTTATATATCACATTCAAACCGAAAATTTGTACCAAGAATTAAAAAAATATTTTTTGAAGTATTTCGATACTAGTAATTTTTCTCAAGATAATTATCACAACTTGCCAATAATTAACAAAAAAGTACCAGGTCTTTTTAAAGATGAAATGGGTGGAAAAATTATAATGGAATTTGTAGGTTTACGTTCTAAATTATACTGTATTAAAAATACTGAAACTGAAATAAAAAAGGCTAAAGGTGTAAAATCCTGTGTAATTCGTGATCTTAATATCTTAGATTATAAAAACACGTTGTTGACAGGAGATATACTACGCAGGAAGAATGTATTGTTTAATAGCATAAAACATGAAATATTCACGCGTTCTGTTAACAAAATAGCTCTCTCTAGTAACGATGATAAACGACTTATTTCTCGTGATAAAAAATCAAGTAGAGCTTGGGGTCACATTTCCATTCTTGGTATTTAATAGCAAATGTAAAAATATTAAAATAAATGTCTAGGTTAAGTGAATCTATGTTAAGTTCAACTTTAAATATTATTGTATAATTTTTAGTTAGTAGTAAGATATTGTAATTTTTAGTCATAACTTTTATACCTAAATAAAATAATTATAACACCAAATAGTCTCATTTATTTAACATTCTATACTTACTTACACTACAATCAAAATGATACCATTCAGCATAAATGCACGTGCGCATCGACCGACAGGTCTGTGCATGATTTTGCTGAATAAACGAAACCTATAACACACATTGTTAGATTATTTCATTATTCTTCACTTGTACGTTACAGAGATTACACGAGCTTTGAGCTAACATCTTATCGGTAAGTTTAAAATTTTATGCCTGATGGTTTTTATTTGTCTATTTTTGTCATAATAATTTGTATTTTGTTTTTTGGTTTCAGATAATGACGGACTTAGCATTGGTAAACGATATCGAAACACCAGATGGGCTTTTTGGACTCAACACTCAAGACTTTTTCTTTCAATGCGCGCAAAATTTTCCTGATAATGATTATGATGAAAATGTGCCACTTACTAATTTGAAGAAAACTCCAAAGCGTCCAAAACGAAAATTAAAGAAGACAAGTGAAATTAAGAATCATCGGAGCAGCATGCAACGACGATCATCGTTTGTTTTGAACCGCGAGCCTTGCAAAGGGAGACGGTTAATACAGATAAAAATAATAGACATTAGTGGTGAAAATGGTGATAAAGAAAGTGATGTAGTAGTATCAGCTCAATACATAGTGAAAGAGTTTATGGACAGTATTTTAGATCAAACTGAGAGAGTGGTTAAAAATATATCAGAACATATTGTAAGTGAATCTTAATAATTATTATTTTTTTTTAGTTAGTACCTATAAGAAATTGTAATTATTTCTTTAATAAAGAAGACCTACATATTCAAATACTTTCTTTTATTTATAACTCGATTAGATTAAATTAAAATAAAACAAAAGTTATAAGGATTATATTGGTATATAATTAAAAAAAAAAAAAATTATTAAGCTAAACACAGAGAGAATCAAAATGTTCACTTAAGTTAAATTCATTTTTGTTATCATTATACCATTTTTTCATGCACATAACATTTTTTAAAGCACACATTTTCTTATGATGAACACAATTAAATCTTAAAATAGGAATATCGTAATTATTATACAATTTTGAAAAATTTGGACATCCTAGCTTCTCTCCTATATCTATTATTACACAATTCTCACACAAATCCTTAATCCACTTTATTTTTTCGGTTCCTTTAGTTAAAACGTTTTTCATATTCAAGTATGGTTTCACAATTGTACGCTTGAATTCACTATAGTCGATGAAACCGTCACTCCAATAAATTCCGCGATTGGTCTCTATCCATCGCACTTGTTTCTTTTCTTCTACCGATAAGTGTTTAAAATGGTATGGGGGTTTCACAAGAAACGTTTGTGTACACTCATCTTTTATAATAGCAAATTCTTTTATAATAAAATTATTGTCTGTATCCTTGAATCCTTGTAAATCTACGATTACAAATTCACTTGTGTCAGGATACATATTTTTTAAGATATTTTCTTCACTATATTACTCAACGGTCTGTACTCGATAATGGAATCGTTTAAAATGAGACAATATGCAGCCGTGTTATCAGGTATCTCTGAATCGCATTCAATTTCTACACGTACACTGACTACTGGTCCAGACTTTAGGTTGTCACATTGTCTAGAACAGTCTATCACAAACAATGGAGCCTTTTCTTTGAATTGGGATGGGCTGAGCAGAGGTTCACTTCTACGACCATAGTAAGATTGCTGGAATCTAACATATTCCTCATATAATAAAGCATACTTCTGATCGCTAAAATTAACATTTAAATTTTCATATGGAAAATAGACAGAATTAAGATACACTTTGACATCTCTCAAATTACAATGATCGAATTGTGATATATCTTTATCTGTTAAGTTCTTTCTATTTGTCTGTAAGCCTAATATTACATATCGTGGTTTTTCAATCTGTGAGGATGTTTTAATTGACCAAGTATGTTTAGTTGTTTTTGGTAATAACGGATACTCATATAAATCCCAATTCCTAAAAGCCAAATGGAGGGGGCGATCTTTTTCTAATAGCTTTAATAGATGTACTTTTTCTTTGTCAGAAACCTTGATGTGCGGCACGCGCCAAACTAATTTATTAATTATAATGTCTTCAATAGATTCACCAGGTGGGATTTTCAAACAGTTTGAATTTGTATTACTGCGTAACAATACTAGTTCATGTTTACAATTCATAATAATTTTCTTATAATCTTCAGCAAAGCCTAAAATGTTACTCAGAGGTATTGAACAAGAAAAGTTTCCCCCGCGAGTTGTCTTTGTTCCATTAATATCCCAACCCCAAGCTTTTGCCATCTTAGCCTCGTTTTCATTTAAAGACAATAAACCTTTCATTGTTGTTGTCAATCCAGCGTTTTTTATTCTATCGATTTCCACTCCATTTAGTTCATAACGAATATCTTGGAACAGAAAAAGTATTGGATTATTCGTGAATTCCATAGAAGTGACTTTTTGCTTCGTGCCATCTTCTATAATGTTTACCGTTCCTTCTATGTAGAGGGTACTCGCTGATGGTAATATGTACAAATCCTGTTGATTGATAGGTATGCGAATTTCATCATTTCTGTTGAAACTGGTAACGTAAGGCTTATATGAATGATATTCAATACCATCTATGCTATTGTCGTATGTTGGTGAACTTGTTATTTCCAAAATACTCATTTTAATAGTCCAATTAATTTCAGAAATTGTTTATTTTGTTTGGTTATTTTAATATTTTTCTTAGTTGTTCCTTTTCGGATTGTTCGATGAGTACTGATGTGTTTTAAAATAGTGTTAGTATATTTATTAAAGTCTATCATTTTTCCTGATATGCATATATAATTGAACTTCTTCACCTCTTAGATTTATCAAATTATTATTAATATCTAATAATCTGATATTTATAGAACTTACGTTATTTTGATTGATAGGAAAATAAATTATATTTTTTGGTACTTCTATTATTCGATACCCTGGTGGGACGTTTGGAGCAAATTCATAAATTATGTGACTTGATTTTCCATTAATATATGATCCGCTTATTATATCACATTCGATTCTCACCACTGTCGTTGATAAAATGTTAACTGGAAGCTGCGACTCGTGTATTATATTAGCTTTAAGAGTTTGTTTACCAAATCCAAGTAAACTTCCAAGAGAATCATTCTTTTCGAAATGTATGTCTTTAGAGCAGAAAATGAAAGTTTTCAATGTGTTGTTATTGCAAAATAAATTTATATTAGTTCCATTTTTAATGTTTGATTTTAAATATTCAAAAATATCTTGGAGTTCATAAGCACCTTCTGGTATTTCTATGACTTCATTATTACCATAATAAAATTTGTTGTTTCTATTATCGATGTTAGGGATTGAATTGAATGTTGACAAATACAGCAGAGCGCATTCGTATTCCCCATCAAATTGCAATGGTGGATAATAAGTGGAAGACAAAATTGAGGTGCTACCAGTTATTGACAATGTGAAAGACATTTTACAAATGAAGGAAATAAAAACAAGTTGATAAATATATATATAGTCACAATACTTTATTAAAACATTTTACTTATATTTAATTAACACATTATATTTTCCCAAAATGCATTTAAAAACTTTAAACATAAATGTCCACAATTAGATGTATCAAAATTTTGATATCTACAATAGTTATATGTAATATTATAATTTAAATACTTTAACAACTCTATTGGAGGCTTTAAATCACCAAAGCTATCAAAATATTCACAATATTTGAACAGTTTGACATAGGCTACCCAATGAGATCCTTCATTTTCTGAACTATCTAAATTAACAATCGCACACTCAATATTTTTAGGCTTTGTTGGTAGTTCATTTCTCATGAAAACACCTCTAAAGTAAGGTATGTGATCATTAGCATATTTTAATATGTCTATATTAGTAAGAGCGCGCTTGGGTAACCATTTTATTAGTTTTTTGAACTTTTTACAAAAAGCCCATTACCTGTCTTGTAAGGTTTTATATATAAGCCTTTTCCTAAAGCAATCGATTCCATCATTCTATTATGACGTTGAGCTTCTTCTAAGTTCTTTTTAGCTGATTTATGATCTTGTACAGCCTTAGTTATTCCTGCAGCACCTCCAGCTAGTGCGCCAAGAGCTGATAGTCCAGCAAATATTGGAATAAGTGGTAAAATTCCACCTGTTTTTGGTAATGGTATAACACGAGGAACGCAAACTTTCTTCTTATTTTTAACAAGTTTTTTTGCAGCTAAATAAGCTTCTTTTATTGCTGCAGCGTCACTTTTTGGTTTAGACTTTCTCAATTTCTTATGTATTTTAGAAACAATTGACTTAAATGATTTTACGCCTGCACCGTGTTTAACTTTGGTTTTCATTACTTTTTTCACAAGCCATGAAGCAAGTTTTTCACCTGTTCCAGCATCTTTAGATTTCATTCTCTGTTTTGCCATATTTATGAGTTCTAAGTCAGCTCTGTGTCGATCTTCCAAACTAATTGAATTGTTATACGCTATATCGTGTCTCATACAAGCGTTATCAAGCTCATTAACTCCTTTATCTCCTCTTAAAAGTCGTTCTTTTAATCGTGTACCAGGTCCACAATAATTATATCCAGGTAAATGCAATTCAAACGGTAAGTTATTTATAATACTATTCACAAGTCCTCCACCGCGCATAGTTAAATTATAAATGAGATAATTTCTTTTGTCATTCTCAATTTTATATTATTATTATGAGAATACAGGATCATAAAATAGCTTGTTTATCAATCCAACTATTTTCAGTTATAGGTAAACCTAACCATTTGACAAATAGTTTATTACCTTTTTTTCTTAAAACTTTTTCAATAAGGTACACATTAGAACAGTTTGTTTTCTGAAGTTCTTGTTCATAAAAACGCCCCAATATCGGTTGATGGTGTAGATCTTCTATTGAATATGTAACTGGTTTAGAAAGATGGACTTTTTTAACTAAAAACAATTCCGTAGACCAGTTGGGAGTATATCCCTTATCAAAGCTGCCTTTATATTTACTTATACGAACATGATCACCAATCTTTAGTTTACTAGTTTTCGACAGTTTATTATTAGAGTTTTGTGATTTTACTATATTTTTCATAACTTTACTTTGGTTTGACTGGTTTACATATTTTGGTTTATATTTTATTGTTCGATGTATTGTATCATTATATGTTGTTATAACACTTTTCAGTGGCTCACCAATCCATTTGTAATTACCATTAAAACTAAAAAGTTTATACAACTTATTTTTCAGTGTCTGTTAGAGGTCTATCTTGATGTTAGTAGCCTTTTAATGAAACTGCGGACTGTATTTTTACTTATATATACTGTAATAAAGAAAAACAATGTTCTGCGAGAACAAAAATATAAAAATCGCCGTATATGCGTCGATAGGTAGGTGACAAGTGTCGACGCCGGCGCCCCCGCGCGCCCGCGCCGCCCCCGGTGCCTCCGTTCCGTTTGACGGTGAATATAGTATGCTCGAACATCCTCCCCGGGTTGAAGTATTTCAATTGAGAGGAAGGGGGCAAATGTTGTTGAAGGCTCGTAGCAAGGTTCCCTTCTTTGTCTTCAACTCAGCGACCCGTGTGGTTCCATCCGTGCCTGGGTAGATCTGAGTCACTCGTCCTAGCGGCCATACCAATGGTGATTGTCCTTTCTCTTTGATAAGAACTAAGGTGCCAACGGTAAGAGGAAGTCCTGCAGCTGTTGTCCACTTTGTCTTCTGTTGGAGTAGAGTTACATATTCCAAATGAAAACGGTTCCAAAAGTGATTTTTTATGTGTTCCACTCTTTGGTAGCGCTCTAGGCGAGCGATGTTGACGTCAGGTATCGTTGCATGCGGAACTGACATAAGTGGTCGTCCAATTAAAAAATGAGAGGGAGTGAGGACGCTGAAATCTAACGGATCAGAGGACAAGGGAATAAGTGGACGAGAGTTTAACACTGCCTCTATTTGTGTCAAACATGTAGCCATTTCTTCATAAGTGAAATGTGTTAGTTGAAGCAGCTTTCTTAAATGGGTTTTTGTAGACCTAACCGCGGCCTCGGCGACCCCGTTAAAATGGGGAGAGTAGACAGGGGCAAACTTAAATTCGATGCCTTGTTGAGCCATCTCACCCGAAATATCGTGTTCAAGAATATATTGCAATTCATTGTGCGTGCCAACAAAATTAGTACCGTTATCCGACAAGATACTGTGTGGTTTTCCGCGACGAGCGACAAACCGATTCAAGGCGGCCATGTACCCTTCCTTGGTTAGATCCGTGACGAGCTCAATGTGTACTGCCTTTACTGCAAGGCATACAAATATGCACAAATATGATTTTACAAGCTTACAACCTCGTCCTTTTCGATCAGCTATGAGTACTGGGCCGGCATAATCAACACTGCAATCAAGAAATGGAAATTCTAATTGTGTTCTTGACCTTGGTAATTGTCCCATAATTGGTTGTGGAATTTGACATTTATATTTAAAACATTTGAGACATTGCTTAAATGTACTCTTCGATAAATTCCTACCACCTAAAGGCCAATACATTTGACGAATATTTGCTAGTAATAACTGCGGACCGGCGTGTAAGAAATCAAGATGATATTTGTCAAAAATGAGCTTTGTTACATGATGCTTTGCGCAAATGAGTATAGGATGTTTGACGTTAAATTCATAGGGTGAATTATCAAGTCTCCCACCTACGCGAATTATGGCATCAGAATCTAAAAAAGGGCTTAGTGAAATGAGTCGATTCTTACGTGGTAATGACTTTGATGACTTGAGCAAACTGTACTCTACAGGAAACATAGCCATTTGGGCATGTTTAATTATAAAAATAAATGAAGTTTGTAGTTCATTGTTGGAAAGAGTACGTTGTAGAGATTTAGGATTCTTATGTAAATTGTAAATAAATCTTAATGTATAAGCGATTACTCTTTGTAAACGTGTGAAATTTGAGTATTTGTGTAATAACGACGTCATAAATGTATTATTTTGATTACTGTCAGAGTTGAATAATGAAATCTCTCTTCCTAAAACTACTTCGGGCATGTTTTGTTGAGCATGTTGGTTTGGTTTCTGTGGCCAGACATGCTCATCTTTCAATAAAAAATCTGGTCCTTTCCACCACAGGTTGCACGAGCTAATTAGATCGGCCCTCACCCCCCGGGAAACAAGGTCTGCCGGGTTTAACTTTGAAGGCACGTAGTTCCACGTGCAATTTTGGGTGCTTTCTTGTATTTCACCAACGCGATTGCGGACAAACGGCTTTAATTGGTTAGGTGTCATTGACAACCATCCAAGCACTATAGTGGAATCACACCAGTATTGACATTTTGTGATTGGTATAGTAATTGACTCTAAAATTTTGGTACACAGTCTTGTCCCCAATAGAGCGCCGCATAGCTCTAGCCGCGGAATTGTTGTTGGTTTTATCGGAGCAACACGGTTTTTTGATGTTAAAAGTCGTACAGTGACTTGTCCCATGTTATTAGTAGATTTTACGTAGACACAAGCTCCGTATGCAACCTCTGATGCATCAGTGAAAACGTGAATCTCATTTTTTATAGAGTTTTCACATAATACCCATCTGTTTATCTTTAGTGAGTTTAATGAGTGTAGTGTGTTTACAAACGCTAGCCACTGATTGTTAATGGGATTTGAAACCTGCTCATCCCAGTCTGACTTCTCTATCCATAGTTTTTGCATAATTATCTTAGCTTCAATTATGCAAGGTCCTACTAGTCCGAGAGGATCAAATATTTGGCTTATTACTGATAAGATGTGGCGTTTAGTTATTATGTTGTTTGTCTCTACTCCGATAGAGTAGAAGAGAATGTCAGTGTTACAGACCCAGTGAAGCCCTAAAGTTTTTGATGAAACGTTTGTGTGTTCTGAGAAGTTTATGCCTTTTGAATTGTCATCAGGGTTCTCAGAAATCAACGATAGTATACGTGGGTTATTTGCTTGCCATTTACGAAGGTGAAAATTGGCTGAAGCTAAAACTGATTTTACATCTCTACCTAACTCTACTGTTTCGGTTATAGTGTCTCTACCACTTAAAAAATCATCGACGTAGAAGTCTCGTTTGATAGCGAGTTTGGTAGAGTCGCTACTTGCGTTGTCTGCGAGACTTGTTAGACACTTTGTTGCTAAGTATGGTGCTGAAGCTGTACCATAAGTGACGGTATTTAAGCTATATGTCTTTAGTGGTACTTTTGTGTTTGCTCTATATATGATTTGTTGCAGTGAGCGTTGTGACGGGTGTATTAATATGGCTCTATACATTTTCTCTACATCTGCAGATATTACATATTTGTATTGTCGAAACCTTAATAAGATTGAAAATAGGTCGTCCTGCACTGTGGGTCCCACCATTTGGATATCATTGAAAGACAGCCCAGATGTAGAGGTCGCAGATGCATCGAAAACCGTTCGTAATTTCGTTGTGGTACTAGTCTCGCGAATAACACCATGGTGTGGCATAAAGTATTGTATGCTACTCTTACTTGTTGTTATTTGAGATGAAGAAAATTTATTTTCATTCATATGTCCTAAATTTTCATACTCTTGCATGAACTCTACATACCTTTCTTTAAATTTTGGATCTCGTTGAAATCTACGTTCTAAAGATAAAAAGCGACACTTTGCCATTTGATAGGACTCACCTAATAAGCTGGGATCCTTTTTTAAAGGTATTGTGACTACAAATGTGCCTTTTTTGTCGCGGTAAGTATTTTCGTGAAAATTCAATTCACATGCTCGTTCTTCAGCAGTGATTGAATATTTTGTAGAGACGGAATCTATTTGCCAAAATTTAGATATATTTGAATTTAGCTCTGTGATAGACATGTTGCATGTATGAGTTTGTTTTCCAGAAGTTAAATTAGTTGGCAAGGTTATTAGGCCTGAAACTATCCACCCAAACTTAGTGCTGCGTAATTTAGGTTGATTATTTCCTAAGGTTCTAGACTCGGGACCAATGACGTTCCAAAATACTTCAGCACCGACCAGTATGTCGATAACTGAAGGGATGTGAAATGATGGGTCTGCCAAGCGAACGTCTGTTGGAAATCGTATGTGGTTTATATTTATGTATGTAGATGGGAGTTGTTTTGTAATTTCGGGTAGAATAAAGCAGTCTATACTTGCAATGTAGCTGCTATCGAATGACTCAATATTCAGACGACAAGACTGTGTACTAAGTGAAATCTGATTGTTAATACCTGTCACCGTGGAGCTTGTTCCATAACGATGTAAGTTCAATTTTTCGCAAAGTGAGTTTGTTATAAAGTTGGTCGTACTACCATTATCTAGTAGGATCCTGGCGTCGATCCTTTGTCCTGTACTGTTTGTCACTTTTACCAGGGCTGTGGAAAGTAAAACATAGGATGATGTAGTGTTCTGTACGTAAGTATTGCTTGATAAGGTAACATTATCTATGACGTTTGTGGGCGAGGAACTATTTTCCGACGATTCTATAGGCATAGCCATGTTGTTAGATGTTGATGGCATTGGATCTATGAATTCGGTGTTTGTAGTCTCCTCAATGTGCAATAGTGTGTTGTGTCGGTTGTTACAGTACCTGCATCGTGATAGCCTACATTTGTTTGTGGTGTGTCCATGTCGCAAACAGTTAAGACAGACTCCAAACTCCTTTGCCTTATTAACTCGTGCTATTACTGGTAGCTTACGAAATGTTTCACAAGTATATAAAGGATGTTCCTTTAAACATAATGGACATCTATTTTTTTCAATCTGTTGTGGTCGTAGCGTTTGGTTTATGTTGACTTTGTTAGAAACCACACCACTACTAAACTTGTTAGAATCCGACTTTGTAAAGTTGCTATGATGTTTTTTGTTTTCTACCTTATGTAGGATGGATATTTGACTGTTAATAAATTTGGTAAATTGCATTAAGGTGGGTTGGTTATCTAATGAATTACGGTACTCTTCCCATTTTAAATTAGTGATTGAGTCCAGTTTACTCGTCATCAAATAAACAATTATTGTATCCCAATGATTAGTGGGTTCCTTTAATTTTTGTAATGCTCTTAAATTTTTATTAACGACATTAATAAGATGTTTCAAAGCTATGCTGGATGCTTGTGTTATCCTTTCAACGTTGAACAATGACTCCAAGTGATTGTCTATTAGAAGTTTGGTGTCATTGAACTGATCGCATAGCAACTCCCATGCCAATTTATAGTGTTCACCTTTAAAATCTATATTTTCTATGATTTCAAGAGCATCGCCTGTCAATGACGCGCGTAGGTAATGGAACTTGCTTATGTCATCGATTTGATCGCAATTATGTATTAATGATTGAAAGGTATCTCGGTATTCGAGCCAGCACTGATAACTTCCATTGAAACGAGGCAAATCTATTTTAGGTAAGCTTATAAAATTATGCTGAGCTGATACACCTGAGTTTCTTCGCACTGTTAGCGACGAGCCCGTCACGGATCCATCGCTGTTGCCGGCGACGGCAGCCGCTGCTGTGTTAGCCAGCAGCTGCCGGGCCTGTGCCGCCAGGGCGTAGTACCGCTCCTCAAACTTGGTTCGCTCCTCGTACGCGTCGTCCGCCTTGTCTGACGACACCTCGATATCAGTCTGTAATTGGTCGAATTCATCGTATAAGGTTTCGAATTTACTGTAACGGGCTTCTAATTCTAAATTTTGCAAGTTAGAAATCGATTCACAGTTTTCAAGTATACTTAAATAATTATAGAAATTAGTAAGCTTTGCTTTCATGGCACTGCGTTTTCTAAATAATATTGTTTCTTCGTTTGCCATGTTTAATTTGTTTTGTTTATTTTATTACTTTAAGTTTTTATTGTTTATGTTTACGTGTTTAAATTTTTTTTTTTTTTTTAGTTTGAGATATTTAGATTATTATTTTTATGTTTTTTATGTTGTTGACTTATAATTTTGTAATTGATTATTTAAGCAAGTTTTAAATGAATGAATTTAGCAATTGTTGGTGAAATAGGTATTTAATGAATGGACAGTTGATGAGTGCCGTTAGCGGACCTTGAACGTAGCTGTCAAGCAGGGACGCAGATGTTTATCGTAGATTAGTACGTACCTAATCTACTAGGTAGACGTAGTATTTAAATTCTCTTTGCTAGGTAGATACAATGTTTGTTTACTATGCTGCTAGTGCTTAGTTGATTTGTTGTCGGTGAAACTACAACGAAATAACACAATAGTGGCAATGGAAAGATTACAAAGCTAGAAATGTTTTTGGCTAAGTTTTTTTGTGAAATGTGTAGGATGGACTTTGAAGGAATAATTGGAACAAACTCACAAAATGTCGATATCCTTGTTGAATCCTTAGTTGTAATGAAATCCTCAATTGAAGCAATAAGTAGGTATGAATGACGCGGCGATTTCGACCTTTTCCAAGTGATCGTTGTGGCACTGACGTCGTAAATATTGTGTTGGTTTGATAAATATCACACCAATATTTGTTTTTCACTTTAGTTTATCCGTATTTGCTGGTATTTGGGTGACTTCTCACTGCCCAAGATGCGACGACACGTCGATATACATGTAAAATTCCTCGAGAACACGCTTTTTAGTTTTTTTTTTCTTGCTGGTTATTTTTCTCCATAAAGGACCATTTGTTAGAGGTCTATCTTGATGTTAGTAGCCTTTTAATGAAACTGCGGACTGTATTTTTACTTATATATACTGTAATAAAGAAAAACAATGTTCTGCGAGAACAAAAATATAAAAATCGCCGTATATGCGTCGATAGGTAGGTGACAAGTGTCGACGCCGGCGCCCCCGCGCGCCCGCGCCGCCCCCGGTGCCTCCGTTCCGTTTGACGGTGAATATAGTATGCTCGAACAGTGTCTTTATTAGTCTTTCAACTATAGAAGCTTTTTTAATAGAGTATGTAGAGTAATGATTTATGTTATTCTTAGTCAAAACTTTTTTAAATTCATTGTTATAAAATTCTGTGCCCATATCAGTTTGTAAATTCTTTGGTTTTCGAAGATTTTTCACCAATAAGGTACTAAATGCATTTGATATTTCAGTTTTAGTTTTAGATTTAACAGCAATAGCCCAAGAAAACTTAGAAAAACAATCTATTACCACTAAAATATAACAATACCCATTGTTATACCTTTTTAAGCTTTGAAAATCAATGAGATCTGCTTGCCATAAGTCATCGATTCCTTTTAATACTACAGATCGTCGATTAAAATTCTTGCGAGCAGCTTTATGAATTTCATTAACAATTTGAAGTTTACTCATTTTTTATCCTTTATAAATTGATTTAACTCAGTTTTTGTACAATAATCTGCTTTAATAGTATCAAAGTGTTCTTTTACAACCGTCTTTAAAGCATTAACTATTGTATAATGAACTGCTTGCATATTATCAAAGTGTTCCTTTACAACTGTCTTTAATTCATTTACTATTGTTTCAAGCTCTTGCTTCTTTATATACATTTCATTTTGTCTATCAACATATTCTTTGTTGACGGCATCGGAATCTTTAAATGGAATTGAAACACCAGTCAATCTTGTGTTATGTAAATCAAAATCTCCGCTTTCAGTTCGCATCAATACCTTATCAAAGTTTTCTAAAACATCTGGTGAATGTCGTCGTCGTCGTTTATGAATGTGATTTCCAAACTTATCCATTATTGAGGACTGAACAGTTTAAGAGATGTAGTTGAAATGAAATATTTTCAAGAAAGGAATGCTATTTATTAAGGTATAATCCCGTTTTCTCGCAGTTCTTCTATAATAGATATGATTTCATTATCCAATCCAGTGTTACCTGCACCTTTTGAGGCAATCAAAAGCTTTAATCTTTCAATTAGTTCATTAGGATCATCCCAGTAAACGTAGTCAACATTTTTCTTCCATGTCTTCAACAGTGGTAAACCTTCACCTTGATATTCAGGTTGGCTACTGTCAGTACTAACTGAAACTTTACGGAACTTGAAGAGCGGCTTTATGACATTCAAGTACTTGCGACCCTTGTTACTTTTGATTGGTTTATTTGGATTGTAATCTCTTCGATGAGCATTTGTTTCTATTAACATTAACTTATAATGAATCAAATCTTCATCAGTTACTGCTTCTAAATTAGGAATTTTTTTAAATATTAATTCGTTTAATCCATCTGTAATTTTATACTTCTTCACACCGACTTGAATAAAACCATCAGACACGATCACACGTGAAGATCCCATCATGAGTTTACCGCGTTCATGTCTCACACCAAACGGAACATTAGCAGAACCACCTAAAGCTTCCGAAGTAGAGGACCATGAAGAAATGTCTAAACTTGCGCTTTTAAACGATTCCTCTCCTTCATCGGATTTAACTATGTCATCATCATCATCAACATCATCGTCATTATCACAATCCTGTGATTCACTAGATTCTTTTGGGTTTAATATATTAAATCCAATGTTAGATTGTCTCTTTAGAGTTTTATCACTGTCTAATGGACTTGAAGTCTCAAAGTTAATATCACTTTTTAAAGCTTTTGGAAAATTTAATGACTTTCTTTTGTCGGGAGATTCTATTAATAAAGAACTGTCAACCATTTTATTAAGGGGGTCTGTAATTGGTTTAAAAACTGATTCCAATATATTACTCTTTTCCGTTTCAATATTTCGCATCTTTCGAACCTTCTTTTTAACAGCTTCTGCAGCTTCCACAATTTGTTTTTTTAGATTTTTTTCCATTATATTAACAGACTTTGATTGAACTATTGTCAGTATCCTTGCGAAATGAAGGAGTGAGTTATATATTCAGCTATTTATAGTAGATTTCTCATTCCAATTAATTATTTATTTAGAAATACTATCGAATAAAAATCACCTAGAGAGCCACAACATGACCATAAGCATCGAAACATGCATTCAACCTTCCCTTTAAAAGCATCTGCAAATCGTTTTTTAGATTTTTTTTCCCATTATATTGGACTCTATTGGTTGTAAGTATTCTCACAAAATGATAGTTTGAGTAATATTTTCAGCTATTTATATGTAAAGGATTAGAAATATACTTAGAAAATAAAAATCATTTATTCACTTATTCGTTTATTTAGAAATACAATTTAATAATTTTGTCGAATTGTTTTCTACATATTGGACATTTAACTTCAAGCGATAGAGAACACTCCGCACAAGCCACAGCATGACCACAAGGTATGAAACATGTATTTACTTCTTCTACTACACAAATTTTACAAATAATTGATGATGACATTGAGCTGGCTTTTAAATGTAAAGATTCCGATTTAAATTCATTGCACTTTTCTTCTTTTTCATCATTATTTAATACACTTTTCACATAGTCTTCTCCTTTCATTACCAACACATACGGGCATTTGTCAAACCAACGCGCATGCTCTTCCCATGGAACATCTCTGGGACTCCAATCTTTAAGTCTTCCATCACAGTAAAAACAGATAACTCTGTCGCTCCTTCCAGTATAAAAAAATCCAGCTTCAACCATTTCTTGTGGTTTTTGATTTAAGCCTTGTGGCCAAGTAACAAAGCTCCTTAATCGTTCCTCTTTGTTGGAAAAACGGCGATACATAGGAATGTAAGACATAATTTAATGATGTAATATAAACAAAACGCTCACAGAACTTGTGTTTTGAGCCACGACTCAACAAGCAATGATTCATAATGATAGATCAACGCTCTATTTTGTCAACTAATGAAATGTAACAAACGTATCAAATTTCTTCCGATAACATCCTTTGTTCTTTTCACAGTCCTTGTTTATTACAACATAACTGTAGGGTTCTTTCCATATATGTGCACACATTTCCCTGAATTCCTGCCATGACATATCTGTATTGACGTGTTCATCATAAATGTGTCTCATGTTTATATCATCTTGCTTGAAAATAATTATTAAATTTGCATTATCTCTCACTAGCTGTTTTGGTATTTTACTATATGTTTGGTTTAAGTAAAAACAGTCTATATATTTATGTCTACCCATTGCAAAAAAGTCACGCATATGATTTTGATTCTCACACGACACATCGTCGAATATAATTACTGAGTTACATTTTGCTGCATCTGGGCTAAGAACTTCTTGTTTTTCATGAAATTTTGAGAAGGTAACACCAGGAACCATTTGCAACACCTGTTCTAAATACACGTATTTCGGTTGATAAAGAGTTTTTGAATAAACATAAACATTATGAAATTGTAAACCGTTTTCATGCAATAGTAAGCCGATAACCAAGTTTGTTTTTCCACAGTTCGACGGACCACATATTATACAACGTATTGTATTTGGTAAAAGTTGTCCATGACGAGAATTACGTTTTTCAGACGCAAAATTAATATTTTGAAATTGTAATGATACCGGTTGCTTGATGAACTTCATTCTAACAATGCATTAAACGGAATGACTAAACATATGTAGTAACGATAATTAATAAACTCATGGTGGCTTTCTCGACTTATTAGCGTTTACTTACTTTCTGAACATGTCATTTCTTTGAGAGTAATGCTTTGGAAAAAGACGATACTGTTCGTACGTATGATAAACCCTACGGGTTATGCATTTTTCCTAAAAGATATTGTCTGTTCTACTCCACTTGGAGATTGAGCGAAATGAAGCGGACGAACGTCCGCTGAATAAGCGGAAATCTCCAAGTGGAGTAGAACAGACAATATCTTACTACTGTTATGATACGGATACTGGCTACATGCACATTGCACAAGCCGTGCGAAGCCATAATTTGACATGACAGCTGTCAGTGAAAGCGATTTTCCCTAGGGCTGAAAGTTTTATTTTCTACACGCTCTTCAGGCATCTTTAGACCTACTTTCGGAGTATGAGTAATGAAAAAATATTTTCGTGTTGGATGTCCATTTATCGAGGAAGGCTAAAGGCTACTTTTCATTTTGATATTCCCACGGGATCGGGACTTACGCGGGTGAAACCGCGGAGCGGAGCTAGTCTATAATATATTCTTTAAGTTTGTTTTTATATTTATGAACTATTTCCCATTGTTTTATCCCTTTCGGTAAGTCAATATACTTGTACGCAACTTTATAATAGTTTTCTGTTTAATTGTGCCAATTAAATGATTAATTTTAATACCATATCCACATGTTAACATATTAATGTCAGTAATAATGGTTCACTCACGAGCTCAAGCCGTAATTACGAAAAGATTTTTTCCTTCTCTCGTCGATTCGATGTTGGTAAATCCCTAACACTGTATTATTTTTATATTGTTGTTATACATACTTACCTACTGTGTTCAGATGATGTATGTTACACGTTGTTATTATGTTTATCTTTGCTTTATGATTTCAATTACGACCGAATTTCGGAGACGTTTCTAAGTTAATCTTTATTTGGATGTGTCCCGCGATATTCAGGGATACCTATGCCTTGTACCTACTAAAGAAGAGGCATTTTTTATTTCATTATGTCTCGATTTGTCTGTTAACAAGTCTGTACAATTGTTTTTTAATTCTTGTGGGGGCCAGGCCCTGGCCACTTTAAAAAAATCCACTTTAAAAAAATAGGGCAATTGCAATGATACCTATGGTAGCATGATGGTAAATATTTGGTAGGTATGATAGGCAAAACCTATTTGCTTAGACCTAACGTAACAATCAAAATAAAAAACATAACTCGTGGCCTGCTAGATTTTTGTAGACCAATCAGATTACTTATTATAAATAAAACCTTTTTGCTGGGACCTTCAAAATTAAAACCAAGAATTTTTACACGAATTTCAACGTTCCAAATTCAAATCACTTTATTCCCTTGGGAGTTTCATACAACATTATCTCCCTTGGGAATAAAGTCTTGCTTTAAGTTGAGGTTAATAGGGCTTTAATGCTTGATTAAAGTGCTGCAGGTGTGAAAAATAAGTTTAAGAGACCGTTTCCTCTTTTGGCAATTATAAGTTGTATTTGTGTGTGTGAGGAAACAGTCGACTTCGTTTGTATGGAGAGAGCCCCTGGTATCCTTTCCTCTTAAACGATTGTTGTAATATCGTAATTTCACAAAAGATTAATATAGCATTTAACTTTGCTAGTGCAAATTTTGGACACACCTATTTGTAAGTACTTTTCATTGCCTTTTTACTGCAGTAACGATTATGATGAAACTTAGCATGATGATACGTTGAATCCTTAAAAATAACATAGGCTACTTTTTATCCCGATAATCTCACGGGATCGGGATTTACAAAGGTTAAAACCGCGGGGCACTGATAAAGCTTTAATAAACTAAATGGCAACCTGGAATGAACTTCGTTCCCGAAAGCTCGAAGCTCAATTCCCTTACAATTTACTTTAAAACAAATATTTATTAAATAATTGAGGATATTCTGGTGAAATTAAACCGTTTCCAGTATCTTTAATAATTTAACTTGAGGCTGCGGTTGTATTGGACACAACTCTTTATTTTTAGGGAATATATTTTTACTTAGAAATAATCACTATCACTACATAGTCGCCTTCCGCTGTCTGTCACTACGTATGCTTAGATCTTTAAAACTACACAACAGATAGAGTTATTCAAGAGGAAGGTCCATATGTATAATACATGCATAATATAGCCGTGCGAAACCGGGACGGGTCGCTAGTCTAATATATAAATTTCTCGTGTCACAATGTTAGTAACCATACTCCTCCGAAACGGCTTGACCGATTTTTATGAAATTTTATATGCATATTCAGTAGGTCTGAGAATCGGCTCCTATTATGTTATTTTGTTTCCTTTAGTTTTTTTTTTTGTAAATGTAAAACAACGTTTGCCGGGACAGCTAGTAAACTATAAAATGTAAAGTCTTTACTGACTGACTTATTATATTAATACACAGCTAAAGCTAATGGCCAAATCGGGCTAAAAAAACACAGCTGTCATGACTATGACTTAGACATAGGAAAGAATTTTGGATAATGCAACTCATAAAAGCTAGTCACTACATAGTATAAAATAAAGTCGCTTTCTCTGTCCCTATGTCCCTTTGTATACTTAAATCTTTAAAACTACGCAAAGGATTTTGATGCGGTTTTTTTTAATAGATAGAGTGATTCAAGAGGAAGGTTTATATGTATAATACATGCATAATATAGCCGTACGAAGCCGGGGCGGGTCGCTAGTATTAGATAAAATAAACCAGCAAGACCTACTCAAGCGACGCGATTTTCACTGAGAATTAAGTCAATTGCCTAGGTCGGGCGATTAGTCTTAAATCAAACCTGTTTGTTCAATGTTCATAGCCCTTTTGGCTTCTCTGTAGTCGGGTAAAACGCTTGTCGCTAAGCTTACGCGGTACTAACACCTCAAACTAAAGACAAACAAGGAAGAAATCTTGCCTTAATTTGATATTTCCCGAAATTAAGTTCCTTAAATCCGCTGACTTGAATAAGAATTATACTTGGAAAAAATTACAGACGGAACTACCCGAATTCAAACTGCGTTAATTAGGGAAAATGTTTGATTTTGACATTTGAAGAACAGAGGCACGGAGACGGAATAAAGGTTTACAAATGGAAGGGAAAATAAGAAAAACTTTTGAAGGGAACTGATATCAGCGTAGGTTTGAATTTTCCAAAATTATTTCTTAATGGATACCTAGATAAAAAGCTAACTTTGAGGGTATTTTGAGTGTATTATTTGAGACCGAAATGCAATCGAAATGATATTGAAATGTAATTTGAACAATATTATTTACGAGAATTGGCCTTCTGAACATATTTTAATAATATAAATTATATACTCATCAGCGTTATTTTACTACAACACCTAATCCACTCACAAAAAGGTATTAAACTAATTAACTCAAATAAATGAAAAGGTTCAGGCATCATGAAGCTACTGCGACAGAATGAACCACGTTCCGTCATTTTATTCCTATTTATAGACACAAAACAGTAGTCAAGATGGCGGCGTCCTGACGTATACATCGAATGAAGCACTGTATTGTTGACTTCCTTCAGTCGTTTTCGTTTTGTCACTGACACAAAATCGGTTCTTGAACAAAGAAGTTATTTCCTAATACATGTTAAGTAAAATACATGTTAAGACAGTTGAATTGAGAACCACCTTAATTTTTGAAGTCGGTTTAAAATCGACTAAATTATAAATAAAGGCTGTATGGACTCAGTAATCTTAGCCTTCTCTGACAGGGTGGAATTAAAAAAAAATTCCTTGACCAAATGTCTTGACCAGAGATATCCTGGAATTACATCTCAGCGCCACCTATCGATGGCTTTGGAACAATTAAAAAAAAATACGAAAAGTCTGAGTGACTGACGAAGACTAGTGCAGCCAAAAGGGGGACTTGGAAAAAAAATTGTCCACTGTGGTCTTCCGACCTTCAGTCCCTATAAAAAACCTCCGTTTATTTGGGTATCTTTGAGTCCCAATTGTATAGGTATCCTCTAGATGCCTGTTCTACATCTTAGACAACATCGTCACTTACCATCGTGTAAGTGCTCTAACTATGACCTATTTTTTTTTAATCAGATTTTTTTAATTTTCAGATACTATCCTGCCACGGGAACAGATCGGGTATCTCGCAAATATACCCATGGATTGCAACGATCTTCATCAAAAACGATACGACGAGCAATCAGTTCGAATATTACTGCGACGGAGCTTTGCTCACTGAAAACGCTTTGATTACTTGTAAGTATAAAGTTCTATGCCCACTTAAACTTCGACTGTACATGGTGAAATTCAGCTACTACATTAGCACAAAAGACCTATCTTTCCGCTCTAATGAATCTTTTCTACTTTTTTTTCATTTTGATTCATCGATGGGTTTGATTCTACATTGTATCTTGCACTCTATTTCATTAATAAATTAATTATCTTAAATAACCTAAGATCCCTTTAAAAACGACCTTCTTCAAGCTGTTTAATGGATGAAAAGTATTTTATATCAAATTAATTCGGTCAAAAAATAAATTGCAAATGAGTTGTAAAAAAATTAAGTCCAGACCATGATTAATTAACAACCAAATTTTCTGTTTTGTTTTTTTTACCTTTCATTAGTTTGATTAAGAGACAAATTCCATACCAATCGAAAATATGAAGCGTATAGAATAAATTATGAAAACGTTAGGTTGACTGTTTTTTCCTGTCAACTCTTGGGTAGGCAGTTAAATCGATACTAGTCATTTGCACTGGTCTGGTTAATGAATTAAAGTTAAGGTAAAATAAAGATTATGTATTTCATTGGTGTGAAATTTGTCTATTAACCAAACCAGTGAAAAGTCTAAAAACAAAAAAAAATCCGGACTGAATTTTTTTGATTTAATGAATGCCCTATTTAATTTCATTTAAAATACTTTTCACCCATTCAACAGATCGATGAAGGTCGACCTTAAAGGGATCCCGTACTAATAGACTTATAGCTAATCCACCTATTTTGTGATATATTGTTGTCAAAAGTATTCCTAATGCTATTTTAAAGGTGGTATGTTTGTTACCTCTTCACACAAAAACTACTAAACCGATTGTAATGAAACTCGGTATGTAAATAGATGAAGACTTAGATTAATACTTAAACCCTCATTTTTATCTAAAATGTTCCAGCGAAAACCACGGAGAACTACGAAAAATAGGTAAAACCGCTAGAATGTGGGTTTGTTTATTACTCCTTTACGCAAAAACTACTTAACCGATTACGATGAAACTTGGTAAGTAGGTAGATAGCTGGAACCCTGGAACAACTCATAGGCAGCTTTATATCCCGATATTCCCACGGGATCGGGACTTACGCGGGTAAAAACGATCCAATAGCACTTAGATAAGAATTATATATCCAATTTATTAAAAAGGTTAAACCGGGTTGAACCAGTTAAAAGTAGGTTAAAAACTGTTCCGTTTCTTTTGACCGGTAAATTGAAGTAAAATATTTCAGTAAAAAGCGAAACCTTGCTCTAATGGTCAGGTAACAAAGAAGCTGATACGTCTTTTATAAGGGAATAACGTTGTAAGGAGAAAATGTATTTCATAAAAGTAATTTTTATGCCGGTACTTAGTTTAAATAATAACTGATCTTTTCTAAGTCAGGACTAATATACCTCGCTTACCAGAAACGTGTTGTATACAATATGTTTTGATGAGGGTATTGTAATATTATAGGGAGTTATTCTAGACATCTACGGCACAAAATATAACTTTACGAGGCTTAAAAATTCTAGTTTTTTAGTTATTTTTACTCGATAATCGAAATAACTATGGAAATATTTCCAAGGAAAAATCTCCAAAAGTTTGGTTCGCGGTGAGATTTGAACTTGCGATTGCGACCTCTCGCCGCGGGCGCGATGCAAAATTTTGGATATACATTTTTACTTTAAAATATTGCCAACTAGCTGTTTGTTGTCCGCGACTTCGTACGCATGGTAGTTTTGTTTTATATACCAGAAACTTCCTCTTGAATCACTCTATTTTTTTTTAAAACCGCATCAAAATCCGTTGCGAAAGATCTAACATATGGACAGACAGCGGGAAGCAACTTTGTTTTATACATGTAGTGATAGTGTTATATGATATCGATTCCAACTAACGGTTCGTCAGACTGGCTCACCATCACATCATCCTCGCCCATAGTAGTCAACACTAGATCCAACACTCGATTATTGCTATTTAATATTTGATTCAGCTGCCGAAATTCACAGAATGTCTTTACATATTCAAAATAACTACGTATCTCATCGGTACTGGAAGGGAGATTAAAATCCCCTAACACTATCACCTTTTTGTAATTTGGGCAAACTTTTTCTAATAAATTAAATAAATGCATATACTCTTTTGCGTCACTTTTAGGTGGAATATACACCACACAACATAAAAACAATAACTTATTTCCTAAATGTACTGTAGCACAAATGATCTCGAATAAGGCCGCGTCTATATTGTCCATAGTCAAGCGTTTTAATTTCACTCGCGACGACTGTGGATACGCCAGCAATACACCACCCTGCTTTCTCCCATCGGCTCTGTCGCAGCGTAATACGGTTAAATGTGGGGGAAACAGTTCCCCATCATGTATGGAGGCGTGTAATCCCGTCTCAGTGATAGCAATTAAGTCATACATCGTGTCTATAATATTAGAATGAAAGGTTTTGGTTTTAGTTCTAAGGCCTCTCACATTTTGATAGTATAAAAGTGGAGTTAGATTCATCCTTTTATGTGTTGGTGTTCGCTTTTTTGTAGTTTCGAAACCACACCCATTCATTAAATTGAGCGTTCACCGGCCAAGAATCCACCTGATTGACCTGCCCGAACTTAGATTCCGGCACTCCAATCATGAACGAAGAGTAGTCTCTTGCGGTTTTAGGAATTATTTTTTCCACTTTTATGTCTTGTGTGCCACACAAAGTCTCAATATGTTTTATCAAAGCCTCTGCAGTTGTGTCCAAGTGAAGTGACCATACATGCAAGAACTTTTTCTTTTCTACCGCTTGTATCGTGGAAATTTGACCATTTCCTCCCTTTTGAACTAGCTTAGATTGAGTCTTCCTCGTGTTTCTCGCATGATTAACCACTTTCCATTCCTCGTCACCCGGTTTCAAGGGTATTTTTTCAATAGTTGCACGCTCCGTCCCAAATCGCTCCCGCTTATCGGTTGTAACCGTACCCTTAGCTTTCGATCTGTCAGTAGCCCGACGAGCGCGCGCTGTCACCGTAGCCGCTTGCGCAGGCATAGTTAACGGTGACGACATAGCTCCCGTGCGTACATCCATCTCTGTTGCGCTTGGCGTTACAACCAATACCTCGCCTCCTCTCGCCGCAGGCGTTGCGTTCGACGAAGACGACATCGACGATCCTTGCTTGTCCAACTTCGCTACAAGTTCTTCAATTACCCGCTTCTGCTCGTTGATTGTAACAGAATTATTATCTATCACTGTTTGCAGATTATCAATTTTCTTATTTTGGGCTTCAATTAGCGTCGATTGGGCTGCAATTTTTGTCGCCAGTCCAGCCATCTTCTTCAATAAATCATTAAATGCCGCTTCCACATTGAATTTAGACATTTTCACACCGAAATACGAATAAAAATACGGACGTCGAAGCACTCGTGACAACCCGAGAGGGGGGAAAAATCACGGGAAAAATCACGGGAAAAATAACATAGGGGCATGGTCATGGCAGTTAATAAGTTTTATGCACCATAAATATTTGCTCTAGTGTCATTATCCAGGGAGAAAACAGTCGACTACGTTTGTTAGTTTGTATGAAGAGAGCCCCCGGTACCCTTTCCTCTAAAGTAAAGTAGATAGAAGATGTAATGTAATAAAATTAGCAAGGTCTACGATTTGTCGAGAAACGGCAGACTCATTCTAGACAATGATAATTGTTGCTGACGTTTATTAGAAGTTGGGTTCCGTACAAAATAAGATACCTTCAAAGACAATAATAATATGAAGTTCAATTATTTGGCTCCGAATCAAAAGGTCTGGAAAAATTTAATTGTTTGTTTACACACACAATCAAAAAAATCCACATGCAAAAACGTTTATATCACTATCACTACATAGTATAAAATAAAGTCACTTTTCGCCGTCCCTATGTCCCTATGTCCCTTTGTATGCTTAGATCTTTAAAATTACGCAACGGATTTTGATGCGGTTTTTTTTAATAGATAGAGTGATTCAATAGAAAGGTTTATTATGTATAATACATGCATAATATAGCCGTGCGAAGCCGGGGCGGGTCGCTAGTTATAGTAAAATTACTAGCCAGCAAAACGTAAAAAAGAGAGATATTTTACCTCGATTATTTATCCAATTATTAAGTTTTACAAAAATCAAATCAAAGTTTTTGATATTTTAATATTATTAATGTAAAAGTTTGCATGTTAGTATGTACTCATATTCTTTATTGCCATTTGATACAAAAACTACAGAACCGACTGCGATGAAACTTGGTAATGTAGATAGCTAAAGACTTGGATGAATTCATTAGGTTACTTTTACTCTGATGGATGGGATGGATATTTCGTTTTAAGAATAATTTTTAAAATGAATCGATTGATTCGAGCGCACTAATAAATATCATGTTGCCACTAAATATTTATCATACGGAATCCTAAAAATACGCGAGAAATCCGTGTTCTTTTTGACGTCACTTTAATTTCTTCCCGTTGTTTTTCCAACGAGCAATCTCAGCAAAAGGTAGGTAAAAGTAGAAAGATTGTATAGGTAGGATCTACTCTGAACACTTTGCCATTAATTGTAGACCTTTTGTTTTAGCAGTTGTAAAGCTTTTGTCAAAATTCCGAGTCATTTTTATGTGACACTTTATTGTCTTCTATACTTCATCACTACATCGTATAAAAACAAAGTCGCTTTCTCTGTCCCTATATCCCTTTGTATGCTTAAATCTTTAAAACTACGCAACGGATTCTGATGCGGTTTTTTAATAGATAGAGTGATTCAAGAGGAAGGTTTATATGTATAACACATGCATAATATAGCCGTGCGAAGCCGGGGCGGGTCGCTAGTAATATTATAAAGAGGAAATATTTTTTGTTTGTAACCTTTAAGATCCGAAACTACTAGACCGATTTAGATGAAACTTAGTATGAGGGTACATTGATTCATTGGGAGTAACATAGGCTACTGTTTATCCCTATATTCCCACCATATGTCCCAAGGCAGCCGTTTAAAAAATATGAAATTTTAGTGAATCACGCTTTAGGTTTCCATACCCTGAGAGGAAAATAAATATCTGTATCTGTCTGTTTTTTTCTAACAAATGTCATTTTTACAATCGTTTCCAGCTGCGAGATGTATCAGTACTGATTCACCCGTGAAACCTGAAGACGTGCTGGTGTTCCTGGGGAAGAGATCACTACAAACCACGGCAGGAAACGAACAGATTGTTAAGGTTAACTTTCACAAATATACAAATCAAATTTTAAGAAACGCGTCTCATGTTTGTTTTATATTGCTGCATGCTGTGTGACGTCATTGTTGACATGACGCCACCGGAACGTGACAATGACGTCACACAATGGGAACGTGACACTTTTTTGTGAATGCAGGTGTTCCATCAATTTATTAGAAAAATGAAATATAGAATTCTTTTAAATCCTAATAATCTATTGCTATAAAATTCAAAGTCCTGGCTGAATTACTAACTGAAATAACAAAGGACGAAATGACGGATGACGGAAAACTATTTCTTGGAGTTTACTCATAGAGAATCAATTCCAATTAAAGTCCCGGATATGAAAGGTTAAATTAAGCGTTAGTTAACTAAAAGCGTTTTTTTTATACGTATAGGTAAGTAAAAGCACATGATGTATTTTTATATCCATTCCTAATCTCATTACAGATTAACAAAATACGAATACACGAGAACTTCACGAAAGAGGGTAGAATTGAAAACGATATAGCTCTACTTTACTTAGAGACAGCTGTGACGTCGACTGATGATTTCAGACCTGCTTGCTTGTACGAAGACACCAATGAAACTACTGTGGAACGATCGGCTGTAAGTATGACGAAAACTTTGTTTAAGCTGGGGACATATTATCGGACGCGGCTTACGGACGCGTCCGACAGCCGCGACTGATAAGTGTGCACGGTCGTTTGGCATCCAGCGGCTCAGATCGCTCTAGGAAGTCCGCGGACGTCCGAACGTTTAAGGGCGGCCCAAGGTCACGTCCGCGACTTACGTCCGATTGTGTGCACAGTTACATACATTTACATTACACAGATACCTATAAGTCGCGGCTGTCGGACGCGTCCGTAAGCCGCGACTTATAATATGTCCCCAGCTTTAGACTACCCCCTATTGAATAGGGGTTAGTTTCGTCTAGATAGGGCCTATTTAGACGAAATTGAAGTTTAGACCACCTACATTTATGACGAAATTAGCTTTAGACCATCCGCTGCTTAGACGAGTTGCTATCTTAGACGACCTGAATGCGCGACGATTCGATACTTACTCGTCAACATAAATCTTCTTCTATTATCTATACATATAAAATGCTTTGTCCTGAATAACTGACTGACGGATCAACGCACAGCCTAAACCGCTGATCGTAGAGACCTGAAAATTCTCCCGCTTAGGGGGTGAAAAAGGGGACTTACCGCAGGTTCTGGCTAGTCAAGTCATTTCATACAATGACATTCTTCTTTTGAAAGAATTGATGTAAATTTCAGACGACAGCATGGACAGTACAAGCTGATATGGTCCCTGTTTACTTCGTCAACAAGAACACTACTTGTGGTGAAGAAGATGGTGGCAACAGAACCATCTGCGACTCTTATGGACTTGGTAAAATACTACGTTTTATAAACTAGGTAGCATTGTTTTAAAATCGAGATACGCCTATCTAATGATGTCAAACCTTCTTGTATAAATTACCGCATGGTGTCCGAGCTTCGTGCCAAAACCCAAGATGCAAGGTGCACCGCCTCTCCTGCCACTAATAAGGCATGCAATGAGACAATACAATGATTATGTTAGTTGACACCATTAAACAGTTTATGACACGAAGTGAGACCTCACGAGTTTTCATTTTTGACCGACTTGAAAATAAAAAGATGGTTTTCAATTAGAGAGTTCAATCGATTTCGTTGATTCTTTTTTTGTTAGAAAAGAGACTAGATCAGGGGTGTCAAACTCGATTTTCCAAAGGGCCATTTCCAAAATTGTAGATGTGTTAGCGGGCCAGACATAAAATAATTAAACACGTACATTTTTTATTAAGTTTTTTGGTCAGGTAGGTACCTACTTACATTTATATGGCACTTTTAAATAACTTTTTAAACACTTAAGTTTTTCTAACCGTAGATAGGTAGGTACTGCAAAAATAATAAAATAAAAAACCCAACTTTAAAAAATTCGCATAAAAATTGTGATCTAGATTTCGACTGCGGGCCGCATCAATATGATTCGCGGGCCCGCGGGCCGTATGTTTGACATGACTGGACTAGATCATACCTCCCATTTTTTTTGTTAGAAAGTTGACTCCACCTTCCATTTTGTTACCGATTTTTACTGACAGATCCCTGCTCGTTGGTCATTCCATACAATGTCTGATTATCAGGGTAAAGGTTGTACTTGTACTTGTATACAGCCTGTTTTCCGCAATGAGACCCTTTTAATTGGGTTCTTTTTGCGTGAGGATGGAGTAGGCTAGCCCAGCACCTACTATCCTCTCAGCTTAGTCGACTTCGGAGAGAACTTGTCAATACTAGAGTACCAACTAAGCCGCGGGTTTCACCACGATGTTTGCCTTCACCGTAAGAGCAATGTCAATTAGCGCACATAATTTTTTCTTATAAGAAAAATCCATTGCCGGCCGGGATTCGAACCCACGACCTTCAGAATGAAAGTCGAGGTATCTACCACTAAGCCAACACAGAATAAGAGTTACAATTAGGGTTATAGAAATCCACTGTGAGGATGCTCACAGCTAAGCGACGACGCTCGCTGATCGTTCACGGTCGTGCGGGTTAAGCGACGCCTGGCGTGGTCATTACTTCCATGGGTGACCAATTAGTAGTGTAGCAAAAATTTTTTTTCGTGAGCCCCTCCTTGCTTTGGAAGGAACGTTAAGCCGTTGGTCCCGGTTGCTACCTCTAGTAGCAATCGATAGGTCAAGTTAGAGGCCTTAAAACTTAAAAAATGGATTTTAATTATCTGAAATAATAATGTATTGAATTGAATTAAGGCGATCTGAGACTCTAACAATAGATGAGCCACACCACTATACGAGAAGAAGAAGAAGATAGAAATCCACGATGTTTAATTTCCTCTTAAATTATTTCAGAAGTGCCCCTATGCCCCAGCTATGGGGGCATCTACGTCTCCAAGCTGAGCACTGGGTGGTACCTCCGGGGCATTCGGAAAGCAGACCCGAGCGAACGGGGGATTTGTTACAATAAGGATGTACAATACACCCCCTTGGAGAACTATGGGGAATGGTTGAAGGATAAATTGGAGAATAAAGATTAATTTTTGGGATAAATTATGTGTTTTATTGTAATTTTATACTTACTGTGGATAGAATAAAGTATTTAAGGATACTAAATGCACCCCGTGGTTTCACCCGCGTAAGTCTCGATCCCGTCGGGATATCGGGATCAAAAGTAGCCTATATGTTAATCCAGGTCTCCAGCTATCTACCTACAGAGTTTCATTGCATTCGGTTTAGTAGTTTTTGCACGAAGGAGTAAAAAACATACACACAAACGTTCACATTTATACTTAATAGCTGCGCTCCGCGGTTTCACCCGTGTAAGTCCCGATCCCGTGGGAATATCAAAATAAAAAGTAGCCCAAGTATATCCTTCCTAGATAAATGGACTATCCAACACAAAAATATTTTTTCAATTCGGACCAGTAGTTCTTGAGATTAGCGCGTTCAAACAATCAAATAAACTCTTCAGCTATACAATGTGTTTCAGCGAAGGGGCTTTAATACGAAAGGAGGTTTTTCTAGACGTCTAGATGAACAACTTTTGTTCTACGACTTTTGGAAATTCGAACATTTCGTTCGAAGTTTTTGTATGAAACAGCTGATTTTCAAGTAAAAACTCCCTCAGAATTATCGGAAAAAAGTTCGAATTTTCAAAAGTCGTAGAACAATATAGCCGTGCGGGACGGGTCGCTAGTATTATAAAAAGAAAGAAATGAGGAAAGATTTCTTTGATTATTTTTATGTTTGTAACGAATAGGCTCCGAAACTACCGGACCGAATTTGATGAAACTTGGTATGAAGATACATTGATTTACTGGAAATAACATAGGCTGTTTTTATCCCGATATTCCTACAGGATCGGGAGTTAGGCGGGTGAAACCGCGAGGTATACCTATCAATTAATTCAAATCAATGTAATCTAATTAGAGCTAGTTAGTTACATCTCAGTAAGATATCTCTCACGGCATTTAATCATGCATTTAGTTAGGATTTACGTTAATCTCGAATTAGATATTGATATATAGGTTAACGAAGATGTTTTGATAGTTCACTTTGATTGCTTTGCTGTTTGGTGTTCCGTACAATTCATTGCCTGTCATAGGTACGGTCGGCTGCATAATTGTAGACCCACCGTAGAGCTCAATACCCGACTGTTATAAGAATGTTTTCAACACAAGCAGCATTCTAGGCTCTTGCTTTAGTTGAAGTTTATCACTCAAAATTTATTAGACTGATCTTTAAAACAACGCAACGAATTTTGATGCGGTATTTTATTAGATAGAGTGATTAAAGAGGAAGATTTTTAGATATAATACATGCATAATACAGCCGTGCGAAGCCGAGGCGGGTCGCTAGTATAAAATAAAGTCACTTTTCGCCGTCCCTATGTCCCTATGTATGCTTAGATCTTTAAAACTACGCAACGGATTTTGATGCGGTTTTTTTTTTATAGATAGAGTAATTAAAGAGGAAGGTTTATATGTATAATACATGCATAATATAGCCGTGCGAAGCCAGGGCGGGTCGCTAGTACGCTATAAGATCATTTCTGACATAACAGGTAACTTTGTTTATAAAATACTAGCTGCGCCCCGCGGTTTCACCCGCGTAAGTCCCGATACCGTGGGAAGTTTGAGATAAAAAGTAGCCTATGTGTTAATCCAGGTCTCCAGCTATCTAAATACCGAGTTTCATCGCAATCGGTCCAATAGTTTTTGCGTGAAGGAGTAACAAACATACATACACACAAACTTTCACATTTATAATATTAGTAGGATAGGATACCTTAATTACTATGAAATCAAACAAAATATACGCATCAAGCGAAGTAAATCAATTGCTATGTAGATTGCATGGTTATTGCGTAAGTTACATTGCATAATAATGTAGGTAAATAAGTAGGTATTGAAGGAAAATTGTATAATATTTCTATAAACAATTTATTACTTTAAATGAGAAGATGTGATTCATCTACACAGGAAAAAAAGGTTTCTTTGAACAAAGAATAAATCATTTCCCAATTATAAATAACTAGCGACCCGCTCCGGCTTCGCACGGCTATATTATGCATATATTATACACATAAACCTTCCTTTTGAATCACTCTATCTATTAAAAAAAACCGCATCAAAATCCGTTGCGTAGTTTTAAAGATTTAAGCGTACCTAGGGATTTATGGACAGAAAAAGCGTTATTATACGAATATGCTCGAAAACTACTGGACCGATTTTGATCGAACTTGGTATGGGTATACATAGTTTCATTGTGAGGCTACTTTTTATCCCGATAGTCTTATGGGATCGGGAGATACGCGGGTGAAACCGTGGAGCGCCGCTAGTAGGGAGATGATTATTTATTGCTTTAAGAAACCTTAAGGTCGCTGCATACCTACCTTTGTTAATATATTTTTATATGAAACGATGTCAAGAAATCGTCACATCCCGTTCGGCACGAGAAAATCACGTTACGTATGCAGCGACCTTTATTCTATGCAGTTATTAACGTCATTAAATTAATAAAATATATCAAAGTTTAATGAAAATTCCGCATTTTCAATTAATTTGTAACCTATTGACGCACACGACATATTTTTAACTAATAGTTGAACTCAATTCACGTCTTGACAATAAAAATACCACCTATCTAGGAACGAAAACAATCATACAAAAACCTACCTTAGACTCTACGAAATAAGATTTAATATTGAAAGTGTGAATATTGAAGAGTTTTAAATTATAATAGACCTAGAGGGAACATCTGGACTTTTTCAAACAGTTTCATTCGCAACTCATTTTCGCCAAAACTCGATCGTGTATAAGCAAAGAGGCAACAGCAAATCAAACCTAGAGGGTAGGCAAGGAGCTAATCAGAGTCAGAATTGTGTCAACTTGACGTAAGAGTTAAACGTTTTAAGAAATTTACTGCAGCTGTGTAGAACTGAGTGAACAGAATACCATTCATTAGACAAACATACGACATTATAGAAGAGGCAAACAATTAAGAAAATCGTGAGCTCTCGATACGCGGCGCGAGTAGGTATTTTCAAAAATGACCCTTAACGTCCGATAGAGAGAGTACGTAATTGCCTACATTTTGCTTTTCAAATAATGTTGCGGGCCGTAACGTTTTTACCCCCTTTATCTTTCACAAAATGAAATAAATTTGTTCTCATTTAATTCACTGCATCTTATTCTAGGTATAAACCTAACGTATAATCGTTTTTCTTTTTTGGTAATTCAGTTTAGTCTATTAAAAAACAGTTGACACGCTCGAAGAAGTTTTTAAGTCAAAAATATAGATATTCAGATACTAATAACTTTTATCTTAGGCAATATTTCTTTAAAATAAAAACGGTTAAACCTAGTTTTCTATTTGATCTAGAACATTTCAAAAATTATCATAATCGAATTTCGTTTATGGGGGGGGAAACGTTACCGCTTATTGTATGGAAATTTACAGCTTCACAGTGGTCTTAACAACAGGGGAAAAAATTGTAACACTAAATCCACAGGTTGTCCACTCCGAAGTTTCCGGCCGTTATCAGTAGTTTCACCCAGTAGTCTTACTAATTGAAATACTGTTAGTTTCGTTCCCAATAAACCTACTATTTTGTAGACTTCGCTAGTGTTCTTTTTTTCTCATTTTTTTTACTAGATGAATATTTATAAAATATGTTAAGTAAGTATATGTTTGGTATCCAGCTTAAGTAAAATCACAACCTACCATTAAAGCTGATCAGTTATTTTCCATCCAAAGGTTGCCTGGAAGAAACGCCCTTTCTAGCTATACTTTACTTTGTGTATATCGTGTTCTGTTTTTTCCTGTGTTGTACAAATAAAGTTATCTATTTATTTCGAGAAGTGGACATTTTGGGAATGTGGACAACATGGTTCGATTTTCAGTGTTAATGGTCCGGTTCGACTATGTTGCAATAGTCGTGGTCACGAAGCGACTGTTTTAAAGGTTTAGATGTCCTCTCTTCCATTCTATAAGTTAAATCTCTTTGTTTAGGTATTTGATATTGAAATATGTAGTCTTCAATGGTGTTGAGGACTTAATATGCAGGAGGTGACGTTCCTCATCGAGGCATCTGCATACGAATTGAGGCACCATCACCCGGTTCAATTTGTGTTCATATATACGTCTATCTATACCTACCTACCTATGTATTGAGATATGCAGACGGGCGATTTTTTTATCGTAAATATATTGTATTATCTACGTATAATAGCTGCCTTTTTTCCCGATTTAGGGGTCAATTTCCAATAAACCTGTAATAATACTCGCCTACGTCCTAAGAAAAACCCACATGGGAAGGTTGAGCTACGAGTTTGAATCTTCGCATGGAAGTTCCGTGCGTTTGAGCGTAGGTACCTACCTACCTACTACATCTTAGACCGCATCGTCACTTACCATCGTGTGACGATAGTGGTCAAACGCTGACATATTATTATTTAAAAAAACTTACATTGAATTGAATTGAATTGACAATAAGTTTTTGCGCTCTGGTAGGATCTGACCGCAGCAGCAATTTTGGCTGAAGAAAGTAGTAGCTATTCTGCGTGGAACACCACGTCCTTAGGCCAAAAGTCCTCTTTCATGATATGACAGATAACATTTTGCAACTCGCACCACGAACGCCTTGAAATTAAACGTTTCGGTGCAAGATACCTACCTATAATAAGACAAGAAAAGTGCAGACCCACTGTAGAGCCCCCAAACTGCTATTACATATTAGAATGTTTTCAACTCGAGCAAGATTCTAAGATACTGCTTTAGTTAAGGTTAAAGTCAACTCATGAATTTATTAGACCAGTGGGTCTGCAATTCTGTTGCCAACTGTAATTATGGTGATAAAAACATTATTCTCCTTTATGCCACTGAGTCGGGTAAAACATCTCGTCTACATCACGAACAATCATAACCAATCGAACGTCATTACGTAGATCAATTTGAAAACAATGGCAAATTGTTGTAATCCTGCGCAGTATATTAACGATCATTGATTTATACATACCTTCTAGTCTATAAGATAAATACTAGAAATAAAATATTAAAACAAACAAAAGATTTAAATAAGAAAAGTGATTAAAATACTTACTATAAAAATTGAGAGTATTAAAGTTTTAAATTCTGTGATTTAATGATTAGACAAAGTGATTGAAAGATTATAAAAAATGATTATCGAAGTTTTTAAAACAACATAATTTTTATAAAAGTTTTATAAATGTTTCAAAATTTATTAAAAGGCTATAATATAAGTTAATAGAGTCTAACACAACTAAGTCGCTAACACCATTAAAAGGACCTTTTCAATTTCAAATCCATCAAAGGAACATTCATAAGTATTAAAGTGATTAAAAAATACTACAAAAAAGTTTGAAAGAGTGATTAGATAATTCACTTTTAATACAAGACAAAAATAAAAGTTTTAAACGTGATTAAAAGACCATAGACTAAACCAAAGTGAATAATAACATGATTAAAAAACTATGAAAGTTCAAAAAGTGATTCAAAGACGAAATTAAAAGTTCTAAAACGTGATTAAAAGTTTAATAAAAGCGTTAAAAATGTGGTGGAGATTTGTAATATTCTGTCTCCTTGTTACTTTGACTCTGTTTGTTGTATTAAGCTGTATACACGGACGGCCTGTCATTAATCTACTGTTCCATAGATGTTGTGGGGAGGATATTGAAAATGATCAAGTGATTTATGAAAATTTTGGAAATAATTTTCTTAGGTTTGTATGATATTACTAATTTAGTAGGGTCCGGCCGGCCAGTGCAGCCACAAAAGCCGGGTCCGAAAAGTGTTTAGTTTCGCTGCCGTCTTTCTACCTTCACACGCGTCCCTCGAAGGCTCCTATTTATTAGGGGGTCTTTGAACCACGAGCGTATAGGTATCTTCTAGACACCACGTGCCACATATTAGTTTTAGACCACATCGTCACCTATCGTCGTGTGAGAAAGTGGTCAAATGCTGAACTATATAATAAAAAAACTTGAATGACCAGCCCTCCACCAGAGAAAATCTTTCACTTAAATTAGAGCTTTAACTATTAACTGTGTTTTAGAAAAAAAATTGAGATTTCTTAAGAGGAAAAGGTAACGCGGCGCTCTCTCCATACAAACGTATTCGACTGTTTCCTCTCTGGATAATTACACTATAGCAAATATTTTTATTGCATAAAACTTATAACTGCCATGACCATGCCCCTAAGTTTTGTTTTTTTTTGTTTTTAATCTTAATTTCTATGATAATTAGAAAATGAAAAAAACAAAACATAGGGGAATAGTCATGGCAGTTATGTTTTATACCACAAAAATATTTGAGCTAGTGTCATTATCCAGGGAGGAAACAGTCGACTACGTTTGTATGGACAGAGCGCCGGTACCCTTTTACCTTAAAAACCTAATCTTTTTTTTAGGGAAAGATTAGTTGGTGCCGAAACCTTGGAAGCGGACAATAGTACCATAGTCCCGGAAGCGGAAATGCAAGAAATTGATGAACTAGTGAATAAAATGAGAGAAATATTAAACGTTCATGATCCAAAGTTTAGGAATGGGACTTTAACCTAGCTTCTTAGTACCTATTGTTGGAAAGGTTGTGGGTACCGAAGTATTTAAAATACCTGATGTTTTTATTGATTGTGGCTTCGGTATGGATTGTACATATAGCCAGTATCAATTTATATAATTCGATTTCTGATAATCGAACCATGTGTCATAAAACAGCCAAAGTCATAATTATAGTTGATAAAGTCAAGGGCTCAGTGGCGTTGATTTACAATAAATATTATAATTATACAATAATCCTACTAATATTATAAATGTGAAAGTTTGTGTGTGTGTGTGTGTGTATGTATGTTTGTTACTCCTTCACGCTAAAACTACTGGACCGATTGCAATAAAACTCGATATCTAGATAGCTGGAGACCTGGATTAACACATAGGCTACTTTTTATCTCGATATTCTCACGGGATCTGGACTTACGCGGGTGAAACCGCGGGGCGCAGCTAGTAATAATATTATAAGAGATCATAATGTGCACTTTCACGGAACTAAACCACAACTAAACTAATAAAGGATAATATTTCACAAGATTTTTACAATTAAACTTGGTTTACAACTGCCGCATGACATATTGTTAACTCCACACAAAACTCCTCTTTTTAGTGTTTTTTATAAAACAGTGTTTTTTTATTGTTAAAGATCTATTTAAGTAAAATTGTTGTGTTTAGATTTTAAAGTTTGTAGATAATTATTAACTGTTGTGCCATAGATTGAAATTATTTATTTAAATTAAATTGTTTACAAAAAAACCTTTGTAATGATTTTTGACCTAAATGGTAATTTGTTGAAATCGTTTAGTTGCAACAGTTGCAACTTAAAACATGCTTTTAGTATAGTTTCAAGGCATACTAATAAGTAAGTGCTTATTCCCAAATTAATCTTAACTAGCGACCCGCACCGGCTTCGCACGGCTATATTATGCATGTATTATACATATAAACCTTCCTCTTGAATCACTCTATCTATTAAAAAAAAACAAAAAAATGTCCTACGCTATTCATTTATTTATTTTAAGAGGTTAAAAGGTCTATGTCTTGTGTTAACTCTTACTTTCTATTATAAGTACTTAGATAATGAAGAAAACCAAGGAGGAAACAGTTGACTACGTTTCCAGGGAGGAAACAGTTGACTACGTTTGTATGGAGAGACAGCCGGTACCCTTTCCTCTTAATTGCCTATTATTTTGGAAAAAATCTATTTTGTTTTCGTTCCTGGCTAAAACTCTGCGTGTATCACTTCACTACATAGTATAAAACAAAGTCGGTTTCTCTGTCCCTATGTCCCTTTGTATGCTTAAATCTTTAAAACTACGCAACGGATTTTGATGCGGTTTTTTTAATAGAGTGATTCAAGAGGAAGGTTTATTTGTACATGCATTATATAGCCGTGCGAAGCCGGGGCGGGTCGCTGGTTTCGTATATACCTAATTAGATTATTATTTATTTAAATAAATTGTTTACAATGGTTTAGAATATCATTATTCATCATCTCTAGGTATAGATTAATAATACCTATTATGCTAATAAGCAAATAACTACATTATTATTTATAGTTATTCTAGAAGCCTGTATATAATATGCTTTTCTTATTATGGAAATATTTTTCCACAAGATTTCCACAACGAAATGATCAACCGCCCTTTATGCAAAGGTTGCGGGTTCAATTCCCGCCTCGAGTAAATATTTAGATTAAAAAATCTGATTCATGGTTTACTGTTTATTCTCTGTTTTATCTGGCACTTTATTACAAGACGAAGGTTCCACACAGCGCCATCTAGCATCAAGTTAAGCAACTAAGCGTGCGTTATGGTAGCTAGATGACGGATAGAATACTTTTTATCTGTCCATTTATTATTAAATGTAACTTGTGATTAAACTATACTAAATAACAATTAAATAACGAAAACTTAAATTAATTAAATAAACTACCTACTTACACTAAATTGAAAGTCCAAATGGGGATCCCTAGGAAGTGTGCCCATACTTTTTATTGCTTTTCTTCTGTTAATAAATCCTAATATTAATTAGTATTGTTAGAAATCAGGGGAAGAATGATCCTATGCCACTGCTGATTTTAGGAATCAGAAGCGATAATCATTCAAAATAGCAGCTTAACCTTTAGGTAGTTAAGTATTTGACACGAATAACTGGTGGCCTAATAAATTGGTTCCACATAAACCACTGACGTGGATGGCAAAGCGAACCACACTTCACCTTTTTTTGAGTGAACGTTGTTACCTTTCCTATAGAATACAAGTGAACCCTATGACATAATAAGGAATAGTCTCACTGTATGCAGCGTCGAACCCAAACACCTTACCAACTGACGACCAAGCAGAATATGAACCCGCTTTCAAATAAGCGCTCGCTTTTATAGGCGGTGGTGGGATCGGCATCGCATACAGCCAATTTGACTAGTATTAACGGATGTGACGTCGCTTCGTTTCCAACAATATTATAAATCCTAA
This sequence comes from Idaea aversata, assembly GCA_907269075.1. NCBI lineage: Eukaryota > Metazoa > Arthropoda > Insecta > Lepidoptera > Geometridae > Idaea > Idaea aversata. The sequence goes on from OU026106.1 coordinate 11,074,663, forward strand.
AGTCAATTTGTTTGTTTGTTGCCTCTTCGCGGTCAAACGACTGGATCTATTTGGATGAAAATCGGCATAATGCTAGTTAAGGGGATGAAGAAAGTCAGGATATTTTTGACTACGGCAGCGGAACTTACGCGGATGAAACCGATGCTAGGGTTTATTCCACTATGATATCACCTGGGTGACCAAATTCTACATTTTGTGTCCTAAAATCACCCGCTGGCAAATCCCCTGGGTCATCAAATTCCACAAGATTTTAATAAAAAAAATTATATCCTAAAATCACCCGCTAGCAAATCCCCTTGGTCATCAAATTACACAAGATATGACTAGTACCATACTAAAGAAATACTAGGTAAGTATAAAATAAAACTTCAAATTGAATTACTTAATAATACATTTTATTACCGAAATATTTACAATTAACTTAAAGGTATTTCGTACCGGAAGCTCGCCATATTTGAAAAATTGCAGTCTTTCGTAAAAAATGACCGAACTCGAAATGTTACATTATTTTGTTAAATTATTTTAAATACTTACTTACTTTTAAATTATGCCAAATTTAAATAACAGTGTAAATAACCATAACTAACGGTCAAATTCATAAACGATATTTTTATTTGAATTTGGCATAGTTTTAAAGAATTTATTCTGTTTTTAGTATTTGTTGTTATAGAGGCAACAGAAATATATAATTTGTGAAAATGTCAACTGTCTAGCTATCACGGTTCAGGAGATACAGCCTGGTGACAGACAGACAGACAGTGGAGTCTTAATAAAGGTTCCCCGTTTTACAAAGAGAAAGTTAATTAAATAATGTAAGATTTCGATTTCTAACTCGGTCTTTTTTACGAAAAACTGCAATAAAATTTGAATTTCTTTGGCCGCTACTTCAACATCACTTTAACTAATAATAGTTAGAAATGTGCAGTCAGTCTGTCTATCTCATATAAATCAGCCATTATCTCCTCGACTTTTGTACCGATTTTCTTTGCAATCTGAAACAAATACGAACATATTTTTAACTAGCAGCGACGCGCGGTTTCGCCCGCGTAAGTACTATGAGATATTTAGATCTTTTTTTTATCACAGTCATAAAGTGGATCTTATTAAACTGCTTTTAGGCTCATAATGCAACGTATTATACTCGTGTGCGATTTAAAAATATCCAACTAGTGCTAAAATAAATGTTATCCCGATAAGTTAAATACGTATCTTACTGCTAATTACATATTAGGTAGATGAAACATTCTTAATTTATCTGGGTTATACTGTTTTGATGTATAGAAAAAAGGTACCAACAAAGAGTTTTTAAGCCTTGCTGGTTAAAAACTCTTTGTTGGTACCTTTTTTCTTATTTTCAAAAGGTTGTCTCTAAAGTCTGTAAACGAACGATAATTTTAAGTGACAACGTATTAGCAAACAATTAAAAAATGAGTTTTGTTTTTCTTTACCTCAATATTTGTTTTTCTTACCATTATATTCTGTTTTTAAACCCCGACGCAAAAACAAATGGAAAAATCTCTAAAAAAATATTGTATGTCAGACGAGGCTGTATAGGTTAAAAGTCTTTTGCCTAGCCTTTCGGGAGTGTAATTAACAAAAAATAGTAAACATAACCTAAAATTCTTCAAAACTTTTTATTATTTTAACAAGTCTTTTTTTTATTCGCATCTGTGATAAAAAACGTCGTACGATACACGTGTGGATTGATCTTTGTATCTCGGGTTTTTTAAATGCCCTCGCGTACCGCTCGCGCGTGTTAAACCGCCTCTATGCAAAGATCAATTTTCCACACTTGTATCGTTTCCTGGACTCTCCCACAAATATTTTAAAAATTAGCCAAATCGCTTCAGCCGTCTCGAGTTTTAGCAATAAACAGCAATTCATTTTTATTATTTTATGAATTGAAGATAAAACAGTCGGGCTTTTTGGATAATTATTATCTAAACCAATCACTACATAGTATATAACAAAGTCGCTTTCTCTGTCCCTATATCCCTTTGTATGCTTAAACCTTTAAAACTACGCAAGGAATTTTGATGCGGGTTTTTTTTAATAGATAGAGTGATTCAAGAGGAAGGTTTATATGTATAATACATGCATAATATAGCCGTGCGAAGCCGGGGCGGTCGCTAGTATTATATAGAGAAAAGTTTCCTTGTTTGTTTGAATTGAATAGGTTCCGATACTACTGTATCGATTTTGATGAAACTTGATATGAGGATACATTGATTCATTGACAGTAACATAGGCTACTTTTTATATCAGAATTCCCACGGGATAGGGACTTATGCGAGTGAAACTGCGGGACGCGACGTGTCTATAAGTTTACATGTTTGTTGTTAAATAAATAATGAGTAATTGACGTGAGATAAATGACGACCCAGTTGACACAATGGTCACCACGCGCCGGACTGCCAACACAGGGTTGCGGGTTCGATTCCCGTCTCAGACAAGTATTTATGCTTCGATATTTGTCTGTGGTCTGGTTGTTTCTATGTACTATAAATATATATTTACAAAAGAAAAGTATAATAAGTAGTATATTCCGTTGTCTAGCACCCATAACACAAGTGTAGTTACTTAGCTTGGGGCTAGATGGCGATGTGTGGAATGTCCTTCAAAATTTATTTATTTATTATGATACTTACGTCTTGTCTCTCCGAGTCTGGCATACTGTGGTACTGATAGACGAGATCACCGTCCAGTATACCGCGAGCGGGGCCGCCGCCCACTGTACGACGGGGAAACTTGTACGTTCTGAATACAACAATCATTTTACTAAAAAACATTTTAAAGACAAACTACTAAACCGATTTTGATTAGAAAACTATATTTAAGAACTAGAAGATATAATACATCGTTCGTTATATTATTTTTTACAGAAATATTTCTGGAAAGTCTCTAAAATCATTGACAAAACAAGGTTTTGGGTTGTGGCTGGCCTAATGAAAGCAGTAGTTTGTTATTATTTTTATAGCTTATTAATTTAAAAACTACTTATCAAATTTTAATAAAATTTAATATCTGAAAACTAGAAGATCTACCCCATCTCTCGGTATATTATTTGTCCCAGAACTAATCCGACAAAATCCTGAAAAAGGGCAACAAACCTGTGTGCTCTCGGGTTAAGTCCGGCGTAATGACAATAATTGTTCGTCATTATTGTAGCTGATTTATTCAAAAACTAATAAACTGATTTTAATAAATTTTAATATCCAAAAACTAGAAGATCTACCCTATCTTCCGGTATATTATTTATCCCGGAATTATTCTGGTAAATCCCGAAAATGGTCAACAAACCTGTGTGCTCTCGGGTTAAGTCCGGCGTAATGGCAGCAGTAATTGTTCATCACGTTTTGTAACATCAACAAACGTCGGTACATTTTCTCTGATAGAGGTAGAATGTAGCCTACACCACCGTCTAAAGTTGCTGGAATTAAAAAAAAAAGTTTTAAGGTTTGTTTCAAAGCTTAACGTTTTAGTAGTTGGGTAATTATCATCAAAATAATCATCTGGAATGCTGGTCCGTCGAACCGAGCAAAAACTACCCCAAAAGCTTTGCTTTCACAGACCCCACCCCTTTTAGTCCCTTCTACCCTCTCTTTTTCCCCCCTCTCTCCCTCCCAAATTCCAGGAGCCTTTAAATAAAACAACCCCTTCTCCCAGGAGGTTAGTGACCGTCAATTAGAAAGACGTATGTCAAACAAGAAAATAGAAAACTAATAAAAAAATTTGTTTGTTTGTAACGAATAGGCTCCGAAACTACTGGACCGATTTAGATGAAACATGGTATGAGGATACATTGATTCATTAAAAGTAACAAAGGCTACTTTTTATCCCAATATTCCTACGGAATCGGGAGTTACGCGGTGAAATCTTAATATATATAAATCTCGTGTCACAATGTTTGTCCTCAATGGACTCCTAAACCACTTAACCGATTATAATAAAATTCGCACACCATGTGCAGTTCGATCCAACTTGAGAGATAGGATAGCTTACATCCCGATATTCCCACGGGATCGGGAGTTACGCGGGTGAAACCGCGGAGGGCAGCTAGTAAATTATATATTTTTCACAATTTACTCTAATTCTTGCCATCGAAGCTACCTCCAAAAACTTACTGAACATAGTAACATGCCGCCTATGGTTACCATCAGGTAAAGGTCTGGCTGCGATCCTGAACATGGCGTGTACTTGTTGTGTTGACCGAGGTGGTAGTCACATATATAATAACAACTTACTGAACATAGTAACATGCCGCCTATGGTTACCATCAGGTAAAGGCCTGGCTGCGATCCTGAACATGGCGTGTACTTGTTGTGTTGACCGAGGTGGTAGTCACATATATAATAACAACTTACTGAACATAGTAACATGCCGCCTATGGTTACCATCAGGTAAAGCTCTGGCTGCGATCCTGAACATGGCGTGTACTTGTTGTGTTGACCGAGGTGGTAGTCACATATATAATAACAACTTACTGAACATAGTAACATGCCGCCTATGGTTACCATCAGGTAAAGGCCTGGCTGCGATCCTGAACATGGCGTGTACTTGTTGTGTTGACCGAGGTGGTAGTCACATATATAATAACAACTTACTGAACATAGTAACATGCCGCCTATGGTTACCATCAGGTAAAGGTCTGGCTGCGATCCCGAACATGGCGTGTACTTGTTGTGTTGACCGAGGTGGTAGTCACATATATAATAACAACTTACTGAACATAGTAACATGCCGCCTATGGTTACCATCAGGTAAAGGTCTGGCTGCGATCCCGAACATGGCGTGTACTTGTTGTGTTGACCGAGGTGGTAGTCACATATATAATAACAACTTACTGAACATAGTAACATGCCGCCTATGGTTACCATCAGGTAAAGGTCTGGCTGCGATCCCGAACATGGCGTGTACTTGTTGTGTTGACCGAGGTGGTAGTCACATATATAATAACAACTTACTGAACATAGTAACATGCCGCCTATGGTTACCATCAGGTAAAGGTCTGGCTGCGATCCCGAACATGGCGTGTACTTGTTGTGTTGACCGAGGTGGTAGTCACATATATAATAACAACTTACTGAACATAGTAACATGCCGCCTATGGTTACCATCAGGTAAAGGTCTGGCTGCGATCCCGAACATGGCGTGTACTTGTTGTGTTGACCGAGGTGGTAGTCACATATATAATAACAACTTACTGAACATAGTAACATGCCGCCTATGGTTACCATCAGGTAAAGGTCTGGCTGCGATCCCGAACATGGCGTGTACTTGTTGTGTTGACCGAGGTGGTAGTCACATATATAATAACAACTTACTGAACATAGTAACATGCCGCCTATGGTTACCATCAGGTAAAGGTCTGGCTGCGATCCCGAACATGGCGTGTACTTGTTGTGTTGACCGAGGTGGCAGTCACATATATAATAACAACTTACTGAACATAGTAACATGCCGCCTATGGTTACCATCAGGTAAAGGCCTGGCTGCGATCCTGAACATGGCGTGTACTTGCTGACCGAGGTGGTAGTCACATTTTTTTATAAGCCGCTGACCTGGAACGTTAATGGTATATTTAAACTGAAGGAATCAAAACCGCATCCATGGGTTCACCCTCCAAGTTTCAGGTGTCTACGATCAGCGGTTTAGGCTGTCCGTTGATCCGTCAGTCATTCAGTCATTCAGTACAAAGCATTTTATATGTATAGATATGTACCTCCATAGCTCTCCCTTGCATGCGGTTGATACATAAACAAGGCGAAGTTCCCCTCCGCCTCGCTGACAAGGAACCCTAGGTTTGTGTTGTCAACCATGAACTCTATGTCGTATATCTGGAATTATAATGGTTATTTTATCACATCAACCTTTTTTACCTTTTATATAAGGTACAAACTCAACTCAAAAACTTTTATTCATTTAGAATCATGTGCATGTGTTCACTTTGAATAGCATTAAAAACTAAGTTTGGCGGCCCACCAATGAGAAGAAGGAACAAGAAACTAAGAGGTTTTTTTATTATGCTTACAAAGGTCAATATTACTAATACTTTTAGATGGTACATTTGAAATGGAGCAATTTAAGTCACGTCCATGGGTTCTTATCATTAAGGTACGACGAAATATCATTTAAAAATGTGGAACCTGTTAATGGACATGTCATATACATCTTTAGGTAATTTATTATAATAGAGCACACATGTACTATTAAACGACCTGCTTATTTTCCGGAGCACACTACCGGGCACGGTCAGTTCATCCTTATTTCTTAAGTTGAAATTATGAATATAGCAATTTTTTATAACTTACCATAGCATTCCTCAGATCTCTAGACAAAAGCGACAACGTCCTATGCTGTTCCTGATACCTCAACAGCGAGAGAGACTTGTAAACATCGCAGACGACGATAAGGTTCTTTACTGCGAGTAGTCTATGAACATAGATACCTGTGTCTATGAACGCTATGCCTATCAGGTCGTTGTCTTTTAGTTGCCAGATGTATATCTGAAAGTTAGGGAAATATTACTTCACTACATAGTATAAAACAAAGTCGCTTTTTCTGTCCCTATTAAATAAATAAATAAATAAAAAATAAATATTTCAGGATATATTACACATCGCCATCCAGCCCCAAGCTAAGCAACTTAATGCTTGTGTTATGGGTGCCAGATAACGGATAAACTACTTATATACTTTTTTTTTTGTAAATATATACATATTATACATATAGGAAACACCCAGAACCAGAAACAAGAATTTATGGTCAGCATAAATACTTGTTCCCGGCGGGAATCGAACCCGCAACCTTCTGCGTCGCAGTCGGGTGTTCGCCCGACGCGCCACAGAGGTCGTCTATTTCCCTTTGACCGCTTAGATCTTTAAAACTACGCAACGGATTTTGATGCGGTTTTTTTTAATAGATATAGTGATTCAAGAGGAAGGTTTATATGTATAATACATGCATAATACAGCCGTGCGAAGCCGGGGCGGGTCGCCAGTTATAAAAATAAAATAAATAAATATTGCAGGACATTCCACACATCGCCATCTAGCCCGAAGCTAAGTAATTCTAGACTTGTGTTATGGGTGCTAGACAACTCATATACTACTTATATTATAGTGTATGAAAAGCCTATTATCCTCAGGAAATTACTAAAAATCACACTGGTTACTATCGTTTGATAAAAGTATCGATGGACCAAAATCTGTACGAAAATGAGGGTAGTTTTTAAATCTTTTATATCAGCACAATTTATTAGTCACATTTCGAAGGTATCAGTAGCTGTTTGATGTCATTACATACATAGTATACTACATTACATAGTATACTAACGACCCGCCTTGGCTTCGCACGGCTATATTATGCATGTATTATACATATAAACCTTCCTTGAATCACTTTATCTATTAAAAAAACCGCATCAAAATCCGTTGGGCAGTTTTAAAGATTTAAGCATACAAAGGGAAATAGGGACAGAGAAAACGACTTTGTTTTATACTATGTAGTGAAAACAAAGTCACTTTTCGCTATCTGTCCCTATGTATGCTTAGATCTTTAAAACTACGCAACGGATTTTGATGCCGTTTTTTTTTATAGATAGAGTGAATTTAAGAGGAAAGTTATTAAGTATAATACATGTATAATATAGCCGTGCGAAGCCGGAGCGGGTCACTAATCTTAATATATATAAATCTCGTGTCACAATGTTTGTCCTCAATGGACTCCTAAACCACTGAACCGATTATAATAAAATTCGCACACCATGTGCAGTTCGATCCAACTTGAGAGATAGGATAGCTTACATCCCGATATTCCCACGGGATCGGGAGTTACGCGGGTGAAACCGCGTAGGGCAGCTAGTAATATATAAAAAAAATGATAGTTTGTTTGAAATTGATAGGCTTCAAAACTACTGGACTGATTTTAATGGAACTTGGTATGAGAACTCATTGATTCATTAGGAGTAACATAGGCTTTATCCCGATATTCTCACGGGATTGGAAGTTATGCGAGTGAAACCGCGGAGCGCTGGATACAATGTGTTTCAATGAATGTATTATAATACTAAATGGGGTTGCTCTATATAATCTAGGCAAACAACCTTTGCTTACAACTTTTAAAAAATCTTTTTTTTTTTTAAATGTGGAGTTAATAAACGAAACCGTTTCAGCAGAAATAAATATTTTATCATGACATCACCATAAAACGAATCAAAGTAAATGAACTCACCTTCTGTCCAACAGCGGAGACAAGAAAACCAAGGACCTGCGTGAGCGCAGTCACAGGACCCTTCTGTTCCCGGCAGTATAACTCCTTGAAGCGGTTCTTGGTGAGAGGTTGGCCAGGTTCCGGGACCACGTCTATTATATCGTATATTAATATCTGAAATTATAATTTAAATTACCTATCTAGCTTTTGCCTGCGACTTTGTCCGCCCGTATTCAAAAACAATACTTAAGAGGAAAGGGTACCGGGGGGCGTTCTCCATACAAACTATTACAAACGTAGTCGACTGTTTTCTCCCTGGATAATGACACTAGAGCAAATCTTTTTAGTACATAAAACTTATTTATTATTATTAAGAGCCTACACTGTCCCACTGCAGGGCAAAGGCCTCTCTACCTTTCTTCCATTGATCACGATCTGTCGCCATTGCACACCAATCATTCCTATAGGAGTCAAAATCATCTCGCCATCGTCGCCTCGGTCTGCCGCGTGGTCGTATCCCTATGGGGGACCATTCTGTTGTTATTTTAGCCCAACGTTCGTCTGACATGCGGCAAACATGTCCCGCCCAGTCGTATTTTAGCTTAGCGGCTTTCTGGGAGACGTCAGCAATGCGAGTTCTGGAGCGCAGGTTCGTGTTTCTGATGCGATCGGTTAATTTAACCCCCAGCATGCTGCGCTCCATACCTCTCTGACTCACCCCGAGCGCGGACCTCTGTTTTTTGGTCAAAGACCAAGTTTGGGCACCATATGTGAAGACGGGGAGGATGCACATGTCCATGAGCTTGCGCTTTAAAGACTTATAAATAACCTTATTACCTTTATAGTACCTAATATGTAATTATTTTGCGTTTTGTTTTATGGTGCAATAAAGTGTTTATCTATCTATCTATCTATCTTATAACTGCCATGACAATGCCCCTATTTTTGTTTATTTTTTATATTTTTTAATATTAATTTCTATGATGATTAGAAAATGAAAAAAATAGGGGCATAGCCATGGCAGTTATAGGTTTTATGGCACAAAAATATTTGTACTAGTGTCATTATCCAGGGAGGAAACAGTCGACTTCGTTTGTATGGAGAGAGCGCCGGTACCCTTTCACCTTAAGTTGCTCTTGGATAAGTGAACGCACTAAATGCGCCCCTATGATTGGTCAATTTAGTGCTGCTCTCTTCACTCCACTATATTACTTGAGGCTCTATGCGTTCGCGCGCACTATGCAATCTCATAGCGTTGATTGTGAATACGGGTGTAAGTTTTCCAAAATCTAAAAGTAGCCCTCTTGCGAAGTTTTAGACTTGTAGATCTTATAAGTACTTTTAAATATTTCTTAGTGAGTATTTTTATTTTTCCCCCAGGGTGATGTTGCAAACCCTTTCCATCATTATATAACAGTAGCGAAGGGTCCATACAACCCGATTCCTGTAGGCTTACCTTTACGGATTCAGGCATAAGTACTTTCCTAGTTGGAGTTTTGTCGGCGTACCTTCAAATAAATGTCACCCATCGCTACTGATATATATTATAGATAAATAAAATATAGTGATAACATACCCTCCCTCTAGATGTAATATCTTCACTGTAGCTGTAATTCGTTCCGATGGCAATGTATCCACGTCTTCCAGACCTAAATTTATTTAAATTAAATAAATAAACAGATTTCAAAAAGTAGAAAAAAACAGACTTCAAAAAGTACAATGTCAGAGAAATTAAAAAAAAAACCGTATCCTAAAAAAGACTGCACTGGACTTATGCATATTATTCCTATGCTTTACCTTATCTTAATGTTTTATTATGTACCTTTTCCTAAGTGCCAGATAACTTTTGGAACTATATGAAACACTAGCTGGACCCACTCCCCCTTATTCCAAAACGAGGTTTAAGGATAGTCCGAGATGTGGATTTAGACCTTAGATTTAGACACATATTTACTCGTGAACTATAGTCTAAACACTATCCCTAAATAATTGATAGGGATAGTGTTTAGACTATAGTTCACGAGTAAATCAGTGTCGAAATCTTAGGTTTAGATCTACATCTCGGACTATCCTGAAACCTCGTTTTGGAATAAGGGGGAGTGGGTCTCCCACGTAAGTCCCGATACCGCGGGAATTTAGTAGGGTATTCAGTAGAAAAAATTGTGCTCTTTAAAAGAACTAAATGTATGTATTATCTATTATATAAAAATAAGTCGGGTTTCCTTCCTGACGCTATAACTCCAGAACGCACGAACCGATTTAGATGATTTCAGTTTTGAAATGTTTGTCGTACTCCAGGGAAGGTTTAAACGGTGAGAAAGATCGGACTTACGCGAGTGAAACCGCGGGCGCAGCTAGTTATACCTATAAATACTTACGTAGTACCCTCATAGGACAGCGATACATTCTTCAAACACGTGACGTGTTCCCACTCGTCGAAGTCGATCTTCGTGTTCGGTATTATCTCCCACGACACGGGAGAGAACAGGAGCACTGAGAACTGTTCCAGGGAGGGGTACGGGAATCTAGGAACAAACCGGGGGTATCATTACTACATAGTATAAAATAAAGTCACTTTTCGCCGTCCCTATATCCCTTTGTATGCTTAGATCTTTAAAACTACGCAACGGATTTTGATGCGGTTTTTTTAATAGATAGAGTGATTAACGAGGAAGGTTTTTAGATATAATACATGCATAATACAGCCGTGCGAAGCCGGGGCGGGTCGCTAGTCACTACATAGTACATACATAGTTTGACGACCCAGTTGGCATAATGGTCACCATGCCGGACTGCCAAACACAGGGTTACGGGTTCGATTCCCGCCTCAGGCAAGTATTTATGCTTAGATATTTGTCTGTGGTCTGGTTGTTTCTATGTATTATAAATATATATTTACAAAAGAAAAGTATATAAGTAGTATATCCGTTGTCTAGCACCCATAACACAAGTGTAGTTACTTAGCTTGGGGCTAGATGGCGATGTGTGGAATGTCCTGTAATATTTATTTTATTATTTATTTATAGTCACTATCACTACATAGTATAAAATAAAGTCACTTTTCGCCGTCCCTATGTCCCTATCTCCCTTTGTATGCTTAGATCTTTAAAACTACGCAACGGATTTTGATGCGGTTTTTTTTAATAGATAAAGTGATTCAAGAGGAAGGTTTATATGTATAATATAGCCGTGCGAAGCCGGAGCGGGTCGCTAGTATAAAATAAAGTCACCTTTCGCCGTCCCTATGTCCCTTTGTATGCTTAGATCTTTAAAACTACGCAACGGATTTTGATGAAATTCTAACCATAGTTATTCCCCTCCAGTTAAACCCATCTTTTCCCTATAGTTTAACCCATCTATCCTCTATTATTTTACCCATTTTCTCCTACAATCGACCCGAAATTCAAGGGAATTTCGGGTCGGTTTAAAGGTAAACCGATCCCCTTTTTTACCCCCACTCACTCATCCCCCTACGACTTCTTACCTTCATAATTAAATGATTTAACCCATCGATCCCCTATCATTAAACCCTTTTATAAAATAAATACTTTTCATCTTCTTTATCCTCTTCTGCTTCTCTAACAATTTAACCAAAACCCCCTATAAATTAACCCATCCCCCCTTTTCACCCCCACTCACCTGTCCCCCTTATTCTCCTGCGACTTCTCCTTATCTTCGCCATTAAACTTGTAGTACGTTGTGGTAGGTTTCTTGGTACTGGCGACGAGGCAATACGTCTTAGACTCTATGTGATAGGTGACGAAATGCGGAGTCATACGGAGGGGAACCTTGCGGGCAGGCCACGCCGTGTCGTAGGAGAGGTGGCCTCCTAGCACGCAGATACGGAGCTCCGTCTGTGGGTTGAGAGAAAAAATACATTGATAATGTCCAGTCTATGCAAAAAAAAAAGTGAATTAAATTAAATTATTGTTTTTTTTAATAGCCCCAAGCTAAGTAACTATACTCTATTTGTAAATCTTAGACCAAAAATGTAAAATGGTATACATTAAGCTTTGGTAGTTTTTTTTAGGGAAGTGGAAATTAGGTAAAAAAATTACAATGACCTCATTTTCTATAAAATACGATTGCAAATAAAATCAATATGAAATAAGATTGTTTATTTTATATAAAATAATATTTTAACAAAGTTATTACAATATTCTTTAAATAGTAGTTCTTTTTACACACTGGCAACAATTACAGCGGCTTTCAACGACGTTTCTGGCGTTTCGTTTTCGACGACGAAATGGCGTTTCTGTCAATATTTGACATTTCTTTGTTTACATTTTTGATCTAAGTTTTACAAATAGAGTATAGACTTGTGTTGTGGGTGTTAGACAACGGATATAAAACTTATATACTTTTCTTTTGGAAATTATATACTTATAATAAATATAAACAACCAAACCACAGACAAATATCTAAGCATAAATACATGTCTGAGGCGGGAATCGAACTCGCAACCCTGTGTTTGGCAGTCCGGCATGGTGACCATTGTGCCAACTGGGTCGTCGGTATAAAGGGTTTATTTACCAAAATAAATTAAAATAAAACATTATTAATAAAGAATATACATGTTTCAAAAATAGTGTCTTCTAAAGTGGTATTATTAAGTTAAATGAAATTACCTATTTGAAAATATCCTTAACTTAGTGGAAGCTTTCGCCGCAATCTTGAATTAAATAAAAAAATATTGTCCTTTTTACCTTATTGAAGTACAGAAGTCCATGCCTACAGTTGGTATTATGGAAGGGCACGATAGCGGTGAGCGGCACGGCGGGGTCGCGGATGTGATGCGCGCGGAGCTCCCCTCGAGTCGACATCACCAGCAGGAGGGGGCTGTGGCCGCACACAAACACACCGCTGTAACCACCTACGTTACCTACAACACAGATTATATAGGGTTTTAGAATCGCGCGTAAAGGTTACACGCACCACACTTTTTTCTCTTTATAATATTAGTATAGACAAAAATAATATATGTTCATTTTATTTTTTATTTTTTTTAGTTTAGCGTTTTACCACTATCACACCTGCCTGATGGTAGGTGACGATGCGGCCTAAGATGTAACACGCCTCCCTAGAAGAGACCTATTTACATGTAAACAGAGTCAGCAACATCTTTGCGACGTTGTAGAACAGAGTAAAATTGTAGGGGAAATGGGTTTACTTGTAGGAGACTTATGAGTTAATTTGTATAGGACCTGACAGATGGGTTAAACAAGTCCTTTTGTATAAATGTAATTATACAAAGTAAAACTGTTCTTGACATATGGGAAAAAAACGAAACGTTGGTGGCGACGCTTCACATCGCCACCAACAGATGGCGCCACTGATACGATCGTTTATCCTAGATCGCGCAAGCGAAGTTTTTCTGGAGATAAGTTCCAACGAAACATCGTCGGGCCGCGGCCTACCGGGTATAACACCTGCCCGGTGGAAGATCTTCCCTTTGGAGGTACATACCACCTCGTACCTCCAAAGGTTTAACTTTAAGGAACATATGGGTTAAACAGTAGGGGGCAGATGGGTTTAACTGCAGGGGAATTGGGTTAAACTGTAAGGGGCATATAGGTTAAATAAGACTTACTAAATTAAAATCTAGTACAGATTATAGCACAAATAGTTCAGAAGGAAAAAAATGTCTATTACCGATTTTGAGGAAAATCGTAATATTTATGTAAAAATAATTTAATAAGTGCCTACTTACCAAAATATCTCAATTGTCTAACGTCAGTTGGCTCTGAGGGACACCATCCCGCGGGAAACGTTAGATTCACGCGGGAAAAACGGACACGGAGATTTCCACGGGGATATTTGTAGGCCTGGGAAATAAATAACAAATAAAATATACTGATTTTTCTTGATGGGCTAACTCGCATTGCAAAATAAACAGGTTCCATTCCTGGATATTTACCCTTTTTTAAGGGTTCGTACCCAAAGGTTAAAAACGGGACCCTATTACTAAGACTTCACTGTCTGTCTGTCACCAGGCTGTATCTCATGTACCGTGATAGCTAGATAGTTGAAATTTTCACAGATGTATTTCTGTTGCCGCTATAACAACAAATACTAAAACCAGAATATAACTGGACACTTCCAGATCCTCAGGATATAAATATTGCAGGACATTCCACACATCGCCATCTAGCCCCAAGCTAAGTAACTAGACTTGTGTTATGAGTGCTAGACAACTGATATACTACTTATATATTCTTTTGTAAATATATATTTACTAGCAGCGACCCGCCCCGGCTTCGCACAGCTATATTATGCATGTATATACATATTATTATAAACCTTCCTCTTGAAACACTCTATCTATTAAAAAAACCGCATCAAAATCCGTTGCGGAGTTTTAAAGATCTAAGCATACATAGGGACAGACAGCGGAAAGCGACTTTTTTTTATATTATGTAAAGATAATAAATAGAAACAACCAGACCTCAGACAAATATCTAAGCATAAACACATGTCTGAGGCGGGAATCGAACCCCTGTGTTTGTCAGTCCGGCATGGTGACCATTGTGCCAACTGGGTCGTGAGGATACTTACTTGATAGACAATAAGGTCCGTATTAGTCAATATAAAGAGATGTACTCTGCTGGCCTTGTGTCCCAGCCCGACCAGCAGTATCTCCCTGGTGGTGCAGGTGTTCATTGAGATGGACTCCTCTTCCAGCTCCTCCGGCTCGGGGAACGTCGATACTGATTCTAGGCTGTCCGCTAACACCTGGGAAATACAATATTAAAGCGTTCAGGGGGAAATTAGATTTGAATACGTGTTCAGGGGCCTTATTCTGCTATTTGGCCAACCATTGTCATTATATCGAGACTCTATTGATATTATATCGAGATTGTGACTTTATTTGGTATTCTGCTAAAGTTTTAATAACATCGCAATATAATCACTATGGAGTCTCAGTGGTATGGTAATATTTACCTTGCAGGTGTTGCCTAGCAACATGGTATATGTTGCTAAGCAATATACCGTTTTGACAACTATCGAGATTCCATTAAGCCACGATTGTAGAGCAGAATACAAAAGTGAGTCAGTGGTGTGTCAGTGGTGTTTCGATAGAATAGTCAACGTTAGGAGAATACCAATTTGACATGTAATGTCATATTTTTGACATTAAATTTCTATTACGATTATATCGACACACTATTGAAACACAATTGTGTTAGCAGACTTATGGTGCCCGCACATTGATACGCGCCGAGCGCGCCGAATTTTTGCCGTCCACGGAAAAAGGTACCTTATAATAATAGAGATAAGGTACATTTATTCATTTATTTATTTCAGAGTCGGCCGCCTCTGACGATGCGGACGACTCTGATGACGTCATCGGAAATATAAATGTTACCTTATCTCTATTATTATAAGGTACCTTTTTCCGTGGACGGCAAAAATTCGACGCGTTCGGCGCGTATCAATCTGCGTCCACCTTTAGACCCCAGCTTCTATGTTTTATTTTTGAAATGTAGAGTTCTTTCCAATCAACCAATCCACTAATTAGGAGGAAGTTTAATGTTGAGTTGGTCAAAAACACAAACTTTTGAAACAATCAACCAAAGGAAAGTCGCTTATTTAGGACACCTTCACTAGTTGGAGAGGCATCCTAAAAAGACGAAGAAGAAGAATTCACTAATTTTCCAATTATACGCATCACGAATTATACGAATAATCCATCTTTGCAGTTAATCTTTGGAACAAGTAAAGGAACCTTTAAATTGATGGGTGAAGATGAATGGTGGTCACGATCTTCAGACATAAGGATCTGAGTGTCTGTCTTACACTAAATATTACAGAATGCACATTTGTGCTCTATTATGTATGAGTTACCTAAAGATGTATATGACATGTCCATTAACAGGTTCAACATTTTTATAAAGCATAACTTTTGCTGTTAGACCTGCTATGATACTTCGTCGTACCTTAATGATAAGAACCCATGAATGTGACTTTAGTTGCTCCAATTCAAATATACCTTCAAAAATAATTGTAAGCATGATCAGAAAAAAATACCCATGAGTTTCTTGTGAATTGTTCTCATTCGTGAGCGCGTTACGAAGGCATACATGATAACTTAGTTTTGAAGGCATTTAATTGTGATTTCATGCGAATAATACCAAATCAAACATTTTGGCTCTAACTTTGACTTTGATTTTCTTCGTTTTACACCAATTTTACAGTCAAAAATAGCTTCGACTCTTGTATAAGGAATGACTCACCCGATCCCCAGTAACGGCTCCCCTGAACAAGGCATACAGCCTCATGTCCGGTAACGAGTACAGCTCCAGGTTCCCGTTACACCTCACTAGAGCCACCCAGTAGGAAGGCTTGGACTCCTGTAACAGCTTCTTCCACCAGCCGGAGATACGGCGCGGGGCGGTGTTGCCAACGTTCGACCATTGCTCCGCTAACATTATCTGGGGGAAACAACACAAGATATTTAGTGACCAGTGAGTGACAACCCGCCTGCAATGCAGTAATAACTTATGATAAGCTTTAGTGACCAATATATTTAGAGCTTTGGAGGGATGAGGATGTGATGTACCTTCAAAAGGAAGATCTTCCACCGGGCACGTGTTTTAGGTTGCCCAACATAGGTGTGTTGTCGGAAAATATTGAAATATTAGTTTGTTTTAGTTGTATCTTAGTTAATTTGGCTCAGCGCCAATTGTTGATGGCGAGGCAAAGCATCGCGTTGCCATGTCTTTATAGCGCATCAAGGCTATGTTCACTCAGGTGCGTATTTATGACGAATTGCCATACTAGCTGCTTTTCCATATCACTACCGCCCCGCGATATCACCTATCTATGTCCTTTTTCACGGTCCCATTTACGTTGCAATTCTTTGAATTATCACAGCGGTTTAGATGTGAAAACGTAACAGTCAGACAGACTTACTTTACGTTACTTTTTCATTTATGAAATAATTTTAGTAAGGATAATCTATGTATAGGTCAGACGAAGAATCATGGCCCCCAGCGGAAATTGGTGGCGATGGTTTGCGCATGTACTATCGCGGACAGAATTGTTACAGCCAAATCGTCCTTTATAATTTTTTTTAAATGGTGAAACAATGTTTGCCGGGACAGCTACTAATATAGTAAGATAAGATAGAAAGGATATAGGATAGGATATAAAAATGGTTGTCTGTAAAGTCGGTTTACGGACGATAATAATACGTGATAATGTCATAAGAAAACATTGATTAAATTATTTGATACTGGATACTTGAGACTTGAGATTAGACAAATGGTAGTATGTAAATTACCTTGTCAATGACGGAACGTGAGAGGTAACGTGAGCGTTTTTGTGAGTGGTCCCGGTGTTTATCGATTAACGTCAAAAATAGGATTAGATTAGGTTACATTAGATAGTTAGGATACTCACACTAGCCATAGAAGCGGGCGTCTGGTCACCTCCATACAACAGTTCATCTTCGTCGTTTAACTCGTAAACTGTACCCGGTTTGAATCCCTCGGCTTTAACGTTGGCCTTCAATTTACCTATCATTTCACCTTTCACCTGAAAAAGTTAAGATAATTGTTTAAAAACTAGTAAAGTGCGAGCAAATTATGGTTGAAGAGAAGATGAATGAAACGGAAGAGTTTTACAGCCAAAAAAAAATCAAAAAAAAAAAAAAAACAAATTCTGTCGGTTTCTGGCTTTCAGGAGAACAGCCTTAACGCGGACGGGTCCCACACTGCGTTCCAATTAGGACGCACAGGCGGATGCTCCGTGTACAGAGGTGCGAGAGCAAGCGGTTTCAGGCTGAAGTTTCAGGTAGTCCAGGATCACTGTTCCATGAAGGACGCAGAACCCTGATGCACACCCGAGATAGCCTAGGGAGGATTAGATCGGATCATCCCATCGGACAGTGTTCGGGTCCAGATGTCTATATGATGCGGAAACACAACGTTAGCACGATCTAATTTGATGTGTGCTGCCATTTAGCGGTGAGATCGGATAACTTCGCCCCTAATAAGACGTAGTGTTACATGGTTTAAATTGAAGTAGTTTTATATTGCAGTAGGAAGGTTTAAATTTTAGAAGCATGATTTAAATAGCATTAGATTAACCTGCACATTTTCCGGAGCATCCTGCGCAGCGAACAGTCCACTCAGGTCTCTATAGATGGTGGCACGCAAGATGGCGGGCCGAGGTGATATACTCTGTCTTGTTGGAGCCAATCTGCCAGTCTGGAATTGTGGTGATTGGTATATAGTAGGTATAGATTATAGGAAATTTACAAAAAAAAGCTACATTTGTAGCTTTTTTGGGGCTACTCGTTCTGTTGGGAATGTTCGGGGCGTTCCACGGTCATCAAAAGGCAAAGAGGTCAAAAATGAATTTGTCCCTGATATATTTTTAGTTATTACTTAAATAGTTTTAGTGTGAAATTAAGTTAATATTTTAAGAAATATTCCCTAAGAAAACAGTATATCCAAGAATTGCACCGGGACGACTTTTTAACTCGTAACCTTTTGCTAAAAATATCGAAAATACCACAATTCGCCGCATCCACTTACATCCGTTACATTGTTATGACGATGCATCGGTTACTCTTCAGACCGATAATAAAAATCCACCTGCCTAGCTATCACGGTTCATGAGATACAGCCAGAAGGCCAATTCTCGTAAATTACATTGTTCAAATTACATTTCAATATCATTTCGATTGCATTTCGATCTCAAATAATACCGTCATAGAAGCTCAAAATACCCTCAAAGTTAGCTTTTTGTACAAAAAAACTGACTTTGAAGGTATCTTTGCAATCGAAATGCAATCGGGATGATATTGAAATGTAATTTAAACAATGTTATTTACGAGAATTGGCCTTCTGGTGACAGACAGACAAGTTTTAGTGATAGGATCCCGTTTTAACCCTTTGAATACAGAACTCTAAAAAGCAGCTTTAGTAATAGTAAAAGTAGTTTCCTTACCACAGTATCTCTGCCCCTAAACTCTCTAAGCGCCAACACCAGTATCTTCCCACAAGTAGACATCACACAGAGGTAAGGGTCCGCCGTGTGCGCCGATAGCGCCGTCCATTCCAACTGTATACTCTGTACTAGACTGCCGTCTGAAATTTACACAAAATATAAGAAATCTATACTAATATTTTAAGAAGAAGCTGAAGAGTTTGTTTGTTTGAACGCGCTAATCTCAGGAACTACTGGTTCGAATTACAAAAATAATTTTGTGCTGGATATTCCATTTATCGAGGAAGGGTATAGGCTACTTTTTATCCCGATATTCCCACGGGATCAGGAGTTACGCGGGTGAAGCAGTACTAGTAAGAAATATAAGGCATTTACACAAATAGAAAAAATATGATTAATTTCTCCGTTTCTCTAGATTACAATGGAATTGATAGTATTTCGCTAACTATATGAGGAAAAGAGATATAATCATTTAAAGTCACCTGTTTTTCATTTCTTTCATCTGCATCTGTCGCCATTACACATATAGAAACTTAAGAAACCTGTAATTTTTTGTTCGAAGTCTTGCTATTATTCTTTCACATTTTAGGGTATCGAAAGAGTGAAAAACGGGACCCTAAGAAGATCACTTGTTTTTTTTTTGTCAGTCTGTTTTTCAGTCTTCTTATCTTATAAGCCCATGATGTCCCACAGCTGGGCAAAGGCCTTCCCAACATCTTTCTACCTATATCGATCCTGTGCTATAGATCACTCTTCCATGAAGGAATCTAACACAAACAGTAAAGCGAACGCACAGCGCTAAATACGGCGCTTTGATTGGTCTATTTTGCTGTGCTCTCTTGACTTTTTATATTATTTGCAGCACTATGCGTTCGCGCGCAATATGCAATCTCATAGGCTTGATTTTGAATACGGGTCTTAGTTACTACAAACTTTCTCAGCCCTTTTAACACATTTAGAGGTTTTTCAAAAACCCCTTTTGAATGTCTTATGTTTCGAAATCCAGACTCGTTGCTCTTGTAGTTTCAGATATTTCGTGAGGAGTCTTTTTCTATTTGATATATCGCCCCCGAGGTAGTCAAATAACGATGGCGGGAGGAATTAGACTCCTATAGGAAAGAGAGCCCCTAAGGAAATGGCAATAGGGGATGAAAGTTTATATGAATCTTCGTCATTGTTGGAGACAAGTAATCTGTTATTGGGCTTATGTTTGGGTATTGTTAAAACTTAATTTAAACTCAAAGAGAGGGGGTGGAAATAGGGGATGAAAGTTTATATGAATCTTCGTCATTGTTGGAGACAAGTAATCTGTTATTGGGCTTATGTTTGGGTATTGTTAAAACTTAATTTAAACTCAAAGAGAGGGGGTGGAAATAGGGGATGAAAGTTTATATGAATCTTCGTCATTGTTGGAGACAAGTAATCTGTTATTGGGCTTATGTTTGGGTATTGTTAAAACTTAATTTAAACTCAAAGAGAGGGGGTGGAAATAGGGGATGAAAGTTTATATGAATCTTCGTCATTGTTGGAGACAAGTAATCTGTTATTGGGCTTATGTTTGGGTATTGTTAAAACTTAATTTAAACTCAAAGAGAGGGGGTGGAAATAGGGGATGAAAGTTTATATGAATCTTCGTCATTGTTGGAGACAAGTAATCTGTTATTGGGCTTATGTTTGGGTATTGTTAAAACTTAATTTAAACTCAAAGAGAGGGGGTGGAAATAGGGGATGAAAGTTTATATGAATCTTCGTTATTTTTGAAGTCAGAAACATGTGATGTGTTATTAGGTTTCTGTTTGAGTATGGGTAAAACTGAATTTAAACTCATCCTCTGAGAGGGTAGAAATGGGGGATAACATTTTACATGACACTTTATCTTTTTTGAGGCTTTTTTGATTAGGACACTTTTTATTTTATTTAACAAACAACACAGCCTTAGTACTGAGGAAGGTTAATAGTCAATTGAGATCGTTATAGGAATAAGATCGCGGCATAGCCAGTAATTACACATACACATTACTGGATAGGCTAGACTGTCCTCAGACTCATAATTAGACACTGGAATAGAATGCATATGTTGGATAATACGGGTACTACTAAAAATCACAAATTTAGTAGAAAATATGAATTTAACTGACTTTTGGACATTATTTTAAGATAACTAACATAGCTGTAAGACTTTACTAACAAATGGATTGGACTATCTGATTATAAATTAAATTAATTAATTTAGTAATAAAATAAGTAAAATAAACTTACTAGTAAGCAATCGTATAGCAATAGTAGTAACTTGCACCATGAACCTGTTGTTACCGAGGTTCCCAGCGAACACAGTCGCTGCTCCACACATGAAGCCTGAATTGTCTACTTCGTTGATCTCCTGACCAGTTTGGAGTACCTACAAAGATAAAATCATTGAACAACGGAAGAAGTAAAGCACGAGCTGTGGTTGGTGCCTTGACAGGGCATTACGGAACCAATGACATGCTTTTAAAAATGAAGATAACTTCTAATACTGCAGAGCTGCGGTTATGTCAGGGAAACTATGGAGCACATCCTGTGTGAATGCGATGTCTTAGCAGCGAAGCGTATGAAGGAGTATAGGTTTCTTCCTCTCAGTGGGATCACCGCGTTAATCGACCACTTCTTCAAAGAGTAAGAAACATTAAGGTAGGGGTAAACACAAAGGATCCCACAGGGTCGAAGTGTTGCTGGCTTTTTCAGCCCCCGATTTAAGATAAGAAGTTAAAATCATTACATAATATGAAACAAATTTGCTTGCCGATGTCTGTCTGTCCCTATGTATGCTTAGATCTTTAACTATGGAACGGATTTTTATGATAGTGATTCAAGAGGAAGGTTTTAGTATATAAAACAAAACTACCATGCGTACGAAGTCGCGGGCAACAGTTAGTAGGAAAAAAAATGTTTTTTCTAATATTTGAACCAAGGGTCTGCTACTTTATCATAAATTACAAACCATCAAAACTAACAGCCCAAGAGCATAATGTTCGCTAGGCCTTCCTCTGTTGGAAGTATGCATGTCCTAAAGTTTTTTTGGACATGCATGCTTCCAACAAAGATAAAATGATGGCTTTGGTAGATTGCTAAGTTTTTCTTTGAATATTTCGGTTTCCGACCGACATGGCGTTCTGATGAGGTAGGGCTTTGGGGCCCAACCTCATCAGAACGCCATGTCGACGTCGTCGCCGGCTACGTATCCATAGCTACTTCTGGCTACCCTAGGTTGCCAAATATACTAGCCACTGGCTACTGTCAGTCACATAAAACAAGTGCGTCCTTCCTCATTGACGACCCTGAGCGAGGCGCAGGCGCAGCTTACACGTATACTGGCTACTGCGGCTACGTCGCCAGGACAACAGCGTATCTAGTCGCCACAAAGCGCATCGTCAGACGTGGCTACGCTGGCGACGTCGCCATGTGAGTTAACTTCCATACATTTCAATACGAATTAGTTGGATACGTAGCCGGCGACGTCGCCATGGCGTCCCGGTGTGGTAGAATTCTAATTGAGGCCATACACGCTAGGTTTTGCATGATGGTTATAACTAGAGATGAAACGTATATACGGTAACTATCCGGTATCCGGCCTATCCGGCTCAAATTTTATATCCGGCCGAATACCGGATTTCAAATAAATACGTCCGACATAAAGATTGAAGGCATTTTAATCTTTATTTAACACAGAGATTCATGATTTTTTAATAAAAGAAATAAAAAATAATACTCAAACTTAGGGCAAATTATGATAAATAAACACCAATTTAACTGCGTATCTGTGCTTTGCTTGTCTTGGTATGCAAGACAAGCTTCCAAAAGGGCCCGAAATCACCCGAGTCCATCTGATCGCCTCACTTATGTAACGAGGCGATTCGTTACACGAGTGTGAGTGAAGCGATCGGGTATGTTCGGTTCGGCCGGATATTCGGCTTTAAGGTTGGCCGAATATTCGGTATCCGGCCAAACCACTATCCGTTTCATCTCTAGTTATAAATAAAAATAAAATTGTTTTAGTACAGGCAAACTACCCATATCACACATCCTAGAAATACTTACAAGTGACAAGTAAAAAATAAAAGTATAATAAAAACAGTAATAAAATGACAATTAAATATAAACTTAATATTCTGGTCAATATAATTTTTCATTTTTTGTTTGCCTATATGTGCAGACTATTCCAATGCCCAAATAAGGGACAGGTCAAATTGCTAGAGACAGCCACCAAAATGCTATTTCCCGATCCAAGGAGCCGACTCCAGAAGGACGAGGCACGATTTCTCATAAAGTTATAACCATCGTGTATGTCCTCCATAGGTCCGCATTGCGCAAGTGACCGCTTACCATAGTGGAGTCGTCCTGTGACAGCAGGAGGTACGCATGCGCGGCGTCCCCGTCCCGCGCCCCGCCCTCCCCGCCCGCGCCGTCCCCCGCGCCCGCGCCCGCGCCGTCTCCGAACACGGACCACATGTCCGTACAACCTATAATATGTTAAAACACTGAAATAATACCACGAAAAATAATAGTTTAAAAAACTATTTTTTTTAATAAAATTTTTAGTGTCTATGTATTACAAGTACATATGTATTTACAAAAGAAAAGTATATACGTAGTATATCAGTTGTCCAGCATGTGTGGAAGGTCCTGCAATATTTATTTATCAACGGAGGCTACTCTCCTTCCAACAAGGCGTGTCATCAACTTGTAACATACCTGGCAAATCGAAGGCGGTAACCAAATGCGGCGTAACAGACCGCTGCAACACACACAACGCTCCGTTCTTGTCCCGGCCGGAGCACGCGACCAACTCGACCCGGTCCGGAGCGCCCGTGGGTCCCCCGCCGCCCAGCTGGGGCTCGCCCATCGATATCGACCCTATAGGGGCCACGTTCAGGAGCGAGTCACATACCTGGTGCCGAATAAATACATGGTAATTATAGCTATCTAGACTTGGAGTAGGCGTTTTACTAATAAAATTAGACGATGCACCAATAAAATCAGGGGTTGCACCAATAAAAATAGGCGTTGCACCAGTGAAATAAGGCGTTACTCGAATAAAATAAGGCGTTGCTCGAATAAAATAAGGCGTTGCACCAATAAAATTAGGCGTTGCACCAGTGAAATAAGGCGTTACTCGAATAAAATAAGGCGTTGCTCGAATAAAATAAGGCGTTGCACCAATAAAATTAGGCGTTGCACCAGTGAAATAAGGCGTTACTCGAATAAAATAAGGCGTTGCTCGAATAAAATAAGGCGTTGCACCAATAAAATTAGGCGTTGCACCAGTGAAATAAGGTGTTACTCGAATAAAATAAGGCGTTGCTCGAATAAAATAAGGCGTTGCACCAATAAAATTAGGCGTTGCACCAGTGAAATAAGGCGTTACTCGAATAAAATAAGGCGTTGCACCAATAAAATTAGGCGTTGCACCAGTGAAATAAGGCGTTACTCGAATAAAATAAGGCGTTGCACCAATAAAATTAGGCGTTGCAACAGTGAAATAAGGCGTTACTCGAATAAAATAAGGCGTTGCTCGAATAAAATAAAGCGTTGCACCAATAAAATTAAGCGTTACACCAATAAAATAGGGCGCTGTGTCAATAAAATTAGGCGGTATGTCATTAAACTTAGGCGTTGGACCAATAACCTGACTTCAAAACCTTCGTTAGAAAGCATGAGAATAGGCGAGATTTCAATAAAATAAGACGTTGTGCCAATAACGTTTCCCCAAAAAAAAAAAATAGTAGAATGGTATCAATAAAATCAGGCGTTGGGTCAATAATTTTACCACAGAAAAATAGCTAAACTAATAGGCGTATTGTCAATAAAATTATGCGCTTGACCAATAACTCTACCTGAAAACATAGCTGGCCATTATATTAGGCGTTGCGCCAATAAAATGAGGCGTTGCACCAATAAAATTAGACGCTAAGCCTCAAAAACATAGCAAAGCAGAATGAGAATAGGCGAAGTGTCTATAAAATTAGGCGCTGAGCAATAACCTTGCTTAACAACATAACTATTCAGGATTAGGCACTGCACCAATAAAATAAGGCATTGCAGCAATGAAATTAGGCTTGGACCAATAAAATAAGGCATTGCAGCAATGAAATTAGGCTTGGACCAATAAAATAAGGCATTGCAGCAATGAAATTAGGCTTGGACCAATAAAATAAGGCATTGCAGCAATGAAATTAGGCTTGGACCAATAAAATAAGGCATTGCAGCAATGAAATTAGGCTTGGACCAATAAAATAAGGCATTGCAGCAATGAAATTAGGCTTGGACCAATAAAATAAGGCATTGCAGCAATGAAATTAGGCTTGGACCAATAAAATTTGGCGCTGCACCAATAAAATAGGCTCTTGACCAATAGCCTCACCTCAAAAACGTAGCTAGTCAATTGCGTAGAGGTTCTAATATCACTCCCATACACTTCCAATTCGTCTTGATCAGTAATATCTATGACATCAGTGGCAACACAGTCTGTTATGTCGATGACCTTTTGACGTTTGGCCGCGGGATCATCGCGCTCTTTCTGGGCCGCTTCGCGCTCTTTCTGCTGGGCTTTGTCGTGATCTGGAATTATTGGAATTTTTTTTTTGTGAACATGTTTAAGATACAAAGTTATTATTTTTTATCTTTATCTTTTTATCTGTGGCGACGCTTCACATCGCCACCAACAGATGGCGCCACTGATACGATCATAGATCGCGCAAGCGAAGTTTTTCTGAAGATAAGCTCATATACAAGTTCCAACGAAACATCGTTGGTGGGCGGCCTACCGGGTATAACACCTGCCCGATGGAAGATCTTCCCTTTGGAGGTACACACCACCTCGTACCTCCAAATATCTATTCACTAGCTTTTGCCCGCGACTCCATCCGCGTAGAAGTCGAAAATAGTTCTAATAGTATTTTTAATTGGTTTTAATTTTTCACCCCTTGAGGGGTAGAATTTCGGAAAATTCTTTCTTATCGGATGCCTACGTCATACAAAGAACACACCCTCCAAGTTTCAGGTCTCTACGATCAGCGGATTAGGCTGTGCGTTGATCCGTCAGTCAGTCAGCCGTTCAGGACAAAGCATTTTATATGTATAGAAGATAAGATAGTTACCGTTAGCTTCAGATTCCGTCAAATCAACAGTAGCCTCCAAGGGTTTATCAACAGAGAACAACATCCTGTTCTCTCTCTCAGTCACACGCAGGAGGAGAGAGTTGCCCAGACGTGAGCCGAGGAAGAGGAAGTCTTCTTCTATTACACACATCTGGAATCACACATTTTTTGCAAAATCATTAGGTTCGATTGCGGGCACGCAACTCCTTTCAGCATTTTTCGCTATCACTTATAGTTTAGGATCTAGTCCTGAAGGCCCACATAAAAATATCACCCTGTATAGTATAAAGTATTACTTCATTTTCAAAATTTGTAAAACTCAACTCAAATTAAATTAAGCCTGTAATCCTTGACCGTGGGAACTTCTGATAGAACACACACATTGATATTTTCTAGCCACACAGGTGCAACGCAGTATTAAAATTACGCACCCTGGAAACAAATAAATCTACTTTCGATGCATCGTACATTTTGTACAAGTTACATATTCATCAAGCATTCGTCTTCGTAGGATGTTTATGAATATCATAGAAAACACGCAATGTATGTAGTATTTAACTTGTCACATCGCAAAACTGCAGTCCGGTAGTAAGTAGCTGGCGGGAAAGGGTGGGGTCAGAGTGTACGTTTTTTGGGTATTTTGTTTGATAACGAAATTGTCAATAAGTAAATGTTCTGTACTATAATAATTTTTATATTTATATATTTTTATAATAATAATTATGCGAAATAATTATTATATCCGTCTCTATATATTGAAAATTCACACATAAACGTTCGTCTGTACCTATGTGCCCTACTAGGAAACAGGTTAAAACGTGTCGGTATCGGCAGCATATATTATTATATAAATATTCAGGCAAGACACATACCAATCTTTATAATATTCGATATAGTTGGGTAAAAAGATGAGTACATTATAGTTACTGG
The DNA here is from genome assembly GCA_907269075.1 of Idaea aversata. Classification (NCBI taxonomy): domain Eukaryota; kingdom Metazoa; phylum Arthropoda; class Insecta; order Lepidoptera; family Geometridae; genus Idaea; species Idaea aversata. Next base: position 11,101,896 of record OU026106.1, read on the forward strand.
TTTGTCTTAAATCTTCCTTTATTTTTTTGGGATTTATAGTAATTTCCTTTTACTTTTCCCATTATTATTAACCTTGAATAAAAATAAGTTACAATATATAGGATTAAAATATAAAAATAAGCTACAATTTTAATACATCCTACCTACCTAAATCATACCTTTTCCATATTTTATTTAATTTTTGACAGCTCAATAAATTCCTATTTTAATTTCTTTAGAGACTGTAGTCCTGCAAAAGGCAGGAACGTCAAATACTAGTTGATTTTTTCTTTCCCGCAAATTGTTTGTAAAACATATCCAATTAGAGATCGAAATGTAAAGATCTTTGGACACAACCGGCATAGTAATTTAAAATGCCGCTGTGCAGTTTGACACCCATACCTATTGATAAAAGGCATTACAACAAAAAAATAATGTCTTTACACCAAACCTCTAAAGCAGCTCAGAAACGGGATATTCAAATAAAAGCATTGTGACCACTATGTTTGTTTCCAGGAATTGATCTCCATTAGCAACACTATCGATTGGTACAAAAATATACGATGATTATTATTTTGCAAAATGAACAGGTTCGATTCCCGGCAAGGGAAATGACTTTTTCAAAAATCGAATGATACAGTTTTAGATTTTGTCAAAATCGGGCACGCAACTTCTTTCAGCATTTTTCACTATCTCTTATGGTTTAGGATATAGCCCTGAAGGCCCACATAAAAAATTCACCCTGTATGCCTACACTAAAGATGAATAAATTAAAAATATCAAAACTAATTACCTATTATTCAAAACTTTTTTGCTAACGCTACTTGAAGACGACCCAGTTGGCACAATGGTCACCATGCCGCCGGACTGCCAAACAGAGGGTTGCGGGTTCGATTCCCGCCTCAGACAAGTATTTATGCTTAAATATTTGTCTGAGGTCTGGTTGTTTCTATATATTATAAGTAGGTATATATTTACAAAAAATGTTTGCGTGTACAGTCACATTACCAATTAGCTGAACCCCACGTGACCTAGAGCTCACTCGCAAATCTGTAATGTTACCTGATTCTGTTTTTTTTTACAATATTACTATACAATACAATGTGCAATATAAAAAAAATAACAAAAAAGGTATATACTATATTTTTTACAGATATGCGAATGTGCTCTGGGTCACGTGGGGTTCAGCTAATTGGTAATGTGACTGTACTTATGCACGCGCGTGAGAAGTTATACGGCCGGCTGTCTAATATTTGCGCAGCTTCAACATGTGGTTTTTGTGTAACAGATGCGCACGCATCTTAAAATTTCACTCTCGCAGCTTCAACCTGTTACTTTTGGGTAACGTAGCTTCAATATGTGACTTATGTGTAACAGATGTGCACGCATCTTAAAATTTCACTCTCGCAGCTTCAACCTGTTACTTTTGGGTTGCGCAGCTTCAACATGTGACTTTTGTGTAACAGATGTGCACGCATCTTAAAATTTCACTCTCGCAGCTTCAACTTGTTTTACTTTTGGGTTGCGCAGCTTCAACATGTGAATTTTCCGTGTGACGGTGCTGCGCGCGCATCATAAAAATTCACTCTCTTCATTTTTCATAACGCGCCTAAATAAGTATAACTTCAAAAAAAAAAGTATATGTAGTATATTGTAGTATATCAGTTGTCTAGCACCCATAACACAAGTCTAGTTACTTAGCTTGGGGCTAGATGGCGATGTGTGGAATGTCCTGCAATATTTATTTAATTATTTATAAACTGTCATTTTCGATTTACTTTGACAAGGTTCCTGTTCTCATTGTGCGCGGATTATACCTAGTTTCGACTCCTTGCTCGAAGAATAGGTACAATTACAAATTAGTTGTCTTGTGTAACACTCGCACCCCACCCTTATGCCAGGTCAAACAATAAATGTCGGGAAACAAATGGACGTGCTCTCACCTTGAATACTGAGATGACACTGTCAGTTTTGCGCGCCGCGACATCTATACATATAATAAATCTGTAGACTTAAAAAAATCTGTAATTGTAAAATATCCAGAAAAAAAATACACAGGTCGTCTTAGAATCGTTAGCTGAACACGATAGGGTAGTTTTTAGAATTTTTGTTTGTCTGTTTGTCTGTTTGTCTGTTTGTCTGTTTGTCTGTTTGTTTGAACCAGGTAATCTCATAAACTAGAGAACAGATTTCAACGAGGTCCACACCATTATGTTCAGAAAATACCAGATTAACATTTAGGGTATTTTTCAATTTAACTTTAATACAATAATTATGATATTTGATAAAAAAACATTTAAAAAATGTGAAATCGAAATATTTTTTGTGTAAAACGTAATCAAACGTCAAAAAGGAACAGTACGCTTAGCACTACTTTTTTACGTATTCGATCAAACATACTATATTGAGTATTTACTATGAAACTTCCTAAAAATCAACTTACCAGATCCACCCGTCTCTGAGAATATCGGTAGTGACCCACCGACAGACAGACGGACAAGAGAGTGACCTTATAAGGGTTCCTTATTTTCGAGTGCTTCAACAAGTCATACTAGGCGTGCAGGTACATGCCTCCGCTCAAGATGACAGTTGTCATAAAACCAAATAGTTTGCATATAATATCTGCTACCTACGTGAAACTGAAAATGAGGTTAGTACAAAGAGGTACTACTACATAAAATTACGGATCTCCTTTACCGAGGACCTCCTCGATGTTACACAATTATATCGCGCTCAAATGGTTTGAATTATGAGTTCAAGTCGCAGACACCATAGAAAATAAAAACAAAATAAAAAAAACCGGCCAAGTGCGAGTCGTACTCGCGCGCCGAGGGTTCCGTACATTAGTTTTTATACACCTTGATTTTTATACACCTAATAGGGACCATAGACTTCAGTAATTTCAACTTGCTAAGTCCAACCGTTCCTGAGATAATCGGTGGTGACACACGGACAGACAGACAAGAAAGTGATATTATAAGGGTTCCTTTGTTACCTTTGAGGTACGAAACCCTAAAAAGAATTTTCCAAATCGGTTCAAGCGTTTTCGAGTAAGTAATCGGCGAAAATACATAAAAAAATATACGCGACGAATTGAGAACCTCCTCCTTTTTTGAAGTTTTAGAAGTGAATAATAGATAAGGTATGTTTGTAAAAATCAATTTTCAGGGTTCCGTAGCCAAATGGCAAAAAACGGAACCCATATAGATTCGCCATGTCTGTCTGTCTGCCGTATGTCACAGCTACTTTTTTATTTTGTTTTCCCCAAAATTACGTAGCCCTAGCTACCTAATAAAGAAAATCTGGGCAATTTGGTCTAGAATTCAGAAAATTGCAAAAAGGGTCTGGAGATTCAGTATGGGAGCGTGGCAGTGTATGTTTTTGCGCTGTGATTTTAGACCCGATGGATAACTAATGCCCTTACGCTTTATAGGTTTTGTATGAGGGCATTTTTTGTTCATTTAGGTGGGTATGGGTCTCAAAGTGAACCGCACACTTTTGAAAAATCATAGGACATCATTTTTCTTTAAATATTCCATTTCCCAGACGCTTTAGTAGTTGGAGGTTGGCTTAGAGGTTTTAGATGGGAACCACACTTTTGGCATAAACAAAATGTCCTTTTGTAGTTTGGCATAAACGTTTTAGCATAATAAAATAACCCTAGGCATACCGTAATTTTACACAATTATTATTGGCATAAAGTCACCGCGCACTTTTGGAAAATCATGGAACACCACGTTTCATCAAAAACCGTATCCAATACGCTTTAGAAGTTTGGTGTGAAGGCATTTGTTTTCTTCGATGTCCTCTATCGATAGGTATAGGTCTCTAAGAGCATCGTGCACTTTTGTAAAATCATAGGACATCACGTTCCTTCAAATACCCCGTTTCCGAGACGTTTTAGATGTTTGGTGTGAAAGCATTTTTTGTTCAACGTAATGCCCGCTATCAATTGGTAAGGACGTTATTTTATGTATAAGTATCTGTTCTGTCCAATGGCCTTTCATATTTAATCATTAATAATATTTGAAAATAAAAAACAAAATTTTATTTGCACCAAAATAGATTATTATTTGCATGATGTTGGTGTTTATAAATACTATAACCTCTTATATTATGAATACAAAAATATGGATAGAGGAACAACGGTAGTTAATAATTCTTTTTTACTTTAATTTACAAAAAACCAAAGATGAGATGATGAGGAAGACAAAGAATGTTGAAAGTTTTGTGCGAATATGAATTGGACTTAGTTTTAGCTTATTATATTGTTGTGTATTATGTTCTATTTGAGTGAAATAAATAAATATAAATATTACTTACCTACATAAGTGCTTTTGCCAAATCAATCAAAAAATATAGCTTAAAAACAATGTAGCTATTTTGTTATTATAACTTACACCGAACGTTAAATAGTATCTATGCGGGAAAATGTTAGGCATTCTATATAAACCAAAACCACATCGCGAACGAAGTTGCGGGCAACAGCTAGTCTAATATAAAGCGAAATGTCGCGAGCTACTGCTTCATACTAAAATGTATGGGCAGCGAGGAATGATTTTAACCAAAAAAAATATCTATGTTTCGGCATTGATTATTATTATTTGGTTTCAATAAGTAAAAAACTGCAATGATGAATGCATTCTCTATACTTTTGTCTCACAATTTAACCAAAAATATTTTCAAATATAACAACGAAGTAGCACAGATACTTAAAATAGAAAAGGTCGATTTCGATGTTTTTCATCAAAGTTGATAATTGTTTTTTCAATAACTATGAATTATTTTCAAAAAATCTCATAGTGAAACTGTAGACTCATCTAATAAGCTATCGAGAATTCTTTTTAGTGTCTTACAATGCAGGGAGTTCTTCAATATTTTTAAAATAGTAAATGACGTTTTTAGGGACTCGCCTCTTAAATATTAGTTTAATAAAAAAATTTGCTTGTGTTATAATTTCCTTCCCCAAGAGCAATATTACCGCACATATAAACAAAAAAAGTTGTAACGACACTTTTAAAACCAAAAGTTGTAACGACACTTTTAAGACCAAAAGTTGTAACGCCACTTTTAAGACCAAAAGTTGTAACGACATTTTTAAGACCAAAAGTTGTAACGACACTTTTAAGACCAAAAGTTGTAACGACACTTTTAAGACCAAAAGTTGTAACGACACTTTTAAGACCAAAAGTTGTAACGACATTTTTAAGACCAAAAGTTGTAACGACACTTTTAAGACCAAAAGTTGTAACGACACTTTTAAGACCAAAAGTTGTAACGACACTTTTAAGACTAAAAGTTGTAACGACACTTTTAAGACTAAAAGTTGTAACGACACTTTTAAGACCAAAAGTTGTAAAGCCACTTTTAAGACCAAAAGTTGTAACGACATTTTTAAGACCAAAAGTTGTAACGACACTTTTAAGACCAAAAGTTGTAACGACACTTTTAAGACTAAAAGTTGTAACGACACTTTTAAGACCAAAAGTTGTAACGCCACTTTTAAGACCAAAAGTTGTAACGACATTTTTAAGACCAAAAGTTGTAAAGACACTTTTAAAACCAAAAGTTGTAACGACATTTTTAAGACCAAAAGTTGTAACGACACTTTTAAGACCAAAAGTTGTAACGACACTTTTAAGACTAAAAGTTGTAACGACACTTTTAAGACCAAAAGTTGTAACGACATTTTTAAGACCAAAAGTTGTAACGACACTTTTAAGACCAAAAGTTGTAACGACACTTTTAAGACCAAAAGTTGTAACGACACTTTTAAGACCAAAAGTTGTAACGACATTTTTAATGAGTCGCGACACCACACTGTTCAATGCGAAATAGAAATGAAAATATCTGGCTTGCTTTCTATAAGAGAGAGAGAGAGACAGACAGAGAAACATGCGACGCCGCACAGCTTACAATAGCTTACTATAGCAAAAAGTGTCGTGACAACTTTTTCGTAAGACTTTTTTCCGTCTAGCCCTCATTCACAACGCGCGATAAGGAACTATCGTTCCAATAAATAAATAAATATTGCAGGACATTCCACACATCGCCATCTAGCCCCAAGCTAAGTAACTACACTTGTGTTATGGGTGCTAGACAACGGATATACTACTTTTATACTTTTCTTTTGTAAATATATACTTATAATACATAGAAACAACCAGACCACAGACAAATATCTAAGCACAAATACTTGTTTGAGGCGGGAATCGAACCCGCAACCCTGTGTTTGGCAGGCTGGCATGGTGGCCATTGTACCAACTGGGTCGTCAATATATATATTTTTTTAATGTTGACTTACACAGCAAGTTAAGACCGAGGCAGCAGCCCGGTCCAGATGGAACGCTCTCACCGACCGGACGGAGTCAGCCAACAACGTCAACACGTACAGTTGGCCACCCTTCAACGCTAGAGCCAGTCTAGTCTCGCCCAGTGTGGCCACACAAGCACCATCTAACGTTATACATACACCTTCTTGGATTCCTGTGAGATAACGATGAAAATATAGGTTAAACAATCTACAGATCTCACACAATAAATAATTTATAAATAACTAACGACCCGCTCCGGCTTCGCACGGCTATATTATGCATGTATTATATATAAACCTTCCTCTTGAATCACTCTATCTATTTAAAATAAACTGCATCAAAATCCGTAGCGTAGTTTTAAAGATTTAAGCATGAATAGGGACAGACAGCGGAAAGTGACTTTGTTTTATACTATGTAACGAAGCACACGATTAAATTTTACAAAAATACGAGAAAGTAAGTTTTTATGCGCCCACTTCCTAAGATGGCTCAAACTAGTGCTAATTCAATACCCAGAACTATTTTTATTTTCATAATAAATTTTTTTTTGGGAAATTCTCAATCCAAGTCGACGAATTTTTTGGAATTTTGACTTTTGACTAATCTTCAAAAGTTACCAACCGATTTTGGGAATTCAAATTGCACTTTGAAGCCCTCCGGAAGACGCACATTTTGACAAATGGGCTTTTAACGTATCTCTCATATCTGCGAAACTATAGGCAAATGTCACAATTTCATAAATCATGGCACGAAAACATATTAAACATTTTTAATGTTAAAATAATATCAATAAATTAAAATGTGTAAAGAGATTGAATTAAACTTACTGAGTGGAAAATTAGTAGTATGCGTTGCAATACTGTTCAATGATACTCCATAAGGTGGCACTGATTGATTCAAATATATCAAAGAATTGACGGCCATTATCAAACAACCACCTAAAACGAAAGTATGGTTTAATAATATTAACATTTTGTGCCATTAATTTTAGGCGAAATACAAATGTAAAAGTATGGAAAAGGCATTTCGTCTATGGCATTATAGCAAAATGCTTTAATAGAAGTACCAATGCAGCAAGTAAAATAGACAAGTTGCCAACAGGCAATGGCAAAATACCTATACCGAAATAAAATATAAAACAAATAAGCGATTAATATAAACAAACTGGTAGCTTGTCATTATTTTAGGCTAAATGCAAATGTCAAAGTATAGAAAAAGCATTCATATGCCAAAATGCTTAAAACATTAAAGTAACAAGAATCAGAAGAATCAGACAAGTTGCCAACACTAAACATGCCTTGCACAAGTAAAAAGTAAAACAAAGCGTAAAAATAAGAAATTAGAGTTAACCAAGTGGCAATACGCTCATACTCAAAAGCAAAGCGCCTATTATGTTTAGTACAAAGCCAAACCCAATAGGCGCGATACCAATAACTATTGGCACAGTCGCTAAACAAATTGGTACCTTGCCAATAACTTACCCAGCGGTTTGTGAACTGGCACAGCTTTTAGACAGTCGAATGGCAAGCCTGCTATTTGCCAAATAACGGGGTGGACTCTGGCACTCATGTTTAGTGACACGCCTGCCATTGCACAGGTGTCATTTCTCACGGCTGTACGTCTGAAATATACATACTCAGTTTGGATTTGTTTTGGAGTGGAGTTTTTGAGAAAAAACCGTTTGTGCGTGTTCCCAGAAAATGTTTTTCCTACATAGAATAATGATATTGGCCTTTACATCCCATCTAAATGATTTATATCGCTCCAGCAACTTTAATCTTTGCTATTCAGGGTGCTACAGTGCTTGGGACATGGCTGGCAAACTTACTCCATATTATATGGAGTAGATTTGCCAGCTTAATGGACCATATAAGAAGGAAGAACTCATCAATCCATATAGAGTTAATTAAGCCGCAGATTTTATGTCAATGTTTTCCTTTTCGCAAGAGCAATGTTCATTAGCACACATATTTTTAATACATATTTTTACATATTTTCAAAGAAATATCCATTGGTGCGTGTCCGGCCGGGGTTCGAAACTCACAACCTCTGTAAAAAGTTGAGGTATACACTAGGGTGACATCACATAGGATATAAAGGGCATTATTTTAAACTGTACCTTCTGCCAATAACATAATAGTACATTACGTTAAAAGTGTGGTAAATTGATCATTGCATAGAGGCGATTAATGACGCGCGAGGGGAATGAGAGCGGGTTAAAAAGCCGAGATGCAATGATCAATAATCCACACGCGTATCGTACGACGTTTTTTATCAAAGTTGCGAGTAAAAGAAATGACTTGTTATAATAATAAAAAGTTAACAAAATATGTGTTTAGGGCGGCAATCATTTTTTTTAATAGTTTAGGTCCAGTTTATATAATGCTATTTGCTATAATATGTCTTTTAAAAATTCGAACTGTTTGTGCTGGCTTACCTTTTTTATACATCAAAACAGTATAACCCAGTTAAATTATGAATGTTTCATCTACATAACATGTAATTAGCAGTAAGATACGTATTTAACTTATCAGGATAACTTTACAGCACTTGTGCGTTATGGTAAAGTAAAACGCACGCGTGCGTTATACGTTGGATTATGAGCCTTTAAGTGGTTTAATAAGATCCATTTTATGAGAAACTGTGATAAAAAATCCATTATTTATAACTTACCCAGCAAATGTCCTGACAGGTTCATATAGTAATAGTAAGGTAGGCTCGTAATATCCATGCAAGAATTGTATGTCTAATATATTGTCTATTTTTTCTTCTAGATCTTTTAGTACGATTCCATACGAGGCCAGGGTAGGTGCCCTTGTTAATGGTTGAGTTGGGGCCTGGAAGATAAATTATTATAATTAATCTCATTTCTTGGTCAACACGATACCCCGTTTTGAGTCAAAAACCAATACTTCCTATAGAACCAATGCAATTTAGTGAAATGCAAGATCTTATAGTATAAAGAGAAAATTTCTAAAAACCAAAAAAAGATTGTGCCTGTATTGACTTATGGTCGAATTTCCTTCCCATTTCTGTGAAAAAGAGTCAACACAGACACACGAGTAAAGTGATCCTGGGACCAGTTTTTGGAGTTTTTCTCCATAAGAATCGAGTTTACTAAAAGCCCACGAATAAATAGTAAAATCGGGCTTTAACGAAACGCCATGTTTTTTAATACATGGCAGAACATGTATTATAAAACCCATAAATAATAAATAAACTCACAGTTTTCTTATTCTCGAATGGTTTAGCTTCCAAAGGGTCACCATCCTCAGAAGTGAGATCCTTCCTGAACGGTAACACTGCCAACTTCTTGCCGTATAACAGCATGACAGCACACCTGCCTTCAGGGTCTACTCGGATCCAGGGTATGTGAGGGTGAACGGTCCAGCCGCCCTGGGGTGGAAGATAGAGGAGTTACAAAACAAGCTATGGTTTTTTCATGGCTTGTGTTATTGAGGCTGTTGGCTACCTCTGTAGTTCACCTGGGTGTACAATGGGCAGTTTTTTTACCTATAGTGGAATATAGGTGAGCCAGGTGAGTGAACTGAGGTGGACCATGAAGAAAGACTGTCCATGTTCCACCTTAATGAATCATATCAGGTTGCACCGATAACGATCATGTAAAGACTGAAAAAGCTGCAAACGCTGCCCGTCAATTCGATACATAAGTAATTTCAAAACTACCCTCATTCAGTTGGTAAAGTTTGTAATTAAATAAATAGTAGTTATATCGCGATCGGGGTGGAGGGGGCGGGGGGATTAATTTCTGCATTTTAGCTTATCAAGAGTTAGCCGATTTAGAAATTTAAAGACTCTGATTTTCATTATCGGGGTTAAAATTTTGTTAAATATTTAAATTACCTTCATGTCATCTTCTTCAAAATAATGCATACTGAGTGTAATAAGATTATTTGTATGTATATCATACTGTAGTACAGACAACTTGGCCTCCTTGAATGAGACAAGCAAGAGGTCTCGGCCAGCCGATGCACACTTCACTGATGCCATGGACATCACGTTGCCCCATAGAGTGTACGATGCTAGGCATTCTAACTTCATTTTTGGTGGAATTGGTTGACCAGCTGTAGGTATAAGAACAAATTGAGATTACAATCTATGATCAACATTTTAGCAATTCAACTTTCCGGACCTGTATGGTTTTAACCTGCTTGCGAACTCAGGGTTTATGCCAATAGAAATCTTGTGAGAATATCAAGAAAAAATCAGACTTTAAAAAACAAATAACAGACAATCTCTGGCGGAGAAGGAAAATTGTGCAAAAGTGCAGAAGGTTGTTGCTACGATTTTGACCGTGGAACAAGTAGGTAATATTTGTTTTTAGGGCTGTTTCAGTATGTATTTTAGTATAAGTAGTAAGTCCTTGGGTAAGTATTTACAGAAAAGTTCAATATACTATCAGTTATCTGGCCACCATAACACTAGCCTAGTTGTTTAGCTTTGGGCTAGATGTCGCTGTGTGCAATGTCCTGCGATATTTATCTAAGGCATAACATACCGGCATTGACTTCCTTCGTATGGCCCTCAGGGACCATTCGAAACACTTTGATAATATTAGCCCCAGCGGTGACGAGGCAGACATCATCGTTGTTGTAGAAACAACAGCTCACAGCGTGCTCTATTCCCGTTGCCGGGTGCGTTTGTCGGCTGATGGAAAACATTTTCACGGAAACAATTTGTTGTTAGTTTGAGGTTATGTTTACACAACTCTCGGTTAAACACTTAATTTACTTAAGCCTACGACTTCAGTGTTCGTTAGTAACGTAGGTTACGCCATTTCGTAGCTTTATATAAAGAGAAATTCGCGAAATAATAAGAATAACGGCAAAAAAATATCGCACAAACAATCGTCAACAGCTACAGATTTAAAAAAATGTATATTCATTCACTCATTTTTCCACAGATTACCGTTGTCAAAACTACAGAGTTACTATACGGCTTGCCACGCTTGTACGGCCCATAATTTCATGAATCCAACTTTACAAAAATAACTTATAAATAGTGTTGCCGTAAATGTGCTTTTAGTGCATTTTTGTAAGTTTTCATCATCCTAATTTCCTTTTTTACCAAAAGTGAAACTTGAAAGTGTAACTTATAATTTATAAGCCCTAGCAACTCTGTGATCAAAACAACAAATATGTCCGACTTTTGATAAATCCGTGGCCGTGATTTTACAAAATAGTTTTCCCAACGCTATGATATCATTTTTCTCTAAACTCTCGTTGAATAACTCCCAGAAACCTACTATCGAGATCGCGAAACCAGCTTATATGGACAAAAGTGCAACGTTGCAAGAACTCGGGTACAAAGATGAGAATGACCTGAGGGAGACGATCTATGGTTTGTTTTCATGTTATTTTGTGCTTTTGAAGAAGTTTTGTTTACTAAACGCTTATAACTTGTGTTGTGGTGTGTTTTAGACTTTTTGCGGACAATACGAGACCCTGAAAAGCCTAATACTCTTGAAGATTTGAAGGTCATTTACGAAGAGGGAATATTCGTGAAGGAACCCACGGCTGACAAAGTACCTGTTATCAGAGTGGAGTACAATCCAACAGTGCCCCATTGTTCCCTCGCAACCCTAATCGGACTGTGTATTAGGATCAAAATACAAAGATCAATACATCACCCTGTAAAGCTTGATATTTACATTAAAAAGGGGGCACACACTACTGAAGATGAAAGTAAGTGAAATCACAACAACCAAGTACAAACAAACCTACCTATATCCTGCTAATATTATAAATTTGAAAGTAATTGTGTTAGTTTGTTCCTTCTTTACATAAAATAGGTACAGGACCTTGTTATTGTGTAAAATAGGTACAGGACCAGGATATTGTGATAAAACTCTGTAGGTATGTAATACATAGTCTTCATTTTATCACGATATTCCTAGTGCAGCCAGTAAAGTATTTAAAAAACAACAACAAAGAAAACCATACAACATTATGACTAACTAACATCATCCATATTTATTCTTTACCAAAGAAATACCATACATTGTTAAACTTTGCCCTCACAGATGTGTTTATTTTGTCATACATACTGATAAACTTTTTAAACTCACATGATTTGTATTAATAGTATTTATTTTCGCATTTTTTATTTTATTTCTCTTGTAACATAGTTGAAACGTCGAGGTAAGATAAATAAAATAAAAAAAACACGATTAAGACTGGGGAAAATAATTAATACATACTGATATTAGATTACATCCAGTCACAGAACAAGTAGTAGGTACTTTTCCAGTTCTAAACAAGACATAGTTTGACCTTGTACAACATTGTAAGACTATTTAGGTACCTATTTATGGACAAGGATGTCTGAAGACCTTTATGTCTGTCTGGGAAAATACTCAGAAAATACCTAATCACTGCTTACACTATTTATTTAATTAAGTTAGTTTATCCATACATATCTTTAATATAATGTGAAAGTTTGTGTGTTAGTATGTCTCTGTACACTAGTGTACTAGCGACCCGCCCCGGCTTTGCACGGCTATATTATGCATGTATTATACATAAAAACCTTTCTCTTGAATCACTTTATCTATTAAAAAAACCACATCAAAATCCGTTGCGTAGTTTTAAAGATTTAAGCATACATAGGGATATAGGGACAGATAAAGCGACTTTGTTTTATACTATGTAGTGATGATATAATAATATGTTGGTTATTCCCTCACCCAAAAACTACTGAACTGATAAAAATTAAAATTGGCATATTGGTAGTTTAGGGGATTGAGAATGACATAGGATAGGGACATACAAGGGTGAAAATTGATAGCTAAAAATATAATCAAAAGAGTCATGAAGGCAATTTTGACAAAAAACAATAATCCCTGAAAAAATTAACAAACTAAGAATTGAAGTTATTAATTCTGTTTTACACTCTCTTCAGCCATCTCTGGCCAAGGTATCTCAAAGCAGTCGAGGTCAACCGAAAAATTATTATATTCTCCATAGTTAATAAATTTGGTAAAATTCCACAATAACAAAGTTATCTGTTATACCTATTTACACAACTGTCCCTACTTTATTTTGTAGTCATTCATTGATATATTGGTATGTTAGAACCTTGAATAAAGTAAAAAAAAGGGGTCTAGTAAAAAAATATTGCAGGACATTTAACACGGCGACACCTAGCGCCAAACTAAGCAACTAACGTCCCAGACATAAAGGCTTGTGATAAAGAGTTATGGGTGCCAGATAACGAACACAATATTTATTTTGTAAATAAAAATGACATAACCTAACTTAGTTTTTTAGACATTTTAAAATGATTTCATGCAACATACAATTTGCGTTAGGTAAATCTTTGGCTGTATATTTATTGTCTAACAACAGAAAGTTTAGTTTGTTTAAGTAATGTTTATTCAAACTCGTAATCATTATAACATCATTTTTAAATAAATGATAATGATATAATTATCTAAGTAGGTATATTTCTAACTAGTCGCAAACTAAGGTTTCACTCGTTTTAGTACTGTCAATAATTATCCCATACGCTCTCAACACCCCTGTTATTAAAAAAATGTAAACCACATAACAGGAAAACTTGATTAGTAGGTACATATAACCTCAATGTACTTTCCGAGGTTTTTGTCCTCTATGCATTGTTATTGGTTTGAAAGAAGACCATGAAACTAAATAAAAAAAATGGTTGTCTGTAAAGTCAGTTTACGGACGATTTTTACGTGATAACATCCTAAGAAAACATTGATGGTAACCATAGCAACGATAATAAGTTGTTATGGCTACCCTTGTCAATAACGCTTACGTTCCCGTAACGTGAGTGTGACGTCACACTTTTTTGTGATTGCAGTAGGTAAGGTGTTTATTTTACCTACTATTACAAGAAATTGTACACAGCGCCATCTAGCCCCATAGCAAGCAACTAGGCTTGTGTTATGGCGAACATATAACGGATATTTAGGATAAGTAGTCTCTCACAAACGAACAAAGCATGCGTACTCGCGAACACATAGAAAATATCCTGGACATGATATGCTGACTATTGCTGATCTATAAGAACATCATGAGGTTCGTGTGACGAGTTGCGATAATGACGAGTTGAGAAAATGACGAGTTGCGAAAATGACGAGTCGCGAAAATGACGAGTTGTGCATGAGTGACGAGTTTGCGTTTATGACGAGTTGCTACTAATCAGATATTTATTATAGAATGTTACAATTCCTTTCATTTATGTAAATCAGTTGTATTGTTTCACTCTAATAAACATACAGAAAATCGTATTTATTGTATTAGTAGAGATTATTTCAGTAGTACACAATACAATATAAACAAAGTTTATTTATTTAAGCTAGATACTTAGTAAAGCTAGAGATAATACATAAATCAAATATTTACTTTGTTATCTCTTGCACTGCAGGGGTGCTTCTAGTTCAGATTGACAAATGTCGCATAGTTTTAAACCTAAAAATAGCAAGTGAATAATACTCTATTGTCTACTTCAATTTTTATGTTATAAATACCTATACTTATTTGTTATTATTTTTAAGGTGTTTGAAATTCAGATAAAGTCTGCAAGAAAGAACTAGGTACTTTTTTTAAATTCACCTTGGCAGGGTATGAATCTGCGACTCCTACAAAATAAACACAATCACAGACCCATAAACTTAATATATTTATGTCAATGTATTTAAGTACCAATATTTTTATATTTATTTTCTCTCTTTTTCAGTTAACAAACAAATCAACGACAAAGAACGCATCGCAGCAGCCATGGAGAACCCAAATCTAAAAAATCTCGTTGAAAACTGTATCGCTGACGAAGAATAGACTTTAAAGGACATAGGACAACAATGGCACCAGACATAGCATTCTCAAACATCAGTGACAAGAACGAATTCACAAAGTTCACAAAGTTTCTCGCCTACAAAGGTGTACAAGTCATCGTAGAATCGAGGAAGGGACTCAAGATCGAACCATACAGCAAACCTATAACGACGGACACCGATTGGTTCAACCTACAAATACCAGACTCAACAGAAGTAAATCAAGCGACTAAGAATGCTTTACCCTCAGATAAAGTCCTTGAGACCATACGATCTCAACTTCACGTTGAAATCTCAGTACAAACTGAAGATGGTGATGAAATGGTCTTAGAACTCTGGACGTTAGAACTCGATGAGACTCAATTTGATACAAGTTTAAAAGCAATGAATACAGTTTACTTCAGAATGGGAATACTTTTGAAGTCTCTCATTACAATAACGAGAATAACCCCAGCTTATCATCTATCAAGGAAGCAGAGGACAGAATCATTCACAATATTCTACAGGGTGTACAACGGTGAACCCAAATTGAAGTCCCTCGGAGAGTCTGTTAAAAAAATCCAAGCTGGAATGCTGAAAACTCCTCTAGGAGGCATTTGTTTCTCAGTCGCTTATCGAACAAACTTTTCCATATCACCGAATAAATCAGAGAAAAATAAAATCTTGTTGCTAAAGAGCGATCATTTCGAACTCAGCCCAAAGCATGTTATATTTGAATCGAAGAAAAAGAAGGAAACAAAAGAAAAAGAAATAAAACCGATCAAACCAGTCGATTTGAACAAGCCTTTACGATTGGCTGCGTTTGTTGACGAACTCATAATCCAAAAAACTATACAAGATTTCTTGGATAAACTTCCCATACCGAAATGTACTCGACAACGTCCCCCATCACCCATCATAGAAAAACCTATAGAAACCAAATCAACCCAAGATCTCGATATTGAAATACCAAAAAGCCCGATAAACAAGGAAATGCCACCTAAAAGGTTTCCAGGGCTTCGGAACGAAGAACCGATCAAACTATTGCATTTCCCATTTGCTGATAATCATCCAATTAGAGAACTCGCTGAGTTTTATAAAGAGTTCTTTAATGCACCCAATTTAAAGTTAGCGGAGGACATAATACAGAACCGGAGTATGGATTCGTTGAAGCAAGGAATTGATTTGGTCAACGCTGATTTGTCTAAAGATTTGGAAATCTACGAGAACTCAGTGTCAGAATTTGATGAGCTGTTGGCTGAAATGTGTCGCTCGGCTGAGTGGAGTGGTAATTAGGTAACACGGGACTAAATGGAACATTTTGATGATGTAATAATTATCTCGTTGCTGTAACAACTGGGGTTGTTGTTACTATGAGACGACTACACTCAAATGTTGTAATTATTTTTTAATAAATTGTAAAAGAGTATAGTTATCTTTGCCTTAAAGATTGTGACTATAACCCCAGCAACATTTATTAAATATGACTCCCCACACTATTGCTCACAAAATTATCCAGTTCATTTGATAATATCACTTGCCGCCATTTTATGAAGCTACACAAATGTTTGCATTCCATGCAAATTAACCTAACTGAAGTTAGACCAGCTGTAAAGTCATAAAATGGCGCTAACTCGATCATAATAGCCAAACTTGAACTTCCACACCACCTCCAGTATTTGGCTAAATTGCGGCTTTTTGGCGTGCAGAAGCCATTAATTAAGAAGAAGAAGAAGAAGATCATAATAGCAAGTTAATTTTATTAAGTACCTACAGTAAAATTCGCCTCGATTTTACCAACTCATAACTTTCCCTTAGCCCCTTCCACAAACAACAGGATTGAAACTGATTGTTTTTCACACAATCATTTTTTTAATCAAATCATTTTTTTTTTCACACAGCATAGGGTAAAATTTTGTTAGTTTATTTCTTTTTGTTTTGTTTGCCGTGTTTGTTAAGCTTTTCAAAATTCAGCTGAATTTGAATAAAAGACACTGGTCCGTATTAATAAACCGAACTCAATATCGATTTCAATCTTGAGTTTGCTCTTGAGTTGTTGCGCTGATTAATAAACCTATCTTAAGACGCGATTAAAGAGCGACGTATCACTTGAGTCATACCGTATTAATAAATCAAACTCAGCTCTCAAGATATGTCTCAAGATGTAGTTTCGTGAACTCAAGTCTGATTGCGGGTCATACATGACATAAGTTAGCTGTTTCGTTAGTTTTGTAGTTCAGGAACATGGAGCTAGAACAAATTTTGTCAGAAATCAATTATTATGATGATATTTTATGCTAATGACTTTTTGAACAAATCATTCGCATTTAAATAATTATTTAGTAGTAAAATCTTACATTTTGTAAAAAAAATCACATTAAAAACAAGTTGACAGCAAAATATGACGACACTACCTACCATAGGGTAAAAACATACCATTCAAGGTAAGAACAAAGCGTTACTGTCATTCAATGTCGCTCTCAAGATCAGTTTCAAATCTCAAGAGCGATATCAGCCTGGTTAAAACTTGAGTTTTATCTATTAATTAACGCCTAACTTAAGATAGTGACCGCATCTCAAGACTCACTCGATTGATACGCACTCAAGATCGATATTGAGAGCGATTTATTAATACGGGCCTAAGTACCTGATTCTCGAAATTTCAACACGTTAGCATAATCCATTGAGGAGTTTTGTGATGAAAAGGTGGTTCAAAATACACCAATAATGATACCATTTTATTGAGGCCAATTACTACGCAAGTTGTGATTTTATAGTAGCTGTGTGGAGTCATAAAAACGAGGTAATTTTTACTCTATCAATATATATGATGGTAAAGACTGAAATGTTTGTATTTGGATGAGGTTTTTAGGATTGGATGAGGTGTCTGAAGTTGTAACTACATATGTAGCAAATTGCAGCGCAACTAACTTCATGATGTTTGAAACAATGTAAATAAATACATTGCTATCTATTTTGATTCATATTTATTGTAAATTTTAGATGTTTAGTTATGTATTTACTATTAAATTAACAACGGATTGAGGTAGCGCCATTTTGTAAAATGGCAAAAGAAAAACTAACTTCATTCTTCCAATCAATATTGTTAATTTAATATTTTATTCCTATTTCAATGTACAATTCCATTCCTTTAGTCATTTTGTGAAGGAATGGACTGGATTTTATCGTAATTTAGATGTTATGAATTAGTTTAGTACTGAATTTTATGTATATTTCTCGTTTGTAGTTTAAATATGGGATTAAATTGTTCTTTTAAATCGGAAATATTTTGTTTGAATTTCGGAAGATTTTTTGAAGTGGGTTAAAATCAACGAATATTGGTGGGAAAAATATTTCTATGGGCGATATCATGGCGAGCATACTGTTAATATCTGGGAAACCTTAGGCCGCTAACCATCTTCAGGCCGAAGGAAGCCTGATATACCCCTACACTGCTAAGGAACTGTAAGAACGTAGTTTCATTTTCATGTCGATCGGCTATAATGCAAAGTTACATCTTTGTATCTAGTCTATTTGTTCACCAAGAACCAATAAACTTACAACGCGGCGGCGCGCAAGTATAATCCTAAAACGGTTTTAGCGCCATCTGTCCCACTTATTAGAAGTTAGTTACCTACTCATAGCTTAGTTACTGGATATTGCGGTGTTCTTTTAGTTGGGTACGGGCTCGTGCTTCACCTGGGTAGTTCGTACCTACTAAAGAAGATTTTAATTATACCTACCGACTAAATACTAGCTTAGGGTAGTCTTGTTCTCTCTCCCTTTTCCGACTATGTAGGGTCGAGACAACATGTCAACCTTCTCCACTCCTTCAAGTCCACGTTCACTCAAAGGAAGTACCATGGTGGCTGTGCCAGTGTACCGCAGGCCTAACATTCATTAAAATTAGGTAGGTACCTAGTTATGGTACTACGGTAACCTACTACGATTTCTAATTTCGACAAAGTTTTTTCAACTTAAATATTGCAGGACATTCCACACATCGCCATCTAGCCCCAAGCTAAGTAACTAGTCTTGTAGTATGGGTGCTAGACAACGCATATACTTACTACTTATATATGTACTTTTCTTTTGTAAATGGGTAGGTATATAGTTACTTATAATACATAGAAACAACCAGACAAGCAGAAATACCTACATGTCTGAGCTGAGGTGGGAATCGAACCCGCAACCCTGTGTTTGGCAGTCCGGTATGGTGACCATTGTGCCAACTTCGAACTATTAAGTAACTTTTGCCCATGTAGAATTTTCTAAAATCCTTTCTTACGGATGTCTAGGGTACCGAGGGCATTTCCAAACAAACTATTACAAACGTAGTCGACCGTTTTCTCCCTGGATAATGACACTAGAGCAAATATTTTTGGCGCATAAAAGTTATAACTGCCATGACCATTGACCATTTTTATTTTTTTAATCCTTATGTCTATGATTATTAGAAAATGAAAAAAACCAAAACATAGGGGCAAAGTCACCATAGTCATGGCACTTATAGGTTATATGCAACAACAATATTTGTGCTAGTGTCATTATCCAGGGAGGAAACAGTCGACTACGTTTGTACGGAGAGAGTGCAGGTACCCTTTCACCTTAAGCGGGTAAAACCGCAGGACTCTAGACCTTATAAAACTAAAATCAAAACACAAACTACTTAATACATAAGTTTATTTAGAACTTCTTGAATGATTTCTTGGAGCCCTTCCCCTTGGAAACCTTCAACACATTAAATCTGACAGTCTTGGAAAGCGGCCTGCATTCTCCAATTGTCACGATATCACCGAGCTCCACGTCTCTGAAATTAAGAAAACATATATAAAAAAATGCTCCTAACTTTTTTGTGGTGGTATTTTTTGAGGGTAGATCAGAATTTCGGGTTAGGAAACACGTTTCTCGTCAATTGGTCTTCAGAAGACCGTCGTGTGAGTATCATCATGATAAATAAATAGAAATTGCAATTCCACATAGCGCTATTTAGCCCCAAGCTAAGCAACTAGGCTTGTGTTATGGTAGTTAGAAAACGGATAGAATACGTATAATATATTTTTCTTTTAAGTTACTTAAACACCCAGACTAGAAACAAATATCTGTTTTTGTTTGAGGTGGGAATTGAACCCGCAACGTTCTGGGTTCTTCTGGCAGGCGCTCGCTTAACGCGTCACAAAGGTTCATCCAAAACTATCTATTTAAATTATAGGTGCTGTATAAAAATGTTATAGATTAAATGTAAAGACCAATCTATAGTACTAATATCACTACATAGTATAAAATAAAGTCACTTTTCGCCGTCCCTATGTCCCTTTGTATGCTTAGATCTTTAAAACTTCGCAACGGATTTTGATGCGGTTTTTTAATGGATAGAGGAAGGTTTATAAGTATAACACATGCATAATATAGCCGTGCGAAGCCGGAGCGGGTCGCTAGTTAGGTATAAAAAGGAAAGATTTTTTGTTTGTAAGGAATAGGCTCCAAAACTACTGGACCGATTTTGATGAAACTTGGTATGAGGATACATTGATTCATTAGGAATAACATAGGCCCGATATTTTTATCCCGATATTCCCACGGGATCAGGAGTTATATTATTGTAATAGGAGCGGTGTTCGCTTAGTGGTAGATACCTCGACTTTCATTCTGAAGGTCGTTGGTTCGAATACCGGCCGGCCGTGCACCAATTTTTCTTAAGAAAAATGTATGTGCCCTAATTGACATTGCTCTTACGATGAAGGAAAATATCGTGATGAAACCCACGGCTTAGTTAGCTCCAGAAGTATTGAAAAGTTCTTTAGAGGGTAGAAGGTGCTGGGCAAGCTTACTCCATCCAAAAGGGACCAAATTAAAAAAGTCTTATTGCGGAAAACAGCTCATATACAAGTACAAGTCTATATAATATAAAAATCAATGCCACTTTTCATTGTAATTTTCAAGAACGGGCTCACCTATCCAAACCAAATGTTTAAGCTTGGTTCGGACTATTTAGTAGATGGTTTATGTGAAGTTTGCACAAAATCAGTCGAGCGGTTCTTCATTTTTTTTTATGACAAAACATCGTTTGCTGAGGCAGCTAGTAATTTATAATAATGTACATACCTGAAGCAAGGTGAGAGATGTACAGACATGTTCCTGTGCCTCTTCTCGAACCTGTTATATTTAGGTAGGTAGTGGAGGTAGTCTCGCCTGATGACGATGGTACGTTGCATCTTCATCTTCTGTACCACTCCGGTGAGGATACGGCCTCGGATTGACACGTTGCCGGTGAATGGGCATTTCTTGTCTATGTACGTGCCTTCGATTGCCTGGAATATTGGTAATTTATTTAAAATGGGGTTATAGATTGATCACTCAAATGGAGTCTATTTTCTTAAGAATTAAGAATTTTTTGTATTAATGCAACGTCTTATTATTTCTTGAGATTTTGGTTGACCAATAGTTAGAAGAAATAATAAATAGAAATAATAACAAATTATCTTTTTGTAAAAATTATTGTACCTATTACTTTAAATACTTAGTCATTGAGAAAGACATTGCAACTTTTCCAACAAATTATACATTTCAAAGTTATTCAAAGAGTTTCAAAGTCTAGTTAATCTTTGAGTAGCTAGGAAATTATGTTCTAGAGAAGTAGAATACAAAAAAGTGCCATTTAAACAATCTACGGGGACTTATAACCTTAAGAAATAACTAATTTATTATAATGTATGTAGCTTTAGACTGGACTGCAATCAGAAATGGGTTTAAAACACTGTTCTTCCTCATTTAGTTAGTCAGAAGACCGTCGTGTGGATTTCATCATGTTACAGCCACAATCAAGTTATACATTTAGTAAGTCCAAGCCACTATGGTCCGAACTTCAAATAAAACAATCCATCCATCACCCTTAAACTTAACAATAATAAGTACATTTTATTATTATTTGACAATATAAAGTATAGATATTTCAAGTCATGTACTTTGCTTAGTGCAAGTAAAATTACTTTCAGAATCACCATTTTAGAAGAAGTAGATTTTTAATTTATAAATGAAAAAAGTCAAGTTTTTCTTTTCATTTGTTTAAAAAAGCGAAATATCTATACTATAACAACTGGCAAAGGAGTCAGATAAGATGCTTTACTCCTTATAAAGGTGTACTTCCACCTAGAAGCACGATTTGTAGGAGCCACTCTAAACCCATTTGCAGGACAAGGGCAAAGCTAACTTAGTCTAGCTAAGCTTACTTAGCCGAGGTATTTTTAGACTATGTATCGAGTCGAAATATATACGCGACGAATTGAGAACCTCCTCCTTTTTTGAAGTCGGTTAATAAAATACCACAGCTATGCGAGCTAAGCTCAACTTAGCTTTTGGTTTGCAACTGGGGTTAGCGAGCTTAAGTTAATTTTAGTTAGCTTAGCCAGAACTTATGATAACTTAGTATATTGTTAGTAAATCATGCGCTGTGCCAGGCATTATGTTACAGTTATGAATGTGTAATCACAAATGATATGTGACAATTTTAATCACAAATAAACAAGCATTATAAACATATATGGTTATTTTCACAAGTAAAGTTATTTAAAACAGGATATTTTACTATGTAATTCTGGTAATTTATATGCCAATGGAGTTATTTCATACTGATCTTTATAGTTAGAGGCAACAAAACATGATAAATATCCTGTTTTATATTACTTTAGTAGTGAAATTAGCATTATTTACAATCAATCATGGTATTTATAATAATTATAATTAAACATATAAATAAGAATAAAATACATACCATTCTGTCCTAAATCAATTTTACCATTTTGAGACCTTATAAATACTTAAATAAATAGACCATGCCTCCCATATGCCTGCGATGTAACCCTTACCAAATGAACCAGTTTGTGGACTTATCAACTAATATTATGAATCAATTTTTTAAAGAAAGATTTTTAAACTTGGATAGGTATTATCTTACACTGTAGATACTATTTTTGATTTCTAAAAATTCAAAATATTGATATCAAAGTCGACAAACAACCCATGCCACCAGCCACCAGCACCATCGAGCACCAACACCTTCAAAATAATAAGACCGACCTCTCTAGGAGTTTTGAAGCCGAGACCAACATTTTTTGAATGACGCTGATCTTTCCTTTTAAGTCCTCCTTTCTTGTTCAGGAAAACAGTCGCCTGCTTTTGATACGCCTTCTCTGTCTAAGAACATTAGAAAACTATGTTAGACTAGTTAGTTCACTCGGTTTTACCTCGCGTGGAGTCTTGAAACCGAGGCCCAGATCTTTGTGGTACCTCAGAGGCTTGCGGCTTCTTTTGATACCGATACCCTTCTTACGGTTCAGGAAAACCGTTGGTTGCTTTTGGAATGAACGTTCCGTCTGCAATTTTGGTTAAAAATTAATAAGTAGGTAGCTACCCATTAGCTACCAAACATATTTTTGTAGTAGCTCAGTAAATTGTTAGGTACCTAGATACTGTGGAAGGAAATTGGTTAGGAACTCTCTCTGCCTAGGATACAGAAATGGTCTAGAATATTGTACATTGAGTAGAAAATAACGATATTTATCAGTGAGATAAATGTAGGTATATTCATCTCAATGATATTTATTGGGTTTTTTTAAAATGTGGTAGGAGTTTCCAGTGACAGCTAACCTATAAAGAGTTATGCCGGAGTGAATACAGAATTTAGTGGTTGAGCATAACAAATGAAAATAATAATAGATATAAAGAATTAGGGATCGTATGAGCAATTTAGGGACATAGAATTTATCTAAATTTATACGAAAACACACGTTCTTTCCGCACATCCACGTGCACTCATTTGGATAACATTTTCACTTATTCCACTGTATTTTCACACATGAATGTAATTCCTTCCGATTCCTCATATATTTAACGGCACGTTAGACGTAAAATGATTGCAATATTTATAAGTTTTCTATATTTTTCGGCCTAAAAACCGCACATACCTGATCCGCCATCTTGGTTGACAACGAAAAGAAGCTACCAGTGTTGTCAGTATTCAATAGTAAAATCTACCAAAGAATAATTTTTGATGTTGCTATGCGAAAATTAAAATAATAAAATAATCACATTAACTTAATTTAATTTGATATATCCACTGATAAATTATCTCTTTTAATTACTTAATTATTATGTAAAAAAGTGATGATATATTTTTTACCTTTGAACTTGGTGCCATTTCTGTTAAAAATGAGTACCTACATAGTTAGAAAACGTAAGAATGTAAAAACTAACTGAATCTTTACTATGCTTATTTTTTGTTCTTAATAATTAATTCCTAAATAACTCAAATATTATTACAGTGTGTAAAACACAAATATTGACGATAAATGACCACACTTTCCGAATATCTACCTAGACGTTAATAACAAAAAAAATGGTTGTCTGTAAAGTCTGTTTCCGGACGATAATTTTACGTGATAACGTCATAAGAAAACATTGATGGTAACCATGGCAACGATAAAACGTTGCTATAGTTACCTTATCAACTATCAAAGTATCGTTGGCTCAGAGACAGAATACATGGGCCGGTGGGCGCGGGGCGCGGGCGGCGGCGGTGGCGGTGGCGGGGGTGGGGGCGGCGGGGGTTGATGAGGCGTTCCAGTAACGACGTGTGACGTCACACTTTTTTGAACTGGCAGGTGTTCACCAATTTATAAAACGTTATCACGTCAAAAATAATTTGTCTTTTGCATATTATTTTGTTTAGTAGTTGTTTAGTTTGTACTCATTCGGTCAAATTGTATTTTCCAACAGTTCGTGTTTTCGTTTATTACTTAATTAATAATGTACCGTAAGTATTTTTACTCACATTTGACTTAGATACATAACATACATACACACAGGTCAAAAACATAACTCTTTCTTCTGGCTTCGCCGTAGTCGGGTAAAAATGAAGAATGCGCAAAGTAACAAGAAGAAAAGAAAGAAATAAATGAAAAAACGAGATAAACAATACAGCCCGATTCAAAATTGGCAAAAGATTTAATACGAACAGCATATTAAAATTTCAACATATTATTTCAACAACATATGAGCAGTTTTCAAAAAAATTCTGAATTCTAATTTTTATGTGTCCCATAACAATTTATGGGACACATAAAAATTAGAATGACTAGAAAGACTTTTGTTTTTTACGTAATTTAAACATATTTTATTCAAGATAACAATTACATAAATAAAAGCACTGAATTATTGTTTATATTCCTGCTCTAATTCTTGTAAAACTTGGATCATTTATGAAAAAAATATTAAAAATTAGAACTTTGAGTTTGCAAATGTATGGAGAGTGATGTGTCCCATTAAGCAGTGTTGACTTTCTACATGAATATTTAAGAAAACATTGAGTTTGCATTTAACTTTTTGGTACTATCTTACACTGATTATAATCATTTATCACTTGAATAAACAATTCTGCGAAAACAATGCATCATTTTAAAATAATTAATGTTTTTTAACATTCATAAAAAAGGTCATTTTGCGGTTTCCTAGTTAGTTACGTGATTAATCGAAAATATTTAAATAAAGTTAAGTAGATTATGGTTTTCTGTGCACTGGAAACATTTAAGAAGAACGTAGCACAAAGACAGAATTGCGCCTTTATGTCAGCAATCAGCCATACAAAAAAGTTGAAGTTGAAGTTGAAGTTATTTTGCTGTCATCTGACAAATTAATATAAAAACATTGTTGGATTGTGTGGTGCTCCCCGGCTTCAAAAATTGTTTCCATGTTTAGTTACCGAAAAACAAAATAAAAGTTAATCCTCTTTTACGTTTATAGTATTAAGGATTGATAATTGTATATTAAGTTTTCGATATCTTATCACAAAACAGTCGATTTTATCAGATTTTTTGTAGAAAAGATGAAATTAAACTTTCGTTCTCATTTAGTTACTTCCTGTTAATAACTTTTGTAATTGGGAATCGTAAGGCAGAATCCACATCTTAAACAATAATTCAGTGCTTTTATTTATGTAATTGTTATCTTGAACAAAATATGTTTATATTACGCATGGATCGAAGATATTTCGTAAAAACAAAAGTCAATTTATGTGACACATCAAAATCAAATTCAGATTTTTTTTGAAAATTGCACATATTTCGCCTTTTTGCCTATTACTGGCAATTTTTTTTTATTATTATTTTATTTTATTAAAATGTAGCTTGATTTTATTGACATTAATTATCCTATTTAATTTTATTAGTAACATTGATTGACTTTTTAATTCTTTTATTTTATTTATTCTTATTATTGTAAATTGAGTTTTCTGTTTGTGAGTTCATGGTTACAATAAAGAAATATTTAATTTTTTAATATTTTAGGAAGATTTTTCTTAGTAGATTTTACAACACAAAAACCTACCACTTTTTGCCATCTAGCAACATCAGTGAGAGAAATGTCAAAAAGGCGAGTTGTTATGAAAAATAGTCGTCAATTTTAATTTTTCACGTTTTCGCCAATTATTTTAATTTTCCTTGATGATTTTTTAGTAATTGTTGTTTAATATTTTATTTTACATGTTAGTGCTAAAGAATATACGCTTAGTTTGGATTTAATCGATTGTTTTTGCGGTTTGCAAAGATCGGGTCTCGAGTTTTATCATGGCCAGATTTTATTATGTTTCTGGTTGATTTGTGATGGAGGAGGTGAGGCAGCTGGTGCAGGAGGAAGGCAGAGAAGCGAGGAACCTGGTCGCCTTCCATGTCGCGGTTGACACCCCGACTCCGAGTAAGAATTCCTTTGTTTTTCGATCGTGGGCGGTAGATCACATCTCATTGGCTACTTTTGTTGTATTATTGACTAAATATTTGTTCTCCAACGACCTAAGTACCTACCATTCAATGTTACTGCATAGAGTTTTCTCAGCTGTAATACAAATATCAATATCAACTGCTTCATGTTTCAAAACCAGCTGACAAAATATTTGATAAATCCTTACCTACCCTGCTTTTAGACCTTTTTATTCAATACCTAATTGAAAAGGACATTTTCCAAATTACTTTAGCATGTAATATAATTCAGGTAACCTACATAAAAATACAGAAAAAACTGTATTTATTTTGTAGTACTACTGACATTATGATCTCTATACTTTTAAAAAGGATTTATCACTAGCAACGCTCCGCGGGTTCGCCCGCGTAGCTCGACCCCGTGAGAATATGGGGATAAAAAGTAGCTTACGTCACTTCCAATGAATCAATGTATCATCATATCAAGTTTCATCAAAATTGGTTCAGTAGTTTCGGAGCATATTCAATTCAAACAATCAAATTTTTCCTCTTTATATGATTAGTATAGATGAATTTAAATTGAATTGAATTGAGTAGGTAGGTATACAAAATGATGGATACCCTTTATCCCATGATAATTAGGTCACTGACTTCCTTTCAAGAATTATCTACACTACATTAACTTTTATTGATCTCATTCACATTGATTTATTTGAGATTATCTATTCTATTCAATCAATTTAGTAAGTACTAGCTGAGCCCCGTGGTTGCACCCGCGTCAGTCCCGATCCCGTGGGAATATCGGGATAATAAGTAGCCTATAGCCTTCCTTGATAAATGGACTTTACAACACAAAAATCATTTTTCCATTGGAACTAGTAGTTCCTGAGATTAGTGCGTTTCAAACAAACAAACTCTTCAGCTTTATAATATTAGTATAGATTAAGTTTATCTACACTTCAATTAAAGTTAGAAAAAACAAAGCATTTGTTCTTATTCAAAATTGAAGACAATGCAATCTAGGGGTCTTAGAATAAAATAAATAAAGATGAATTGTTTTTAAGTAGGTACATCAACAAATTACTATACTTAATATAAATTAAATTCTCCCTAAATATATATTACGGTCATATCAACCTACGTAAATATAAAACAAACATTAAATAACAATCAATACGTACCAAGGTATCTATTAATATTTCATGACTCAAGGACATTTGAATATGTCAATTAAATTACATATCTTGTGGGAACCGACAACTGCAACTTATTGTAAGAAAGGTCTAACCAATTATCACTACATAGTATAAAACAAAGTCGCTTTCTCTGTCCCTAATATCCCTTTGTATGCTTAAATCTTTAAAACTACGCAACGGATTTTGATGCGGTCTTTTTTAATAGATAGAGTGATCCAAGAGGAATGTTTATATGTATAATACATGCATAGTTTTCAAAGGGATTGTTACATTCTAGCATAAAACAACCAGGCAATTTTTCAAAAATTGAGTTGCAAATTTCCATAGTTTTAAAAGGTAAACCTACAGCCTTATTATAAAGGACATCGAAACAAAAACCGGCGAAGTGCGAGTTCGACTCGCATGAGGGTTCTTATTTTTATATTTATGCTCTACTATTTTTTTTGTTAGTTATTTGTTGTAATAGTGGCAACATAAATACATAATCTGTGACAATTTTCTCTCTAGCTACCATGGTTTATTAGATACAGCCAGGGTGACAGATAGACAGACAGTGAAGTCTTAGAAATAGGGACCCATTTTGACCCTTAGGGTTCAGAACCCTAAAAACAAACGCCATGTAACAAAATCTCTTAAAGTATCAGGTTTGCCTGTCATAATACTACTAGTTGTAATGCTCTGTTTAAATGATTGCCATTCAAATATGGTAGAAGTTCTAATTTCGCGTACAAAGCGTCACGCACCCTTAAGAAGTGGTACTCTATGTCGGCGTCGCTGTTCCCACAAAACTACAACCTTTGAGTCTTCAAGTCTAGAGTGAATAAGTACAGTCGGCTGCATAATTGCAGCCCCCGGTAGAGTTCAAAAATGGCTGTTATTGGCATGTTTTAATTGTAATATTTTTGTTTGATAAATTCATGAGTTAGAAGACTTTAAAATTTTAACTAAAGCAGGTGCCTAGAATTTTGCTTGTGTTGAAAACATTTTTATAGCAGCCATTTTGGAGCTCTACGGTGGGTCTGCATCCTCAACCTCATCTTCTCACATTAGGTGAGATGATATCAAATGCAAGTCTATTTATTGTAAAAACCTACATTTGTTGATTGACATCAAGTTATAGTAATTATTTTCCCGGGTCTTAATCGCGTATTTTTTGTTTTTTATTTCTCTTACCTCGACGTTTCGACTATGTTACAATAGTCATGGTCGCGAGGAGACTGGAGCAGCGGCGAGCGTTGTCCTCTCATGTTGATAGTCGAGGGTAGTAACCGAGGGTAGGTCGAGTACCGACACTCGATTTTATAAACAGTTTTGTCAACAGTCATAAGGGCCGCGGCACACTACACTCACTATATCCGAAGATATATCCGGAGATATCTCGCGACACTTTCACATTTTTATCACTGGATTCCACGTAGATGAGAGCTTGTATCCACTTTCCCGGTTGAAATTGACATGTTTCTTAATTTCAACCGCTTCACGTACAATTCTAGGGTAGTAATGTCGTTCATTGGAAAGGACACGCGGTGCATGCAACTCAATCCAGTGGTTTGGTCCTGATAACAATAAATGCTCGGCAATCGCTGACTTCTCCACCTGGCGATTCTTGACCGCGGCGATGTGTTCCTTCACCCGTTCAGCGATCGTTCGCTTCGTTTGCCCGATGTACGAACTACCACAGCTGCAGTCAACTTTATAGACGCCTGGTGTCTGGTAAGGAATGATGTCCTTCGGTGATCCCACCTGCTGTGACATCTTTGACATAGGGGCGTACACGGTATTTATCGAAAATGATTTCAAAATTGAACCAATTTTATCCATTACCCCCCTGATATATGGTAAAAATGCCGGTTGCCTTGGGACGTCTGGACGTTTCTCCCTACTCCTTCGGAAAGAGCGTGTCCTCCTAGCTCTGTATCCATTTCTCCTGAGCACCCCCTGCACGTGGGTCAGTTCTTCGTCTAAAAACTCCGGATCACACAACGCGTGAGCCCTGTTAATTAGAGAAGTCTCCACAGAAAGAAGGTGGCGCGGATGATGGTGCGAAGAAACGTTGAGGTACTTGTCAGTGTGCGTTGGTTTCCTATATACAGTGTGCTTCAGGGATCCATCTACTTGTGCCATGACCTTGACATCCAAAAAGGGCAATGCTCTGTCTTTCTCTAACTCATAGGTGAACTTGAGATTAGGATGTATAGAATTGAGGTGTAACAGAAGCCGCTCAATTACCGATCCACCACCTTTCATGATACAGAACACATCATCCACATACCGCTTCCATACACGCACTGCATGTGACTGGTAGTCAATAAGTGTCTCGACGTGCTCCATTCAAATATTAGCCATAACCGGTGCTACGGGGCTACCCATCGCGACACCATCAATCTGGAGGTAGTATTCCCCGTCATAGAGAAGATAACTACCCTCCAAGCAGTTCCGCAGAAAAACCATGTACCCTTCTGGTATCCCGTTCAGTCTAAGCTTCATCCTTATGACTTCCAGACAGTCTTTTACTGGGACATTAGTAAAAAGCGACTCCACGTCGAAACTCACCATTATGTCACCGGGGTCCAGTTTTGTGTCCTTAAGGATTTCCACAAAATGGCGTGAATCCTTCACAAAAGACGACGTAGTACCCACCAACGGCTGTAATACTGACGCAACGTGCTTCGCCAAATAATACGTAGGTGAGTCAATCTGACTCACAATTGGTCTCAGTGGAACGCTGGCCTTATGTACTTTTGGCAGTCCATACAACTTTGGTGGTTGCACTATCTTCGGTTTATATAGACTATCAAAAAGAGAAATAAAAAACAAAAAATACGCGATTAAGACCCGGGAAAATAATTACTATGAATACAAATCGTGTGAGTTTAAAAAGTTTATTTGACATCAAGTTACTACAGAACTCAATTTATATTAAACTTATTATTAGTCATTGTTCAAAAATAAACAGTTTTCTTAGTCTCACTCTCATCTGCACAGCCACATGGCATAACAGATGCTGAGAATTAATTAATCTGTGTGGTAGGTATTTAGGTAATTATGAGTCATGCAAGCACTCATATTTTAATGTTTTAAATAACTCCTGATGGAAATATCGGGATAAAAAGTAGCCAATGTAACATTTAATGAATCAATGTATCCTCATAGGTACCAAGTTTATCAAAATCGGTTCAATAGTTTCGAAGCCTGCCTATCCAAATCAAACAATCAAATCATTCCTCTTTATTTTAGTAAGAATAATAACTAAGTTTTTAAGACGCATATTTTAATATATGTCTAAGCATAATATGTTTGGTGTACCTCTCAGGCCGGGTGGCCCGCAAGCCTCCGCGAGCTGGCGCCGGCGTGCCGCCACCACGCCGTGCGGCGCCGCGTGCAGCCACTCGGCTTCGGTCGGCGTCAGCTGGTCGAGACAAACGTTCCGAGCTCCGTGCCAGATACTGGGCGCTGCTCTTTGGTGATCTTCAGAGGGCGGTAACTATACCTTTCACAAGTTTTGTTCTCGCTCTAACTAGCTGTATCTAGTTGACCTAATGACAGATATAACAGCAGTGCTTACCGCTTAGCATGCAAGCTTGTACTTTAGTTATAACTAAATCTAGTGTAAATAGGTATACCTTAAGTAGAGTCTAGACTATGTCTATAAGAGCTTTGCTATAAATACCTAGTTCAAGGCTCCGTCTTCGATGCCATTTGTAACAGAACCTAAGAAAATCAATATTGTTACATATTTGATTGAAATTTACCTTCACAGATAGGCGAGATCTACAACACGGTGGAAGCTCACGAGAATCTAAACGAGTGCCAAGAAGTTATACTAGTTTTAGAGAACTACACGCGAGATTTCAAAGCTTTAGGAGAGTGGTTTAGACTGAAATGGGAGTATGACAATACTCCGCCGCCTCAGAGGCCACAGAGCTTAGCATGGGAGATCAGAAAGACTGACTTTGTACGGCCTGAGTCGCGGCGTACGCATTCCGTGAAGAGTTCGCCTTCTGTCTCCGGCAAGAACAGCCCCTGTCTTTCTGGACATAATACACCCAGCGGGAAAAACAGCCCGAATTTAACTGGCAAAGCTAGCCCAGGCAGCGGGAAGATGAGTCCCAGGATCTCACATTCTAACACTAGTCCCAAAGGCAGCATTGAATTCTTTAGCAGCAAGATCGCTTCGAAAATTGCGACTAAACCGGAACCGAAAGTCGGCAAAGACCCGAGACTATCTGATATTAAAGAAAAAGAACTAAAAGAAGATGCCAATCAAGTTTCAGAAAAGGAAAAAGCGGCTGAAGATGAAATCACTACTACCAAGCCGGTTATTGAAGTAGGAAAAGCTAAAGAAATCCCTCCAAATGCGGTTCCGAAGCCCGTTGTAGTAAAATCTGCTAAACGCGCCACAGCAAACAATGAAGATAAAAATAGAAACACTGAACTGTCCAGTCAAGCTAAAACAACTATAGCCAAATTAGATGCAATGGAAAATGAATTCCTCGCTAATCATTTGACTGAAGTTGCAGCTACTAATGATAATTTACTAAATAAAGACATTGAAAAAGAAAAATCTGATGACGATTCTTCTAAAAAACAAGAAGAATTACCACCTACAATAGAATTTGTTGATCAAGAGAGTCCGAACAAGTCTCCGGCCAAATCTGAGGATAATTTTGGTGATATATCTAATGCAAGCTCGAAGTCTAGCGACGATAAACCCATAGAAGTTGATAAAACTGATGAAATAGTTGCCACTTATATAGTTAATAAACCAGATACTGTGTTATCCCAAACTAATGGTGTTAACAATAAAATCGATGAGGCCAAACCAGGACCAAAAGTTACTGTAAACAACATTGAAAAGAATAAGAAAACTTTTGAGGCAGTAGAAACCATGAATAATGCCAAAACAAAATATTCAAAGCAAAATAATAAGGATCTTAAACCTGAAGTTACAAAGAATAATGCTACTCACAGGGATACTAAAAAACCCGAACTAAGTAAAGATTTGAAAAAAGAAAAGGATAAAGACCAATCAATTAAAGAAAATAAATCAGAAGTGATAAAAAATACTGATGTGAAAGAAACTAAGAAAACCGAGCCACTTAAAGATTTAAAAAAAGATAGTCCGTCTACTAACGAACTTAGTTCAAATTCCACTGAAAATGGACACGCCATCGATGATATTAAGAATTCAGATCCATCCAAAGACTACAAAAATGAAAATAACATTAAGAAATCTGACTCAAAATCTCAAATTGATGGAGATGCTGACAAAGAAACCAAGAAAGATGACCCTAAAAAGATGGAAACTAAAATAAATACTGAGACGAAATCGGTATCGAAGCCGGCTTATTCGCAGGCAGCTGCTAAGCCAAAACCAGCTACATCAAAAACTGAAATAAAAACACCGACTAAAACTACACTAGTTAGGAGTAAAACGGTTGTTGAAATTAGACCAAATAGTGCTCCTAAATCACGGCAATTTTTAAAAAGAGATCAGAAATGTAGCTATCCGTTTAATTTGACAACTGGAAGGACAAGTCTTTTCGACGCACCAGGCAACAAAACGAACAATGTTGGTAAAAAACTAATTCACAAGCCACAAATGGCTTCAGGAGATTCCAAAATCCAAGCAAAGGATATCAGAGCACGTCCTCCAAGACCTGCATCTTTGAAAATAAATGAGAAAGGGGATGAACTTGAAAAAATGAATCCTTCTTTAGAAAAGATAAAAGATATCGATGAATACAACAGTTCTGATACAGTAGTCAATCTTTTAGATATGTCAAGAATTGAATCCAGTGAGAGTTTGAAAACATTAGTCCCGGATAATGGCGATGTTGCAAATTCTATTGAAGTTTTAAACATTGACGGTAGCAAGAATGATAATGAAGGATGGTTGACAGTCAAATCAAGGAGGCTCAGTCGAGAATCTAAGAAAACTAAGTCGCATTGGAGTAATAGATTTCATCAACCTTCAGCAACGACTAGTCTACCGACTTTGAACATGATTGAATCTCCGAAATCTGAAACTAATCCAATTGTAAACTTAATTGATCGCGCCCAGTCGGAACAACCCCAAAACAAACCAACGGACGAAACTTTAAAGAAATTAGAGAAAGAAGTCAAAGAAACCGAGGAGAAACAGCCTCAAGAAAAAGTATCTCAAGAAACTGAGGAAACTGTAGTAAAAGAAATACCACAAGAAGTAATTTCGATACCACCGAAGACTAAAACAGATAAGCTTCGAGACACATCAATGATTCGACAAAAATCTGATGTCACCGGTCTAAAAACCCGCTCCTCCCGAAGCAAAGCTTTAAAAAAGGAAAAGAGTAAAGACAAAAAGGATTGTGAATTAACAAAGAACCGACTACACTCGTCTTTAGAGAGCCTTACTACTGGCCTCGCTAGATCACAAGAAAGCACAGAAGACACCTTTGACTTCGATAAATGGAAAGCTGAATTCAAAACTACCTTCAGATATCTCGAAGATGACGATCAAATATCCAACCATAATGAGATTCTAAAGACTGCAGATCCGTTTGAAATGGTCGAGATAGCGGAAATGACGTCACAGATTGAAGAAAACGAAAGGAAGATAAGTTTAGCGTTAGATTTTCAATGTGAAGTGGATCAGAGGAAGCTGTCGGAAGAGGAGGATCTGTTGAATAGACAGATAATGGAGCTTCAACAGGTGTCTGATATTGAAATTGACACCGAAACCGATGATACAGAGGTGAGGATGCTCTTAATATATTTTAGTAGAATTAAACTGTAGGAAAGTCGGTATAAAAAGTAGCCTAATATGTTCAAAGAGTTCAGCTATCTGCAATTTGTGAAATTTGGCATTTCAACACTGTAGCAAACGCTCAAAAAATCACAAAGACATTCTAAATATCCTGTTTTAAATATCTATCTGAAAAACTATTGTAGTTTAAAAACTATATGGTTTAACAGTTTTCGTTTATTATAAAACACACTTTTTATAATCTAACAGACAGATGCAGAAATCCTCCTAGAAGACACATCAATAACCCCCACATGCCAGTCGACTGAGAGTCTATCCATAGCCAGCTTGGAAGACCAGTACGAGACGGCACTGGCCGGCATGTCGTGGGCGGAGAGGGTTGACACGTTGGGCGCTTTGGAGGCTTTAGTTGCTAGAGATCCGGGTAAGACTTGAGAGGAAATTAATATTTATTTATTGGAACGAAAGTTCCTTATCGCGCGTTGCGAAAGGGGACTAGACGGAAAAAATTAAGACCAAAAGTTGTAACGACACTTTTTGCTATAGTTGTAACTGTGCGACGTGCGCGTGTTTCTCTCTCTCTCTCTCTCTCATAGAAAGCAAGCTAGTTATTTTCGTTTCGTCTTTCTATTTCGCATTGAACAGTGTGGTGTCGCGACAATTATTTACAAAAAAAAATTATTACAATTCCTTCACTAATAATTAATCGAAAGGAACTTCGTTCCATCCGGGTGTCCCTTGACACTTATCAAGTTTTTTTTTATTATCTTAGGAACACCCACAGCTAACACTACAAACTAGAAATTAAAATATAAATCATATAGCCAATAACGGTATCCACAACTAGAACTAAATTAAGGTAAAAAAGCAGTTATAACACAATATCAGAACCAGAATAAAGATCTACATATTAGGTACAGAGACGTGTGGGCAGACCACCAGCCAGATGGTCCGACGACATAAGAGCTCATGCTGGGGCAGCGTGGTCCAGAAATACCGGTGATAGGACGTTGTGGAGAGACGTTGGAGGGGCATATGCCCTGCAGTAGCCCACTGCATACATGCTGTTGAAGTAGTGTTTTTTAATTATAATATTTTTCCACCCTCAGGTCGCGCCCAACAACTGCACGCGAAGTTATCAGCGGGTCTAAGACGTCGCGGTTCCTTACAAGACGCCCTCCGCCGACTGCAAGCTAAACAATCCCGCGCCGACACACAGAGGGAGACACTCGCCACGCAACGGAGGCAGAGGATACATACCTTGTTGGCCAGGGTCGAGGAAGTTAAGGTATTATCACTACAAAAAATAAATAATAAACATCGCCATCTAGCCCCAAGCTAAGTAACTGGACTTGTGTTATGGGTGCTAGACAACTACTTATATTTTCCCAGACGACCCAGTTGGCACAATGGTCACCATGCCGGACTGCCAACACAGGGTTGCGGGTTTGATTCCCGCCTCAGACATGTATTTATATTTGTCTGTGGTCTGGTTGTTTCATGGTGACCATAATACTAGCAGTGCTCCGTTGTTTTATCCGCGTAACTCCCGATTCCGTGGGAATATAAAAAAGTAGCCTATGTTATTGTCAATGAATCAATGTATCCTCATACCAAGTTTTATTAAAATCGGTCCAGTAGTTTCGGATCATATTCGTTTCAAACAAATCGTCCATTCCACTGTGCTTCCTCTTGCCCCACAACCAAGTCCCTGGTGACATGAGTGGATCATACATGGAAGGTCAAATTCGCATTAGGTCAAACACTCAAAATGAGTATGTAACTTTTCGCAAAATGTCAAAAACACATATTGTTAAGGTGTCACCAGTCTACCACTTCCAACTCCTCATATACCAAACCTTACATAATGATGTCATGCTTTAGGTCGCCAAAAATCAACTGATAGAAGAGAAACGTATCAGAATGGAACGACGATTGCAGAAAGCTGCTGAAAACAGGGACCAACATTTGAAGGTAAACAGCTTCGCAATAAATATAGGATGGTTCAATTGTACCAAAATGCAGATGTTGATTATTTAAATATAGACCTCAGTATCTGGTTATAAATTTCAACTTGCTGAGTCCACCCGTTCCCAAGAAAATCGGTGGTGACACACGGACAGCCATACAAGAGAGTGATTTTATAAGGGTTCCTTTTTTACCTTTTGAGGTACAGGACCCTGTCTCATACCAGGTCTCCAAAGAACGATTTCTCGTAGCTACAGCTGTTCCAGGACCTATCCTTTCTGACCCACTCAAATTTACCAATCTGTTCATGATACCCAGGGGATAGCGCACTAGTCCCTACCAGCGTATCCCCCATGGGTAAGAACTGATTTTTTATCCATCTATCTCTACTGGGAGAGATACTTGGAAATTGACTTCTGCCTATCCCACATCATAAGTAGCAAATAGTTTAGAATAAAAGATCAACGCTAAGTGACTCTTGGTGAGGGAATAGGTGAATACATTATTGACCATTTGAAAATATCTGAAAAACTGAGTGACGTCAAGACGCGCCCTCCAATGAGAAGAAGCCACAAGAAACCCAGACGTTTAAAAAAATACTTTTTTTCTATTTTTAGTATTTGTTGTTGTAGCGGCAACAGAAATACATAATCTGTGTAAATTTCAACTGTCTAGCTGTCATGGTTAATGAGATACAGCCTGATGACAGACAGACAGAAGGACAGCCTTAGTAATATGGTCCCGTTTTTACCATTTGGTCCGAAAGCCTAAAAATATTTACAAATTAATCTTCCTGTTGACCCTCCACAGGACATAGTCCGCAAAGCTCATGATGAAGAGGAGAAGCTCCGTGAAATAGCCTTCATAAAGCAATTGGAAGCAGAGAATAGAAGGCACGAGTTCTTGGACCAGTGTCGATCTCACACCACTAGGCTTAGGGAGATGAGGAGGGAACGGCTTGATAAGTTGGTATGTATACACTTTTTATTTAACTGTACCCGTGTAAGTCCCGATCCCGTGAGTTCACACATCAACAAAGTCTAAGGAACAAGGGTAACTGTTTTTGTTTTAAGTGTCAATAGAAGCGGAATTTTATACTCTTTTTAATGCTGTGATTTAATTAAAGGCTTGCTAAAGATAAAATGGAAAATATGTAAGCTAAAAATGTGCCGAAAAAAAAAAAAAAATAGTTTATCTAAATAAAAATCTATTGACAAGTTATAAACTCCAGCGGCCGCGAGCTTTGATCGTCTCCTAAAGTCCCCTAAATATTCCATTATCCCTACCAAGTAATTACAGGGCTAATTTCACTCCATTTCACTGGTAGGTAAGCAATTTTGCTCATCACTCCGAAGATCCTTATCAGATCGTCAAACATACTGACAGAAGAAAGCAAGTTTTTCCAGACTTAAAGATTAACAGTTACCCATCCGTGTTCCCAGGCAGCTGCAGCAGCACGTGAAGCGGCAGTGGGAGCACGTCGTGCCGCCCTGGAAGCTGCACGCTGCGTGCGTGTAGCCGCGCTACTGGCACGGCGACAGCAGCAGCACGACCGACAGCAGAGGGAGCTGAGGCTCAAGGTCTCCGCTAGGAAACATGCCGCTAGAGAACGGGCTACTAGGTACTTTATATATATATATATAGACCAGCTGTTGCCCGCGACTTCGTACGCGTTACCATACGCGCAACATAACCCATACAAAATAGCGTATATATACAGGGTGAAGGCCCATGTAAAAAATTCACCCTGTATATATTTTAGTAACGCCATCTGTTATAAATCTAATGAAACTCTGATAAATATGGTAAAATGTCCTCGTGTGACAGGGTCCGGGCGCGGCTGTCGGCGCTGTCGGCGGCGGCTGCGCGCGGGCAGGAGGTGCTGCGCGCGCGCATACACGACAAGCAACAGGCCACCACGGACCGCAGGCTCACGCACATACATCACCGGGTCAAGG
The DNA here is from genome assembly GCA_907269075.1 of Idaea aversata. Taxonomy (NCBI): domain Eukaryota; kingdom Metazoa; phylum Arthropoda; class Insecta; order Lepidoptera; family Geometridae; genus Idaea; species Idaea aversata. The sequence continues at coordinate 11,140,603 of OU026106.1, forward strand.
GACATAGGCAAATGGTATTTATTATTCACTCTATTTATTTATCAAGTTTATCTTTTTTATTATTTATTTAGGCACTCTATATATTTTATCAACCAGCTCCATTTGCTTAAGGCTGCTTATGTTGCCAAACGCAACGCGCCAGAAATACCCGTCGCTTACAACTAATATTGTTGATTGTAACGAATGTGTTTTGTTTTTCTCAAAAGTGCTGAGATGGATTTGTAGGTGAAATTTTTACCGATATTTTGAGGTACTTTCGAGGCGTAAATTCATTGTCATTTCAAAGCTAGACTAGTTTTAATTCTTAATTTAAGGATAGCTTCAAAACTATAGGAAATGTTTGGCTCAAAATCACACCAAAATGTCGGTAAAAATCTTACCTACAATACCATTTCTAAAAATCTTACCTACAATACCATCTCAGCACTTTTGAGAAAAAAAAACACATTCGTAACAATCAACAATTTTCACCAACGAAGGCGACCGGTGCCAATAGTAACTCAGTTAGCACAATGGTCACCACGCCATAGACAAATATTTATGCTTAGATACTTGTCTGTGGTCTGGTTGTTTCTATGTAAAATAAGTATATATTTACAAAAGAAAAGTATACAAGTAGTATATCCGTTGTCTAGCACCCATAACACAAGTCTAGTTACTTAGTTTGGGGCTAGATGGCGATGTGTGGAATGTCCTCCAATATTTATTTATTATTTATAACTATTTAGTAGGCTGTGTACCAAGATCGTTGGCGTATGGACCCCCTTAAGGGATGATTTACATGAGACCGGGCCGTGTCCGGGGCGGAGCCCTTCCATGCTGCACGTTTATATTACACCGGGTTATCAGCCGCAGAGGGGATGGGGCGGATCCGTGTCCCGGATCACGCACGATATAAATAACAATTACTTCATACAAAATGTATGTATACACGATGGTGTATGAGGCTGGTGTTATCAAAGATTTTCAAAAACTATTTTCAAAAACTATTTATTTAGGTAACTTTAACGCACTATTGAACTATACTTGTGGACTGTAATGTTATGTAATGAAAGGAGTGCACTGTCTCTGGGTGTCAATATGGTTTCCGCCCCGGGCATGGAACCATGGACCCTGTTTTCGCCCTAAGGATCGTTATGGAGAAATACAGGACGAAGAATACGCCTCTGCATTTTCTATTCCTAGATTTGCAGAAGGCCTTCGACTGTGTTCCTCGCATGATGATCTGGTGGGCGCTGCGGTCCAAAGGGGTTCCGGAAGCTTATGTTGAAATCATCAGAGACATGTACCGAAATTCTGTGGTGCGAACTGCTGTTGGCGACACTAAGCCCTTCCCTGTTACCATTGGAGTTCACCAGGGTTCCGTCCTAAGCCCGTTCCTGTTCAGCGTAATATTGGATGCACTGTCCGTTGCCATCAGGGATGCACACGAGCAGCCTCCATGGCTGCTCATGTACGCTGATGATATTGCGCTGGCGGATTCGGATAAGGGGCGGCTGGTCCAACGTGTACACACGTGGAAGGAGTCGCTTGAGAACGGCGGTTTGCAACTAAATGTGGCGAAGACAGAGTACTTGGCTTGCAATACCACAGATCCCACACCTGTCTGCGTAGACGGTCATATGGTCGAGCGGACAGACCAGTTTAAGTACTTGGGATCTGTGCTTCACGCGTCCGGCGACATCGATTGCGACGGCAAGTCACGCATTTCAGCGGCTTGGGCCAAGTGGTGTGAGGTGACTGGTGTCATTTGCGACCCCAAAATGCCGGTTAAACTAAAGGGACAGGTCTATAAAACCATCATTAGACCTGTCCTTTTGTAAGGTAGTGAGGCGTGGCCGGTACTTGAGCGACATAAGCAGGAGCTGAGTGTCACGGAGATGAAGATGTTACGCTGGATGTGTGGAGTGACGCGAAAGGATCGCGTCAGGAACTCCCGCATCCGGGGCAGCCTTCATGTCCGAGACATTGCAGATAAATTGCAAGAATGTCGCCTACGCTGGTACGGTCACGTCTTGCGAAAACCGGCTAGTTACGTGGGGAACAAATGTCTTGCCATGGCGCCTCCGCCGGGCCGTGGCAGACTGGGTAGACCCAAGAACTGCTGGCTTGACGTCGTAAAGGGTGATATGCGTGCAAATGGCCTTACTAACCAGGATGCCGAAGATCGTGTGGAGGCGTAAAAGTAGGAAAGCGACCCCGGGCTCCTGAGAGGGATGCAACCGGGAACATCGCGACCGATGATGATGATGACTTGTGGACTGTAATGTTCGCACTATTCGCACTTGATCGATTCTCTCATAAGACTGACAACGAAGGCTCGACGTCCTGCTTTTATATTATTTTAAAACTTTCTACAAGTTTCCAGAAAATCCGCGAAAATACATAACAAAATTCCATAGATAATGAATGTTCTGGACGTCGAACTTTCGTTGCTGTTGCCATCTGGTGGAGAATAGAGACAACTACGCAACGGGGGTATTATCGATGGCTAATCTGTCACTGTCACTATTATTTTTTTGTTTATGGCGCGAATTTTAAATTGATATCTTTTCTGTCCTGCACAGTATCTTACGTTTCAAATCCGTGCCCCGTCCAAGCCACGTACAGACCTCGGCCCGGACACGGCCCTTTCTAATGTAATTAATCCCTAATTCCTCATAATTTGTAAATGTTTGTATTTTAGACCACATCAGAAAGTCAAGAGCAGACTTTCAACGAGGAAGAAGAAGAAGCTAACAGATTAGAGCAGGAGAGAAAAGAAAGAGAGCGGCAGAAAGCTATTAGGAAGAAAGCTAGGAAGATCAAACAGAAGTTATTGGATACGTAAGTATTTGTAAAAGTAGATAGATAAATAAATTTATCTATACACCAACTCTAAACATCCGAATTATCTACATATTTATTTATCTATAGATAGATAGATAAATAAATTTATCTATCTATTTATCTATTTAGAGTTTTAGCAATAAAAAACCGGCCAAGTGCGAGTCCCACATAAAAATTTGTTTTTTTTTGGTATCACTACATAGTATAAAACAAAGTCGCTTTCTCTGTTCCTATGTCCCTATATCCCTATGTATGCTTAAATCTTTAAAACTACGCAACGGATTTTGGTGCGATTTTTTTAAATAGATAGAGTGATTCAAGAGGAAGGTTTATATTCATAATACATGCATAATATAGCCGTGCGAAGCCGGGGCGGGTCGCTAGTTTGTTATAATAGCGGCAACAGAAATACATCATCTGTGAAATTTTCAACTGTTTAGCTCTCACGGTTCATAAGATACAGCCTGGTGACAGACAGACAGTGGAGTCTTAGTAATGGACTCCCGTTTTACCTTTCGGATATGGAACCCTAATTAAACTAAACTAAAAGTTGAATAGATCCCAATTTTGAAATCAGTTAATGTTTGTTTCCGTTTTCCAGAAGCAAAGACATAACAATAGATATTACAACAAAATTTGTCCATCCGTCTGCATTAAAAATGCACAAAGTAATAAACCAAATATCAAACATAATAACACCTCTACTATCAAACGACAATACAAACGGTCTAGACTTCGACGACGAAAAGAAAAAGAAAGGAAAAAAGAAAGATAAAGATACGCCAGAAAACAACAACACGGAAGATAAAGACAAAATAGATGACAGTAAACCGAAAAAGAAAGAGACGGAGAATAATAATGTGGAAGAAGTGGAAGGTGTGAAAAGGAAGAAGAAAAAGAAGAATGATGGTCAGAAGTTGAGCAAGTCTAACTCGATATGTAGTTCTATAAGTGACATGAGTAAAGGCAGTGTTAAAGTTGAGAGAAGTTGCACACTCATTGATATGCCCGGCTTGGAGAAACTGTTGAATGAGCTACATAGACTGTTGTCACAGGAATCTGTAAGTATTTCAAATTCATTTTTTATATTTTTATTTTTGTGTTTAGTTTCTAGACATTTTTTTTGTTTTTCTGTTTGGCTTTTTAATATTTACATACTTATAGTAAAACTAAATTCATAGAATCACTACATAGTACATAGTATAAAATAAAGTCACTTTTCGCCGTCCCTATTTCCCTTTGTACGCTTAGATCTTTAAAACTACGCAACGGATTTTGATGCGGTTTTTTTTAATAGATAGACTGATACAAGAGGAAGGTTTATATGTATAATACATGCATAATATAGCCGTGCGAAGCCGGGGCTGGTCGCTAGTAATAAATAAACTCATTCTCATCTACTCATAATCAAATCAATTGGTTATGAGTGGATCAGACTGAGTTTATTCTTAAAGAAGTTGAGTTTTATAATAATTCAATCAAATTGATTATGAGTGGATGCGAATGAGTTGGGCAGCTGCTTTTGTGAAGAATATAAACCTCAAACATTTTGATTTTTGATTTTCGAATGTCCAAAAGTCGTTATGCAGTTTTCTTTTCAATCTATTCATTATGGCTTTGCACGGGTTGTGCATATAGCCAGTATTGATTCATGACTTGATTCATGTCTAACTCGATATGTAGTTCAATAAGTAATATGAGTAAAGGCAGTGTTAAAGTTGAGAGAAGTTGTACTCTTATCGATATTCCGGGGTTGGAGAAACTGTTGAATGTATTACATAGACTGTTGTCACAGGAATCTGTGAGTATATCAAACTTATTCTCACTGAAATCATCTGATTTTTTTAAGGAACTTAACCTGAATTTCTTTTTCTTCAATTTTCAAATACTAATAATTACCAGATATAACGCTATCTGTTACGAATTTAATGAAACCTACAAGCTTTTTAAAATGGTTCTCACAGATTGCGTATTTATTTATGTTTCTATAATCTTCTATATATTTATATTCTATAGTCCTGATTGACTGACGGATCAACGCACAGCCTAAACCGCTGATCGTAGAGACCTGAAACTTGGAGGGTGTGTTCTTTGTATGACGTAGGCATCCGATAAGAAAGGATTTTCCAAAATTCTGCCCCTTAAGTAAGGTTGAAAAAGGGGGGCAAAGTTTGTATGGGACAATGTGATTACATGGTCCAATCCTTTTCCAGAACCATTTCAACCACCGACTTCTAAGTAGACGAAGTCGCAGGCAAAAGTTAGTATCTAATAAAACCTTTTGTTTACAGAGAACACCAGAGAAACTATTGACAACAAAACTATACGCGATCAAGACATTAGGACAAATTATATCAATTGTCGCTGAGAGAGAAGATCTCGCGACGCAGTTTACTACCAGGTATGTATGCACAGACTATCCTAGAATGAGGGGATCATAGAATGAAATGATCCACAGACTTGATTTTGTCTATCTGTTTACTACCTACGTATGTATTTAAAAACTACTGAACCGATTGAAATCCGCGTTTCACAATGGGTCATTTTGGGAAGATCGTGGCATACTGAAACTTCATCCATACTTCTATACAAATATTATAAAGAGAAAAAATGTAAGAATGGGTAGTAAGGCGTACTATGATCCTTCGTCTTACCTTAATGATAAGAACCTATGGACGTAACTTTAGTTGCTCCATTTCAAATAAAACTTTCAAATATTTGTAATATTGACCATTGTGAGCGTGATCACATGAAAAAAAAACCCCATGAGTTTCTTGTACCTTCTTCTCATTGATAGGCGCGTTCCGAAGGCACACATCCACACGTAGTTTTTAAGAAGATTTTAAGTGGTCTTTAAACAAATTTTAATGTATTAAGCATCCAAAGAAATATTTTTTTTTACTTTGACCTTCCGCAGATGTATAACGACGTGTATAGTGAGCGTGTCTCGTACGATCTGCTCATGCAACGCGGCCGCCAACATGTACCTCAACTCGGCTGCCTGCGTCCACACCGCACTACTGCTCGCTACTCTAATGGTGAGAATGACATATAGTTATGTATTATAAACCATTGACTAATCATGACCAGAAGGCCAATTCTCGTAAATAATATTTTGATATCATTTCGATCACAAATAATACCCTCAAAATCAGCTTCATTATCACTACATAGTATAAAACAAAGTCGCTTTCTCTGTCCCTATGTATGCTTAGATCTTTAAAACTACGCAACGGATTTTGATGCGGTTTTTTTAATAGATAGAATAATTCAAGAGGAAGGTTTATATGTATGATACATGCATAATATTATAGCCGTGCGAAGCCGGAGCGGGTCGCTAGTTTTATAAATAAAAACTGACTTTGAGGGTATCTTTTGCAATATAGGCCAATACTCATAAATAAAATTGTACAAATTACGTCGCAATATCATTCCGATTGCATTACGATTACGAAAGAAGATGGCCTTCTGAAGAAAGGGGTGGCCTAAAATTGAAACGCGAAAACTGCGTCGCTGCGCGCTGCTCCGTAAATTTGATTTTTAAGTTTTTTTTTCAGTCTTTTGATAGGCTATACATGTATTAGTAAATGGCTCAGAAAAAAGAAAGATATGGAACGGGTGCAACAAATACAGATTTATGGTTTAGAAGACGATTATAATAAACATGATGGCGTCTTTATCTAATGTATGCAATAAAAACAAGCCAACTCTATAAACAACAGTTTCGCTATGTCAGCTACATTTTTCGTGACGTCAGACGTGTGCCTGTCCGCCATATTGTGCCGCGCTGTTCCTTACGGTTTAAACTGTCACTTTGCTTTTGAAACATGGAGGTATGAAGGGAGGAGGGAATAAGCAGGGTCTTCCCCCTCAGGCTAAGTACATTGGCCACTGGTCATCTACGTTATATAAAACTAGTTGAAGCGATATCAAACGATGTTGTTGGTGATTGTGTCGCAGTTACGAGCTCCTCCAAAATGGTGAACTGCGCAGTCAATTCGTTCAAAAGGCGATCAGAAAAAAATTCACGGTGTTTCTTATCACAACTAAGTAAAAATTATGCACCGACACGTTTTAGGGTTCCGTAGCCAAATGGCGAAAAACGGAACCCTCTTAGATTCGTCATGTCTGTCTGCCGTATGTCACAGCCACTTTTTTCCGAAACTATAAAAACTATACTGTTGAAACTTGGTAAGTAGATGTATTCTGTGAACTGCATTAAGATTTTCACACAAAAATAGAAAAAAAAACAATAAATTTTAGGGTTCCCCATACTTAGAATTGAAACTCAAAAAAAAAAATTCATCAAACCCACACGTATGGGTTCAAGCTGCTGTGTTAAGAAACACCGTGATTTTTCATATTTGACGTTTCTGATCGCCTTTTGAACGAATTGACTGCGCATTTCACCATTTTGGAGGAGCTCGTAACTGCGACACAATCACCAACAATATCGTTAGAAATCGCTTGAACTAGTTTTATTTAACGTAGATGACCAGTGGCCAATGTACTTAGCCTGAGGGGGATGACCCTGTTTGTTTTCTCCATTGTTCTCCATGTTTCTACCTCCATGTACAAACTACAACGTTGTACAACACTAAGCAGCCATGTTTAGCCGCGTAGGTATGCACGTTTTTTTCGTGGTTAGGGCACTTCTATATCTTTCTTTTTTCTGAGGTAAATGGTCGAATATTTGTAAGTTTTGAACGCACCTTTCAAACATTTTTTTAAATCTATAGTCATTGACATCTGTCAAATCTTAAATGGAAAACACAACTTGGCCTGTCTGGATTGGCCAGATAGGGTCTAAAATTAGTGGCCTCTGAGGATGTCACTTCTGTTTGAGCTGTTATAGATAAATACTGAACATGAAAAATAGCAAAAGAGCCATTGGTATCTTTCACGTTGCTAAAGTAACATACAAAAATACATCATCTGTGAAAATTTAAACTGTCTAGCTATCACGGTTCATGAGATACAGCTTGGTGACAGACGGACAGACAGTGGAGTATTAGTTAAACTGTCCCGTTTTTACCCTTTGGATACGGAAGCCTAAAAAGAAATTGGCTATAGGTCGAAAATAAAATATTTAAAAAAATAGCGCCATCTAGCATTTAAAGGTGTAACTAAAGTAACAACTTTGGTTCTAAATTGTAAGGTTCTAATTTTGTTCGTAAAAGTCGAAATACGTTGAAAATAACGCCATCTAGTTTTTAGCAGTGTAACTAAAGTAGCTTTGGTTCTAAATTTTATTGTAGATGGCGTTAACAGTCTCATTAAGAAAAATATAATTTCAAAAAATAACTTTTTGTCTGTTTGTATGTAGCATCGTAGCTCCGACATAAATTAACCGATTTTTCAATGCGGTTTATTTTATCTGAAATTATTAGTATCTTATTACTAATTACAAGATAAAGTTATTTTTCATGAAAATCGATTGAGCCATTTTCATTGTGCGTAGAATTGTTAATTAAATTGGCGAATTTTTTTACAAACACTTAAACACTAGGTTCTCCCAGCGTAACTCCCGATCCCGTGGAAATATCGGGATATAAAGTAACTATGTAACTCCCAAGGATTGAATATATCTTCAAACAAAAATCGAAATTTGTTAAGTAGTCTTTGCGTGAAGATGTAACAAAAATTTACGATAATTGGATACAAGATTGGCTAATTTTAAGGGTTCCGAAGAGGTACAACGGTACCCTATTACTAAGACTCCACTGTCTGTCTGTCACCAGACTGTATCTCATGAACCGTAATAGCTAGACAGTTGAAATTTTCACAGATGATGTATTTCTGTTGTCGCTATAACAACAAATACTAAAACAGAATATAATAGTACTGTCCGACTCGCACTTAACCGGTTTTTACCGAAGACATAAAAAAATTCCATACAGTCTACACAGTAATCAGAAATTTGTAACCCTAAGTTTATGAAAGGGGTAAAGTAAACTCGTTTTCACGGCCAGTTTACTTTGATGGTCCGAATCTGTGATGTTTCTCTCTACATACGATTGAATTCCTTCAATCATCTAATGTATCTGATTTACGTTGTTTCTTACGATACTTAAGCAAAATTACTAAAGTTTTTTTTACTAAAGTGAAGGATTTTTTAGGGTTCCGTAGGTACCTCAAAGGGGAAATAATCTTGTAATTTTGTATCCGACCTTCTTTCTTTTCTGTTTCTGATAATTTTTCGTTGAAATCGGATTCACTTTTAAGAGTTTATGAACAAATTAACTGCGTCCCGCGGTTTACCGGGATCGGGATCAAAAGTAGCTTTTTCCTTTTCCGAAGTATCAAAATTATTGGTTCTGTGGTTTAGACCTTAAAACGTAACAGACAGAGTTCTGGTCTGGTCAGATTTGTGCTATGCTTAGGGCTTTAGCACAAAATATTAGCAATTTCTAGATTGTTTTTTTTTTCATGTGATAAGGGTATAGAACTGGTATGTCCCGGAACCAACATACCGGGAATTCCCGGTTATTTAACAGTAAAAATAACCGGTATTTTATAAATTGATTATCGGAATAGCTATCAAGTTTTTGCCTATTTTACTGTAATAAATGGTAGATAAAAAACGTGTGGCACCGCAGTAAAGCTATTGCATCGTGCGAGCTTCCTACAGCCGTACCATATACATATACGTTAAGCGAACGCTCGGCCGAGCTACATGGTAGACGGAGTGGGGGTGTTAGGTTTTAGTATCGTTACGGAATTTCTTGATTCGGTCGCCGTGCTCAAAGCCCGTGATAAAAGCTATGCAATAGCTTAAAAAAATGTTCATGATCGGCAAATTTTTGTCTATAGTTTACCCTTAAAATGTACATAATATTTAGCTCCCTTAGTTCGTAGTTTAAAGTACATAAAGCTACGTTAGAACGTAGCGATGTGGTGCGGCGGGAAAGACGCGACAAATGTGCCCCACGCCCTTCTACCTCGATAGGGCTGCGGCTAATATTTAGTCAAAAAAATGAGGTTTTTGGTACTTAGGTACAAGTTTTCGCGAAAATCTGTTTGTATGGGACAACGTGATTCCTTGGTCCATTTTCGGCTTTCACGTGGAAGAAGTCGCAGGCATAAGCTAGTATAATACTAAATGAGCAGGTACCTCTACTCCGGTATGCTGCCAGGCATTTGGCATTGTTATTGGCTAACATCAGGTCCATCAGCGTACAGCTATTCTTCTTCTGTAGTGTCAAAGACATCGAGCCCAAAATTTGGAGATGGATATTGACGACCCAGTTGGCACAATGGTCACCATGCCGGACTGCCAAACACAGGGTTGCGGGTTCGATTCCCGCCTCAGACATGTATTGATGCTTAGATTTCTATGTATTATGAGTATATATTTACAAAAGAAAAGTATATAAGTAGTATATCAGTTGTCTAGCGCCCATAACACAAGTCTAGTTACTTAGCTTGGGGCTAGATGGCGATGTGTGGAATGTCCTGCAATATTTATAGAGCCTTCTCCTGGCTGAACAGGTAGTGGGATATACGAAGTTGGTAACGAGGTGCCTGCTTCGTATACACCACTACGTACGTTTTTTAATTGTTTTTCGTATTTTTACGAAATATTTAGTTTTAATTAAGTTGGTAGGTGGCCCTTATTATTATATATCTTATTAGTATGATAATATAGCTCTATAAACTTCCATATTCTTACAGTTTCATAACAAAACCTACATAATATATGTAAATGTAATAGCCCGTAGTAATGTGGCAACCCTGCTAAGTAACCAACCTACCTACAACACGACGGTAGCTAGAGTGGGTGGGCGCCCTAAAAGCGGCGCTAATGCATCCCGATGCTTCCTTCTAGTCGGGCAAGTTCACTTGACTAAATACAAGCGTTTTACTTGACTAACTCGCTAATTTACCACGAAAAGATAGTATCGATTTTAAAAGTGAAGAAAGGGTCCGGGGGCTCTCTCCATACAAACTGTTACAAACGTAGTCGACTGTTTTCTCCCTGGATAATGACACTGGAGCAAACGTTTGTATGGAGAGTTTGGACTCTCCATACAAACGTAGTCGACTGTTTCCTCCCTGGATAATGACACTAGCACAAATATTTTTGTGCCATAAAACATATAACTGCCATGTCTATGCCCCTATTTTTTTTAACCGACTTCAAAAAAGCAGGAGGTTCTCAATTCGTATGTATGTTTTTTTTTTTTTTGTGTGTATGTTACGCGATCATTCGAAGACGGCTCAACCGATTGAGATGATTCTTTTTGTGTTCGAAAAGTGATACCTCAGGGGTGGTCCCATAAAAATTTGGTGAGGATCTGATAAGAATCTTCGGAGTGATGAACAGAATTGCACTTCGAGACTGCAGCAAATTGCTCAGTTTTCGATTTCCACCAGTAGATTTGGCCCATAAACGAATAGTTACCGATAAATGGAATATCTGAACCACCTTCTCATCAGAAAACTCTTCAATCAGTTACGATTACAGGTTACAATTTGAAGATTTTAGTCGAATTTTTCGCCGGACTGGGTTTGAATGAATGTTGATAGAGAACCCTATCTTAAATGAAGTTCTGATGAGGATCTTCGAAGTGATGAACAGAAATGCACCTCGAGAGTGCAGCAAATTGCTCATTTTTCGACTTCCATCAGTAGAATTGGCCCATAAACGAATAGTTACCGATAAATGGAATATCTGAAACCACCTTCTCATAAGAAAACTCTTCAATTAGTTACGATTACAGGTTACAATTTGAATAAAAAATTCGCTTTTGCCTCGCCGGACTGGGTTTGAATGAATTTTGATAAAAAACCCTATCCTAAATGAAGATCTGATGAGGATCTTCGGAGTGATGAACAGATCTGCACAGCGAGATTCAACAAATTGCTCAGGTTTCCATTTCCACTAATAGAAGTGGCCCATACACAAAAAGGATGAATGGGGCATCTGAAAACACCTTCTTATCACCAAAGTTTTCAATGGGTTACGATTAGGTACAGGTTGCAATTTGAAGAAACAGTCGCTTTCGCCTCATGGAGTAGAATTTTCAGTGACAGTGGCACTAAAAATGGTTAAATAAAAAAAAATTAAAATTTAAAAAACCGACTTCAAAAAATCCTGAAAAGAAAAACTAACAAAACCAAAAAAAATCAAAAATTGAAAAATAATCCATTTCGGGTCACTAAGACAGCAGATAACTTAAACATAAGTACTTACTTGGAAGTCGGACTGGGTGACACCATGTTTTCTTTATACCTCTCAACATTCAATCTAACCCAGTCAGACTTCCAAGTAAGTACTTATGTTTAAGTTATCTGCTGTCTTAGTGACCCGAAATGGATTATTTTTCAATTTTTGATTTTTTTTGGTTTTGTTAGTTTTTCTTTTCAGGATTTTTTGAAGTCGGTTTTTTAAATTTTAATTTTTTTTATTTCATTTTCTAATTATCATAGAAATTAAGATTACCTAATAAAAAAAACAAATAATAGGGGCATGGTCATCATGGCAGTTATTATCCAGGGAGAAAACAGTCGACTACGTTTGTAATAGTTTGTATGGAGAGAGTCCCTGGTACCCTTTCCTCTTAACACTATGTAAACACAACTATTCGTTTTTCTGCTTTCCTTAGGAATGTAAAAAAAGTACATTCCTTACAAAAATATTATAATAATTATCGTATATATAAATGAATTGATTACTTTTCGAATACACAGAATAGAGTATGAATCAATGGAACGCAACGTTAGCGCGATCTAATTTTACCTGTGGCGCCATCTAGTAAACGGGTTGTAAGTTTTTATTGTATAGAAACTATTATGTATTCTGTGTTCGTTCTGGCGGGCACGCGCTACGAGATTTAAAAAAAATATAGGTTTTATGGCACAAAAATATTTGTGCTAGTGTCATTATTTAGGGAGGAAACAGTCGACTACGTTTGTATGGAGAGATCGCAGGTACCTTTTCACCTTATTTTAAACGGTATTTAGTCATCGTTAGAATACTATCGTCATTTGATGGTAAGTGACAATGCGGTATAAAATGTAACACGCGCGTATAGATAATACCTGTTCACTCGTCACTTAAAGACCACCAAATTGTACGCATCAGGAAAGACAGACTCAGGCAACTGATTCCTTTGCCTTTGCTAAAAGAATAAGGAATAGCGAATCAATTTGTAAAACACATTATTCAATAAAAGACTAATTGTTATAAAGAGAGAAAAGAGTCTTCAACTTACTTTAATTTAGTCCCTAAGTTAAGCCTTTAGAATTTGTTATTTTAACCAGAAACTAGAATTTGTTAAGGCAAAGTTGTGTATACCTATTATTATTGGTAAACACACTTGAATATTATTTCGGTAATGTTTTTATTTATTCTTAGTATTAGTGTGTGTTACTGTTGGTGTACCTAGTCACTACATAGTATAAAACAAAGTCGCTTTCTCTGTCCCTATATATCCCTATATCCCTATTATTCCCTATGTATGCTTAAATCTTTAAAACTACGCAACGGATTTTGATGCGGTTTTTTTTTAATAGATAGAGTGACTCAAGATTATAAACCTTTATATGTATAATATAAAAATGCATAATATACCCTTGCGAAGCCGGGACGGGTCGCTAGTAAATAAATAAATAAAAATAATTAAAATCTTTGACAACCGGCCAAGTGTGAGTCGGACTCACGCACGAAGAGTTATATACTCATTATGTTCTGTTTTTAGTATTTGTTGTTATAGCAGCAACATAAATACATAATCTGTAAAAATTTCAACTGTCTAGCTATCACGGTTTATAAGGTACAGCCTGGTGACAGACAAACAGACGAACGGACATTAGAGTCTTAGTAAAAGGTTCGGTAAAAAGTTCGAGTAAAAGGGTGCCGTTTTTACTCTTTGGGTACGGAACCCTAAAACAGTTAAGAGATTAGTTGCAAAATCCAAATGACGGCTTTGAGACATAATTTCTACTAAACATAAAGGACATAAAGGTTGCTAATTTAACCTCTTTGGGTTATTAAGTGTATTGCATTAAAATGTAAACTCTTTAGTTAAAAAAAGACGTTTTCATGGGTATACTGCAACTGCGTTCTAGATAATTAAATTAAAATTAATTTATTTTAGGTAACTTTTTGATCCATATAACTTACATTTTACCTAATAATTCAAATTATGTGTTATACAAAATTTCACGTCATATAAAGCCTACCCGATTTTTTTATTAAATACTTAACCGACTTCGAAGCAAAACGAGACAATTGCAAGGTCTAATTGTTTTCCTTTCACTAATAATACATAATATCTCGCAAAGCAGAGCAAGGCGTTGCACTTTCCGGAACTCTCGGATTAAAATGATGTTGAACTAACGGCCCACGAAATTTTCAAGATAAAAACAGTTTTTAGTAGAAATAACAAAGTTACAAATCGAATTATTTTTCAACATAAATCATTAGGTACTTTTTTTCAGAATAGTTTCAAGGCTTAATAAAAGTTAAATTAGTTGTTTATATAACATGTTTTTAAGTCTTTGATTATAATATAATGTTACAATTCAATTTATTACTGGTTCTTTTCACCCTATACGTCTTTAAAATCACTCGCAGAAACCAAATGTAACGAATGTAAAGTAATAACGTGTCACGGGTGTAACTAATCCAGCCTTTTTGGGTTACAAGGTTTACTGCATTGAAATGAAAACTCTTTTAGATTAAGTAGTATATTTTACTAGCGACCCGCCCCGGCTTCGCACGGCTATATTATGCATGTATTATACATATAAACTTTCCTCTTGAATCACTCTAAGCTTTCTCGTCATATTTGTTATTTTTAATGTTTTGTGTGTTGTACAAATAAAGTGTTTATCTATCTATCTATCTATATATGTATTAAAAAAACCACATCGAAATCCGTTGCGTAGTTTTAAAGATCTAAGCATACAAAGGGAAATAGGGACAGAGAAAGCGACTTTGTTTTATACTATGTAGTGATTTACAGAAATCCCTTTTTTTTTAAACTAAAATTTCGCGGGCGTGTAGTGAGTGTTAACCGGGTAACACTCACTTTAAAATTCCCAGGTTTATTTGCACATTGACTGCAACGTTACAATGTGAATATGTTTTTTATAACATTTTTATTGAGTTCATCGGTTTTTATATACAATTAAGATGGAATTAACCTGTTACTGATGCGCATCTGAGGTTACTGTTTAAAATCTAATTATTATTACATTTCGTCACACGTTAAAAAATTGAATGAAAGTGGACGGCGAAATACCAGCTGGAGGCCTTGGAGTCCATTGAGAGGAGAGCCAGAACGCTCATCGGTGATGATGAGCCAACAAAAGGCTTCAGAGCATAGGTACAAAAAACAAACAAACGCGTTCGCGTGGACAAATTCCACGCGAACCTACTAGAACTAAAGTGTTGTGTCCTGGAAGTGCTACTAACAAAGTTATAAGTTATATTATAAAATATGTATGTTAGTCCATAAGGTATGTATCTATGGGCCTTCGTAGCCTGAAATAAATGATTTATTTCTTTTTTGAACATTGTCGCAGGGTGACGAGCTTGTCGGTCTTTTACGAGTATTATCGGATACATTTCGGAGAGTGTGCATCAGAACTATACGAGCTAAATAATGATGGCAAGGCAATACTTGAGCATATACACAAATAGTCAAAATATGATAAAGTTCTCTGTATACAATATAACAGCGACCCGCCCCGGCTTCGCACGGCTATATTATGCATGTATTATACATATAAACCTTCCTCTTGAATCACTCTATCTGTTAAAAAAAACGCATTAAAATCTGTTGCGTAGTTTTCAAGATTTAAGCATACATAGGGACATAGGGATTGATAGTATTTCGTGAACAAGATGTGGAAAAAAAGATATACTTAAGCATTTAAAGTCTCGTGATTTTCATTTTTTTATTAGCATCTGACACCATTACACAAGCCTCACTTCAAGAACCTAACCTCCTTGCAAACAAGTATTTTTTGTTCGAAGTTTTGCCATCTCCATTCTTTCATCATACAACCAGGCAAACTGATTTATGGTGGAAATACCAGACGTCCGCACTAAGCGTTTTGCTTCGTCATTCCTTATTCGTACTGCAAGGGAATGGAATCAGTTGCCTGCGTCTGTCTTTCCTGACGTGTACAATTTGGTGACCTTCAAATCGTGAGTTAAACGGGTATCTTCTAGACACCGCGTGCTACATCTGAGACCTCATCGTCACCTACCATCAGGCAGGTGTGATAGTGGTCAAACGCTGACTAATTAAAAAATACTAAAGTGAGATAAGCCCCTTATTTTGACGACCTCTGTGGCGCGATGTGTGAACATCCACCTGCGATGCAGAAGGTTACGTGTTCGATTTCTACGTACTTGTGTACTGATATTTGATCCTGGTCTGGGTTAATAAACAAAAGTATATGTTTTATCCTTTATCTGGCTACATAGCACAAGTTTTGTTGCTGAATTTAAGGCCATATGACGCTATGTACAGTGTTCTGAAATATTTATTTACTTGTACAATTTCATTTCATATTTTTATTCTAACAATATGTGCTACTTTTGTCTTAATATTCGGCTTACGGTAAGTTCAGAGCCTGTGGGAATATTTGCCCATATTATTATATGCCCAGGACAATTATTTCTTCGATTTGCGTGATTTTTAGATATTTTTTAAGGAGTAAAAGAAGAGGATGGGCATATAATAATATGGGTCAATTACCCGGGAGAGACCGTGAGGCGCAGCTAGTGTTTTATAGATTTCAAATTCTATTACTCATCACATCCTTCGAACAAACTCGACCGCCAAATATAAAAAAAACAAGGTAAAAAAACTTCAACTACAGAGACAACCGGCGGCCACGCATGTAAAAAACATAATTTAGTATCCGAATGACCGTGTTGATATCTCGATGCCACATCCGCGCTATAAAACTCGACTTTTCGCTAAGATACCTAAAAAAATCACTAATAATACTATAAAAAGTAAAGGCTTTTAAAGTAAAGTTTGTTTGTCAAAATGGGTCGATCAATTTTGACCAATCACGGACTAGTGCAGAGTAATATATATAGATATATTACTCTGCACTCGCGACTAGCGACCCGCTCCGGCTTCGCACGTCTATATTATGCATGTATTATACATATAAACCTTCCTCTTGAATCACTCTATCTATTAAAAAAAACCACATCAAAATCCGTTGCGTAGTTTTAAAGATATAAGCATACAAAGGGAAATAGGGACGGCGAAAAGTGACTTTATTTTATACTATGTAGTGATTAAAAAATTAAGTTGACTGATAAATCAACGCACAGCTCAAATCAATGGATGGATTGGGCTAAAATTTGCCATACGGATAGTGATGTAGGCATCTACTTAGATATTGAAAGAATCAACTCATACGCAGACGAAGTCGCTGGTAAAAGTTAGTAAATCTGTATAACTGAGTGTCCTATCATTAGTTATTTAATTATTGCTAACTGCGCCCCGCGGTTTCTCTCGTATAAGTCCTGTTTCCGTGGCAATATCGGGATTTAAGGTAGCCCAAAAGGATTTCATAGTAATAGAATTATCTTCATAGCAGGTTTTTTCAAAATCGGATCAGTAATTTCGGACCCAAATTTAAAAAAATAATCAACTTTTTCCCTTTCTTTAAAAAAAAAAATCAAATTCTAGGACTACTTGTTCCAGAACAAATAATTAAGAAATTAAGCAGACAAAACCGTGTGTAAAATCTAGTTTGTGAATCCTCTTTTCAATACAAATAAAGAGAAGGTTAAAATCTAATTAGGGCTTCTTTTTTAACAACTGGCAATATAAAGATTTTTTTTTTTAATTTTATGATGCGGTAGCGATTCATTCAATGCAGTTTTTAAAGATATAAAAATGTATATTGCAAGAAAGCCGTTCCGGTTTTTAAATCTGTTTTTATTCAATAATCCAGTCATTGTACGCAAAAACAACTGACCCGGTTTCGATGAAATTGTTACGAATAACCTTGAAATAACGTGCATTTAACCGACTTCAAAAAAGAGGAGGTTCTCAATTCGACTGTATGTTTGTTACGCGATCATTCGACGACGGCTCACAACCGATTGAGATGATTTTTTCTGTGTTAGAAAGGGAATACCTCAGGGGTGGTTTCATAAACGTTTGGTGAAGATCTGATGAGGATCTTCGGAGTGATGAATGGTTCAGTTTCAATATCTACCAGTAGAATCGAACTTAAAACTAATAGGTAAAGATTGATGGAGCATCTGGAACCACCGTCTCATCTTCTGACTTAAGATTATGTTGGTGGGGCTATTTTGCCTTTTTTTATTCCAATACTATTGCTGTTGCCCGCGACTTCGTACATGTAGTTTTGTTTTATATACTATCAGTTATCTACATACCAAGTTTCATCTAAATCGGTCCACTAGTTTCGGAGCCTATTATTCCCACTTTATAATATTAGTATAGAAAACCTTCCTCTTGAATCACTCTATCTAATTATAATAACCGCATCAATATCCGTTGCGTAGTTTTAAAGATCTAAGCATACATAAGGACAGACCGACAGCGGGAAGCGATTTTATTTTACACTATGTAGTGATTCCCACCGGTACTAACGCAAGATATAAGCTAGTTTACATCTTAATATATATAAATCTCGTGTCACAATGTTTGTCCTCAATGGACTCCTAAACCACTTAACCGATTATAATAAAATTCGCACACCATGTGCAGTTTGATCCAACTTGAAAGATAGGATAGCATACATCTTAATTTATCCCGATATTCCCACGGGATCGGAAGTTACGCGGGTGAAACCGCGGAGGGCAGCTAGTCTTAATATATATAAATCTCGTGTCACAATGTTTGTCCTCAATGGACTCCTAAACCACTTAACCGATTATAATAAAATTCGCACACCATGTGCAGTTTGATCCAACTTGAAAGATAGGATAGCATACATCTTAATTTATCCCGATATTCCCACGGGATCGGAAGTTACGCGGGTGAAACCGCGGAGGGCAGCTAGTCTTAATATATATAAATCTCGTGTCACAATGTTTGTCCTCAATGGACTCCTAAACCACTTAACCGATTATAATAAAATTCGCACACCATGTGCAGTTCGATCCAACTTGAGAGATAGGATAGCTTACATCCCGATATTCCCACGGGATCGGGAGTTACGCGGGTGAAACCGCGGAGGGCAGCTAGTCTTAATATATATAAATCTCGTGTCACAATGTTTGTCCTCAATGGACTCCTAAACCACTTAACCGATTATAATAAAATTCGCACACCATGTGCAGTTCGATCCAACTTGAGAGATAGGATAGCTTACATCCCGATATTCCCACGGGATCGGGAGTTACGCGGGTGAAACCGCGGAGGGCAGCTAGTATTATATAAATAGATACTGTATCAATTAACATACCTATTAACTAAACATAAAACACCGTATATGACATTCAAAAAACTGCAAATTATACGACTAATCTAATCTAGATGATTTATACAGCGCCAATAACTTTAATCTGTGGTATTCAGGATGCTGTAGTGCCTGGGACAAGTATTAAATGGAATAGGCTTACCCATCAACTAAACTCGTCTGAAGCCAACTAAGCAGCGGGTTTCATCGCGATATTTGATTTCACTAAAAGAGCAATGTTATGAGATATTATGTAGATTATTTCAGTCTATTGGTGCACCAAAAATACGACTAGATTTAATTTAAATTAATATTTATTTAATTCCAACATTTTCACTAAATATTTCGCAATTTAATGCTCGTTATTGACTCGTATCGTCCCGGGCGGTGTTGTTAAACCTCCTTATCACTGACGCCATCTTTGGTCGTTTTTTTCCTTAAAGTCGGCTAAAGGGTTTTAACTCTAGTTGTTTACGAGCGAGCGACCGTCGAGCGGCAACATTGTCCGACATACACGACGGTGTTTCTGTTTTGCATAATGAATTTATAGCACCTATAGGTTTTTATATTTTCTCAGTTTTGTTTGTAATATTTTTAAAAGATTGCAAAACTACAGTTAAGACAAATACAAATATTATGTTTTTTTTTGCTTGTAATAAAAAGGTTCTGAATGTACTAATTGTAATAATACTTTGTATGAAAATACGTATAATCCTTGGGAGTAACTTAGGATACTTTTTACCTCGATATTCCTACGGTATTGGGACTTAAATGGGCGTGTTTACACCCCTCTCTCTAGTATACCTACCATAGAGACAGCAACTTGTACAAGTAGCTTATGCCGCATCAAACACGGCACGGAGCCTAATGGTCGCCCCTCCTTGATATAGTGCGACGACGTAACGTGACGGCGCGGTACCGTGGCGGTACATATCGCTTTATTACGTTTTTACACCTCTCTCTCTAGTAGACCTACCATAGAGACAGCACCTTGTGCAAGTAGCTTATGCCGCATCAAACACGGCACGGAGCCTAATGGTCGCCTCTCCTTGATATAGTGCGACGACGTAACGTGACGGCGCGGTACTGTGGCGGTACATATCGCTTTATTACGTTTTTACACCTCTCTCTCTCTAGTATACCTACCATAGAGACAGCACCTTGTGCAAGTAGCTTATGCCGCATCAAACACGGCACGGAGCCTAATGGTCTCCTCTCCTTGATATAGTGCGACGACGTAACGTGACGGCGCGGTACTGTGGCGGTACATATCGCTTTATTACGTTTTTACACCTCTCTCTCTAGTATACCTACCATAGAGACAGCAACTTGTACAAGTAGCTTATGCTGCATCAAACACGGCACGGAGCCTAATGGTCGCCTCTCCTTGATATAGTGCGACGACGTAACGTGACGGCGCGGTACTGTGGCGGTACATATCGCTTTATTACGTTTTTACACCTCTCTCTCTAGTATACCTACCATAGAGACGACGCAGGGACGGTTCTTGTGGCATTATGGCAAAGAACATAACTATTACAGCTAGATGATATAGACGGATGTTAACCTTGAGATTAGAAGTTCAATTTAAAATCGCGAAATTACGAAGATATGCAGGGTTATTGGAAATTATACTAGCAAGCCGTTGAGGGCTACTTCTGTGCACCTTTACGAACAACTTTTGTTCTACGACTTTTGGAAATTCGAAAAAAATAATGACAATTTTGATTTTATTTAAATACGAAAAACAACTGATTTTTGATAAAACTTAAAAAATAAGTGATATTTTAAGGAACAGCTGATTTTCGGGTAAACTTAACCTCAAAATTTTCGAAAAAATGATCGAATTTCCAAAAGTCGTAGAAAAAAAGTTGTTTGTTTAAGTGCACAGAAGTAGCCCACAACGACTTGCTAGTATAATTACCAATAACCCTGTATGTATACTCAAAATTCCTAAACAGCTAAATTACAAGAAACATACTCGTAGTTAAGAACACTTGCTAAACATTTGTTTTTGTTCGCCTATATGTCCCACTGCCGGGCAAAGGCCTCCCCATCTTACAAGCATTTCGGTCCTGGGCCAGGTTTAGCCAGTCTGTGTCAAACGCATCGAAATCGTCATTTTGCTTCGAATCTGATAGCTTTCAGATAAAAAACAAGTGCGAGTCGGAGTCACGCACGAAGGGTTCCGTTCTATTATATTCTGTTTTTAACCCCGACGCAAAATAAAATGCAAAAAACCCTAAAAAATATTGTATGTCAGACGAGGCTGTAAAGGTTAAAATTATTTTGCCTGCCTGGGAAAATAATTAACAAAAAAACATATTGCCTAAAAAAAATTGTACTTAAACAAAACCTAAAATTCTTAAAAACATACTCAAAAAATATTTACTTTCTGTTTTAAGTATTTTTTGTTATAGCGTCAACAGAAATACATCATCTGTGAAAATTTCAACTCTCTAGCTATCTATCATGGTTCATGAGATACAGCCTGGTACAGACAGACAGACGGATGGACATCGAAGTCTTAGTAATAGGGTCCCGTTTTTACCCTTTGGGTACGGAACCCTAAAAACAATCTTTGCAATAAAGGTCGAGGCATTTAAGGTGAAAGGGGTACCTGCGATCTCTCCATACAAACGTAGTCGACTGTTTCCTCCCTGGATAATGACACAAGCACAAATATTTTTGTGCCATAAAACCTATAACTGCCATGTCTACGCCCCTATTTTTTGTTTTCATTTTCTAATTATCATAGAAATTAATATAAAAAAAAGCTTGGTCAATAATGGTCATGGCAGTTATAAGTTTTATGCACCAAAAATATTTGCTCTAGTGTCCAGGGAGAAAACAGTCGACTACGTTTGTTATAGTTTGTATGGAGATAGCCCCCGGTACCCTTTCCTCTTAACACTGTGCAAACACAACTATTCGTTTTTCTGCTTTCCTTAGGAATGTAAAAAAAGTACATTCCTTACAAAAATATTATAATAATTATCGTATATATAAATGAATTGATTACTCTTCGAATACACAGAATAGAGTACATATCGATAGAACGCAACGTTTGCGCGATCTAATTTTACCTGTGGCGCCATCTAGTAAACGGGTTGTAAGTTTTTATTGTATAGAAACTATTATGTATTCTGGGTTCGTTCTGGCGGGCACGCGCTACGAGGATGAGCTTTGTGGCGGCTATATATTTATAGGATTCCGTACCATTTTACGGATCTAGTGACATATTTGTTTCTCATTGGATCCAGGGGCCTTATTCTGCTATTTTGCATTAATGGATTTACCATTGTCATTATATCGAGACTCTATTGATATTATATCGAGATTGTTACTTTATTTGGTATTCTGCTAAAGGCTTTAGGCTGTACGTTGAGCCGTCAGTCAGTCAGTCGTTCAGGACAAAGAATATTATATGTATAGACTAGCAGCGCTCCGCGGTTTCACCCGCGTAACTCCCGATACCGTGGGAATATCGAAATATAAAAAAGCCTATAGCCTTCCTCGACAAATGGACTATCTAACACAAAAAAAATCTTTCAGTTCGAATCAGTAGTTCCTGAGATTAGCGCGTTCAAACAAACAAACAAACTCTTTAGCTTTATAATATTACTAGCAGCGCATCGCGGTTTCACCCGCGTAACTCCCGATCCCGTAGGAATATCGCGATAAAAAGCAGCCTATATATAGCTTTCCTCGACAAATGAACTATCGAACACAAAAATATTTTTCAATTCGAACCATTAGTTCCTGAGATTAGCGCGTTCAAACAAACTCTTCAGCTTTATAATATACTAGCGACCCGCTCCGGCTTCGCACGGCTATATTATGCATGTTATAATACATGCATAATATAGCCGTGCATATAAACCTTCCTCTTGAATCACTTTATCTATTAAAAAAAAACCGCATCAAAATCCGTTGCGTAGTTTTAAAGATTTAAGCATACATAGGGATACAGGGACAGAGAAAGCGACTTTGTTTTATACTATGTAGTGATAGTGAAGTATAGATTGGTATAGATAATCTAACTAAAGTTTGTTTATTTTGTCTGTAGGAGAAGGACCTGCAATCTGAGCCAAAAGAGATGGAGTTAGCCCGTCACATGACTGACTGTCTGTCCGTCGTGCTGGACTGTGTGCTGTGCGCGACCAGGCTAAAGGAGGACCCGGCATTGCTGGGAGAGAAGCGGGCGAGGGCTCATACTACCATCAGGTAAGGTTGAACTACTGATGGATGATCTGGTTATTCGCATAAGTCCTGAAGTATTGATCCCGTGGTAAAATGTATGTTCCGAAAAAGATCCCGCCTACCTGAAATACTGAGTAATTCTCAGCTTTTATAAAAATAAATATAAATATTTCAGGACATTCCACACATCGCCATCTAGCCCCAAGCTAAGTAACTACATTTGTGTTATGGGTGCTAGACAACGGATATACTACTTATATACTTTTCTTTTGTAAATAATACATAGAAACAACCACAGACAATTAATTACATGTCTGAGGCGAGAATCGAACCCGCAACCCTGTGTTTGGCAGTCCGGCATGGTGACCATTGTGCCAACTGGGTCGCCAAATTACTCAGCGCATGCCTCCAACACAGTTAAGAACGATGTGCAATTATGAAGTTCAGACCATAGTGGCGTAAGAGTTATCAAGTAGCAAAGACAAATCGAACCCGTTTTGCTACAAAAAAATTGCCTTTTTTTCGTACTAATCTATAATGTTGCTGCGTTGATAAATCAGTCAGTTAATCAGGAATTTGAATTTTATATCTATATTAATATTATAAAGAGAAATATTTTTTGTTTGAACGAATAGGGTCCGAAACTACTGGACCGATTTTGATGGAACTTGGTATGAGGATACATTGATTCATTGGTAAAAACATAGGCTACTTTTTATCCCGATATTCCCACGGGATTAAGGCCATAAGTGTAACGCTGGTGAAACCGAGAAGTGCGGATATTTTATAAAAAGTAACATTTTTCTTACGATATTTCAAACTCAAAAAACTATATTCAAATATATTTTAACATATCCTAGCCTGAGTGCTTTATTTAGTTAGTCACCAACGTAATTTAATTTGTCTAATGCATTTGTGCCGGGGCGCCCCTTAAGTAAAACTAGGGGAGGTAGGGCGCGCGTGGTCCACTGAGCTTTTATAAAGGAGAACCTGCTTTTAAAGAATACTTTTTTACGAGAGGGACCTGTTTTTTTGTTCGGGATCGAGTTGTGTGTGATTATGAATAAACACTTATGATTGTTTTGACAATTTGTATTGTCGTTATTTTCGTGTATTGTTTTTTTTTTCGAGATAGAATCGTACCTACCGCGAGAGGGTGAAAATATTTTTCTCGAATAATTATGATTTCTTATTAATCTTTACAAGTGTTGCACGAATATAAGTTACTAGCTTTTGCCTGCGACTTCGTCTGCTTTGGTCCGCCTAGATTTTAAAATTTCCAAAATCTTTTCTTAGAGAATGCCTACTTTATAACAGTATGCGTTGATTTATCAGGAAAAAAATGTAATTACCTAATTATTTTTACCGATTAGGTACACAGTACAAAAGAAATTAATATAAAAGTTAATAAAATACTTATTGTTGTACATTTTTATTTTTCAAATTTTCAAGAAAAAATATTTATTTTGAAAAAGGACTTTCAGGAATATTTACTAGTTTTTGGGAAATAAAAAATATTTCGTCTAAAAGAGTAAATAAAATTAACTTTATATCCCCAAACAAAAGTGTCAATACAATAATAGTGACACACTCAACGTGATCGAGCAGGTGTGACGTCCGCACGTCACTCGTAAAACAATACAACGTCACTGACACTCCGTATGTTGACAATTGTTTGTTTATTTCGGGTTTAATTAAGGCCATAGTGTCTGCAATACGACTTGTCTGAGCATTGTCGCTTGACTTATTGTTGGGGTGTTGATTCGTATTGATTAGTTTTTTTTTGTTGTTGATTGGTATTGAAATAATTTTGTGCGCGAAAATATATAGAAAGTCAGTACTTTCTACGTATTTGCGCGCATAAATTTCTTTCGAATTCTAGTGATTATAACAGACGCACTATTTTTACAAGCTTTTATTTAGCTTCTCATGTCCCGATGTTTGTCATGTTATTTTAAAAATATGATAGTTCAGCGTTTGACCACTATCACAACTGCCTGATGATAGGTAACGATGCGACCTCAGATGCAGAACACTCTCCTAGAAGATACCTATAAGCGGTATGTCGCGAATTAGAATCTCGCCGTCTTGAAATTTTTTTGGAGATTCTTTTTCCTTGAAAATATTTCTACTTATTTCATCTAAAGTTTCAGGGATTAAAAAATCACCATTTCGGATCCGATTAGAACGAAAAAAAATTACGTTCGGAATAAAAAGAATGATTTTATTGCTGTTCCTAATCTAACTAAACCGCTCAGGTCAGGTTAAAATAATAAAAAATACTTCATTGATTAACACAACAAACATCAAATATCACTTTAATTCCGTCCAACACACGTTGACATACCTCAATACAACAATTCAATGACAAACAATGAGCTTTGACTCGCCTCTATTCAGGCCATATGTGTCCCTCTAGCCCCACACTCCCCCATATAATGACAATTTTGTACTGAATCGAAGACTTTCAAATGAATAATACCAGAAGTAGACCGGGCGATACAAATTTTTTTAATAGGTCAGGATTACTTGAAATAAAAACGGTTGTCTGTAAAGTCGGTTTACGGACAATAATTTTTAGTGATAACGTCATAAGAAAACATTGATGGTAACCATAGCAACGATAATACGTTGCTATGGTTACTTTGTCAATAACATGACGCGTTTACGGACGATAATTTTAAGTGATAACGTCATAAGAAAATATTGATGGTAACCATAGCAACGATAATACGTTGTTATGGTTACTTTGTCAATAACATAACGCGTTCCCGTAACGACGTTGTTACCTTGTCAATAACGTGAGTGATGACGTCACACTTTTTGTGAATGCCGGTATAAATCAATTTATAGGACGTTATCACGTCAAATACGAATGTAACGGGTGTAATGTCGTCTATAAATGTCTCATTAAAACCCAAAAAATATAGAGAAATTGAAAAACAAGCATTGTTTTCCGTTTTTATTTTGTGCCCACTCTATGAATATGTATGTTTAATCTCTTTGTACAGAACTCAGAACAGCGACTATTGGAGATCAAACGTTTTAGCATTTTATTATGTTTAATTATTGATTTGACGTATATTATTGGTTACCTACCGGGCCTTGGGTAAATAATGGTATTGGCACATTTTGAAAATACCCTAATACTGTGCTAATACTCTGGGTAAATTAGGGTAAGATAATTTCGTCAAACCTTAAAATTTTCTAATAAAGTTTTTTTTTGATTATTTCTTTTAATATTCTTTTTTTTTTTATTTTTTTTTCCTATGTGTCTTAATTTTTTGGATAACCTCCACAAGGAGGTTAGAGGAGGATAGATATATAAATAAATTCTTTATTTTAAACACCATTACAGTATTTTCTTTACACTCTGTGTTCCATTCAGCCCAAGTATAATCGGGCCATGATTGAAAAAACCCGATTTTTCTCGCCCTTTTACGAATTAAAATATTTACCTACCTATATGTCTTTCCGAGAATCATCCCCTAAATACTACCCTCTAAATGTGCAAGTAGAGAAGAACAGAAGGGGTGTCTCGATACGATACTCTCTCGATTACATCAGATTATATCGATTCAATCACTAATCGATTTATTCACTCGGTTTTACTAAAGGGTGACAATTATATTGATACAGTGAATTGGCAAGATTTATACTTACTTTATTTAATTAGATGCGATTAAGAGGATTACATAGGTACAGTCACATTACCAATTAGCTGAACCCCACGTGACCCAGACCTCATTCACATTTCTGTAAAAAATATAGTATTTATCTTTATATATATAAAAATCAATTGCTGTTCCTTAGTCTCGCTAAAACTCGAGAACGGCTGAACCGATTTAGATGATTTCGGGTTTGAAATGTTTGTTGTAGTCCAGGGAAGGTTTAAACGGTGAAAAAGATCGGACTTACGCGGGTGAAAACGCGGGGCGCAGCTAGTATAAATATAAATCTATACTAATATTATAAAGCCGAACAGTTTGTTTGTTTGAACGCGCTAATCTCAGGAACTACGGGTTCGGATTGACAAATTGTTTTTGAGTTGGATAGTCCATTTATCGAGGAAGGGTATAGGCTACTTTATATTTCGATATTCCCACGGGATCAGGAGTTACGCGGGTGATACCGCAGAGCGCTGCTAGTATAAGATAAATCCGCAAGGTATATCTAGTTTCACATAAAAGGGAGTTCTTTTAAATATACCTAGGGCTGTACCCCTATATAAAAGAGCAATACCTAGACACTCGATACAAAGTACGTTCTCGAATCGACAATAGAATCGAATTAACCACTCGATCATAATTCGATCTCGACTTGAATTATATACTCGATATTGTGTAGTTGATTGGATTGTGCACTCTTGGATTTTAATCGATGATTTTTCTTCAAGTTTTACGTATTTGAGAGGTTTGCTTAATAGTGATTTTTCTTATATTTTACTAGCAGTTGCCCGCGACTTCGTACGCATGGTAGTTTTGTTTTATTTACTTAAACCTTCCTCGATAATCAACAATAAAACCCATGAGTTTCTTGTGCCTTCTTCTCATTGGTGGTCGCGTTCCGAAGGCACACATACTAACTTAGTTGTTGAAACTTATTGTGTGATTTAATGAATAAAGTATTTTGACTTCGAGCGCCACTCTATCCATTGGTGAAAAGAGCATGAAAATTGGTGCAGTAGTTTTTGAGTTAATAGCGAACATATAATACAGATGCGGCGTAGGACTTTGTTTTATAATATGTAGTGATAGTAAATTACAACAAATTCAAATAACACAAATACATAAAAAAAATCTAATTGAGAACCTCCTCCTTTTTTTAAGTCGGTTAAATTATAAGGTACATTGTGCAGAAATGAACCACTGTTTTCACATTTCGTTTAAGGTCCTAAAAAATTGACTACCTGTTTTGGAAATTGAAAGATTTACTTGTAGTTCTTAAAAAAATACACAAATAAAAATAATATTTTAAAGAAAATAATAATTGTTTTTTTTTGTCACTAGAACTTCATAACGACCATCTGTACCTTCTTTTGAAAATTCAAAATAATTTCCCTAAAATTGAAGTAATTCCTCTCTGACATCTAATTAATGAAAGTAAATCACAATGTCACCGGAGCAAGCCCCTCAATAATATCAATTGACTCCGGGCGGGGTACCTAAAGCCCTATAATTATGCAATGTCGCCTGATGTCCGACCACGCCCTGAACAATTTCACTTGAACCACTTTTATATTAAAAAGTGACGCGGGGTGGGGACGGAGTGATAACGCATTTGATTAAAAATAAAAACGTTAACCCTGAAATTAAAAAGAAATTCTATCCGGTATCATGGAAAACTAGGTTTGACCGTTTTTATTTTAAAGAAATATTGCCTAAGATAAAAGTTATTAGTATCTGATATATCTATATTTTTTACTTAAAAACTTCATCGAGCGTTTCAATTGTTTTTTAATAGACTAAACTGAATTACCAA
Organism: Idaea aversata; assembly: GCA_907269075.1. Taxonomy (NCBI): domain Eukaryota; kingdom Metazoa; phylum Arthropoda; class Insecta; order Lepidoptera; family Geometridae; genus Idaea; species Idaea aversata. The sequence goes on from OU026106.1 coordinate 11,169,535, forward strand.
AAAAGAACCTAGAATAAGATGCTAATTAATTTCATTTTGAGAAGGATAAAGGGGGTAAAAACGTTACGGCCCGCAACATTATTTAAAACGCAAAAGGTAGGCAATTACGTCCGAACTTAAACTCTCTCTATTGCACGATACGGGTCATTTTTGAAAATACCTACTCGCGCCGCGTATCGAAAACTCATGATTCTCTTAAGTTAGGATGGTGTGCCTGAACTTAGCGGGTGTATTCTACTGTGATGACCTGGGTGACCAAATTCTACATTTTTGTGTCCAGAAATCACCTGGGTTATCAAATTCCACAAGATTTTAGCGCCGTGTACATTAAAACCGGCAATATTTATTATTTATTAAAAAACGAGCATTTCTAATTGGACGTATCCCCCGTACTGATTATTTGATATTCAAAGTAAATATTTATTTTTTATTAGCGGTGCGTTTTTACGCATCTGGCTATTTTTAGGGTTCCGCACCTCAAGAGGAAAATACGATCGCTCGGTTGTCTTTCCATTTTTTCAACAAGTTAAGATGAATTAAAAAATAAACGCGATTGTTTGTTTTTCATTAAGGAACTATTAAACGAATTTATTGAGTTTGTTACGTTGTTGGCGCGAATGCGATATTTTGTTGAGTTCAAATCTTTTTTATTTATTTTTTATGATCCACAAAACTACAGTGTTTTTGCAAAAAGAGAGTTAGGCTTTTACCAAAGAAAACTCTGTAATTTTTAATTAACCAACTTCAAAACAAAAAAAAAGTTCTTAATTTGTCGCGTACTTGTTTACATGATTTTTTCTGTTTATTTTTTTTAATATAAAAATCGCATACACTGATTGATGAGACAAAAAACGGACACTTGTACTTCTATTGTAAAGATATAGTGTCCATTATTCCCGCATCTCCCCTACCCATGACCATGACATATGATGGTCGTGTTACGATGGATGACAATATCATGTTATGTCATTTATGACATGGCCTGTATTATATGTACCTATTTATATTGTTTGATTTGCATTTGCACATTTAAAAAATGTAAACATGTTACATTTTTTTAAATGTGAATATGTAAGATGAGTAAATTATGAACCTATTTAATTTAGGTGCATGCAGGGGGGGGCAAATGCAAAATTCCTGTCGCCTAAACCAACATAATTAATTTATAATGCAATAATTAACAATTTTATTTATAAGCGATAGGTTTTGTAGTTTTGGCTCCTATTAAATGTGTCTTTCCTCTTCTGAGTTGTTTCTTCTTAAAATAATGGCCCCGCACGATTTGTGCAAATAGCCAGTGTCATTAATATTTCTTAGTAATATTTACATCGAGCAGTGCTCGACTCTTCCGGCTTAATGCTCGATTCTTGCGGCTTTCCTAAATACATTTTATTTTAGAAATAAAGTGATCCATTATTATTCTTCAATACAATTTTAAATAATATACTTGACTAAACATAAGATCTTACAATTCTTTGCAGTGGAGGGATTGCGTTGAGAGACTTGGCCTTTATGTACTTCTTTGTTTTTGGTAGGATTATTTTGAAGAGTATTGTAATCGTATTAACACGGTAGATCCTCTGAATAAACCTAAACCATAACCAAAGATAGATATCAGTAACATGTTTATTTAACAGTTACAATGCCACGTGCCCATATCTTACTCAAGGGACATTCGCAAATTACCTAATACTTCAAAGCCCTTAACATTTGCTCCATCACAACCCACTGGATTATCAACCTTATTCTCGAAACAACAAAGTACAATTTTTTTTAATATTGTGTGATAACCGTATTTTTTTTAAACTACCCATATTCATGTGAGACTGAAACTGAAGGAATAGAGCTCATTTTTCCTTGACAATTTTTTGTTTGATAACTGATTGATAATGGTTAAAATTTTCAATTATATACGTTAAGGAAAGTAGACTGTATTTATAGAGATTAGAGTTGATATTTGTATGGAAGTGTTAATTTTTAGGCACGTGCCAAGAAAATTGGTTGCAATTGTGTTTATATGTCAAATTGAATTGCGGATCCGTAATAAGTATGGAGTATTTTGATGGTAGTGTGTGGGAACGCTTATTAATTTCACTGTGTTAGAATTTCGTGGGAGTTTTCTAAAATCACCAACACCTTGTCAAACTGGAACAACACAGCAAGAAGTGACTCACTAAAATCTTTTGAAACCATGTAATTTTATTTACTTATGGCAGATGTGACCTCTAAGCGCAAAAACCCATCGCCTTTGAATAAAAAAATTAATTATTGTATGAAGGTAAGATCTTTATCGACATTTTAGTAGGTATAATTTTAAGATATATTTTTTCTTTTTAAGTTAATTTTTAAGCATATATCCTTTGAATAAGATAGATAGAATGCTATTTAAAAAAAAATCTTAAAACTAACATGGTACAAAAGGCCTTTATAAGCTTCGAAACGAAAAGATTTTCGTCTAAAAATTTTACCAAAATACCGGTAAAGATCCTTCAAATTGAATAGATCTGCATAAAAATAATAATTTTTCATGCAATAATTAACAATTTTAATTGAGTTTATTAGCGACGGACATTTTGTGTTTAGCATCTACATCCGCTTTAAATGTACGATATATTTACATTTGATTTCTTCCATCACTTAGGGGAGGTGCGTCTCTAATGGACCACTAATAATTGATGTCGTTTTTTTTCCATAGCATGTTTTGATTAGATTTCACAGTGCTATGCGTCCGCCATCATTTCCCATATGGCGTGTGCAATAACTTTATACGTTATTATTGCATGTGCAGTCGGGTAAATCAGGTGGAAGATGACGTTTATTGGTTAATATTCAACTATTAACGCAATATGTGCTGTTACTTTGTTATTGGTTGCTGAATTGTGAATAATTTTATTAGTCAAAGGTTTGGATAGAAATATGTTAGATTTTTTTTACTTTGTTTTGACACAATTGTTTTATAAAAATGACGTCTTTTCTGTAAAATTAAATTCAATCAAATCGAGAATTTCCAATTCTACTGCAATTTATTTAATTAATCTTGGTGATATTTTTTTCTATACGAAAATAAAAGAAAAGTTTGCTTTTGAACAGTTTGCTCAAAACTTAAAGATGGAATGTATCTTTTAATTATGATGATAATGAATGACTAATAAACTATAATTGATAGCATTAGATACTTGCATTTATATAGAACTAACCGTATTAATTTGCAAAAAGAAAAAGTAACTATATTATATGTACTTAACTACTTCCTACTATTTTTATTACTTCAAAATTAGTGAAAATGTATAGTACATATTTATACTAATATTATAAAGCTGAAGAGTTTGGTTGTTTGTTTGAAGGCGCTAATCTCAGAAACTGCTGGTTCGAATTGGAAAACTATTTTTGTGTTGGATAGTGCATTTGTCGAGGAAGGCTATAGAATATTTTATATTTCGATATTCCCACGGAATCGGGAGTTACGCGGGTGAAACCGCGGAGCGCTGTAATACCTATTCAAAAATTGAAAAAATAATATAATTTTCTTAGAAGATCAATTTAAAATAAAAATGTTTGAATTTGTAAGTGTAACTTATGCTATGGATTTAGTTTGTTCAAACTTAAGATTAAAAGATAAACGAGATAAATTATATGTTTTTATAAATGACAAATGATAACTCTATCCTCTAACCGTGTCAGATCACCAACCCACATCTATAATTAAATAATATAGCAACATAAAAACAAAATTACCGTTGGTCGCGTGCCGCAAATGTGGTTTCGATGTATCCACTCGGGACGCGAGCGCGGGTTCGATTACCGTGCAGTTATATGTCCCGAGCGACGTCTGTCTGTCATTTACTATGATATGTTTACTATAGGGCCGGGTAAGGTCACATGTTGCAGTTTTTATTTAAACTATGTCATAGTCGTAGCTTGGATCTATTTCGTGGGCGAGTCAATTCCCTAATGTATATCACTCTATCTATTGAATACTACTGCAAATACAATTCTGTCGCTTTTTCTATAAAAATTATTTTGTGACAATTTAGTATTTTTAAAATTACGTCATTGTTCTGCTGATGGGCAAAGTCTAGGGAATTGTGAACTATGTAATTTTTGTCCATTCGGTAGTTGACAGTGGCAACAATTAGTGTTCCGATACGTAGGCTTTTGCAGCCGCCAAAGGAGGACGGCTCGAATAAGTTTTTGTTCTACTGCTGTCTTCTTACCTTCACTCGCGTCCCTCGAAGGCCACCGTTTATTTGGGGGCTTTAAGTCAGGAGCGTATAGGTATCTTCTAGGAAAGTGCTTGATCTTAGATCGCATCGTCAATTACCATCGTGTGACTCAATGCATTGAAATGTCCATAATGCTATATTTTTTGCATAATAAAACGATTATTTGTCTGTCAATTACAAGACAAGAAATCCGACGGCCAAGACTGTGACGCCATAGGCAACACCTGCAGTACGTTTTAACGAAAAAAAAACACGTAAATACCTTCATAGTGACGTCACCGATTATTTATTTTATTGGAACGATAGTTCCTTATCGCGCGTTGCGAAAGGGGGCTAGACGGAAAAAATTAAGACCAAAAGTTGTAACGGCACTTTTTGCTATAGTTGTAAGCCGTGTTCTTTAATTAATTAAGGTTTTTCTGAATAAAGAAAGATAATTGTAAGAAGTTTATTAAACAGTTGCAAATTTTAAAATACTGGAAAACTGTCAAGAAGCCAATTGACCGATTTAATCGCTGGCCATAATAATCAATTTAATAATTAAAATAAACAGTCCCTCCACTCACAGATTGCGGTCCAACGCGAACATAAATAAAATAACGTAACACAATAAGCCTTTGTTAACAGCAATATACGCCTACATCTCAATCGGCGTCCCGCTGAGTCGGTAGTCGCCCGCTGTTCTGTTATGCCTCCGACTTACCCAGAGCGGGAGCTGTGGGTGCTAATCATGGGTTCTTATCGACGGTCAATCTGTGTTAATTTCATGGTTTTACTTATATTGTTTGAAAGGGTCTCATAATATGCATTTATGATTCGAGTATGATTACTTAATGGAATCGTTGGAAAAATCTTTTACTCTGTTAATTTTAATGAGGCTTTTGCAATTATTATATGCATGCAAAGGCAATTTTCGTGCTACTGGCTAAAGTAATCTACTAAATCCCTATTATGAACTAGCTTTGTAAGTCCCGATCTTGCGAGAATTCCGGGATCAAAAGTATCTTATGTCCTTCTACATCCCCTAAACTACCAGTATAACGATTTTTAATCAAATCCAAAAGTTGTCTCGAAACAAGAAATAATCCTCCCCCTATAGGCGCTAGAGAATTATTTCTTGTTTTTAGTAAATATTCTTAAAACTAATAAGCAGTATTCTTAGTCTTATCTATATATATAAAAGAGAAAATCACTGACTGACTGACTTCCTCATCACGATATCTCAGAAACTACAAGTGCTAGGAGTCTCAAATTTTGCATGGGGGTTCCCTAAGTCGGGATTTTGCGAAATTATACCCCTAAGAGGGTGAAAAGGGGGGCAAAGTTTGTTTAAGAATATTCCTTTTAAATTAAGAATACTACTTATAATTTAAGATGTTTTACTAAAACCAAGAAATTGTTCTCTAGCGTATTATAAGGCGAGCATTATTTTTTGCTTCAAGCAACCTTTTTTCTGAGTACCTTCAAAATGATTATATTATAGCAAGAGGCATCTAATGCATCCCACCGTGCTACCCTCGGACCCCCTGCCATCCTAAGTGCCGTGCGACAGTCCAGGTGGGCATCACACCCATGAGAAGTCACACTTGTCTCCAATTGGGGGTGAAATACCAACTGATTCCCTACAGAAGCTTACCAAATCAATCTTGTTTAATCAGCTGCCTTCAACGAGTTTTGATTTTAATTGCTAGTTTATTTTGCTGAAGTTTGTTTGTTGTTTTAGGAATTTTAATTAGGTTTTTTGTGATTAAATATTTGAGTTTGTTGACCGAGTGAGAAGTACGTTTGTTGTAGGTCTCTTTGATTGTTGAGTTAGGTTTGAAAACACTTATTCGGAGACTTGCTTAATTAATTAAAATTGAAGTTTTTGACTGGATGGTGAAGTCTTCATGCGAAGGAGGCACTGATTCCTAAAGTCTTAGACTGGTGGAATGCGATAGGCCGAGATCGTGGCTGTTCTTACGGCCAGATTATAAATACGTACCGCTTACATCAGATGAGCATTGTGGCTGTGGAGCTGTGGACCCTAAGTACCCTAACACTTGCATATTGGACAATCTTTAGGTCAATGATGCTGCCATCACTTCCAATCTTATTGGTCAGACAAATAATCAGCTACCAACCCAGGATGGGTTTCAACCATCCTGGGTTGGTAAAGTTTTTGTTCAACTGCCGTCTTCCTACCATCAGTCCTGTCCCTCGAAGGCCCCCGTTCATTTTGGGGTCTTTTAGTCACTAGGAATCGTCTAGGAAAGCGTGCTATATCTTAGACCGCATAGAAACTTGCCATCGTGTAAGTCAGATGGACCCTCATATGGTTTAATTCTTTATACATTAGAATAATTATTTGTTTTCAAAGAAGCAGGACACTCATCGCATCACACGTAACTCGATACTAAGTTTTTAAACCGAATAATAGAATCGGACATTCGTAAAACAATCTAATACGACTGAATACATCGAATCATGTCATTATCGCTTGCCATCGCTAAGTAGTCGCGACAACCATGGGGTCTGTAGTGCGTACTGTGAGGGTGTTAGAGCGGGTCGACTGTATGTTGTATATACGTGAGGTGTGAGCGAGATGGAGGATGTGCTTGAAATGTAGTGGCGTTTTAGCGACAGATTGGCGTGCACATGTCGCGTTGCGATGTTCTTTTTGCTCAGTTTCTTTAGGGATGGGATAAGTTATCGAATCACTACATAGTATAAAACAAAGTCGCTTTCTCTGTCCCTATATCCCTTTGTATGCTTAAATCTTTAAAACTACGCAACGGATTTTGATGCGGTTTTTTTTAATAGATAGAGTGATTCAAGAGGAAGGTTTATATGTTTAATACATGCATAATATAGCCGTGCGAAGCCGGAGCGGGTCGCTAGTTTTTAGAATAAAATTAAATTATTTCAGCTTACAACGCATGGCAGAAACTGGGGTATTAAATTTTATATGGGTTTTAAATAACGTAGGTACGTAGATAAAAAAGTATTGAAAAAGTAAAATGATATTTTTTAATAGATAGCCGTATTAAAAGCACTCTTTAAAGTATTAGACAATAGATATTAAAAATTATTAGTGAATACCAATAATATTTCATCGATATATCGATATTATTATACGTTTATATGTTTATAACTTCACTATGCCACTTTCGGCGAACGCACAAATAGGGGAGCTCGGGGCGCATTGAGCACCACTTGTTTGTGCGATTTAATTTCATTTATCAACGCATTACTTACAGAGAGAATTACTTACCGGGATTACCCCGCTCTCCCCTACCTCTATGTAAATAAAGATTTCAGAGTTCCGCAGCCAAAAAACGTGAATTATACCCAGTATGCTTTGAAGTCGTGCCAAAGTAATTTGATTTTTTAAAATTTTAACTAATTCCTGTCTTGATGTTATGTTGAAACTTTTCTCTTCGGTTAAATAATGTTGATGATTATTTGTTTTGTCTTTTATTAGACTTTTCGGCTGATTTTAATCGGATTTTATTTCGTAATTAGCTAATTTACTGCAATTTTATAAATAAAGGTCACAGTTTCGTAACTGTGGGTTTCAAAATTAACACTGTAAGAGATTCTGTGCCAGAGATATTATAAAATAAAAACATTTTTGTTTTCGTGTAAGTTTCGTCCACCCCAACGCCATACTGATGTTATTAACCAATCTTTTTTTTAAAGTCCGAACACAGAACCCCTTGAAATTATATTCACACCCAACTAAGCCCATAGAAAGGGCTCACTGAATTTGTATAACATTTGAATTTTTATTTGCGTATATTAAAATGAAATAAAGTTGTATGCTCGCGCCCGATTTTAATGGTTATTGTTGGTTTTAGTTTATTATTTAAACACCTGTTTAGACTATTCCTAATAATTTATTATATTCATGGGCACATTTTAATAAAATTAATTCAAAACATAAACTAAATTTTTCGTACTTTCGAAAAACAGTCGGTTTACAATTGAGTCCTCGACATTAAAGGTCTTTGAACAAAACAGATGTAGTATAACAAAAAATGCCATGGTGCACTTAGACATCGATAGAGGGCATCGAGACGAACAATAAATAATACCATGACACCAAACCTATAAATAATAGGGGTATCAAAGTGCACCACGCACTTTTGGAAAAACTCGGTTCCAATGCGATTTGTTTACTATTCCGTTTATGGAATGCTTTAGAGTTTAGTTTAAAGGCACCATTTTTTCGTCTCAATGCCCTCTATCAATAGATACAGGTCTTAAAGTGCACCGCGCAAAAATCACTATAAGCAAGGTTCCATACTAAATGTCCAGACCCATTTATAAATGATTTAACTCAATAGAAACAAAATTATTGCGCTCTCACACAATTTTTTATATTAAAACATTGATTAAACACGACTATTTCTATTTCAAAATCCATAAAACATCTTCATAAATCCCCTAACCACAAAGCTCCTAATATAGCAACCACTTAACCGAAAAAAAAAACATTCAAATTGAAGTTCACAGTTCAAAACCGTCCTTTCATTTCCCGCTTCCAACCAATTAAAATAAATCCACATAAGAAATTAACATACCTCACACACTCGTGTAATAATATACAATTTTTAACCAAGTCCATTTTACCTTGACCTCCCCTTTCTTAAACAATCTTCTGAAACTTTAAACTTTCGTATCCTGTAACGGGTCTACGAAAATTTGACGTTTTAAGATGTGACCAGTTTATGTAGACCCGTCATTTCTTCAAGAAGTTAGTCGCTCGTATTCTTCGAGATGCCCAAGTGTGAGTTCTCGTAAGCAGGATCAAACATTTTATGAAAAAGAAAATGCATTTTAACCGACTTCAAAAAAGGAGAATTTTCTCAATTCGGTTTTTTTTATGTTTGTTACCTCAGCCTGCCTAGCATGAAGATCAAAACACGATACGATAAAGCGATATAATTACATCAACTCTCAAAATATGATAGATAAAGCCGCCATGTCGAATTTTTATCATAATTTTTATCGCAATTTATAATAAAAATTCAAAATGGCGGCTTTATCTATCATATTTTGAGAGTTGATGTAGTTATATCGCTTTGTCATATCGTGTTTTGGTCTTCATGCTAGGCAGGCAGAACTCAGTAATTTATCAACCAATATCGATTCAGTAGTTTTTATATTAAAATAACTAAATATAAATGTCATCTAAGTAAATGATTTTTTTTTCTGAGACTATTTTATTGATATCTCAACTGTGGTCATTATATTGCCATTGGACTTTATTAAAGTCTGTTTTTAATTTTTATTTTTTACTTCATTATGCGCTTAGACATTGTGCTCTTTTGACATTCTGCTCTTTCGATAATTCGCGACGAGGAAAAAAAAATGGTTTCTTGCAGCAGGAAATAATCCTCTCCCTAAATACGCTTCCTAAATACCCTCCCTAAATATAGATTATTTTCTTGCTTTTAAATGAAGCATACTGTTTAAGATTTTTTACTAAAAACAAGAAATTATTCTCTAGGGTCTAAAAGGACACGATTATTTCCTGCTTCAAGAAACCTTCGTTTTTCGGTGTAGGTTCTTAAAGTAGAATAGACCAAATTATCACAACAATAGAGAGTACGTCGGGCAATATTCACGACAGCACAAGCTGAAATACAAGGAGCAAAGGATCATTATCCGTTGGACGTTTCAAAGCATCCAACTACACGATGTGTTTAATGGGAACGCGTATATTACGTTGTAAAGGACGCCGAATGCGCCGGCGCACTTTATCTAACTGGAAATTAAGAACGAAAACATTTTAAACGAACTATAAATTTTACTCGGCCGCTGGAGTGCTTCGATTTTGGGTTGCCAGAGCGTTGGAGGTTTATTTATTTTGTTTTGTGGTCATAATTAATGTACTTAGTTTCTGCAATCAATTTTTGCTACTGAAGAATTACTTTAGACGGAGAGATTACAATTCCCACTTTTACAGTCGATCATTGTTTTTTAAAATTAGCTCAGGAAAATAGACTTAAGATTGAAGATCTATATACTTTTATACATGTATGTTGAGTTAGGTGTAATTACGCGAACAAAGCCACAGACAAAAACTAGTCTACAAAATCGGGTGTAGGTTGTCAAACATCTCCACTCTCATCTTAAGTCAGTCAAGTTCCTAGAATTGTGACGGGTGCAGCTAATCGTTGCGTGCTAATAAAGAGTAAAGGGTAATAATTAGCTACATATTCTAACAAAGAGGTTAGATCAGCTACATCGTCTTTTCTTATATCCGATACAAATTATCACGCATTTATGACGTTACATCCGTTACTGACCGATTTAAAAGATGTTTACAACAAGTTAAAAATGTGAATTTATGTCTGAAATGTTTCTATTTTGGAGAATAACTTACTACTACTTACTTACTACTTTTCTTTTTTCAAATATCAATTTTTTTCCCCCGTAGTTTAGTAACGTAACCAAAACCTGGCAACCCCAAAACACTACAGCTGCGCGGGCGCCGCATAAGCTTGCCTTCCATTAGCGCGTTTGAATTTAGAACTCATCTCTATTGGTTGATGCCGACAATGAATCATTGGCGCCAACTTGTACTTAAAACAGGGTGTTGAGATTTTTTGATTTATTATGGTGTTTATATTTTGAAAAATTAAGAAAGGTGTGAATTTTTTTAAAGCGAGCTTTCCTGTTAGTCTGCCGATTGCTTAATAGTTTTCGTATTGTAATATTTAAAAAATAAAAAACATTTATCTCGTATGTCCTTAGATGTCCCTAATTACTTGATTTTAGAAAATTCAAACCGTACGTGGACGAATTAACGGGCAAAATATCTAAGGTTTTTTAAAAACGTTGACATTAGTGTCAAAATAACAAGAAAATATACACCTACTTATCGTTTTCAGATTGACAATAAAAAAATAAACTAATGACCTGTTTTTAAATAGTTTTCCCTATTTTTACGAAATAATTAATTTAATTAGGCCAGGTGGCCCTCTGTACCCGCAACCGCATGTACCTAATTAAAAATAAAATCTATATCCTAGCTAAAATAATTCAATTAAAATAAACATTTATTCTATGTGAAAATGAAAGCGGTCTTGAAATGGCGTGGAGTAAAAAGTTACTTTATGTTGAAGTTAATTAGGATTCTTAAGGACGTTGTTAATTAAGTACAGTTTGTTAAACCGAGTTACGGTTATATTAGGAAAATGTTAATTATTAAATTGACGCTATATTTTAACCGATTGCAAAGAAATATGGTCAGTGCGAAAGTTTATTTGGTATAAAATGTAAATAACTATAACATAAATATAGATTTTTATCTCTCGTATTTTAAAATAAAAAAAAATAAAAATAAATATTTCAGGACATATTACACATCGCCATCCAGCCCCAAGCTAAGCAACTTAATGCTTGTGTTATGGGTGCCAGATAACGGATAAACTACTTATATACTTTTTTTTTTTTTTGTAAATATATACATATTATACATATAGGAAACACCCAGAACCAGAAACAAGAAAAAATATAAAATATACACTGTGATTTAAAAATATACACTGTGTATAAAAAAACCGTAGGTAATTCCTCTTAGGTATCTTATCTTATAATATTTAGTCAAGGTTTCTATCTACCTTATCTAAATATTATAAAAGTGAGTACTTACATAAAAGTTTTTTTGAAATTTTTAAACCCATTTATCCAGAATTTACCCAGGATGATTTATATGAGGACCTTGCCAGTAATGGTGTTGCCACATCTTAAAAAAATATATTGTTTCAGCAAACAATGGTAATTATTTCAAAAATCCAAACCATTTTTAACCGACTTCAAAAAAGGAGGAGGTTCTCAATTCGTCTGTATGTTTTTTTTTTTTTTGTGTGTATGTTACGCGATCATTCGAAGACGGCTTAACCGATTGAGATAATTCTTTTTGTGTTCGAAAAGTGATACCTCAGGGGTGGTCCCATAAAAATTTGGTGAGGATCTGATGAGAATCTTCGGAGTGATGAACAGAATTGCACCTCGAGAGTGCAGCAAATTGCTCAGTTTTCGATTTCCACCAGTAGATTTGGCCCATAAACGAATAGTTACCGATAAATAGAATATCTGAAACCACCTTCTCATCAGAAAACTCTTCAATCACTTACGATTACAGGTTACAATTTGAAGATTTTAGTCGAATTTAGTCGCCGGACTGGGTTTGAATGAATGTTGATAGAGAACCCTATCTTAAATGAAGTTCTGATGAGGATCTTCGAAGTGATGAACAAAATTGCACCTCGAGAGTGCAGCAAATTGCTCAGTTTTCGATTTCCACCAGTAGATTTGGCCCATAAACGAATAGTTACCGATAAATAGAATATCTGAAACCACCTTCTCATCAGAAAACTCTTCAATCACTTACGATTACAGGTTACAATTTGAAGATTTTAGTCGAATTTAGTCGCCGGACTGGGTTTGAATGAATGTTGATAGAGAACCCTATCTTAAATGAAGTTCTGATGAGGATCTTCGAAGTGATGAACAAAATTGCACCTCGAGAGTGCAGCAAATTGCTCAGTTTTCGATTTCCACCAGTAGATTTGGCCCATAAACGAATAGTTACCGATAAATAGAATATCTGAAACCACCTTCTCATCAGAAAACTCTTCAATCACTTACGATTACAGGTTACAATTTGAAGATTTTAGTCGAATTTAGTCGCCGGACTGGGTTTGAATGAATGTTGATAGAGAACCCTATCTTAAATGAAGTTCTGATGAAGATCTTCGAAGTGATGAACAAAATTGCACCTCGAGAGTGCAGCAAATTGCTCATTTTTCGATTTCCACCAGTAGAATTGGCCCATAAAGGAATAGTTACCGATATATGGAATATCTGAAACCACCTTCTCATCAGAAAACTCTTCAATCGGTTACGATTACAGGTTACAGTTTGAATAAAATATTCGCTTTTGCCTCGCCGGACTGGGTTTGAATGAATTTTGATAGAAAACCCTATCCTAAATGAAGATCTGATGAGGATCTTCGGAGTGATGAACAGATCTGCACAGCGAGATTCAACAAATTGCTCAGGTTTCCATTTCCACTAATAGAAGTGGCCCATACACAAAAAGGATGAATGGAGCATCCGAAAACACCTTCTTATCACCAAACTCTTCAATGGGTTACGATTAGGTACAGGTTGCAATTTGAAGAAACAGTCGCTTTGAGTAGAATTTTCAGTGACAGTGGCACTAAAAATGGTTAAATAAAAAATAAATAAAAATTTAAAAAACCGACTTCAAAAAAACCTGAAAAGAAAAACTAACAAAACCTGAAAAAAAAACCAAAAAGTGAAAAATAATCCATTTCGGGTCACTAAGACAGCAGATAACTTAAACATAAGTACTTACTTGGAAGTCGGACTGGGTGACACCATGTTTTCTTTATACCTCTCAACATTCAATCTAACCCAGTCAGACTTCCAAGTAAGTACTTATGTTTAAGTTATCTGCTGTCTTAGTGACCCGAAATGGATTATTTTTCACTTTTTGGTTTTTTTTTTTCAGGTTTTGTTAGTTTTTCTTTTCAGGTTTTTTTGAAGTCGGTTTTTTAAATTTTTATTTATTTTTTATTAGTCATATCCTGGGGGTAATAATAAGGTACACGGTTTTTTCCATATTTTGGTTTATTTTGCTTAATTGTACAATATAGCTATTACAATTTAAATAAAATGAGATATTTTGAATATCCCATTTTGGTAAATATCGTATCATTTTTTTATATTTTAGTTATGACGGACGCTCGGAACACATCCGCTCATAGTCCTAGGACTGATTGCAGATGATCTTAAAAAAACCAAATCATTGTAAATATTATATTTACCATGAATTTGTTTTTATTTTGTGGAGCGCGATATATCGTTAAAAAAGGAGTCAATATCCCGTTGCAAATAACTTTATAGACTGGTTGTTTATAAACCTATATTTAGTCTTATTTCCGCAAGTAAGCCCGCCGGACATAGCTACTAGTCTTTTTTATACATTTATAATACCACCTTTTCGCTTATCTTCGTCCGTTTGCATTTAATTAATACTTATTGTCAATTGCGTACTTGTTTTCTTCCAATAACTTTACTTCACTTCTGACTTACTACGTCACAATCTACCTAAGGATGACCTTTGAGGGTTTGACGCCAACGAATATTTAAGATTATGTTATCTGAAACCTTTTACATTATCACTATATTTACATAACCAACTTAACTTGGCCTCTCTCAAACAAAAGCTCTTTACAAGCAATTCAAATTTCCAAAGATCTATTATGAATGGTCGAAAAAATACGTTACGCTCGAGTGACCAATCGGAAAACCTTAGTGAATTCCAATTTCGAATTGTTTGAATTCCATTGGTGTTATATTTTTTCTTTTTTTCTTCTCTATTTTTCCTGTGTTGCCAGTTTATGATAATTAATAGTTATGTAGAATTGTTATGTTTGTTGAAATATTTAAATTGTTCGGTTTTTGTGGTGCGGGTTTCTTTCTGTAAGATGTTTTATAAAATTTTAACTTTTAACTTTTGTTTTTTTAAATTATGCTAAATTAATGTGATCGTTTATTGAATTTATTTGTCTGTTAAGTACATTTAGAAGTATTTTAGAAAATAAAATTGACGTGTAATATCTTTAAAATCGGATAGAAGATTAATGGGTAACTTGTAGTAGCTAAATAACGCTTGTGACGTCATAATTTGTAACGGATGTTGCAAATCCAACCTCATAAGAAGTGTCTTAGTCAACGCAATCAAAAGATATGGCCATATTATTTTTGTGAAAACCAAAACTTAAGTTGATTTCAATTTTGTCCTAAACTTGTGCTGTACTTAAGATTTTGTTTCTAACCAAGTTTCATGATCCAAGGTTATCGAAAAGTACCCTGTAGGTTTTTAACCCAAAACCAGAAGGGTATTCTGGGCTATCTACAATGTGGATGAAAAGAAAGATCTTACATCACAAGTAGAGAGAAAATTCCAAAAACCTTAAAAAGTTGAATTTATGGGAGGTTTTCCTAACATACATCGAAATCTATAGTTGGAACATTTTTTTTTAAATGTCCGTATTCTACCTAAAATCTTACAACTTAAATATACAATTATCTTGTATAACATTGCTTACGGAAAAGATTAAATCAACGACAGCTTAAATCTGCTAATTCAAACTGAGGCAACCCTCTCGAGAATCGATATAGACACTGATTCTTAAACTTTAACAATACAGAACAAAACTGCTTACGTTGTTCCAAACGTATCGACGAGTACTTTCGTCTGGTCACGGTCGACTAAGTTTAGAGGATGGTAAAGAAAGAAAGTAAAAAAAAGTATTTTCTGGACTGTACATAAACAAAAACAAGATAATTATAGACCTACTAGCTGCGCCCCGCGGTTTCACCCGCGTATGTCCCGATGAAGTCCCAATGATATGTCCCGTGAAGAAGTAACAAACGTACATACACACACACACACACACACACACACACATAAACTTTCACATCACTACATAGTATAGAACAAAGTCGCTTTCTCTGTCCCTATGTCCCTATATCTCTTTGTATGCTTAAATCTTTAAAACTACGCAACGGATTTTGATGCGGTTTTTTTTAATAGATAGAGTGATTCAAGAGGAAGGTTTATACATGCATAAAATAGCCGTGCGAAGCCGGGGCGGGTCGCTAGTCTATTATAAAGAAAAAGTAGTACACTGCCCAAAAGAGAGGTTCGTCCTAGGCACGATGCTAAAGCAAGAAGCCCCAGCGCTGATTGATATTTGTATATGGTTGCCATAGATACTAGCTAAGCTAACTCCATCTAATACGTCAAGTCCCAGGCACTACAGCGCCCCGAATAGCATGGATTAAAGCGATGTATAAATCAACTAAATTAGATAACGATGTTAAAGTCAATATTATTCAATACAAAGCAAAGCATACAATATTTAAGGACATTATTTAAAAAAACCATTAAATTCTCACAAATTATTATAAATTCGGAAGTTTGTACCCTCGTCGTAGTCAAACGGTTACACCAATTTTGATGAAACTTGGTTTAAGCATCCATTGAATTCTTGGGAGTAAAACAGTTTACTTTTTATCCTGATATTCCCACGGAATAAGAACGGAACAAACGCAGATGACTTGCTCGTTAGATTAGAGAGCACCCAAGAGGGGGACAAGGGTTTTCCATGAAAAGATAAATAAGGTTTCATAAATGACGTAAAAGCGTTTAAATGATGCCATGGTTCAAAAGTTTGAGAACCACTGTACTTCTGTACCTTGTTCTGGTACAGCTCCTCAAATATTGACACGGGATATAATTGAATACTCTCGCTACCATGAAGATGCTTGCGTTGCCAACCTTTTTAATTTGCTGTTTTTTTTTGTAATTTTTAACGGTTTTTTTTTTGAGGTGGAAAAATTATCAATTTATTTTTCGTTTGCCATTTCAAAATGAAGATGTTTGGCATTATTAATATAAGAACTTAGGTACACCTACTTCTTTTCCAATAAGTAGGTACTATAACTGGTTTGATATATAAAGTAAATATTAATCAGCGATTTGTTCGATCTATTGTAATTTTTTTATAGTTAGACCATGGGCCTTTTCGGAGTTCCGTGGTCCAACTAATTTCAACAGAGTGGACTACCAACCAAACCACTCGACCAAACCGTATAAAATACCAATCAACTTATCAAAATGTTTTTGGCAACAATTGTTTCCAGATATCAAATTCGGAAAAGAAAAGGGCTAGGGTAAAAAGGAGGTCACGAAATTGATCAAAAAATAAATTGTAGGAACATAAAAAAATGATTCGCTAAAAAATGCGATTCTAAAATTAGCTGCTACTGAATAATGCGTTTGCGAAATTCATCTAACAAATCATAATCTTTACACAAAAGTTTCAACATTTCATAGCCTAAAAACTAGATCTACGCGCTTGCAATTTGGTATTACCATGTAGCTTTTTATCCTTTACAAAAATGTACCAAGTTTATTTGTATAAAATGTCCATCGCAGCGACTCTTCAACAAAGTAAACATCTAATGTTTGGTTTTCATCTGGATTTGTTCGCGGCCACTTACTTCACCCTGTTCCACTTGTATAATCAGAGGTACTAGGGTATCATCTCGCGGGGCTTTGTGAATATTTGATTTGGTACCTTTGTTGACCAATTAAAATTTTTGCTTTCGTTTTTTATTTAACTATTTGCTTATATTATTAACTAGCTGCGCCCCGCGGTTTCACCCGCATAAGTCCCGATCCCGTGGGAATTTCAAAATAAAAAGTAGCCTATAACTGGCTATAACCTTCCTCGATAAATGGACTATCCAACACAAAAAGAATTTTTCAATTCGAACCAGTAGTTCCTAAGATTAGTGCTTTCAAAAAAACAAACAAAGTCTTAAGCTTTATATTATTAGTATAGATATAAGACAACGTTTTGACTCGTTTCTCCTGGTGTGAATGTTAAATCTACACTCTTCGAAGTAATGACCACGCTAAGCGTTGCTTAACCTACACAACCGAACAATATCGGCGAGCATTCAATCTTTAACGACCTCCTCCCGGACTTTTACTTAAGAAATCTGGAAACCATAACCAAGCTACTTTGGGCATAAATGAGTAATCGAGTAATTGACAACTTATCTAACAACCAAAAAATCTAGCACTTAAGTAAGCGATTGGCTAGTTTTGACTATCAAAACAATACGAATAATCCACCTGTTCCACCATTAAAACTGATCCTTTTTCTAGTTACCTCTGCCTATCCGGATGCATATCCCGTGCGGAGAAGGCGGGAGAAGTGAGGGAGGGCATCCAGACCTTGCTGACTGTCTGCGCGGACCTGTGCCATCCTTGTGATGCTGATGTGGTATGTAGGACTTGCAGTTATTGATTGATGCAGGATCTTTACGGGGTACTTCTATGTACTCTGGGGAAAAATGAAAATCTCGCTTGGCATCTTTCGCCGATCCCATAATCAGGGTGAGAAGCAGACCACCTTGTCCTTAATACTACAGTTGCCGGTTTTTTAATTTTAAAAGCACATCAGGTGTCACAAGCATTTTTCCGGGCCCGGTATAAACAGTCTAGTGATAATTGGATCACTCGCTAAAGTTATTTGGCCATCGTAGCTGAGAAGGTTCCATGGTTGACAATGACATCATATCAATAAACTCATAGTTTCGTTTGGATGTTTTCAAAAGCCTCCCTAAGAGCTTTTCAGTTATTACCGATCAAGTTTCTGGTGTTTTCTCAGTATAGAGGACATTTGAAAGGTTCTAATTATAAACCTTCTAAACCCAGGGTCCGGAACTAGCATCAGCAACGCAATCCCTCCGCTGTGCACTCGGAACCAGCTTGTGTGGATCTCGCAGTGAATTCTGTATGCTGTTCGCTGTTGGAGCTGAACTCGGCAGGAGTGGATCCTTCGTGCGAGCAGCTAGGACTGCTCACTTGTTACGGGCGCTGGCTGAGATGGATCATCAGATTGTTCAGGTAAGTTATTGAATCTGCGACCTTGCGACCAATTGTTAAGGTGCTGCACGCTGATTGGCGCAATTTGTGATTATCTGCGCATACGATTGGGTTTAAAACCGCTCGTAAATCACAAAAGTTTAAAACCTACACTTATAGAATTCAAAAAAATTGATCCCGCCGAAGACAAAAAGTTTGTCTTTTCAATATTTTTTATCAACTGCCAAATGTCAAAAATCAAGTAATATCCGATGAATGAATTGGTTAGTTAGCACACCAAATTGAATTCAAACAAGTGATAGCTCATTAATTTGCGATAAAAACGTCGATGAGTCAAAACGTTTAATTTTCTCTCGACGTATTTGTTCATTACGGTTTTAATTATCACTTTTGTCTGCGGTTGCCCTAAAGGTAAAAGGCTACAAGTTTCACATAAAAATCAGTAAAGGTTTTAAGTTCTACGTGAGTAGAATTGATTCGTTTTGGTGTTTTTTGATTTTGTAAGAGTGACGGAAACAAAGAAAGAGACAGAAACGTAGAGAGACTTTTGCGCTAAAAGAGGAAATTGATATGGAAACCGATGTGGAAAAAAAATATATTTTATTTTGTAAAACTATTCGCGGCTATATCTCATTTCTTTGTTTTATGCAACGCTAGCAACTTTAATCCATGCTATTCAGAGAGAATTAGTGTCAGAGACATGTATTCGATGGAATAGTTGCCTAGCACCAATACCAGCCTTTCAGCTTAGTGACCGAGTCCAAAGGAAAAACTTGTCAACACGTCTGGAGCCAACTAAGGCGCGGATTTCATCACGGTGTTTTCTTTCATCGTAAGAGCGATGTTAATTAGCGCACATACATTTTTTGCAAGAGAAATACATTGGTGCACGGACGGCCGGGATTCGAACCCATTACCTTCGAAATGAAAATCGAGTACCACTAGGTATTGTAAGTAATATGTAATTCTATCAAATTAAGTAATTATATTTGAAGTAATCATCTGCTTAGAAGGTTTCTGGTTAAACTCACAAAACGGTGGTAGGCTTTGGCCAACGGCTTCTAACATCACCCCCTGGACAAAGTCACGTTGCCAACTGACTCGTCGCGTTCCATCATGTTGTCCAGGCATGCCGTTCTTCGTGAAATGAGGTCAAATGCAAATCAATTTTGCGTAAAAAAAATAAAGAACGTATCGCAATACTAAAATATCCACCCTACTCGTACCAACTGGCTACCGATCACAACGTCTATTTGCTTCGGACAAACATGCGGTAATGATACTAGCTTAATTAAGAACCAAAACAAATACTAGGTACCTACACACCGCTCGCTGTGGAGTGTGGAGAGAATGAATGAATGATAATTTAGTTGTGATGTAGGCGGGTGAAATGAGGTTAATAAATGATACGGCTTTGAAGGCAGATTTGAGTTAGAATTTCATTGATGCATTTGTGCGATGTCCGGTCAAAATGGCTGACAGAATTCGAGTTTTTTTTCCAACTTGATGGACCCATCTCGATTGACGTATTTTGCCAGTGTCTTCTAGCCGAATTGCTTGGAAGGCAGATTTGGACTAGAATTCCATTGATGCATCTGTGCGCTCTCCGGTCAAAATGACTGACTGAATTTGAGTTTTTTTTTTCTAGCATACCGGCTTAGAATTTATGTGTCTATCTTGGCTTACGCACGTCAAAAAACCGCAATTGAACCAATCATAGTAAGCGGTGTGGAAGTCCATATGCAGGGATTGTCTGGTGTATATCAAATAATAAAGGTTCAATTCGTAAAGTTGGTCATAGGGTCGTTTGCAGAGCAGAACTATGGAGATTGTTCGGTAAATAATGACAAAGACCACGGAGCAGATGACATCTTTTGGCCGTAAGAAACTTTTGCCAGCCTCTTTGGTAAGATATTTTTTTTACGCAAAATGGCCCTACATTTGACTTTGTCTAGCTGATGGGAAGCGATGATTAGGTCGAATATGTAACTCGCCTTAAAGGTACCTTCTTCTAGACTTGGAGACTCTAAGGATGTAGTTTTGGGAGAACGGCGACGCGTGCAGAGAGTTCCGCTTAAAACACGATATACTTAATTAAAACTATGGCTACAACAAAGCAGCCACTCTTCTCGATACCTTCAAAATAACTCCTATCTTTAATATTCTTTTTTTATCAAATAGTTTGTTTATTTATTTCTTAGTTTGTATGTTTGTTTGTTCTCTGTTTAACGTCAGCCGACTAGACCGATTCGGATGAACACCGGCACACTGGTAGTTTAAGGAATGATGGACATAGGATACTTTTGATCCCAAAACTCCCGCGGGATCGAGACTTACGCCAGTGAAACAATAGGCCGCAGCTAATCTTCTATACCTATAAAATGCTTTGTCCTGACTGACTGACTGACAGATCAACACACAGCTTTAACCGCTGATTGTAGAGACCTGAAACTTGGAGGGTGTGTTATTTGTATGGCGTAGGCATCCGATAAGAATTTTTTTTCAAAATTCTGCTCCTTAGGGGGTGAAAAGGGGGGCAAAGTTTGTATGGGACAACGTGATTCCTTGCTCCATTTCCGACTTTTACGCGGACGATGTCGCGGGCAAAAGCTAGTATACTTCCCTTTTCGTTCTTACTGTGTGTGTGTTGCGTTTGTGATTTTTAATTGATTGTAATTGTTTGAAGTGCTTTTCGGCCTCAAAACTGTGCTCATTTTGTTCAAGAAGATAAGATTGATTGATTGTGCTAATAGTTCGTAGTCTGGAAGTGTTTATTGTGCAAATAAGTAACGGATAACATCTAAATTGGCCAAGCTGGATTTTATTACAATTATTTTTTATGTGGGTAGATGTATTGTTTACATTGCACACTGAGTATATGTGACCACAGACTGCACGAACCATTCGGTCACAAAATTAATTAAAGCTGCTATTCACTGCTCGACTTTGTGAATTTTGGTCGACATGGCAAAGTGTGCAGGATGTGGAAAAATAGTGACTACGATGACACGGGGAGCCATCACATGCAGCAGCTGTCCCTTATGGTATCATAAGGGGTGTGTCTCGCTGCCAGAAGCGATAGTCGTGAAGGATTGGACTTGCCCTGTCTGTAAGGCCAAGTTTAGAAGGGGCGATAATAGCGGCACACCAGTTAAGGGTTTGAGCGATGGAAGTGAGCAGAAGACTGATTCGCCGCCGCACGTCGACCATAGCCTGACGAAAGAGACACTACCTGTGGATCCCATACCTTCGGGACATAGCGATCAATTGACTGAGAAAATGGCAAGTCAGGAACTCATGGCGGCACTGAACAGTCTCACCCAGGAGATACGTGGGCTGCGGGCAGAGATGTTTGAACTGCGGACTGCTGTCACTGGATTAGAAGGTCGGGTTAGCGATTTTGAACAACGACTAGTAAATCTTGAGAGGCGGGAAGCTGTTGTGGTGCCCACGCCTGATAGCCGTGTAGTTGAACTGGAAGGAATGGTGACTTCGCTTCGGATGGAGCTTGCCGAGCAAGAACAGGAGGCACTTCTTAGTGATCTGGAGATTGGACATCTACCCGAGGAGAAAGGTGAAAATGTGATGCATGCTGTCGCGGTGCTGGCGTCCAGGTTGGGTGTAGTGCTTGAGGAGCGCGATGTGTTATTCGCTGAGCGCGTCGGCATGCCGCCGTCTATGGGTGGACGCCCGCGCCGACTTGTGGTGCGTCTGGCGCGCCGCCAACTTCGAGATGAGTTTCTGAGGGCTGCACGCGTGCGCCGCACACTGTCGGCTTCGGACCAACATCCACAACAGCGCGTGTTTGTTAATGAGCGGCTTACAAGACATAACAGACAACTGCTTCATCGGGCCCGTGAAGTGTGCCGAAGCCGACAGTGGCGCTATGTATGGATAAAGAGAGGACACATTCTCATCAAACAGGCTGAGGGAAAGCCTGCTTATAGAATTAAGTCGAATGCAGATTTAGAGGAACTGGTTGGCACTGAGTTGGTAGACACGGCCACTGTGAAGGCTTCAACAAATTTTTGAATACATCGCTGTACTGTTTTTATGCTATAAGTTGTATTGTGGTATTTGTTGTCCCAGCAGTTGATAGTTATAATTTATTATTAAGCTCATTCGTTGTCCCAGTAGTTGATAGTTATAATTTAATATTAAGCTCATTCGTTGTCCCAGTAGTTGATCGTTGTAATTTAGTATTTAGCTCATTGTATCAACAGTTGCATCCCAGTGCTTTGTCTGTTTTTGTACTTAGTACTTTAATTTATCTTAGAAACACATACTTGCTTGCTAGTTTATGCGTAGAATCATGGGTTAACTTCTCTTTACGTTGTGCTATAATTTTATATGAATTTTACATTATGATAGATATTCGCTGATATAAATAATATTTTGAGTAATTTAGACCAGTTTAACATATCTGAAAAATTTGTCAATATTGACCCTGATGATTGTGGGGTGTATGTCAAACAACCTAATCTGTACCTCAAGATTCTTCACCAAAATATACGTAGTATAAATAAAAATTTGAATAGCTTGTTTGTACTTAAGAGGAGGTTGAATCTAGGTCTTGACATTGTTGTATTATCGGAATGTTGGTTGTCTTGTGTTTCTGATTTACCACAAATCTCAGGTTATGTAAGTTATAAAACATCGGATAACTACAACCAAAATGATGGGGTGGTGGTTTACGTAAATAGATACTTGAAACACACAGTGTCTGAGCCTACGCTTATTGAAGCTAACTGCTTAAAAATTGAGATTAATAAGAACACTGCAATTTTGGCGATTTATAGACCTTTTTGTTTTAAGAATCTTACAAATTTTCTTGAGTCCCTCAGTGATCTGCTAAAACAATTGAAACATTATAAAGACATAATTTTGTTAGGCGATGTAAATATAGACTTGTTAACTACTGACTATGCCTCACAGGAGTACCTGGACGTTTTAGCTTTCAACGGACTTATCCCGGCTTTTGATGATGTCCCTACTACAGATGTAAGCTGTCTTGATCACATAATTCTGAAAACTAGATCACCTTCACTATCCTTCATTTTAAACTCACATATTACTGATCATAAAGCCTCTCTTTTATGTCTTAAAGTAATACGAAAATATGACTACAATAAAAGCAATTATTACAGTAAAATCAACATGAAGAACATCGCAGAACAGTCTAAGATTATTGATTTTAATAAAATAGATTTAGAAGATGACATAAACATAGCTACAAATGTATTTCTTAATTCTTTACAAAAAATTATATTGGAAAACACGCAAAAAATTAAATTACCTAGAAATAAAATAATATTTAAACCTTGGATAACCAAAGGGCTTTTGAAATGTATTAGGAATAGAGATAGAATGCATGCTAAACTTAGGAGAGAAAGTGAAAATGAAATATTAAAAATAACGTACAAAAGATATAGAAATTACTGTAATAATATACTAAAAAAATGCAAAGAAAAATATGATAGTGAGACATTGGAAGGTAGTAAGAGCAACCCAAAACTTCTTTGGAAAGCTATAAACAACATAGTAAATCGTGAGAAACCTAAAGAAGTTGCTTTAGAATTACTAAATGCTGGGGCGTCGCCCGAGGTAGCTGTAAACAATACAAATAGTTTCTTTGCGAATGTAGGGCAGGAACTTGCCAGTAAAATAACAACACCACCACTATCACAGTCTCATAAGTCGACTTCAAGTAAAGTATCTTCCTTTGTTATTTTACCAACAACATCTGATGAGGTAAAACTGATGATTAATAGCTTAAAAACAAGTAGTTGCATTGGCGCGGATGGTATTGGTAGTAACATCTTAAAATTACTCAAAACAAACATAGCCTTGCCGCTCGCCAATCTTATAAATCGTTGCTTGGATGATGGGGTATTCCCCACTGCATTAAAAAAGTCTATTGTCATCCCCATTTACAAGACTGGACAGAGAGATTGTGTCAATAATTACCGCCCTATTTCAATTTTACCGTCAACATCAAAAATCTTGGAAAAAATTATTAACACTAGTTTGAAAAACTTTTTAGAAACAAATGGTCTACTTTCTGAAAATCAATTTGGGTTTAGGGCTAGAAGATCCACAGACGATGCAGTACACTTATACACGGACTATATTGTGAATAGATTAGATCAAGGTCAGAAGTGTTTAACTATATTCGTGGATCTAGCGAAGGCGTTTGACACGGTCTCTCTGCCTCTACTCGTTACAAAATTGGAGGGTCTGGGGATTAGAGGTAGACAGTTGAAACTCATGCAAAGTTATTTAAGTGAACGTACGCAATGTGTCAGAATAGGTGACTATGTAAGTGGAGAGTGTGCAGTTAATTTTGGAGTACCGCAGGGGAGTATACTGGGACCTACACTATTCTTGTGTTATATAAACGAACTTTGCGACATGAATCTCGGTAATTGTAAAATTATTTCGTATGCCGATGATACAACTTTAACTTTTTATGGGGATACATGGGACAATGTATTTAAATGTGCTCAACGGGGATTTGATATTGTGTGCAATTGGCTTGCCAGCAATTCACTTACCTTAAACGCCGATAAGACTAAACTTATGTTGTTTAGTATTAGAAATTATTCCGACAACTTATGTTCTGACAAAAACATTAAAGTACATAACTGTAATACTAATAATTCAACTTGCAATTGTCCTGAAATAGCTAGAGTTGATACTATCAAATATTTGGGAGTGATATTGGATAAAAATCTTAACTTCGCAGAGCACATTACCAATTTAAGCAAAAAAGTTCGGAAGCTTACATACATTTACAAAAATTTAAGACACGTAGCTGATAATAGAGTTTTGAAAATGGTTTACACAGCTCTTGTTCAATCTGTTCTGACATATTGCATAACGTCATGGGGAGGTGCTGCCAAGTCACACTTAATGAAGCTGGAACGAGCACAAAGACTCATATTAAAAATTTGTTTTTTCAAGCCTAGACTATATTCAACAACCGAACTGTACAAGGAAGCTAACGTTTTAACCGTGAGACAACTATATATCTTATATACTTTATTGAGACAACATAGCTACATAAAATATGACAGAGATAGTGTGTCCTCAAAGAAACGTAGAAGGGACAAGCTTTGTCATCGGCCGCATTTTAATACTGCCTTTGCAAACCGATTTTTGTGTGGTCAGGGTCCGCTACTTTATGACATGGCAAACAGGCTGAACAGGATAATTGACAAACCCAGGTACGGATGCAAGCAGTGTGTTGCTAGTTGGCTATTGAAACTCAACTACGACGAGACTGAGGCATTACTTATGAAAATAGTTTAAGCAAAACGTTTGTTCTCATTATTATTGTTTTTTTTTGTCTTATATATATTATTGTTAGGTATCTCATACAGGGATCCGTATTGTTGCAAGTACAAAGGGAAGACCAGGAGACCCATAGCACAGGTTTTACCTAGTTTGGGCTCCTGTCTCTCATGTGTTATCATTATACTTTATTTTATTTTGAGACTTAAGAACACTATTGTAATTATAAGTTGTAAATTGATCCATAATAAGTTGATAGTGTGATGCATGCATGGGAGAAAAATAAACGAAATTTTATTTATTATTTATTATATTTATTATACTAATATAACGCGTTAGTACCTTACCTACTAGCTACTTACCTGGTTATAATGAACAAACACAGCACAGAAGCTATGCCAAGTATTTACCTAACACAACAACTGCATTGGACACGGATCCACGGATGGACGGACAGACAAATATACTTTGTACAATCAGGGAACGAAAGTGAAGCCTCATCTGTAGAGTTCTAATATTATTTGAATACTTTATCTACTATTTTCAAGACCTGCTGTATGCCAAACGGTATTTTGCAAAGAATCTATCTCCATTATCACGTTGCCCAACGATCAGGTAGCAATATTCATAATGCCCAGACAGTGTGATAAATATTAAAGTTTAGATGATAATGAATCACTTTGGCCAAAGTAGCTTGCCCGCATTAATCACTTTGTCCATAACATATATACTTATAATACATAGAAACAACCAGACCATAAGCATAAATACATGTCTGAGGCGACAATGGAACCCGCAACCCTTGGCAGTCCGGCATGGTGACCATTGTGCCAACTGGGTAGTCGATATAGATAGAGAGCTATTATGACGCATGACGAAAGAATTTTGGAAAAATCAATTCTTAATAATAATGTCTCTAGAGCAATTATTATTTTGTTTTCTGCATAAATCCAACGTTTGTTTGTATTTAGTTTTTTTTTGTTGTGTGAGTGGTATAAGCCGCCACCAACCGACGTGGGTTCGATCCACAGGTTACGTTTGTTCAAATAGTGCTGCACAGGATTTTAGACGTTACGGTGCCGGTGGACTTTTGAACGTGGATTGTACCTATAGACCTATTGCATTGCAGCACGAGTCTTAGAGTACTGTTCAGTCTTTAACTAATAAGGAATACTAATTAGTAAAACATACTTAGAGATAAATGCCTTTGTCTTCAGTATCTAAGGTGATTGCGAAATAACGGCCCGCCAATTTTTTTCACTTACTCGTAAAAATGACCGAGTTAAAAAATCGAAATGTCGTCATTATTTTTGTAAAATGCGTTGCTAGAATATAATTTTCAAACTACTTACTAAATTCTTTTTTTACTGAATAAGGTCGAAATAACCTTAATGGCGAGTTATCCAATAAGTATATTTTTTTACTTCTAAAAATTTTTTATGATCATAGGTAAGTGCCGATTCCGTAGAATTAGGACGAAAAGTAGGCTGTGTTATTTCAAGATCCATATCTACATGTCTCAAAATATCACAATTTAACCAATGCCATCAACATCTCGGCTATAGGAAAACATCCCCCTCCTCTCGCAAAGGGGTGGTACTTGAATGTCTACTCATGTAATACCAACACAAACACACAGACAACCCCTTGTTTGGACAACAACTGTGCAAATTATTATGCCACGCGCACCGTAAGACCTTCTTAGAATTGTGGGCAATGCACTTTAAGTGTGGGGTTCGGATTAATCCAAGATATCTGCTACAATTTTTTAATTAAATAAATAAATATTACAGGACAATACACACAGCGTCATCTAGCCCCAAACTTAGCAACTAGGCTTGTGTTGTGGTAGCAAGACAACGGATATAATACTTCATCTTCTTCTAATATATTAAATTCTCGTGTCCCAATGTTAGATACCATACTCCTCCGAAACGGCTTGACCGATTTTTATGAAATTTTATATTATGCATATTCAGTAGGTCTGAGAATCGGCTACTATCTATCTTATTTTGTTTCCTTAGGTTCTTTTTTTTGTACATGGCAAAACAACGTTTGCCGGGACAGCTAGTATAGATATAGAAACAACCAGACCAGAAACAAATACTCGTTTGAGGCGGGAATCGAACCCCCAACCTTCTGCGGCCCATGCGCCACAAAAGGAAGAAAGCTGTCATAAAGACGGGTCGGAAAAGTGTTTATTCCACTACCGTCTTCCTAGGTAGGTACCTTCACTCGCGTCTCTCGAAGGCCTCCGTTTCTTTGAGTCGCAAGCGTAGCTATCTTCTAGGAAAATTCAAGACAAACGCATTAAAATAAATATTATATTTTTATCGTGTTGGCTCAAGACCTTGATTTTTATACACCTAATAGGGACTATAGAGGTCTATAGTCCCTATTAGGTGTATAAAATCAAGGCAATTGCAAGTGAAAATTTGACCTCAGTATCTGGTATACATTTTCACTTGCTAGGTCCACCCGTTCCTTAGAAAATCGGTGGTGACACACGGACAAAAAGAGACACGGACAAGAGAGTGATCTTATAAGAGTTCCTTTTTAGGGAACCCTAAGAGTTCACACATTTAGTATGAATATCTTCTGCCATTCCTCAACCATGGTATGGTATACAGTATGTGTAAATAGAGTAGCGAAACTCGCGACCACCGTGCCCCGGTCGCAGCCCCGACCGGCCCTGGCTTCGCAAATACACTCTGTAATATATTTGCTATTCACTGTGCACACACGCTCTGTAGGGATGGGATGTGTCGATAGAGTCAGAGTGTCGATATGTCGATGTTATCGATACGAAAGGGTAATTCTTCTACGTTTAGAGAATACAATCTCGGACTTCTTTCTGATTCGTAATTTCGGGATCCCGGGATTCGACCATTTTAAGTTCAAAATAGACTAAATTGACGATAAACTTGTGTATTTTTTTAATTGTTTATTTTTAAGTCTTGATTTTGTGGAAATATTGGAACATAAATGATCTCTGTTTATCAAAACATTTCCACATGTACACAAGTCAAACTTGAAAGAACGCTTGTAGATTCATACTTGTAAATTCTGAAACCAAAATGCATGCCGCCATTTTCTTTTTTATCAACTTCCAAAAAAGAAGGATTTCCATAATTAGTCGCGTATTTTTTAAACGCTAGCGTCTAGTAAAAGAGAGAATGTAAATGAAAAAGAAAAAAATGTATTGTAAATTGCCATGTAATTATTGTGGGGATGAAAAAAACTTATATTAATTTATCGATATCGATAATTTTCCGTGTAGAGAATGTCCCTTCCCTACAAGTAAACAGTACTCCCAAGTAATATGGTATCTACTAGGATATAAATTGGCTTCTTCAACATTGAGTTGCAATTCTAAATTGATAGACACTTTTGCGCTTTTTGCTGTTTATTACAATTTTATAGCAACAGATAAAATATTAGTCGTATTTCAAAGTTGAAATCGCGAAATTATTAAAATACCTACTATTTGTATGTTTGTTACAAAGTTTCAAAGGTTTTATCTTTAAATCGTAAAGATAGTGCTGGTTATTTACTTGGAAAATTTACAGGCTGGTAATTTTTACTAACTTAACTCTAAACTTAGAAACAAGATAAAATCTCTTTTGAAAGGATTAAATCTTGATTTGAAAAATTTGTATTATATATTTGAAAAAGATTCAGATTATTTGTTGCACCGCACAAATAATCTGAATCTTTTTCAAATATATGACCAATATCAACTCAGTCTGCCTGTGACCATCTGCAAAGTTCTCGAAACGTCAGGTTTTACAAAAAACAAAACAAAATATTCTATTATATCTGTTATAAATAGTTTTAATTTGAAGTCGCGAAAACCTTAGAAAATAACACAAGAGTTTTTGCAAAAACAAAATGCCTTGAACCCTAAAAATACTAAAATCGAACAATCAAGGAAAGAAGGAGGATCTATTTATTTTGTATAGAACAGTACGCGGTAATGTTGTTATTTAGTATTATTATGAGCCTACACTGTCTCACTGCAGGGCAAAGGCCTGTCCACCTTTCTTCCATTTTTGACGATCTGTCGCTATTAATTGTACACCAATCATTCCTAAAGGAGTCAAAATCACCTCGCCATCGTCGTCGCCTTGGTCTGTAACCCTGCAGTAGGCAATATTCTCCGTTTTTCTAGATTACAATTAAATTGATAGTATGTCGTAAACTAGAGGTAAAAATTTACACCTATCAATAGCCTAACCTTCTTGCAACCAACTAATGTTTGATTGAAGTTTTGTTATTTAAAGAGTGATTGGCCATTACTATGTTTGTTTTCAAGACATCGATTGCAACACTATCGATTGGTATAAAGATATACCTAGGTGATTATTTTTTTGCAAAATCAACAGGTTTTCGATTCCTGGCTAGGGTAATAGACTTTTACAAAAAATCTAATAGAATAGAATAATTTATTGAATAAAAA